>CM057003.1:94470909-95670909 GCA_029891345.1 Dryococelus australis | reverse complement strand
TAAAAGTAACGATCAATGGCTGAAATGAAAGTAGGTTATGAAGATAATTAATCTATGTAGAAGCTGTGTGGGCATGAATGCTATTTTAAGTGAATATTGCACATAGTATTACGAACTCAGAGACATTAAATTTCATCGTGCAGGAAACATATGTGATAAATAAAATTTGAATTGAGTTAAGAAACAAGAATAAATTACTACATTCCTTACATTTCTTTCTATAATGGATGGCATGGAAAAACAAAAGCAATATCTAACTATGAAGATAATTTTTAAATAAAAATTAGAATTAGATTCTCCCAGTAAAAAAATTTGACAGTGTGAAACATTTTCAAACACATTCAAGATTATTTCATAAATTTGTTGGAAGGAAAAATTTGATTGCCGTATTTTGTATTCAGATTTTATTGTCCATTATAGTTTATGGCGGAAATTTGACAGTGTGACAGGGTCTTAAGTAATAAATCTTAGACTGTCGAACGGCGTTCCAACATGATGTTGACGAGTGACGAGTGAGTTCGGTTTATAAGCGGCCTTTTCACCTATGCATTCTTAAGTACAGACCGTCCACGATAAAGTGAGCACTTTTGAAACCAACCTTAGAAAAAAGCCACTGCTCCTGCCTGCATATATACAAAGGGGCAGATTTAGTCACATTCAGCGACATGCGTCAAGCAAAGTTAGTAATGATGGATGGAAAACAAATTCCATGTCTAAACGTCGAATAAAATGTGTTGGGTAACAGTTTATGATAACTTAAATTATTTATTTCGCTTGCTGAGTAGATGTTTTATGGGGAACCTGGGACAACGGTTGTCGGCTCGAGGATCGAGGATCCAACATAGCGGCCGGCCTTCCGGTCACGCTACCACCATTTCTACACAAAATCGTACGTTATAGCTCAAAAAGGCCTCAAATTGTACCTTCTCTCTCTACAAATTTCCCGGTTTTTCCTAGAAATTTCCCGATTTTCCCTAAATAAAAGCACCAATCCTCACTGTAGGCAACGTGAATCCTCAATGTGGGCAAGATACTCGAAACTCACCCACATAATGAGGATTCGATAAAAAATAAAATTATTTTAAAGATTATTCTTATAAATATAATATTTTTTATAATTAAAAGATTTACAGGCATAAGTATTAAGTGTTATATATCACCGGACTCGTCTTTTCAGGACGCATACGATTGCAATATCGTAATAAAAGTATTTTAATATTTTTTTGAAATAAAAATATATTTTAATGATTAAATAATTTAAAGACATGAGTATTAGGTGGTATATATCACCGGATTCGTCTTTTCAAGGCGCATACGATCGTGATGTTATTTAATATTTCCTGCTCTATCATTCCACCTTGATTTTTCATTCTCCATCATTCCGACTTGTTGCAATAAGTATGTTTGTATAATCATATCACCGCACACACCAGCACCGCACGCACTGCAGTTAGCATTGCAGTTAGCACAGCACGCACCGCACACACTAGCACCGCAGTTAGCACCGGGCGCACCAGCACCGCATGCACCACACAGACTGCAGTTACCATTACAGTTAGCACCGCACGCACTGCAGTTGGCATTGCAGTTAGCACAGCACGCACCGCAAACACTAGCACCGCAGTTAGCACTGCGCGCACCAGCACCGCATGCACCACACAGACTGCAGTTACCATTACAGTTAGCACCGCACGCACTGCAGTTGGCACTGCAGTCACTAGCACCGCATATACCGGAGTTACAAAAGAAATTAAAGTTATGTATTCCATTTTATATATTTTTATTTAACTTTTATAAACAAGTGTATCATGTGATGTGTCTACGAACTCGTACTTATTTAGACAGATAAGAATAAGTATTCATAATATATGATTATGTGAATATGACCAAGCACCATAGTGGATTTTATAATTATATTAATGTATTTGTAAATATGTCAAGTGTTACATATTTTCGGACTTGAGTTTTTAATTCAAATGCTAAGCTAACAGCATAAGACTTAGATTATTCGCACTTTTATCGATTATTCGCATGTGCTCCACTGACACCATATTGAATATAATAGGTATAAGAGCGATTTTTAAAAATTAATAATGTTAGCAGTCCAAGCATGAAATATAACACAGTGGTTACCTTACCATAGGTCATGTTTTAGGTGCAATGTGTCTATATCTGACATCCACGAACTTATAAGCATAGTTGACCATTATTTCCAAACCATTGAAGTTATAGCCATCAAATTCAAATCGTAGACATCGCCCACGACGACAATCATGGTGGTAGGGCCAAGTATACCCTATGTCTACTTATAAGCATAGTTGGCTGCAATATCCAACTTGTCTGAAATATAGTTGTCATATTCATAACATAGGCATTTACCAGCAAATGCATAATGCGCGAGCATCGCATGCTGTACGTTGTGTTAGGTGAAGAAAAAAATACCATTGTGAAGTGCGGGAACGACAATAAGGACAACACTGCTACACACCGATACAGACTGTTATAAGCACTTACCAACCATTGCAATCACATATTGCACATGCATGTCCCTTTACGAGAGGAATTCAATACAAGGTAACAATTGATTTAGTTTTAATACATTAAGCTTTAAATACTATAATGTATCTTTAAAAATATCGCTTCGAATACACTGGTGTTGGTTGAGGATATCTCTTCTGTCCACCCTACTCACTTTCAGGTACACATAAGCAGTTCGTACCAACACACACGTCGCTCCGAATTGCTCTTTTTTTCTCGTCGAGACGACATAGTGGAAATAGCGCTATGCAGTTCTAGCAGTCAGAAAATGTTATCGTCTATTGTAGCAGATGAAATCACTTACAGCACTCGGAAAATATACCGAGCGTACATTCCTTCTCGCGCGACACGAAATAAAATCCGTCTACAAACACCTACCTGCCTATCTGCAACAGGACGAAGAGATTCTCGAATGTCTCGAATATTGTCAAGGTATGGTGCTAGTGCAAAGGAGTTGAAAGGCCGAATTGTCAACTTCGCAGGCTAGAAAACGAACGACTGGATAATGTAACATACTTCCATCAGCAGCAATGCAGCCAGCAGTAATCTACCGAGGCAACGCGAGACAAGCAATGCAAATTAGCACGCAGTGTAGACAGTATAAAAACGAGCATCGTGTAAAACAGATGTCAGTTCGTCGGCGAACGTGGTGGTGGAAAGCAGATCGTTACGACTACATTCATCTTCTACGATCGTGTACTCTGCTACAATATGAAGATGGGATTAATGGTTGAAGACTTACCATCTGCAACACCGTCAGAATCGCCAACAGCAAGGGACCCTGAAGAGTCGCTACGAGTATTACAGAATCAATGTTACTACTGTGGAAATAGTTTTAGTAAAAGCTGTAGTGCACGCTGACATGAAAGAAGTCATTGCATTTTCAGCCCAGCATACGTAGCATTTAACTGTGATAACTGCGACGTTGTCTTAACCCGTAACGATAGCATGTACAGGCATAACAAGACGTGCAAAGGAAGTGTTTGTCGTTCATAGGGAATCGAGTGGCAATACATTCGCTAGCATCTCCAATGCCAAACGTCATGAAGATAGTAACTCTCCATTTACCACCGTCTGCAAGACTTGTCCGTGTGATGACTGCCGTGCAGTACATGCGAATAAGCGAGGCTTGAATGCTCACAGCAGGAATTTTAATGCAATAACAGTCGCCATAAATGTTTTGCTCGAATGAAGATTAAGTTGATCGTGTATCAAATATTATTATATATTTTTATTATGTTAAGTCTGTAAAATAAAAGTAAAATGTATAAATTGTTTTCTACATTTTCCATGTATCTTAACCCATGCTAATATTGGGTTAACCTCCATCACTATGAAAAAAAAAATTACCAGATTTTGTCTAAGTCTGAAAGGGAATTAATATTTTTGTATAGTGTCAAGTCTAGAACTCAGGTTATTATCGACAGCTGCTTGAGCAATAAACACAGATGCCCTCGCCATCTTCATTTCTCCAGTCGGCCGCTTGAGTACACGACCATCGTCTGCTAGAGTCGCGGTGGTCTTCAGTCATATTTGTTTCTCCTGTCACGTCACGTAGTTTACGTTACCGATGGCGGCCGCTTTGTTCTACAAAAAGAGCATGTATCAAATTGTATTATGCTAAGTCTGCAAAGTGTATAAATTACTTCTGTGTTATTCGTGTAATTTTAACGTATGTTGATATTAGTTTCACTTCCATCATACAGACCCGAAACATTTCCACATAACTAAGGAGGGGGGGGGGTTACCAGAGTTTCTCTGAGTCTGAAAGAGAATTAATATTTTTGTATATTTTGAGTCTCGAGCTCAGGCCTCCTACGTGTCCCCCTCACCATGAAAAAAAATTTTAAATTCTATATATATCGATCATATTTAAGTTCATATACAGTCCGAAAATCACATGCAAGGCTAATCACACATATGCAAAAATACACAAGTCTCAACTATGTATGTACTCTGCTTTTAGAAGACGCAAAACATAAAGAGAAGAGGTTTGCCTGATGTAGCTGTTTCATATACAGAGAAGACCTGGAGGCCGCGAACGCAGCTAGCGATGCGAACTCGACGAACGCACAGACCACAATGATCATCCTATCTATTCGTACACTGTATATATTACCGACCAAGAAAGCAACTCGGAACTTGCAAGTACTGAATTTACACCACCCATGCCAAAAAAAAAAATGCACTTACTTACTTTTCTACATACACTTTTGATTTTTTTTTTATACGAAATAAATCATGTACCCTGGCAGGTGTCTTGGAGACAGTGCGTTGTCCTTGCGAATAAGCTATCACATGATTGCTCCCCTAGATGGTATGATCATTTCATCGATAAAAAATACATACAGAACATGATATGTAATTTTTAAAAAATGTGTATTACATATCTATATATTTTCGTATCGAGCACATCGTGCTAAAATTACAATGAACTATCCAAAAAAAAATATTTTCGTACTCAATGTACGTTCATCTCGAAATACTAGAAGCTCGCCAGGCATTTATATAAACAGGTAACAAGCAGACCGAAACGAACAGCATCTCAAACCGTCATGTAGTGATAATCGTATAAAAGCACACCTCGCGTAAAAAAATTAGTTCCCACTTCATCGTCGACCGTATTGGGAAGCAGATTGTTATGTCTACCGCAATCTCGTACCCTGCTATAATACGAATACGGAGTCGCAGGCTGAAGACTCGCCATCTGTAACACCGGTCGCAACTTCAACAGCAAGGAATGCTGGAGATTCGCTCCTTACATCACGACATCATGAAAGGAGTCGCTGCAGCAATAGTCTGAATAGACACAGCATGAAGTGCAAAGGTAATGTATGTCGTCCATCGACAAGTAAGTGGAAGTATTGTAGCACGACATTTTTTTTCAACCAACCAGATATTCTTTACAAACTCATATAGTAGTAGGTACACTTCTTAGACGATACGAATTAAAAACAAATTAGTTGTTTTGTTTTTATTTTCATTTTTAACTAGATCACGTATATAATATGCCATTCAATAAAGCCTTCTACTCTGAGTTCATCACAAAAAGATATCTACTTTATTTGAGGACAAGGGCTAGGGGCCTGAGGCGCGAGGCGCCAACATGGTAGCAGTTTTGTTCTGTTTATTCATATGAGCTGTCGGCTATCTTGTTTCCGACCGCTATCTTTGTAGCCAGTACGCCGCCATCTTGAGCAACCATATATGTAGCCAGTATATCATTTTTTCCTTATCTGTCATTCTGTCCATATCTCCCCTTTAAAATGTATTCGTTTTCGCCTAATTTATCGTTTTCTTTATCGAAACATCTATAATTTTTTCTATACAGTAGTAGAAGTTTCTCGTAAATTAATTTTTCGCTTTCCAGACACTACAGTTGCATGTCCGCCGTACTGACAGCTTCCAAAAAACATCCCTATGATACTGAGCTGCTACATTAATAGATAAAATTAAAAGTGCTCCTCAATTTGCCTCAGTGACTCCATGTTTTGGCCGAGGAGTCAGGAGTATTTTTGAATTCAATTTTGTTATACAAATGTAATCTCTAAATAATATTTTTTATTTAACTTATAAAATTTACAGATTTAAATGTATCGTGCGACGTGTTTACAAACTCGTATTTTCAAGAAGAATTATATTATGACTTCTCTGCAGTGAAACCAACAGCCGCAGTCTATCAACCAAGCCATTGGAGTCTTCAGAAAATGATCTGCTAGACTTCACGTCGCTCTTCGCAGAAGGTTCACGATAGGATACACGTCTTCTACATCTACGTCCTTCTCTCATGACGGGTAGGTTGCTAGATGTCTCTGGACCGGAATACTAGGTTCAAATCCATTGATGAAGAGATATAAAATAGTTATAATCACCTACCAACCAACACGTATTGCACAAGTAACGAGCACTGTACATCACATCAGTCGTTGATAGACAAGACCACATGTCTGAAGAAAAAAAAACTGACGTGGTAGCCTTGGTTAGTACAGCAGAATAGCAAAATATTTTACCCACGTACGCCCTACGAACGAACTATGCTATAGCACAGAGGCACACGAATTTCACTACCAACCATCACATAATGTGCGAGCATCGAGCTATGCACGTCACATTGGACTAAAATAAAATACTATGACAGAGTCGAGAAGCAAGAACAGCGATAAGGTCGACACACCGTGTGCATACCGATGCAAACATGTATAAAACGTAAAGGAAACTAGGTATAAGCACTTACCAACCAGCGCATATTGAACATACGTTTAGCGTTGTACGTCGCGTTAGATTATGCTAATCAAATTCAGGCTGCCTTGACTAGTACGGTAGAACAGCAAACGATTTCCTTACGAACCGATCGGAATGAAACCAGCAATCTCGGATTACAGCCAACACTCACGATCCGCATCACTAGCAGTGGAACGGACCCACCCTGTCCCGCATTGTGCGGTCAACTAACAACTAGTGCATCTGGAAGGTAGCCAGAAACCGCGCAGGTCTCAACGAGTCGAAGGGATGGTACATACACTAGTCGAGAGCTGAGTCGGGCTCCAGGGTAGCAGATCAGCCAAGTCACTCATGCACTTGCCTTTACGAGAGCAATTCAGTTATACAAGGCAAGGTAAAAAAATGTTATTTCGTTTTAGACACCGTATACATGTACGTATTTTTAAGGGTGAAAAAAAAACATGGAAACACACTGATGAAACCCATTTGGCCCCAGCTCGCAATGAGCGAGGAGGAGCTTTACATGTGAGAACATCGGCAACAGCCACCGCTGCCACTGCCAGGACGACTACACTGGAGGAGATCAACAAGCGCGAGAGCGAAACCTGCAGGTACCATGGCAGCAAGCAACAGTGACCTTGACCTTAAACCTATATTTTGTTTATAAAACAATTATGGGAACAATTGAGAAAATTCATTTGCCTCACTTGCAACAGCAGGAACCATGCCAACAGGCAACCATGACATTGACTTTTGATGATGTAATGCGACCTTGGATGACGTCATGTGACCTTGACCTTGACATTTGACCACCATGTAGAACAAAATATACTGCTTAAAACAAAAAAGAATCGTAATTTTTTTTTTAGAAATTTTTTTAACCGCTGAAAAAAAATCACAATTTTTTGGAAAATTTTAAAATCGCAGAAAAAATCATAAGACCTTGGCTACTGAAGACGGGGACATACCCCGTATTCAGCTTCCCTATTAGGTGAATGTGGAATGATACATCCAAAAATTATTATCACTAACAAAGCTTGGAATCATTTGAATCAAATCTCTCATCCAAACCGAACTCCGAAGACATACTATACAAAAGGTCAAAAGTAGGACAATAAACTGCTGCTTTTAGCCAAGAACAATTACAGCGGGGAAAAAATTGCTTCTGTAAAGAAAACAAAATTAGTTTTAAGCAATTTAAATAAGGAACCAAACCTCAGTCTTGAACACATAGATGTAAGGACACGCACGCTCGCGCGCGCGCGCACACACACACACACACACACATGATGAGTTAAGAACACATTAACCAAGTAAGTAAAAAATTCAAGTTTTGTCACTTTTCTGAAATACCATAACTATTACATAAGCCAAAGTTATAAACGTCCTGGATATTTTGGGTATGCCTAACAACTCAAATTGTTCCGGCCCCCTTCAGGAGAATCGAACCAGTGCCCGCGGACTTGGGATCTCGGCGAATGCCGACCAGACGGAGCTCGGTAGCGGTCGTGGCACGAGTGGTCCCGGAGGGGTGGAAGGAAGAGAGGGGATGAACCAGGGCAGAGTATATAAGCGAGTGCGAGACGTGTATTTCTTCATCCCCTTCCTAATTACTCCTATTTTTATGCCTGGAAACTAACACTTTTTTCTGCTTCCAGAGAGATGACTGGCATCTGCGGTCGGGTGGCGCAGTTCTGCCCCCCTCCTCCAGGACCGTGCTACTGCGGTACGACCCTGGATACATTCCAGCAGCGGATCGACACATTTCATATCGCCCTCATTAACCTCACAAATTATATCTTAGCGAACTAACAATAACCATACTTTCTCCAGCCCTAATCCAATAAAAGGAATTATTTTTATCCTCCGCGACTGTCGTATAGTTTTCTCCAGGCCCTCTCCACTTTGCCTGGTTTTCTACTCCCCTTACTATATAGACCCTTCTTCTTTCGGGGTGTGGCCATGGCTACAATTGCAGACATGGCACCAGACAACCCTGCTCAGCCGCGATGCATGCGCCCATTTTGTTAATTAAACCCGACCTAAGGCGTATAGGGCTTACCCTGAGACGCATCCCATTCTCCAACCGTCTTAGCTACTAACAAGCATGCCGGAGGGTACACAGAACTGTGAAGGTGCTCACGCTGGCGTAGCGGGTTTTGGGGGCTCGCCAGTATTTAAAAAAAAGTTATTCCTTCAAGACTGCACTGGGCATTACGACGCTGAGCGAAGGCACCACGACTTCGGGTCCAGGAGGGAGCCTTTCGGAAGAGTGTCGCCATTCAATATTCTACTGGTAAGATTTCTTATTGAGCACTAACTTAAATTAGTCATTTTCAATGTACGACGTCTAGCCTGTCTATCTAACTGATGTTTTGAGTGTAACGTAAAAACCTACAGCCAGAGTTAAATAACGCAGTAGCGTCTCTAGATTGTATATTTCCTGACTAACTTAATGTAAAGATAATTGTATAATAAAGAGACGTGCTGTTGAGTCTATTTCAGTTCTTTGCCTACACCTATGCTACGTCACCCCATGTTAACCTGTTTTGTCTGCTCGATCCGGTAGTCAGGATAAACAGAACAATATCCTCAGCTTGAATCAGTCTTATTGTACACCAGTCACTGAAGAAGACTATAACATAATAATAAAATAAATTTAAAAATGAAGAGTAATAAGATATAGATGACGTTCCCATGACAGTGTTCAAATATGTCCTCATTGGATGAAATTTCCCTCCTTGATAACCACTTTAAACTGGGGGTCTTGCCAGATTGATTCAAATATACCAAAAATTTTATCAGTACATTACAAGTGTTACATAACATTTCTGAATAAGAAACATTACTCTCCTTACATCATTTGAAAAAAAAAAAAATTTCGAATAGATCATAGGAAATACATGTACATATTTGTTAACAAAACTAGTCTAATTTTGAATTTTTGAAAGGCAGATCGACTGAACAAGGTATATACATATTTGTAACTAACACACATTTTAGAACATTAGGTTTTGTTGACTTATGTGAAGCCTTTAACTGCATTGAACATTACTTATGTCTGCTGAAGTTTCATTGGTGTGGGATTATCTTTTTTATAAACACTGGTTTTCCCTGCTGCTAACAAAATTGGACCCCCTGTAATGTTTACATATGACAGAAGCAGGGCTTGCACTTGATAGAAATAACAGGCCAAATACCTTCTGAGATATCCTACTGTTACCTAGCAAATAAACTTAATGTAAATGTAAATAAATCTACTCTCATGTTATATTCACAAAAATGTTGAAAAAAAAAATGCTGAACAAAAAATACAAAAATAGGAAATGACACATTTCAGAAGTCTACGCTGCTAAATTTCTACATACCACTGTTGAAGACAAACTAATCTGGAATTATCATGTAAACATTATCTGTAACAAGCTACGATCTGCGTGTTTTGGTAAAGATTAACTGGAAAAAGAATGTGCTGAAAACGCAATGCTATTATATTATTTCATAAACATTTTCAATGTGTTATTAGAATGGCATTGTTTTTTTGGATAAATCTTTTAGGCAAGTAAATATTGTGCAAATGCTACGAATATTCTGTGTTAAGGGCTATAGTAATCACTGCTGGCTATTAGCAGATTGGAAATGTATGACACTTCCATAACTTATATATTTATGTCTCATAGTGAACCTACATTGTTATGTCAAACAATAAAGGTCAAAACGAAGATAACTTTGCTTTGTAAACTGAAATGCTAATAAATAACATTGATTTCATTACAGAGCTAAGATATGAAATGAATATTTATATTATTCAAGAATGAAATCAATAAAATACCAAATAATATTAAAATAAATACTGATGACAAAATTTTAATTAGGAATAAGGCTTTGTTCTACATAAGACTTTGTCTGTGGAAAAAAAAAACATTTTTTTTTTTTAAACTTTTATATGTAATTCACGAAAGCATGTTGAGAACCTTGGTTTCATAGTTAATGTAAATTAGATAATCTTTTCCAAATTTCATATATTTTACTGTATTGATAACTTATGTCATTGAATTAAATTAAATCTTATTTTTAATGATTTAATGTATGGCAAATGCAACTGGAAAACAATGGCAGTACACTGCATACAAAATAACACAAACTAAATTGTAATATACCAATTAGTGCAAAACAGTATGTAAACTTTGCAAATATTGCAACTGTATTTGTGCCCACTCAGATATAAATGTATTGTTTTTTCTTTACTGTATAAGCTGTTATTGCAGTTCAGGTCTTATAGCTGAGAATCTGTTAAAGTGTCCAAAATGGATTTTGTTGTCTGTATTTTTATAAGGGGGGGGGGCCTTTTAAACTGTCCAAGACACCACAGATATATGATGCCAAGCCTTGAGAAGGGGTGGCTGGAAGAAAAATAGCAGCTGCCGCAGGGGGTTCTAGAGCCTTTTGCAATACTTCTTAACGCATCTTTTGATGGAGATATATTTTTAGAGTGAATCTTATTTCTGTTATTCCCTCTTGTGCGTTTGGAAACTGGAGTTTTATCCTCTATCTCATTTCCTGAAGGAACAGCAGGCATGTCGATGACAGTTTCTGATGGATTCTGAACTAAATATCTGTCTGAACAAGGCTCCACAAAGACTTGCAAAGGTATGGAGCCTTAAAAAAAAACGTCTCATCGCTACCCTCATCACAATACTTGTCATTGTAGATGTTCCTTCGTGATTTTCCTCCTCCAGTAGTGATGGTGATTGAGGTTCCTCGCGAATACGTTTGTCATGGCCAGGTGTTTCCTGTACAAATTTAAAAAATAATGTGAATTAATATTATATGCTGCTTAATATCAGTGCTCAAAGATATGTATATGCATAAGTAATAAATAATATGAATTACATTACAATCATTACAGTTCAGGAAAAATTAAATTTAACTTTACAGCTGCTCACTAAGCTATCAAGAAAAAACAATAAATATCGTTCAGTAGTGTATGAAAAAAAAAGAAACCAAACCCTGTGTTATCGGTCTCTTATAAACATGAATAATTTAAAAAAGAATGAGCTTGAAAAGTAAAACAATGTTATACCAAACATTACACATAGGTACACAGGTTATATTACATTAAGTCCAGTTAGGCACTACCATAATCAGAAAAAAGGAGGTGTCGGCGAAGGAGTAGGGAGTTTTGCTGTGAATTTTGTTCAGGCATAGATTCATAGATTTCTACACTGGACTGCCTGTGATTATTCAATGGTAATTTCAGGCCTAGTAGACAGGAAACTAACTTATACAGTAATTTTAAACTATTGCTCTTAAGTTACAACTGTAAACTGCCAATTAACATATCTGAGCTTCTAATTACATGTTCCTTGCACTTAAGACATTGCATTTCACAAATGACCAGTAAATACTAGTGTATTTATCCATAAAAAGATGTTGAGTTTACTTTTATTCTTTCAATTACACATAAAACTGTAGTAGTAATACAAGATGTTATGTCATTACCATGAAACTACTTTCAAAGTAAGCTGTAGCAAATTGTATCCAACCTTTGCAAATAACCAACAAAACATAATTTTAATGATTGTCATTTTTTCAGACGACTCTTCGGTTCAGGATTTATACCCAGAATAGAGATACATACTAAAGCTCATTTACTGCATATTGTTTTTACAATAGTCTCACATACTATCTAACACCTAAACACACACAATATAATTATGTACAAACACTACATACATTTGTGCCTGTGTGTGTGTGAGATAGAGATAAAACAAGTTTGGAACTTAAGCACATAGTTCCAGAGAAAAGTTTTCAATTATGTTACTTCCTTTACAAGAATCAAGGTTTTTGCTTTTTGTAAAATTAATTCATATTTGCCATATTTGAGCACACAGGAGTTTCTTTCGATATTCTCGCCACAGCATGTTCTGACTAAACGTACAAATGTTTGTATTACCACAGACTAGGTACATATACCTGTAAAAGAAATACGAAAACTTTATTTCTTTTTCTATAACAGCAACCTTCTACAAGTTGAAGGCAGGGTAAAAAGGCATAGCATTACTACGATTTTTAGTTGTAATCACTACCACCATCAAAACAATGTTCAATGAAAGCTACACTCAGTAAATTACTGACAACTACTGACACCAAAACAATTCGCACTTTCAATAGCGACACATGCCTGCACATACTAAGTTATTCATATACAATTTAAGTGTATTTGCTCTTTATTTTACCCAAAACTTTTAAGAAAATTGCTTGCAAGGATTTTCATGGATACTGGTGAATTACATTAAATTACAAATCAGGCAGTAGAACTACAAACTAGAATACGAACATAGTAAATATTTTATAACTGATGTGCCTTTTATTTAATCCCTATCATATTGTAAAAATTGTTAAGGATTTCCACCAAAAATTCTTATCTTTAATGTCACAAGTAACAAACATGTATTATCTTAATTTTTTTTTAAAAAAGAACACTGCAGTGAGGCCATGAGTGCCTAAATAGAATAACACAATAGTTTATAGTTTGCCTTACATATACAACTATATTTCCCAGTGCATTATACACATGCCTAAAATTTGTGTGATATGTATTGTAGCTGATAACTTGATAAATTCAACAAGCGTTACAGGGTCCATATTATACCTGGAAAATACTGCAACGAAAGGGCTATAAAAGTTCGGGAGTGTAAAAAAAAGAATACTAGGTAGTTTTGTAAATAACGAAATACTCGAGTGATTTTGCAGTGAAATGTAAAGCTATTTGCGAGAAATTAATAAAGTTGTTTATAAACGTGCGGAATACTAAAGTAATTACATAAATAACAACTCTTTCGTGTACACCTCGAAAAAAACGCAGCATCTTGTGCGCAGGTGCACAGCCAGCCAAGCTCGTTACTATAATTATGGTTACGTTGATGACGGCCTTGTGTTCCCGAACCTCGGCGCTGACCCTGGCAGAGCCACACGCCGGGGAGAGTTCTCTCCTGGAAATGGAAGGCGACGCGACGTCTCAGTTGAGTACTGGCTGGCTCCGCGACCGCACCCAATCATCATGCTCCAGTCTGTGTTGCTGCTGGCGGGGATCTTCGCCGCCGCTGAGTCGGCGCTCACCTTGGGTAAATCACAGACGCTTCTTATTTGAATCAACATTAAGGCCACTATCTCCCATTTCTACGGCTTTTGCGAGGATTAATTTTTTGAGCCCAAACGGGAGCCGATATTGTAAAATACTCTTACATTTTTATTTACAGTTGTTATTATTACGTAGTCTAATTTTTTTCAACACAAAAAAAAATAGTATAATTTTAACTAATTATTAAATAAACCGAATTTTCGTTAATTAATTGTATAAAAACATACAGTTTTTTGTGTTGAAAAAAATTATACTACATAATAAAAGCAATTTGTAACAAAACTGTAAGAGGACTTTACAATATCGGTACTCATTTTGGTACCGATATTGTATGCATGAGAATAAAAAATATTTACGTTACAGAAAATTTTAAATTTTGTTTCAGTACAAGTTTTGCGTGTGAAGTTGTGGACCCTGGACTTGATTCCGGTGAAGTTTGTTTTTGAATCACTTAAACTTTGAAGATTTCCGTTGAGAATGGCAATAACGTATGCCATATTTTGAAATTTGAAGTCATTTTAAATAATACGTGTTAACTTATAACAGCGCTGTCATCGACGGAAAAATAATTATGTTATAAAAGTTTTCTTTTTGTTACAACCAATATGTTCGTAAACATTTGACGAGGTAAAATTAGGTTTAAAGTTGCTTTATAGCCCTTCAAAATCACTTTGCATTGAACATTTTCACGATATTTCATAGGCGAAAATTAGAGTAATTGTTTTTTGGTCTGTTAGAACCTTAGGCTGGGACCACGCCTTCCCTTCTAGCGGGTCCGGTTGGAGCGTGTCCCGTTTAGCGGGAAAGCCTTCGCCCGCCCACGCCTTCATGTTCGGGAGGGCGGGTAGAATGCTCTTCGGAACTTTAGGCCAACGAATGGAGGATTTTTCGCACTCCAATACTTGTGGAACCTGACTTTGTCAATGACATCGTATAGGCCTGGCGCATATTGCACAACTTTGTATGCAAGCGGGACGGTATTAACGTCTGTGGCTCAGGAGAAACTTGTCCTTTTGAGGACGTGAATAATGGTGGGACTGGTGGATAACTAATTGAAAGAAAAACAGTCAGAGACATTTTTGCCGATTATTTTGTCGGCGATGGAGCAGCTGAGTTTCAACGACGTTATCTTTAGAAACTGAAGCTTAGATGGGTGGTTAGTATAAATGTTTGAGCAGTTAGGGCCTATGTGATATCAGTAATCTAGTTTATTTTTTTTGGAACTATTTGTAATTTTTTACTTTTTTATTCTTTATTATTTTTTGCAAGAACAACTGAGTAAAAAAAAATTTTTTTTTTTTTTTTTTTTTTATAAAATTGAAAATAATTTGTTTTCTTATTGTTACCTGAGATTCACTGCAAAAATGTTGCCAGAAAATGTAATTGAATTAAGTCAAAAACACTTTAGTGAGAATTTTTGTTGCCTACGTATTTAATTCCCCAGAAAATTCACGATATCGATCAAATAAATATGCGAGTAAGAACAGCAGGATAAATGACATGTTGAAAATATCTAACTCTCTCCGCGCGGCGGTCGTTCGCACGATGCAAGTCGGGGTGTGCAGGAACGTGCACACGAAAGATGCCCTTGTGTACTAGGCTTAAAGTAACGGTGTATGTGCAGGAACGTGCACACGAAAGATGCCCGTGTGTACTAGGCTTAAAGTAACGGTGTATGTGCAGGAACGTGCACACGAAAGATGCCCGTGTGTACTAGGCTTAAAGTAACGGTGTATGTGCAGGAACGTGCACACGAAAGATGCCCGCGTGTACTAGGCTTAAAGTAACGGTGTATGTGCAGGAACGTGCACACGAAAGATGCCCGTGTGTACTAGGCTTAAAGTAACGGTGTATGTGCAGGAACGTGCACACGAAAGATGCCCGCGTGTACTAGGCTTAAAGTAACGGTGTATGTGCAGGAACGTGCACACGAAAGATGCCCGCGTGTACTAGGCTTAAAGTAACGGTGTATGTGCAGGAACGTGCACACGAAAGATGCCCGCGTGTACTAGGCTTAAAGTAACGGTGTATGTGCAGGAACGTGCACACGAAAGATGCCCGTGTGTACTAGGCTTAAAGTAACGGTGTATGTGCAGGAACGTGCACACGAAAGATGCCCGTGTGTACTAGGCTTAAAGTAACGGTGTATGTGCAGGAACGTGCACACGAAAGATGCCCGTGTGTACTAGGCTTAAAGTAACGGTGTATGTGCAGGAACGTGCACACGAAAGATGCCCGCGTGTACTAGGCTTAAAGTAACGGTGTATGTGCAGGAACGTGCACACGAAAGATGCCCGTGTGTACTAGGCTTAAAGTAACGGTGTATGTGCAGGAACGTGCACACGAAAGATGCCCGCGTGTACTAGGCTTAAAGTAACGGTGTATGTGCAGGAACGTGCACACGAAAGATGCCCGTGTGTACTAGGCTTAAAGTAACGGTGTATGTGCAGGAACGTGCACACGAAAGATGCCCGCGTGTACTAGGCTTAAAGTAACGGTGTATGTGCAGGAACGTGCACACGAAAGATGCCCGTGTGTACTAGGCTTAAAGTAACGGTGTATGTGCAGGAACGTGCACACGAAAGATGCCCGTGTGTACTAGGCTTAAAGTAACGGCGCATGACCTTCCCGCCGACCGGGACTCGCCAAACCTGATCCCGGCAACACGGAAAGCGTGGCCCCAGTCTTACTCCGGGCTGACTCGAAAAAATAATTTTATATTGTAAATTCTTCTTAAAATCTTTTTGTAAATACGTTTTTTATGTTTGAACTATTTACCATATTTAAAAAAAAAATTGCATTTCCTTTTTTACTTGGATGCAATTATTCTACTCGATTTTTATACATTTTTTCATACATCAATATTTGGTCAAATTTGCTTGACATGGCTACTAGTATTTCACTTTAGCCTTGTGCAGTGTTACACACAAAACTCACGCAGCACTTGCCAAATTAATATGCATTAGAAGTTACACAGTATTTTCTGAAATAACATTTTGATACACTTTCCGAATCTGTGAAGTGTCGAACTAAGTCACTAATCTAAAAATAATTACAGACACTCGATTGGTTTATCGTGAAATGCGATGTCTAAGCATTTAGAGATACGTTGCCTAGGAATGTGATTTTGACAGACTTTTTTTTTAGCGTTACACACGTTTTATATTATAGAAATCTCAGTGACGTAATGGATCAGAAGGGTTTATAGTGGTATTCAGTGTGCTAGGAATCACCGCTCTACTCTTTAAGCCACCGGCTACCGGGTACAATAGTGAAGAAACAAATAAGCTAATTGGCTTTATCAGGTTATTTTGGTAAATTACTTCTTTCTTTCACAGGTTCTGTCCGAGCCGATGCTGTCATGCGTCTATTTTATCCTACTTAAAATTCTTATATTAAGGGTTATGGAAAGGTCTTAATATGCGTGATTTTTTTTTGTAATGCATTCAATATCAAGAACGTAATTTGAACTACTTAACATATTTTCAATGGGGTTTCAATTTACAAACTATCCAAACACAGTCGATATAATGTACAGTTTTCGAATAAATGATTTTTGTTGTTAATAAAGTATATTTGCCAAGAAATTCTGTAGATATGTAAAAATATATATTTTTTAAACTTTATAAAATTCGGTATGCAGAAATGTATAGTAACAGAATTACAACGAACCCTCCGTCTTAATTGTAAAAGAATTTCATATTCTTAAAAGCTCATACAAGAAAATGTTCTTTAAGAAATGTGTATTTCTTTACCGTATGTAAATTTCAATAGAATAGTGCTGTTGATAATGATATTTTGTAAATTTTAAAATAAATATTTAGGCATACTTTCTGGTTTGTTGTTTACATATCTAATTTTAAAAAAAAGTTGGGATATTTTAAATCTAAATCTCTACTGTTTATCTAGTATTGCTGTGTACCATAGTTCTCAGCATTAAGATGCCATGTCAATTTGCATAACTCCATCAAAATATATTAAGTAATTTGAATTCTCTTCTCGGAATTATTTTCTCCCGTAATCATGAAGTGTGGTATCATCCATCCTGGTAAACTTATTTAAACAGCTAATTATTACTCTTTGAAAAATATTTCCTTTTCACTCATATTTTGTTTTAGTGATTCTTCGCCGTATTTGAAGACTTTTCTATTATCGTCGTTTGTAAACTAATGTTGTTAATGTTCTGGGGCTCGAATCAAAACTTACATATCATCTCTAGCAATCTTTCTCATCACTGCTTGCTTAGAACGCTAAGCGACATTATTGTACGCATAAATGTACACGGATATTCTTGTACAATCATTAATTTTTTTTTAACGGAAAATGGCACAAATGCAGTACTGGACACAGCAAATCACCTGGGATATTATATTAACTTTCATATTCATGATCTAAAAATTTTCCTTGGTAATTTGACTACTCTCGTGCTAGCAGAAGCCAAACAATGGCATCGAAAACACTACCTTTTACATGATATCGGAAATGTTTTATTCTGTCACAAATTTTTGTCCTATTTTGTAAAAATTTAAGGCGAAGTTCATGAGCTCGTGATGCATAAACAAGAGAGAAATATATATTTTGCCTACCCTCTTCGTGTGGCTATTATGTAATTGTCGCTCAAAAACTTGTGAAACCGTTTATCGAGTTTCACCAAACTTCCTAACTTTTTGGTCACGGAAACCACAATTGTTTTCGACCATGCGGGAGGCTTATTTTTGGAGTTACGGCCACTTGAAATCTGTGGGTGCTACGCCAGATCTTAGTAACCACTAAACCGAATTTATCATATTTGTTGCGTTGGTAATTCGCAGTATGTGCTATGAACTATCAGTTATTTATTCTTATTTGTCGGCCTTTTTTTTAATTGATAAAGCTCTCACGTTATATCTCAGGAAACACTCAACGACTCTCTGAAATTGGTGACCATATAAATATATCAGGTTAGAAATGTCATGTTCGCTGAGATATTTGGCAATTTTCTATTACAACCCAGCCGATTACCACGAAATTTGACATACGAGAGGTGGTATGGTAGGCCAGACGAAACAAATATGACTTTGAAAGACCCGGCACTTATTTTTAAAATTCTGCCATATAAATATTTTAGACTGATATATCAATGAAACTTTGCACTCCGGTTTTTTTTCCAAAACGATTTTTTCCCTACTAGTGACATGTCAGTAGTCTAATCAATCAGGCTTAACTAATAAAGCATTAACGTATAAGCTGACTGAAAATCCTACGTCTGACTTCTAATCAAAGCTGGATATATGCATTTATCCTTTAAAATTAAATTTACATTCGTAAGTTCTTATCTGGTGACCAAGGTAATTCATTATTGCAGGACTTTAATATAGAAAAAAATTAAATGTACATTTTAATTAGTTTACTATTTTATCTGAGAGAGAACATTAATACAAGGAATAATTTATTTGAAGGAAATTGCTCTTCGTTATAAAACGTAAAACAAAAATTAATCAATAGCATATTCGGGTTCACTAAAAGGAAATATACTCATCCCTAAGAAGTAGATTAGATTCTTACACGAAGATGATTTTACATTTACTGGCAGATAAAAGCGAAGGTAAATATCTCAGTTGGCGCGAGAAACGTGGAATTTTCAGGTACCACACAGCCAATTCACCACGGAAACCTTGCTGCTCATTCAAATGCATTGCCCTGGAATACTTGTATTACAACTAAAGGCTGTTCACGATAAAGTGAGCACTTTTGAAATCAACCTTAGAAAAAGTCACTGCCCCTACCTACATATATTTTAAGTGGCGCACTAAGTGACATGCGCCCTGCAAAATTGTTAACGATGGATAGGAAATAGTTCTGTATCTTAACATCGAATAAAAAGTGTTAGGTAACCATTTCTGATAACTTAAATTATTTATTTGCCTTTCTGAGTTTTTTTTTTATGAATCGAAGAGTGAAAATTAGCAGATTTGTAAAATATTTACTTTTCTAATAATTTCCCTGTTTCACTTGACCGACGCATGAATAATGTTATGAGGCTCATGACCATGTCAATCTTACATAAGGCGGAAGAATACACAACGTACATGCAAGTAGCTCCTAAGCAGATCTTTCAAAAGTGCTCATTTTACAATAAATACTTTATAGTGATCATTACCGTATATTGTGTTCCCGAAGTCCGAAATACTTACGTTATCGAGGTTAAATTGTAATAAAATTAATTTAAAAGGAAGGGCTCACCAAGCGTAATGTATTTGTGTAATGGGAAGGTCATGATGAGATTCCACAATCAAAACAGTAGACTGGCAATCCAGCTTTCTTGGCTAAAGCGACAAGCTAAATGCTCTGACACTTCACACGTATTTAAGGACCCGTCATATGATATCGAGGTGTCCACGTTCTCTGCTTTAGAACATTGTATAACAACATCGGGGGAAATGTTTGGATTTGCACGCTGCAGCAGTCTGGTTTCTTCAACTTTATAATTGTATCTGTCTACTTTGCTCTTTCTTCAGCAAAGTCGAGAAGATTTACTGTAGTTAATGTGGAAAGAGTGGTTAATGTATTCACAGCAAATGCGATATAAATAATTAAGTAAGTGTGGGATATGTGATTAAAATAAATATCGCTTTGCAGCGAAAACTCGTTGTCAAAGCTGAAAAATATTTCCAGTAGTAATTTTCCAACCTAACAGACACTGCAGGACATTGTAGTGACTACTTAGCTGAGACAAATGATTTGTCGTAAATTTACAAAACCAAAAATTATAATAATTTTTTAAATAAATTATTGATTTACTTCGTTATTAGGAATTTTTTTTTTTAATGTATTCGAATACCCATTATTGTTTTTCATCGGTTTTTATTTGATTATTTATTTCTTTCTTAAAATAATTTTTTCCGTTTTTTTACGTAAGCCTCGGGATCCAGTTTTAGTGGTATAAAACTGTTCCTTAATGCCAATTGATAAATATTGCAAGTTGTGTTCCATGTCATGTGATAACAGAGTGGCTGCAAAGAGTTATTTAACCCATTGGTTTCACTTGTGCTCGCTTTTTATGATTTTCCTTTGTTTACCTTTTTACAAATGAGACGTGAGATATTTGTAGGACCAACTTTCATCAGTATCTGGCCACGAGGAAGAACATATCTTCTCATTATTTTACTCAGCGTTGTTGCATAATCATTCTGGAGACCTAATATTTAATTATTCCTGTTGTTTAACTCAATTTTCTGTTTTTATTTTAATTGTGTTCCTTTTATTTTATAGGATTTTTTTAAGTGCATATGAATAATGGCCCGTACACTCAATTTTCATGTCCAAGGAACCTTTTAACATTTAGTCGTATTTTATTTAACCGCAGAAAAATTTCTTGCATTCTTTAAACTGAATATTGAATAATACTTTTAAAAAGGTACAAATTGTTATTCGCTTTTATTTGTTGTTATTTAAACGAACTGTTATAAATATGCCCCTTGGGCTGTACGTGAAATGAACTAGAGGCTTTATGGTTGTGACTAATGACAGGGGATATAGCTAGTGGTTGACAAGGGTTGATTAACTGAAAAACTGTTTTTGGTTGAGATAATGACATAAATGCAGTTTAAATGTACCGGGGGAGCGATACGAGATAGTGAATGACAACTATTAGTCGATGTGTGTAACATTGGGTTTGTCCCACCTTGTGTAGAGTTCCGAGGTGTTGGAAATGACGAGACGGCGGCGGCACAGCTGGTATAAGCCATTCACGGTAAAGTGAGCACTTTCTGAAGCTGCATCATCAGACATAATAACCAATAAATACATTCATTGTAGCTTCGGACTTTTGGTTTTGGGTATGGTGAATGTATACACAGTGTTTATTACTCACATGGCAGGGTTTACATTAACAAGTGGTGGAAGGATATAAATTGGTTGGAAGATAAATGTAACTAGGGCTTCAAAAGTACTCAATTTACCGTGAACGGCCTATATCTGTAGTTGTCCTTCATGGCTGGCGTCACGAGGAGAAAGGCAATGGCCGCCACTCCGCATAGCTAGATATTGCCATCGCAGTGATGCAATCTGCCCTGGTTTCTGATTCGTAGGAGGGGTTTCCAGCTTACGGTCGTTTGGCAACGTCGCAAACCGCTGTCCTTGATTATACTGAATGCGAGCGGGCGTGTTCAGGTGACGATGTGAATTACAGGCGCCTTCACGCCAGTGCAATAGTACGCAGTCAAAGGTTCAGTGAAGAAGAAGAAGAAGGAAGTAAAAAAAGAGCCTGATCATATCTTACAAGGAATCAAATTTAAAATTTATTTGAATTACATTTAAACAGGATAAGGTAAAGAGGTTCGCTACAGAATTGTAGGTACGTACGCCAAAAATATAATGCCGTTCTATAAAACTGATGCATAGGTTACCACATGTCATGAAGCATTTCCAAGTAGAATTCATCTCTAGACTGTTCACGGTAAAGTGAGCACTTATTAAGGCCCTTTCAACAGGCATTAACCATTAATAAACAGATTTTATTCCAGCTCCAGACGTTAACTTTCATTAATGGTGAAATTTTGAAATGTATACACTGTGTTTATTAGTCCGACGGCAGTGTTTATATTAAAAAGTGATGGGAAGATAGAAATCTAATAAATAGAATAATTCAGCAGGGCCTTAAAAAAGTGCTCACTTTACCGTGAATCGCCTATACACTGACGTTATGGCAGGTATTTTGGTCAAGGAATTGAATATACAAAAACAAAGAAAAGCTGTTTATTAATTATGATATTTTTATTTAGGTAGACTATAACTAACCTACGCGTAACAGTACATGTTTTCGCTCTACGTGAAGTAAAATTGTGAAGTATTAAACTGTTGGTAATCGTACAATATGTAATGTCAATGAAAACTTTGCACTTTAATATTTGTCACCGTGATAACTACCTTTTTGTCTTTCTGCAGCAACCTACGTGAAGCCATGTTCCAGAAACGACCCGAATCTGGACGAATGCACGCTGAAGCACGGCATCGAAGCTATCCCATACCTTCTGAAAGGTAAACTTCAGATTTTATTTTCAACATGTAGGTCTTATGAGAAACGTTTTCTGAATAAGTTAGTCTTAGCCAAGTCTCGTCTGAATCATACACTGCGCATTACTGCAGTCGTGGAATAAAAGTTTAAATATATTTCAAGTAATAATGAGTAGTGTGACAAATGCTGTTTGGAGAAGAGTGCTTCTGATACTGTTTCTCCGTCTAGGTACCACGCCAGGGTCAACATTCTATAGTGAGTTTATGGGTCATTGAAGTCTTTTGAAACCTTTCTTCGGAAAAGTATCATTACTCTTGACTGCGTATATTACATCGTGAAAACTGGCTTGAATTTCTAAATTAATACTACTTGTGAATTAAAAATATATATATATATAAATACGTAATGTTCAGTAGGTAGCAGTTTAACTTCTTATTACAGCAGGATGAACACAATACTAAAACATTTGGTTTTCAAAAAAATATTATAGAGCCCATTTACCGACACGAGGATGTTTATCATTATGTCAGTGGCAATTATAATTTTCACGTGTAGAAAATAAAACAAAATGTTCCATTCAAAAATTATCTATAAACCGTGTATAAACTATAAAGTATAAAGCCTTTAGTAAAAATAATTAATCGACTTGTCTAAAATATTTTACGTCTTGGAACGAATAAAGAGACAAGAGATGCCAAGGCTAAAAGTATAACGAACTGGAGTAACTTACCCTTGTAAAAAAAAATTTAGCTTTATGCGTTAGTTCCCCACCCACATTCGTAGGAATAGATACGACTCATTTCGCTAGACTTGGACGATGTCGATTTCTCTCATTTTCTGCATGACAAACACCGTGGTTGGGGTTTATAAAGAACAGTCTAGGATCGGCCATTCTTGTGGACGTGGAGTTGTACCAATGCTAACGTCATGTGACGCCACAGTGACGCAGTCTGATTATGGTCCACAACTTCGTTGTTCGAAAGTGAGCTTTCAAAATCTGACGTCACGCCGCAATAAATTCAGCATGCTAAGTGCTGCCCTCGTTATTTGATATAGTGTTGATGGTTTTGATATTTATGCTGTAATTGTTTTGTTTAAAAAAATAAAATTGCCGAATGATACCCACGAAATTTTCTTTGAGCTTGACATTAAATAGTTCAAGTCGAACGCGGACAGCACTGATTGGCATTTCGTCACTTCTTTCGCAGTGACAAAAAAAAAAGCGTGAAAGTATTTCGAGTCTTTTTCTACCATCCTAGGGACGAAAGTTCAATTTTCTGAATACTTTTATTCGGGACTCGGTTGATTTGGAACTGGGGAAGTTAGGACAGTGCCCGTGACGTCAGAAGGTCACGTGCGCCATTCAGCGTGTCCTTGTTGGAACAGTACAATTGTAGACAGGCCCTTAACCATTGACTAAAGATGAGGTACATAACATTTTTGTTTCCTGCGCACGTGTCCAACATTGACTCGGCCGTACAACTGTCAATATCACGTGGTCAATCCAACCTTATATATGAGTTAAGTACTGTTATTAATTCAAGAGTTCTGTAGTTCCATTACAACCATGTTAGATTAAGTGTAAAAACATCTTAAATCACCTGCTATACGAACAATTTTCTAACGTCAGATCTTATCCGCGTTGTTTTGGGATTACTATCGACAGCAAAGCAAGTTAGCGTTGGAGCAAGGAGAGTGGACACTGCGCAGCTTGCGTTCGCCCCCTACCTCGTCTTTCCCTCTACTCTTAAGAGGAGTATGAAGCTGAAAGTTCAAGCTCGAGATGAGAGAGAGAGCGATGCAGGCGACATTAAAACGCACCCCTAGCGCCTCATCGCTCCCACGCGCAAGGCGTTGCAGTGTTTCCGGCGTGATGCTGCTGCTGTACTGCGCAAACTATATTTGTAACAGTGGGACTTTATTGCACGCAATAAGAGCCCACATATCGAACTACGCCCTTATAAGCGTATTTTTATGCTTGCCGCTCAAAGCCGTTGCCTGGTTCAAAAGCAGTGAGAATTTGGTACAGTGAAATACATGTTAACGAAATTCGGTTTTTGGAAGCCAATTTTGAAAATACCAACTTGAGACAAAAACCTGCGTGTGAGGAGAAATGTTACTCTCAAGCTATTTGATCATTAGTTTTGTGATCTTTCCGGGAAATAGACCGTGCAGTAATGTTTCAAAAGGTTGCCAGACTTAAGGAAACTGAATTGACAAGCTTAAAAAAATGCGATTATTTTCCCATTTTCACTGATTATTATTTTCTCCGTGGATATACTTAACGTGATCAAAGTAAAAAAATAGGTGTAAGGATTTTTTTTTTTTTGGCAAAAAGTCTTCTTTATACAGGATGAGTCCTTTAAAAGAGGCCCCGTGGAAGCCATCCCGCAGCATGTCCTCGCCCGTGCCTTTCACAATTTTTGGTGTCGTCTGCACGCACACCTGCCTCGAGGTCACTTCCAGCACCTACTCAAGGTATTTTGTTGTCACACTATCCTGTGTTTCATCATCCCCTCGCTCCGTTACACACATGTCCCACGGGGCCTCTTCTGAAGGGCTCGTCCTGTAGAACATTTAATTTACCGAGATACGCGCACTCGAGCAAACGATTCCACGGGAAATGTTTCAGCGCATGCTCCTCTCGGAACGCCGCAAAGTTTCAACTCTCAGTTGTGTTTTGCCGCGTGACATTTCAGGTGACCCGAAGTACGCGAGCCCGGCGCTCGACCCCATGGAGGTCGTCGAGCTGAAGATAGAGGACGTGAACAAAGGCAGCGGGCCGACGGGGCTCGACATCACCATGCGCCAGGTCAAGGTCTACGGGCTGGACCGCGTCGAGCTCAAGAGGGCCCGGTAAGTTAGAGGAAGCCTTGCCCCGCAGTAGTGGCGCAGTTAGGCCCCGTCCGTAATCGACTTGGCTTCAATAACATTACTTACAAAGCACAAAAAACGAAATCGTCTGTCAACAGTCGGTGTTAACGCGAAAGAAAAAAGAACCTTTTCTAGCCCATCCGAAACAGCAAACGAAGAGGAAATAATTTTCCCAGCGCAAGCATTTTTATATGTATAAATTGGCTATAGCAGTTTTTTTTACAGCGTTTCGCATTCTTATTTGCTGGCGTTAAAAACTCGCCGTAAGATACTCGGAGATGACATGATAACGTCAAGTCACGCATATAACACTAAGTAAGTCAAGCCAAATACTAGTTGTGGACGTTGGAATCTCAAATACAGGGTTTTACTGCTTTATGCTATGCATTTTATGTGCGCCATGTCGATTGTAGACGGGGCCTTAGCCAAACCACAATAGCCTGTAATAAACTTTGATATAGGCTGTACACGGTTATTTAAAGTGACTGCCCGGTAGAAGGAATTTTGCATATCCGAGGCCTAAAAGCGTGGGAGCGCTAGGGGCTACCGAGACATGCGCATCAACTCTCCCATCGCCTCTACGAGCATAGCACTGAATTGGCGTGCAGTCTTGACGTCGATAACGCGCCTCTATGGGACTAACAGCGGTGATCCTACCATTTTATGACGTAATAATAAAAAATAAAGGTATGATGCATGTCCCTGTACCTTTTTTTTAATGTTTTGTACCGGATTGTTCATGCCATTAAACGACCGTGAAAACACCCGTTCGAACCATTTTCGCTATCACAAAAACATGCTTTGGGGAGAAACGGAGGAAATGAAAAACGTGTGCAGACGCGTAACGTTTCTTAAATGCTATTCGTAAGCAGACTTCACTCAGACACGTTGGAGGGTTTTTTTTTTTAATAAAACGTTTTCTGTTGGATCTCTGCACGCCGTTCGGCGACCTACCCAGGCGGCCAACTTAAGCACCTTTGAATTCAACCTTTGAAAATCGTCGTCCCTACCTGCATATAAATTTTGCCGGCACGCTGGTTGGCAAGTTCCCAGTAAAGTTGGCAACATCCAGAGGGAAAGTAGTTCCACGTCTTAACGATAATTTGAAAGTGATTGTAATTGTAAAGGGCTTCTTAACGTCCCCAGGTGTTATGCTTGAAAGCTTATCAGGGAACGGCTTGCATACTAACTTGTAACCTAACTTTAACACCCATGCCTTACCCGGGATTCAAACCCAGAGCCTCCCGCACCACAGATCGGTGGCGCACCAACTACCGACTACGCCACAGGAGGTCGGCATTTGAACGTGTTTGATATATGCACGTAAGTGCAAGGATTGGCAGATTTGTAAATTATTTATGTTTGTGATAATTTCATAGTTTCACTTGACCGACGCATGAATAAAGTGATGAGGCCCATGACAATGCTAATTTTACATAAGGCGAAAGAATATACAACGTGTACAGAGGTAGATTTTGAGCAGGGTATTCTAAAGTGCTCATTTTACCGTGAACAGCCTCTAAATGATTCATTGCCTGTTCGAGATTGATTGAACATCTCTTGATTGCCTCCTGTAATATAACACAAGAATAATAAATTTTTAATAACTTACTTCCTTTAATTGTATGTCTTCTATTAAAACGTTTTCCCTCAAACAAAGTTAATATATTTAGTGCCTCCGAATTAAGATAGGATAATAAAAGCTAAATAAAAGCTGTTCGTACAATATAGTCTATCTAGAAACACAAATAGTATATATGAAAATATAAAATGGACGTTTTGAACTTCACCAATGAATAATATAGCAAAAATGATTCAAATGATGATATATCTCGTTTGAAAATAGTAAACATGGCATTAATTTAATACATTTGTCTACACCGATAGGCACGAGAAAAGCCTATAAAATACACATCGAAAAATTATACGTTCTGTATGACAATAACACGGCAGTTCACGCATAGTATGCATTAAGCATCGCATAAGTAATGTTTCAGTTTTAATCGCAAACTCATTATTTTCATAATACTTGGGGAATATGAACTCCCCCTCTCTCTCCTCGATAACTATCAGGGCTGTCCACTGTTATGTCGATAAATTTCCCGAAAGCGAACGCAAACTTTTACCGAGGCCGTGATTGAATTGGTCGGACGTGTATGTTGTAATTTGTGATTTTGTTGATTTCATTTGGGATGCTGTCGGCACGCACTTGTTTAGCAGAAAAAATAGTGACAGATATTTTAAATTATTACCTAGAAATAAATGTTCTTTTTAGTGATTATAATTCATATTCCTTCGATGTTAATATATTTTAAGATTATAATCACAGCACGAATTTATTTCAAAAATAATCTTTACGTGTATTATTATCAAAGTTCCACAATATATTAACAACAAAAAAAATATGCATTGTCATTACAGAACTTTAAGGCTTTTACTTGAACATAATTTTAGTACACAATATCGTGTACAATTAAACCAATGTTGCGGTGGTTTTGCAATTTTACTCCGCAAATTCATAAGTTCGTAAGCTTCAATTGACAAGGAAATTTAAAATAACAGATCACGAAATGTGCCATCATTTTTTTTTTTCATGTGCTAAATCAGGTCACATGACAGTTTAACAAACTCTGATAATTCGAACGTGTCTTGTTAACAACACGACCTGCCTTCATCAGCGAACAATTTAGTTCCTTAGTGTGGTATTCCCAGTGTCTCGAAAAGACGTCAAGGAAACGGTACAATTATTAATTTCGACTAACTCAGAACATAGGTTCCCATGGCCAGAAAATACGCCAAGCTTTAAAGATGAATCAACAACTTCCGATCATGGAAATACCAATGTCTGGCTTATAACTGGATGGTTATCCTGAGAATCGAGACCGTGGTAACTTCCAGTTATTCCTGTTATTGTGGTGGCCTTCAAGTGGCGTTAATATAAATGGCCTACATAACGTTTCCTTTTCTTCGTAGAAAAGTAGTTGTGCTCTCATTATCTTGGTTGAAGGACACTTTTACATGCAGTGACCCATTCACGGCATTGCACGGTATTCTCAAACGTGAGTAAAGAACCTCACGCATTGTGGTTGCTGACATGACTTAAGGTTTCATATTTATTGTTCAAGTTCAGCGCTACCATTTACAAAGACTTGGTGCACAATGGCTACATCAGGCAACGCATTGAACGATGTAACTGAAAACAGCAATGCTTCCTGACTGCCATACCTGCACTTTGTCCCTGTTCTCGTAAGACAGTTACATTCCAGCAGCAATTAAATTTATAACACATAATAGTCATAAACCAGTGCATTGTTGAAAATTAACCTCATATAATAGGCAATTTTATGAAAATGTGCATTTAAATTATGAATTCAGTAGAAGTGTAGCCTACCTATGTCAAAGCGGGGACGATGCAATTGAAATGGGCAGCTGTGCAGTTGCGACTGAGAGACACCTACTGAGGATCGACTAGGACAACCTCGCTAGTCTTCGGGTCGACGCAGAAGATGCTACACAGTTACACCCACTGATTATTGAAGCAAATATGTCTGTTTCTGGTAGCGATATGACTTTTTATAGGCATAGGGAATGTCAAATCGAAGATCTGTATTTATTGTGCCATCTAAAATGACTTTCTTTAATGTAAAACACTTACGTAATTTTTGTTAAACCGAACCGAAGTTGTACATCGGGTATAGTGGAACCATGCAAAAATCTCTGATTCAGTTAATACATTTCCGGTCTCCCCTCTTGAAGTCTAATTAATACACGATGTCGGAATTCGCAAATTATTATCTGCATCGACTATTTTGTTGACAAAAATATGGTACACACATTATTTAAATGTACGTATATGTGACCAATCCAACGCCATCATATGAGAAATAACTCTGCACAAGTATGATATAATAATTGAATGGATTAGCATCAACCAACTTTTTTAAAAGCATAGTTGTAAATGGTTTACGAACCAATAGGCACTTGAGACTTGGAATGCACTAAGGCAGGTCGGGTGATAATCATTCGTGCTCTTCTCAGATATCAATCCTCCCTACAATCCCAATCCTCTGCACCAATCCTAAACAATGCCTTGCACCAATTCGCACAAATCCTCAACAATCTCCCGCACCAATCGCAACAATCCTCCTCACCAATCCTCAACGATCCTTAGCAATCCTCCTCCACAATCCACATCAATCCTCAACAATCCTCCACATCAATCCACACCAATCCTCTACAATGCTCCACACCAATATACAGAACAATCCACACACCAATCCTCCTCCGCCAACCACATAAATCCACGCCAATCATTCGCAATCCTTCTCCATAATCCACAACAACCCATGCCAATCCTTCGATAAATCCAAATCCTTCGATCAGTATTAATCTTGCGATCAATTCTTCGGTTTGTCCACCACCTATATATATATATATATATATATATATATATATATATATATAGAAATTACATTCGTTCGCCAACTATCCCCAAAGTTGCACATCTAGATAGAATTAATGTTTTGTATGCAGTCAACTATCCAGGCATGTTATGCTAAAGTCCTTAAGACATATCAAATATGTGTGATAGGTACCCGCATTTTTGCAGGTCAATCAAACATCCGAGTCTATCAACAAATTAATTCTGGTCTTCGGGAAATAGGTAGGCAGTGCTCTTAGCGCCTTCTTCATGTTGCTTGTTGCAGGAAATTTATTGGAGGGGTGTGTCAGTGCATCGAGAAATTCGCCATCATCTTCAGCTTCATCACTGTCTTAAAGTTCAGTTTCATCAATGCCCTCTCCATGGTTTTATTCACCTTCTGTTTTGTATTCTATATTAAATTTGCTTTTCTTTGCAAAAGGAGTTGTACGGTCATCAATATTTAGAGCCGACGACAATTTATTTTGAAGTTCGTGAACTTCACACGAAAGTCTTGCAAGTGTACATTCCCTACAAACCGACTCTACTGCACTCATTCCGTCTTTATCATTTATTGTCCCATCATAATTGTCTGTGGAATCAGTACCCGCCAATGCAGCAGGGGGTATTGACGACATCGCTTGCTGGCTCTCAAAAGACAAATCCTTGCAGTTCTAGATGCGTTGCTTCAATATATCATCTTACATAAACTGCATGGGACCAATATCATAGTGTTTCATCATGCAAAAATAATTCTTCATACACGTGGTTCTCTCATGTCGCAGAGTATTTAGACCGAAAGTGAACACTCTTTCGCAGAATCGACACTGACGACAATCCGGTAGCGATAATCAAAAGGGCGTGTAAGATTTAGAAGAATTTTTCTGAAGTTGGGAATAAATATGAGATTTTCCATTTTTTTAATATCGCAAATTTTCTAAGATTATTATCGCAGTTTGTTCACTGTAAGCAATCTCCAAATGCGATGTATGGTGTAGGGATCCCGAGTTCGAAGCCCAAAGGCATAAAATATATATTTATAATCTCTCGGACTTATAAATTTCTTGATGGTTTACCGAGTGATGTGAGAATATATAAATAGAGCTGCGATGCATACTGATACCGTAGTTGTTTTTCAGACTTTGGGAAGTCAGTATCAATTTGGAAGCATTCTCTTGCTATGCAGTGAAAACTAAATTGTGACTACGAAGGCCTGCCCTTGACCTCAACGATCATGGAGCTACACCCTGCATCATCGCTACCTGATTGTCGTCAGTGTCGATTCTGCGAAAGAGTTTTCACCTTCGGTCTAAATGCTATGCGACATGAGAGAACCACATGTATGGAGAATCCATTTTTGCATTAAGAATCACTATGGTAGCGACGAAGCTGAAGATGATGGAGAATTTCTCGATGCACTGACACACCTCTTTAACACATTTGCTGCAACAAGCGATATAAAGAAGGCAGAAGACGCCGAGAATACTAGCTACCTATTCCCCGAAGACTCGCATTAACTTGTTGATAGACTCAGATTTTTGATTGACCTGCAAAAACGCGGGTACCTCTCATACATATGTGATATACCATCTTGCATAATTATACAACTAAATTTGGGGATGCAGGTGTCAGGTAATTCATGGATACGGACTGCACCACACGAATCTGTAATCAAAACTAACTGTAAAATAACATTTGGTAAAAATGCATAAGATCCTTAGTTTACGAGAAAAACGACATAAAAGATCAAAAAACTATTGTAACAGACATGTGGTGTTCCAATTAGATGAAAGTAAGGTGACGTGGTAATGCTGCAGCAAATGTGTCGGTCGTAAGGCATACGGTAAGGAAACGAGCTGAGCTCAGTAGTGCCAAAGAGTCATTGAAGAGATTTGGACGGCTCTTAACAGCGAGGTCTTGAGAGCTGATGAGGGCGAGTGAGGTGAGTATAAAGCAGCGCCGGAATGAAAGGGTGGGCAAAACGGAAGATTCACGAGAAAACCCGCCGGCGAACAGCATCGTCCGGCACAATTCCCACATGCGAAAATTCGGAGCCCAGCCGGGGACTGAATCCGGATCACCTTGGTAGGAGGCGAGCTTGCTAACCACTCAGCCACTATGGTCCCTAGTGGTAAAGAGGCTATGGATTTCACATGTAGTGAGAACTGGGATATGGCAATGGTCATGAGTGCATTCGGAGGGCAAGCTCCATGCATGCTGCATGCAACCAATGTGCGGTAAACCGCACTGCTATGGGCAGAGTAATTTTGTCTACTTTAATGTCGTTTTTCTCGTAAACTAAAGGTGTTACACTATTTTTACCAAAGAATATTTTCTACTTAGTTTTGAGTATATATTCGTGGGGCGCAATCTGTATCCATTAATTACCTGACATCCAATATATCGCATGGTGTGTGTGGTTAACTATTTTCTTCTGAAATTGTTATTACAAAATAAGAATTTTTTTAAATAAAATAATTGTGTTTTAATTTTATTTTGTGTGTCGTATACTCCCCCCCTCCCCTTCTCCCAAATTTAAAGTGGTAATATGAGCACTCGACTATTAACAGAAAGATCTGCACGTAGAATATGATAAAAAAGACTTCAGTTTAAAAATTCATGGATAGTTGACTGCATACAAAACATTAATTCTGTCGACATGTACAAATTTAAAGTGCATGTATAAACCAAAGGACTGATAAAAGGATTGAAATTGATCGAAGTATTAAGATTGATCGAAGGATTGGAAAGGGTTGTTGAGGATTATGGAGAAGGATAGCGAGGGATTGTCGTGGAATGCTGTGGATTTGAAAGGAGTATTACGAAGGATTGGTGTGGATTGGTATGTATTCGCGTGAATTGGTGTGTGGATTGGTGTGTGTATTGTTACGGAGGATTGTTGAGGATTGGTGCGGATTGATGTGGAAAATTGTTGAGGATTGGCGCAGATTGGAGCGGAGGATTGGCGAGAATTGGTGCGAATTGGCGTGGAGGATTGTTGAAGATTGTTACGGATTGGTGCGGAGGATTGGTGCGGAGGATTGTTGAGGATCTGTGCGAATTGGTGTGGAGAATTGTTGAAGATTGGTGCGGAGGAATGCAGAGGATTGGGATTGTGGGGAAGACATGTGAGAAGAACACTAATGATTATCACCCGACTGCCCTCGTACATTCCAAGTCTCAAGGGTCTATAGGTTCGTAAACCATAGACAATAAAGGTTTTAAAAATGTTGGTAGAAGCTGACCCATGCCATGATTATATCATACTTGTGCAGAGAGTTGTTAGTCATATGATGGGCTTTTATAGGTCACATACACATACATTTAAATAATCGGTGTACCATATTTATGTCAACAAAACAGTCGAGGAAGAGCATAATTTGTGAATTCCGACATTGTGTATTAATCAGACTTCAAGAGAGGAGACAGGAAATGTATTAACTGCATTAGAGAGTTTTGCACGGTTCCGCTATACCATATGTACAACTTCGGTACGAACAAAAAATATTTAAATGCTTTACATTAAAGAAAATAGTCAAATGGAATAATAAGTACAGATTTCCGATTTGACAAACCCTATGCTTATAAAAACTAATGTGGCTACCAGAAACAGATATATTTGCTTGTATAATCAGTGGGCGTAACTGCTGAGCACATTCGGGCATGGGCGAACAAACCCGAGTCGAAGGCTCCCAAGTACTCTTTGCGTCGAACCGAAGACTATCGACCTCGTCCTAGTCGATCCTCAGCAGGTGGCTCTCACCCGCAGCCGCAACCGCACAGCGGCCCATTTCAAATACATCGTCCCTGCTTCGGCATAGGTACACTACTTATGGTATCTCTAATTATGGGGCCAATTTATGAATGAAATTTATCATAAAGCCTACTTATTGACTATTATTCCAAATTAGAGGGTTTTCAAAAGTGCTCACTTTACCGTTAATGGCGTTCACAACAACACACCTTGTCATTAACTGTAAAATATATTTCAAGGACATGTAATGCTTTAAAATGTACACATATGTTTTATTTAATTCCCTAAATAACCGAATGCTGTGTTATCCGAAAATTATAAGTCTGTCACTAATATTTTACTGTAACTGAAAACAAAGCTAACTTTCACTTAATGATCCGAAATAATTATTTATGTTAACAAAACTGTATTATTTTCTTCTGAGTGAGTTAATTGTGCGTCCTCGTGTATGTTTTATTGATGAAACTAATAAGGTGAAAATCTAGTGATTTTTTTATTTGGTAAATTAATATTTACTTGCTCTGATTACATATTAAAATCTAATTACTATACTTCTACTACTCAACTTATAAATCATTATTTTAGTATACTCTGAAAAAAAAATAGTTTTTTTGCAGCCACAAAGTGTTTTTTTTTTTTTTTTTTTTTTTTAATTCGCCATACCAAAAATGTGGTTTTTTCTTCTTCCAATACCAACTTATTCCATTTGTTTACGCTACTGTTGTTTTCATTCTTACAGTTTCGACCTAAAGAATAAGAAGATTGACATTGCTGCCAACTCCCCTCAGATTGCGCTGCTGTTCGAGTATGTGATGGACGGCAGAGTTTTGCTACTGCCTATCGTAGGCAATGGGCACGGAGTCATCAATATGAGTAAGTTTTAAACCGTACATAAATTCTAAGAAGTTAATATAAAGCTTAGATATTCGGAATACATAGGCGACCAGAAACTTTCTGTAAATTTTCGTAGTTCTCTTTCTTTTTCAGATGCCCTCGCGTTAATAACTGCATTAATACTTAACAAAATTGCTCACAGTAATGGTTCTCCTTTGTTTCTTGTCATAATAAATGTTCATCCCATCTTCCTATTAGATATGGGCGACTGAGATAATCGCACTTATGTCTTGAAGCTGACCTATGTGAGGAGAATACTAAAATTCCTGTCTCCTTTATCGAATTAAAGTTGTCTTCCGGCAGTCCCAAAAAGAAATATATGGGAGACGAATAATGTAAAACACCATAAACCTTACCAGCGTTTTTTTAGAATACTTTAAAACTGTTATGTCCGTAATTTATTGATATTGTACGTATATCTGAGTGAAAAATTAAATCGTTGTGAAGAAAGTTTTATTCTTTTTCGAGCAAAATAATTTCAATTGATGACATTAATTAAAAATAATTAAAGGTATTTTAACTCGAAAATAATCAGCTAAACTGGAAGCAATTCACGTTTTATATAGACTAAGTAATCTCCAATTTGTTTCATTTCAGTTAACACGAAATTAATTAATTAAATGTGTAATTTTTTCAGCTTGTGAGCATTATTTTAAATTGTTATAGTTCCGTTATATTGTTATATTTAAAATGGGAGTGTAACTGAATTTTAAAATGTGTTAGAAATATGGTACTCGTCTTTAATGTACACTTTCGTTTGTTAAGAAATTTATTAACAACAAAAAACAGAAAACTAGGAAGTAAAATAATTATTTACATTTAAGTTTTAAGACATAATTAAATAGGTTCGTGGTTTTTTACACAACTAGGCATAATTAATTGTTCTGTAAATAGTAACGTTGCAATAAGTGTTATATCAAGCGGGAGGCACGAATTAACACAATAATATAGCTTATAATCTAGGTAAAAAGTTAAAATCGTTAATTCTGCCCTTCATCGTTGTTTATCCATCTAAACTGTACACCGTGTAATAAAAGCAGTGTTTAGAACTGGGATTGCGTAGAGGAGTGAAAAGTGTAAAGCAACATACGAGTAAATTGTCATTATGGCCAACCGTTTAATCTCAGAGACCCCATGAATCTAATGTAATGGTGTGTGGTGCACCGCATCAGCTACACAGTAGTGCTGCGATTCACGCGTTCTGGCGTTCCGCAAGTGTGATGCATCGCATAGAGTCAGTGCACATTAATACACGTCACTCTGCAGTACAGGCGTAAGAACCAAACTAGCAGTCCACAGTAGGGGGTCCACGACACTTTGTTATAGGCTGTTCACGGTAAAGTGAGCACTTTTGAAAGCCCCCTCATTTTGAATAATAGTCAATAAATATATTTTATTTTAGCCTTGGGCGTTAACTTCCGAGTGTGGTTGAATAAACATATTGTGTTCATTACTTACATTGCAATATTTGTCTAAAAATGTATATTCGAGGACAAAAATATAGCTGAAAGGAAAAAGTAACTACGGCCTCAGAAGTGCTCACTTTACCGTGAACAGCTTATAGGCGGGCGTTATTCACATGCGATTATCAAAGTGTCCACCGTCCATTCTCTGGCACGCGATCGCACGCCGCAGAATACTATGATCCATTTACGGTTATTTCACACTCTTCTGAAGCCCTGCTAAAGTTCTACTTTCAGGATATTCCTCCGCCTCACGTAAACAAAGCTTAACCAAGTCTAGAGAATTACACCAAAAGACAACGCACCGGATTCGTGCGCACTCAGTAGTAATGATATTTTGCATGAGAACTGCGTCTTACTAGATGCTGCCAATAGACACGTTTTCCCACTGTTTTTAGTCGTATTTATTACGATTGAAATATTATATTTTATAAATAAAATACAAGTGAAAATTTAATTTAACGAAAAACACTATAATTTCGTGTTAGCAGAGGTATAAAATGCTTGTGATACATACACGGGGTGATTTTCCAAAGATGATTAAAAAATTGTGAAGACACCGCGAATAAACCAGATCTTGCACATTATTCAACATCTTCTCATCAACTGCTGCATGACGTTTTGCCGCCCTATCTGCAGTGTGCTGGGACCTGTCCTGAGGATGAATCAGGCCACGCAAGGAAGGGGGATAGCCGTAACTAGACAATAGAGCACTCACTGTACAATATACTATATTTATTAACTCGCAGCTTATACACAATATCTCATATAAAAAGTACTCGGTGTTACTTTACAAATATTCAATATAACGGTTCCGAGTTACCAAATATATACAAGAGGTCCTGCTGACCTATAGCAACAACTATAATTAAGGTGCTCGGGACTCCAAGGGAGTCTTAAGGTTTATACGATTACCCTAACGCTGCACGATCTGGGGCGCCCTACTGGGAGTATATTTACCCTGGCTTTGTCTTGTCGCTGTCGGGCAGATCTCCTCGTCGTCCCCCGGAATCAAGATGGCAACGAGCCGCCATCGCTCCAGCCTTATATAGTGCCCCGCCTGGCCTCACTGTCTTCCTTGGCGGGGGGGATGCTTTACAAACAGCCGGGCTGGCCCGTCGAGGTCGCGCCATCCTGGACTCTCGAGCGTCGCCTGCCAGCCCTGGCTTATGGTGATCACGCCAAGTGTCATTTAGGCCGTGTCCGAATTCAGGTATATACTAAAATACTTGCGTCCTTGCTCACTTCACTTACCCTTGGCACCAAACTTGATGAATTCGAACAGGCAGTCTTGTTAGCTTCGGTAACAGTTATTAGTCGGCTAACCACATTTAATGTACGTGTATTCTGAATAAGAATTTTATAATTACCAAAAGTTGTAGGGGTTAAATCAAGAATTAAATCATATTTCAATTTGATTTCAATAATATTTATTATCTTGCATTATTATGCTTGAGTACAACTTTGATTTTTTTTTTGTCTTAGCTTCTGTAGGTTAGGAATTTAGGCCTTATACGAATTTATTGTTTAGGCCTTCTTTCAAGGTGAACATTGCGATAATTATTAACTCAGTTCAAAATTATATGCCTACGAAGTAGTAATGTGGCCATTTGAAAATTTAAATAATACAATTATGTCGGAAATAAATTCTTACATATAAATCGCCTCTCAAAATGGAGGCACATATTCCATAAGTACGCGAGAATTATACATCTTCGTTTACTTGTATACTTGCATACTTCACTTGCAATTTGAACAGCACTTACGACGTCACTCCCGGGGACAGGTACGCACAAGTATGTACTTCAGGCGAATTCTGACACAGCCTTAGTATATCCACAAGCGTTATTACGCTAGATTCATGGAGCCGCTGCGACCAGACGGTTGGCCATAATGAAAAATTACTAGTATATTTATTCACAATTTTCACTTCGCATAGCATCGCTGCTAAATTCCACTTTATTTAACGTGTGTAACAGTTATTCTCTAGAAACTGTAGAAACGAAAGGCCACAACCAGTGGCTTGTGGTGAACTGTTGCAAGGTAAGCTGGTGCTTTTTCACTGTTGTATATTCTCGTTGCACGCAGCCGGAACCAATAACCCATTGTGGAGCCTAGGGAAACGGAATGTATTTCGGCCATTCAGGACGAACCGTGAAGGGACTCATTATACACATCCTGTGGCGTCACAGACCGAATTACGTTTTAGTGGTGGAAGTGTGAACTATAGCAAGCAACAGGGCACAGCACGGAGTTAAGGCCAGCTTACCTTGCAAAAGTTCACCACACGCCACTGGCCATGACAAACTGTAAACAACCCACCCTCTCCTTATTTCATCCCTATCATTCGCTTTAATAGTGCCTTTTACCAGGATCAAATTCACACATCTACACTTTATACCCGTAGGGGGAAATGAAAGATATTGTGTATACGTAACAGTTAATCAGTTGTTTTGTAGATACTCATGTTCGCTAAATACGAATTATATCAGAATTGAATCAACCACTACGGGAAACATACTACTATGTACTTTCCACAGTCCCAAAACTACCTCGTCAAGCCCTTTCAACAAAATTTTCCTTTCAGAATCTTGCAGAACTATTGTATTTGCATTGACCGATGACTGAAACTTCACGGGGAATTTCTTGAGTAACTGCAGTGCACATGTCAGTAACAGATGTCTCCTCTAAACCAATATTGGGGATTAGCGTTCTGAGACAGATAGCGCAGTCCCTTTCTAATTTAACCTCCAAGGAACGGTAACATCTCTAGTTGTTTGCTATGCAATATGTTTACTAAATTCAATTTTTATTGCGTATCTAGCATATTGTTGTCTGTAGTAACAGAATAGCAGGTCTACAAAATGACATTTACAGTGTTGCTGTCTCATAACAGCTTCTCCTAGAATGAGAATGTTTTATCCCAGTATTCACGATGGTTTCACTTAAATCTCGCCAAAATATCGTCAGATGTTTACTGAAGTGAAAGCTTTTCTTGTGTCGTCTAAAATTATTTATGTGTGCTGTTGAGTAACACTGATTCATTTTTTGCAGCTGACGTAGATATCACGTATACGATCGACTACGAACTGGTTACGAACGATGACGGCTTGGAATACATGAGCCCTGGAGAGAACAAGTTCGACTACAAAACAAAGAACATGGCCTGGCAGTTGGACAACTTGTTCAATGGCGACAAAACGCTAGGTTGGTATAGCATTATTGACTTGTATGTCGTTCAAATATTACGTTATGAACTACAACAAATTAACAATTGAGTTATTTTTAAAATTTTGTATGCACTATCGCTTCTATCTGTGAGGACTCTACAGACTTGTTGTGGCCGCGGTGGTGTAGGGGTTAGACTACTCGCCTCCCACCTAGGCGAACCAGGTGCGATTTCCGGCGGGGCCGCTCCCGGATTTCCGCATGTGGAAATCGTGATAGACGATCCCGCTGGTCGGCGGGCTTTTCACGGAGATCTCTCGTTCACCCCGCCCCTTCATCCCGCCGCCGCTACGTGCCACGCCCCACCCTCATCGGCTCTCAAGGCCTCGATGTTAATAGCCGTCCACTCACTCGACTGACTTACTATTTGCAGGGTTATGCATGTTGCACATAAGATTTTTATTACAGTATTTGATTTCAGCTTCCTGTCGATATGTAAGCTTTTATTGTAGATTTTAAAAACACGTGGATTTTAATATGTCGGGGAATGATTACAACTATATTTCTAACACAGGCCTTCTAATAGAAAATTCTTGGTATCAGAAATATAAATCCTCGAAGTAATCAAGTTGTACTTTGGTAAAATCCGTGAGTCCTTATTGATAAAAAGCACTAGTAAATAAAACCCTCACGAAAAAAAAAAACTTTTATGGAAGTTATTTTAATTGTACTCCATAAATATCACGCTAATTCCACCCCTATTATCAACCCAGGTAAGCATTTTTATAATAAAAAAGTCTAAAGTTTTATTATAGCCACCTCAGCAATCCAAATAAGACCCCTTTCATGTGAAAATAGATTTTTGTATGAAAATATTTTGACTGGTACAAGATCTTTACTTTCTAAGTCAATAAAGGGAAAATTAAGTATCAAAAAAACTTTTTAAAGTTGCATACAATCCGAATACTCGGGACTGAATTTCTTGTAAATTCCTAACAAGCATTTGTGGAATCGTGGATTTTTACAGCAAATTTCAGTTTGCTTTTCTGTGTTTGCAACCTAAAAATTGTGATTAAAAACAGTACTTTTTGTTATGCGGGTGTTTCACTGCATATACGTAAGAAATTTTAAAAAAAAATATATAGTTAAGGGAGGGATGTGAACACGAACTGAAAAAAAAAATGCATCTCAGTCATCCTTCACTCTAATCACTTAGGCCTACTTCCAGATTTGCAGATTACACGTTGCAATTTCTGTTGATATCAGCGTGAGTAGTAGTGGCGTGCCGATTTCAGGCCACATTGTATTTATTGGGATTAATTGATGGATTATCGATTTGATTGAAAGGGTTAGTACTTAATCCGATTTTGATCCGATTGAAAAATCTTAATCCGATCTTAATCTGATTAAAAATTTCTTAATCTGATCTTAGGCCGATCGAAAATGGAAAGGGTTAATTTATTGGAAGGGTTCAATTTATCGAAAGGGTTAATTTTTTCTTGATTTTTTCATGTACTTCTTTCTTTTTTCTTTTTGGGTGCCGGGGAAGTGATAGCAGGAATTCTGTTCGATGTTGAAGGTGTGGTCTCCTGGAGGCAACTGACCAGAGTGGTGGGTTGTAATGTCTTGTATAGGTGTAGCGTTTAGTGAAATAGTGAAATAATGGGCTAAGGCTAATTTTTTCTAATTTGTCTAATTTTGAGGTATTTGGATGTATGTTGGTGGTAGATAGGCGATTTTTACGAACATATTTAACACACTAGAGAATTTCAGAGTGTTTAAACGATTTCCAAGAGTGGTCTAAGTGTAATGATATGTTTTTTGGGGGTTATTGCTCGCAGACGGTAGATAGGTGACTTTGAAAGATGCGATTTACGTATTAAACTATATGTTATCCGAATGCAATTAAACATTAGAGAAATTCAGTGTTCTATATATGAATAAATTACACACATCGAATCGCAAATTTTAAACGACTACGTGAATAACAAGTGCAATTATGTGAGTCTCGAGCTTAGAAATATAATTTACACGCGAGAGAATTTTAACATCTGGTGTCGACAAGTGCTAAACGATGGTAATTACGCAATTGTGGAATTAACAATCTACAAGAAAGTAATTAATGATAGAAAATCTTATCCCATATGTTATTAAAAATAAGTCTGTTCGACGTGGAGCTGTGAGTAAATATGTCTAGCGCGGCCGATAGACAACTGTGTTCAAATTATGGTAAACACTCTTAATGAAGGAATATAAATATTTCTAATGTTTATGAAATTCACTGTGCATGTCTACACTAAGGGTATTTTTAAACTTCTAGGAATTTTCGTAGACCGTGCTCTGAAAAACTCGTAATGAAATGGCTCCCCAAATCGCACCTCCATCCGCCTCAGAGGTCACTTAAAGAATAAGTGGATGTTGTGACGTACGCCTGCTTGTATATATGTGTGGATCTTGAGGGCGAGTAGAAATTTACGACTGACAGAAAATCTACCAAACTACTATTAATGAGTTATTATCCACGAACAATATAATCACGCCTTCCTGAACGTTAAGCGTTTCACATTAAATAAAAAAAAAAACTTACACTGCTGCCATGTTTGAAATTCACAATTTCACTTCCCTGGGAAAAATAAATAAATAATTAACTCGCATTATTTAACAATGGGTCCAGAGAACTGGTTTACCACTACGAATAAATGTTCGTATCGTAAGAAGCCATATTTTAAAATAATGAAGTTTTAACAAGCAAGAAAACTTTCCGTTGAAGATTAGCATGAGTTTCGTGTCGAAGCCGACGGTATCTCGGTTTAATTATGATGAAGATTAACTTAGAAATGGAAATCGCAAATACTTAATGAAAAAATATAATCACGATGTAACCAAACGATTTGAGTATCACAAACGCAGTATATCGATCCCAAAAAAAAAGTTAATACACGAAAATGTATATTTTCCCGAAAAAATGCTTTTATATTAAATCGCGACTATCACTAGAGATAGTCCGTACCTGCGGTAACCCCCGAGGGTGGTCTCGTCGGTGGCCAAGTGTCTAGAGGTGCGATGTTTATGAAGGAGCTAACAAGTAGAACATCTTTCTCTCACAAGCGTTGATGAGCAACTGAAAATGGCGGAGAGTGGATAGCTGAAGGCACTTCGCTCCAAAGCTCCCTGCACCCCCTTCCCCCTCCCCGCCAGACCACGTCTGTAGGACCCTGAGGTTAAGAAACCAGCTTGCAACCCCTTTCCTCTCCCCGCCCCTCATCTGTGTGCGCTGCCCCGAGCTGCCCGCGATCGTAATATGTTTTCGGCAATTTCTCAAGTTAGAGTCATCTGATTAGTTGCGTTCCGATCGGAGGAAGCCTGCCTTCCACCCCCTCACACCCCAACCACCCACCTTTACCCTGCACCCCTCAGGACCAGCCCGATTCAACGATACTAGCCTCTAAGCCCCCTACCACCCATCGCCAGAGTGCGAAGTCCGGGGGGTTAGTCACCCGTCATTCGTCGATTGTAATTTTTCTCCACTAATTCAAGATGGCGATAACTGCCTTCTTGCATGCACATCGGGAGCAGGCTGCTCGTAGCCACCCTCTCCCAACCCCTCGCCCACAGAACTACCATTGTCCAGAGGGACATCACCCGTACACTCCTACTCCAGAAGTTGTCTTTGTGTGAAAAGCGAGTTCTTCTCCAAGATCAGGGTTACGCACCCCTCCCTGGTACAGTATTCAGAAAGTGATTTTTGCAGTGTTAGTTTTCCTGCTTCTGCTCGCTGGCCCTTCACCTCCAGAGTGCTGCCTCGGCTATGAACGAAGCTTGCTTCTAGGCCAAAGTGATGGTTTCCCTAGGGAGGCACCTTTGGGTTTTGAACTGACCTGTGCTATTTCCCCTCCTCACAACAAACTGTTATATTAGCTCGGACACTGAAGCTTCCTCCTATATTTCGGAAGGCAAGAGCCTAGCGTATTCTCAGCAAATTAAAAATATTTCACATCTCCTGCCAATAAAACTTTATTTTTTCCTCATCATTAATAAATACATTCCAAATGTTTTTAAAACACTATAAGTTCTATTTAAAATATAAACCATTTTACACCAAACAATTGTTTTGCACATTTTCCAACAATCTTACAAGACATTTTAAAGTTTATTCCCATTTTCCAACAACTTTAACTACCCACTGATTAATTTTCATAACAACACAGCTGTAAGACATAATTTTAACTTGCGAAGTTCTCAAAACATTGAAAGAACACAGTTTTTCAAAACACATATTTTTTATTCAAGTTTTAACTATTATGATGTAAGCAAATACTCAAGTTTAACTTTATTTTCAACAATTGAAAACTTACGTTAAACAGAATTGTTGGTAAAGTTGTTTAGTTTCAATCCGACGTATATTTATTCATCTAGCAAACAAAAATAAATATTTGAAGTATAGTTTTTCCTATCCCAGAATTTTTAGAGAGTACCCTCGTATAGAAAAATATAATCTCACTAAAGTTTATCATTTTATGTTGAGTAAAAATCAGTTCCCAAATTTATTTGGGAAAGGGAGTCAGCTACAGCGACGTGCATTTACATAAGATATGGGAACGAGACATTCTAAAACCTCATGGACCATACCAGTTAACAGATAGCCGAGAATTGAGTGTGTGCGGGAGAAGTGCCGTGCCACATGCGGGCTGGGAGTTTGACTTGCGAGTGGACGGGAGATATGCACGGCGTGAAGTGGGCGAAGGAATGCTTCAGAAAGACGTCGCACGTCACTGTACGCTCGTTCTCCCCCTACTGTGCCCGATCTACAAACCCCATCCGCTTCCATCAGCCCGACAACTTTCCCTTACGCAGAGTCTGATGCTTGCCGCTACCGCATATACAATAGGACTATGAGGGAGAACTTTCCCCGTCCCTCCACCCCCCACCACCAAACTTCACTCCACGATGTGTGTTGCCCTGGCTGCAACTAGCCTACACTTTACACAAAGATTTTCCTTGACCTGTCTCTCCCGCGTCTTTGTTTCCCAGCTACAAGTTTGGAGCGTGCAGACTGTGAATAACAAAAAGATTTGTTTTACATATACGATATTGCATTTCAGTTTAAGCCTAATTTACATATTACTTTTGTGAGAGAAAAAACTTAAATTTTAAATAATGTGAATTACTAGACACTGTAAAGATTTATGGAAGTCTACACTGTCAAAAAATTACATCCTAGGACTGACCATCAAAACTTTTTGGCATGAGGAATAGTATTTTGCTCTCTTAAAACTATTCAATTTCCAGGAACTGTATTATTACAAGTAAAGAAATATAATCTACCACAAACAATTACCAAACCCAGAAATTTAATCTGAGAAACAAATTCCGGCAAAAATGATCCAAATTCCAAGAAATATACTACGTTACAAATTCATTCTAAATAACATTAAAACAGAATCGCACCCCAAATGCCTTTAAGTTGAAAAATTCTGCGAAAAAAATATTTCAATTCCAGGAAATTACGAGTTAAACAAATCACGTCTGAAATGACTTTAAGCTGTAAAATCCCACGAATTTTTATCCTAATTCCAAGGAATGTAACATCAAAAACAATTAAATTCTTCTTTGTTTAAAAGGAATCTAATGCAATGGATTATCACCCAAATACAATAAATTACAATATGTACCAAATACACCCAATTAACACCTAAATGCGAATTTCCAATATATGACAGTTACCAATCGAATTAAATATCAAATGTAATCTGAATCTGAATGACATTGCAATTAAAAGGATTTAATCACACTGGATTATGGCACCAACGTTAATCCAATTAAACAATAATTCAATAGAAAAGGGGATTGGTTGCACAATAAATTTTACATCCAATCCCCATCCAAAGGTTTATTAAATGAAAACCACATCAAATATAATTAAATACCTTTTATTTAGTATCAAAAATGATTACAAACATTGTATTACAATCTTTTAAGATCTTGATTCTTAACCAAGGAGTTGTGTGCTTTTGTTAATCCTCTCCATTGAACCAAGGACATATCTTTCTTCTTTTTAATGATTTTATCAACAAAATTTTCATTTGGAGAACTGACTTTTTGCAATTCATGTTTGTAAAATCTACCTTTTATTGGTTCTCCGTCATGTGTTTCTATATAATTCATTCTGGGATGTGTTTGTCTAATTGAAATAATTTTAAATATTTCAAAAGACCAATTCACCATAATTTTTTTAAATTTCTTTATGCTTCGAGATATGTATAAATATGCCAACTTTGAACTCTGGTTTTCTTTCGTCGATGACTAACATTATTATAAATAGTTTTCATTAAACTACTATCCATAACTTCTTTGGGAGCCATTTTGACAGTTCTATGATATCTAGAATTATAAAATTTAACTATTTCAGGCAAAACGTCAACCCATTTGTTAGTCCCCCACCATGAGAAATGTTTATATATTAGCTGTTTAATCGATTTGTTGTAATGTTCCACAACACTCGCTTTAAGCTTCGAATATGTTGTGTGGTGATTAATACCATATTCGATTATTAGTTTCCAGAACAATGCAAAAAAATTCAGATCCTCTGTCAGTTTGGAGTGAATTTGGTGTTCTCTCTTTCAACATGATCTTCATTGTATCGCTAACCTGTTTTCCAGTTTTATTTTTCAAAGGTGTACCCCAAACCATATTTCGAATAAATGTCTATTGTGGTTAAAATATACTTGTATCCATTTTTGATTTTGAAAACAATGTTATTTCACACAAATTGGCTTGAAAAAGATCATTTAAACCATGAGTTATAACTCTTCTTCTAGGATATCTTATCCTTGCAGGAGCGTGAAGCTCTTGAGCAACCTTACTAAACTTCATTGGTAATATAACCACCTTCTTCCAACTCTTCAATAATAGAAACAGTTTCGTTTGTATGTGAATTATTCCCAGACTCTCGCGGTGTGATGAGAAGTTTTAATATATCGACCATTTCATTAGGATTGTTCCAATATACAGGTCAATTTCATCTTTATATATTCCACTTCCAACTATATCTCCTATTAAATGTATTTTAGGGTGGTTTTCATCTCCTGAACGAATATTAGCATTCGTTCAACAAATAAGTTCTTTATGTTTCTGTAAATCTGTGTCAGAATATCCATTTGATAACTTTTTGTATGATAATTAAAATAATCCTTTACTGACATCAGTTACATTATCACCTATTTTAATCTTATTGTCAGGCAAAAACTTAATTACCGAATCTCCCAGGAACCAGGCGTTTTCATGTTGATATACACCAAATATTGTAACGCACAGAGGTGAAGAATGTTGCAAAGATAAATAATGTCGTGATAATTGAGAAAGGAGTAGCTTTTTATTTGTTAAAGGTTCATTTCCGAATTAATTTGCAAATCAGATTCTTTATATTTATTCAACACAGAATGTAATGTATCCATTCTACTTGTAACAGGTTTAAATATTTCTTTGTTTAGAACATCCCATTCCATACGGGCTCATTTGACTTGTAAATATTCCTCTTTCACAGCAGATATAACGTTATGTCATTCCGAAGCAGAGCCAGACATGTTTTGATTCAATTACATGAAATTCAATCTATTTATATATTAATTAAGTCGTTGCTTTTCTAACTGACGTAGTAGGTCGATTAGTTTGCACTTTTTCAATCTTATCCACTTTACTTAAAAATGCATCCAATTTACTTACAGTTTTATTTTTCAAATCATTGATAAAATAATTGGTTCGTGTTTCCAAATCATTATTTTGTATTCTCAAATCTGTTTGTATATCTAAACCAAATATTTTATTAATAAATTCATCTCTTATATATTGCATTATTTGTTCCATTCGTGCTTCAAGTTGTTTTTTAATAGTATCGATTACCACTTAAATAATTGCAGCTCTTAAATTTTCTTGCATTTCTGTAAGTTGTGTTGTAAAATTATGTTTGTCATATAATTAAAATCCTTACTAAAACCATTTAAACGTTCTTCTATTCTAAATTCATTACTCTGCAAATCAGTGCTAATATTGCTTAAAATGTTTGCAATTACACTCGTGTTTTTATAAACATTATCATTAAAATAAACTAACTTTATTAAACTCTCTTGAACATCATTTTATTGCGATTTAAATTCATTTAGCGTAATAGTTTTTAAGTCTTCCACTTAATATTTATTTACTGCTTTGCTATCCTTCACAGACATACCCATATTACGTAATATATGTCTGTTAAAATTACAATTCCATCGCGATTTTCGTTGAACAGCTATTGTAATTATTGCATTTTATACCGCTATGTCCAAACTTCGAAATACTCATTGTTTTTCGCCTGGAAGCAAAAAACTGTCAAAACCAGACCTATATCTGCCTTTATATAGAGGTAGTGGTGGTATAATCACCAAAAAAACTGTATTTTCTCTTTCCAGCAGTAAAAACACATATCTTTAAACTTTGTAAATGTCATATCGCCTAAAACACGATCATTGTAAATATGTTGGAGATTAATATTATACATTTTAAACACAATTACCATATATGCATAATCATGTAAATTATGTTTCGGTTTACATGCATAACTCTGCGATAAATAAAAACAATCAATGTTTGAATGTCGACCAAAACTAAAGTACTGCTGTATTTCACCCTGTGGTTCACACCAAACATCTAAATAAATAAATACTGAATTGCACAATGCTTCATTCGGAGGCACTATATCGTCTTTATTTGTAAAAGGGAAATATCGCATTCCTTCAATTAATAACAAAATGGTCGCTAATTGTTGATATTTCTCTTCTTGTATTTTTTTTAGAAAAAGCATATACGTTTTTAAATTAACTCCATTCGGATGCTCCAACAATGACATAATAACACAAGTTTTCCACATGCAGAAGTACCACAAATTATACAATGTATATTTGATTGTAAAAGAATACCACGTTTCTGTTCAATTTGTTTTTATATTGTATTTAGAATTACCAGCATATGTACACTTTGTTTTACAACTTTCATTTATATACAAATAGACAGTATAATGTATTGTAATTAACTAAAGTACTAATGTAAGGTATTGTAATGTACTAAAATATCATATCGTAACATAATATAACATACCAATGTAACATTAGTAACGTATAATAATGTACCAATGTAATGTTAGTAATGTATCGTAATGCACCAATCTAATGTTAGTTAATGTATTGTAATGTACCAATGAAATCTATCATAATGTAGTAACGTAATGTCAGTAATGTATCAATTTAATTTATTGTAACATATTCCAATGTAGTAACATAATATAATGTAACATATTGTAATGTAAAACTAATGTAACATACTAACATAAAACTACAAATGCAAAGTGTATATATATATATAGGTTCGCGTTCAGTTGAAAACAATGGCTCATACTAAGTGTATCAAAAAAGGGATGCAGAGTATTGAATACATTGATTAATAAATTTCCATTTGAACTGCATTAACCCAAATACAATTATTGTGGACCCGGAACTAAGCTTGCAAAACGTTTGGCATGGAATTATCAAGGAATAAAAGGAAAACAAACAATTTGGAAAAAAGACATAAAGCAGATACAATTCTAGCCAAAAAAAGCAGCATATATAAGGAAGAATCCATCTACACCTTCAGGTGAAAAGCTAGGTGGTTGGGTTGTTGATTAAGTTATGCACGCGAAAGTGAAGAGAGGCCTTGGAAAAAAACGCAAAACCAAATGAAAAACAAAGAAAGGAGGAATCATTCCATTCCTATTTCCAGCTTTAACAGCACTTGGATCAATCCTCGGAGGGGTTTCGGCAATTAGTAGAGCAGTTAAATCAAAAGATAAAGGAATTTATTTGAAACTATATAAAGTTGGACAAGGACGAAAAATCTCCAAACGTGGAAACAAACACAGAAAGTCTTAAATAGTCTTCTAAAATGTGCATTAACAAGCAAATATAATAATGTATTTGTAAAGAAATTGGATGTTCCCTATTTCCAAGGTGTGTATGTGAGAGACTATTTACCAAAGAAACCAAATCGCCGTGAATGTATGATTGTTAATTTAGATTCGAAACAAAATGAAGGAAGGCATTGGGTTGCATTAATTAAAAATGTAAATCAATCATTTTATTACGACAATTTTGGCGATTTTCATCTTCCAATTAAAAGACATAACTATATTAAAAACACACAATTAATATTTAATTACATAATGGATTAATTACCAAATACAATAATTTGCTGACATTTATGTTTACATTTTTTGGCTATAAATAGTAATTGTAATTGTAAAACATATTACTAATATGTCAATTATGTTGATATTATGTGGTAATTCGTCGCAATTGCATGCAGTATATTTCCTTCTATTGGAGTTAGATGGAGAATGGCAAATAAGTCTAATAGAATTTGTTACTTACAAAGGCATACCAAACATTCATATGCATAGCCAATTATTTACGGCTAATATTGGTGAAAAAATACAAGATTGTGATACCGGCAGGATCTTATGAGTTGGATGACCTTGAAACATTCATTACCTGAAGATGTTCATTTCCGATTATGTGGAAATCCAAATACGTTAACTATAGCAATGTATAGTAGTGTCGCTATCGATTTCTCAGAAGACAATTCAATTGCAAATATGTTGGGTTATGGACGGAGAGTATATCCAGCTAATCAATTACATGAATCATCAAAACAAGTTAATATATTGTCGGTGAATGTATGTTGTATACATGTTAATATTGTGGGTGTTTCATATTATAATGGAAAACCGACAAATACATTACATGAAGTCATGTGTGCTGTAGCTCCAGGATATAAAATAATTTTAAACCTAATACGTTGATATATCTGCCAGCAATAGTGAATTACGCTGATGAAATAGTTGTTACAATTGTCGATCAAGACTCTAAAGTTATTAATTTTAGAAACAAAGAAATTACCATTCGTTTACATTTAAAAAAGGTGTAAACACCTGCATTTCATTGTGCATTACAATCATAATGGGTATTCTGTACAATAGTAAATTCGGACATAAAGTAGGCGTTTCTTTTAAAAATAATTTTGCTAAGGAACATATTAAGAAGAAAGAAAGTATAAAAAGATGCAAATGCCAACATAAAAAGGTGACTTCAAATAAGGTACAAGTGAAGTTAACATGAGGCATCGAATTGTATTTAAAAGAATTAGGATATACTGTTAATAGAAATGGAAGACATATTTAATGTTGAAGAATCTATAAGCTATGCAAATGCAATCACCAATATGTAAATACATGTGTATGAACCATTCCAAGCAGGCCGTACACATTTCCTTCGGAAATAAGGATTTCTATACAAAATCATGATATTCACACATTACCATCGAAATTAATTTTAAGGTTTAGAGGAACAATGAAAAATACAGGTGATGCAAGTAATCCAACAACTACAAAAATAGTAAGAAATTGAATACTTAATTTAATCGACATAATTGCATATCTGCTAAATGGAGTGAAAATCGATCAAACACGAGATGTTGTAATTACTTCAACGATAAAGAACTGTCTCTCAGGAACTGTACAATATTTATACAGCGCTTATGGCTGGGTGGAACAATGCTAGTGATTACTCACTACAAATAAACCCAGGTGGAAAATACGAATTTGTTATACCATTAAATATGGCCTTGGGCTTTGCTGAAACTACAAATATGTCATATTAAATGTTAAAAAGAATTAGTTATTCTATTCGGCAATACACATTTAAATGCTGTATACGATACAGCTAATAATGAGGAAGGTGTAACATTTGAATTAAGCTGCATATTGAAACTAACACTCGTGAATGTGAAATTTTTTTTAAAATTGATCGTAAAAGACATTCCATTCAGATCATGAGCTTTAGAGGTTTTTCCAACACTGCCAACATCACAAAAAGTCATTGGGAATGTGAAATCGAGTTTTTTTTTGGAGAACCAAGATACGTTATCATTTGTTTTCAAACAAATTGACAAAATAATTGAAAAGCGGATCGATCAGTATTCGATAATTGTGATATGAAAAATACTAAACTTTATCTAAACAGTCAAGTTTACCCATATGTGGATTTGAATATGAACATTGTGAATGGGGAATTCCATATTTTGTTTGATATACACTTAAAGTTTCAGGAAACATATTATAACAAAATAAAATCACTGATCTTAGAACCCAAATCATTTTTAAGCAGTGGAACGTTATTTGTGTTTGATGTCAGCAAGCAAGACAACAGAATTACCAATGGCATGGATTCGCGAATTGAAATTATTGCAAATACACCATTTCCAGCACATAGGCAATCTTACGCTCTTATAATTCACAACAGATTAGTGAGTTAGAATGTAAGAGATAAGCTGGTGAAAATAATGAATTCAGTCAGTAGGTGATGAAACATGGCTGCGACGAGATGTTTTGTAATGTGCAAGGTTTCAGTCTACAGAAAAAAAAAGTATCATTAAAGATTTATCTATCACTGATATGGCAGAACAAACAACTATATTCAGCTTCAAATCACCATCAGACTGGAAATATCTAACTCCCAAATACAATAAAACAAATAGATGGGTTACTAACCATCGCCATGGTTTAAAATGGGAGAGGGGATGTAGAGAGTATGAGAACATTGAAGATATTTGCAAACATTACCTACATAATTGTGAAATATATGTATGTAAAGTTGAGTAAAAACATTTTGTCGAAAGTGTATATAACAGGAAAGTAATAGATTTTCAAAAAGAATACAATTGCCCTTCGTTCATAGAATTATGTAAAACATATTAATCTAATTCAACATTTTTCTCTGCAGAGGAAAACTTAAAATTAATGTTAACTTGGGCAATGATGACTGACGGTGACACAGACTCCGATGATTCTCCTCCCAAATCACCTTTGGACATAAGTTGAGTCATATGCTGTTATTTAGAATGAGTGCAATTTACTATAAAGAGTATTTGCTTGTATGTAATCCACTAGTTGGTGAAGATAAATCAACAAGACAACGAAATCACATTCTTGTGTATACAGAAACTACAATGTATAGTGAATATTAACAAGTTATAAGCCTGTTGGAGTAAACCATTTAGAGTTTGTCTCAGAAAGAAATAGTTTTAGTATCTTTGTGACATTCCTATTGTAAAAATGTATTTCTTCCACCCAACTGGTATTTACGTGTTTGTCACCCCTGTAAACTCAAGTGTGAATTACTCTTGTTTGTCTAATGGAATAACACGTCATTTTGGAGAGATATGCGATGGGCTGTTTCATTTCAAAAATATTCAATGTCCCTTAGAGGGTGAAAAATGCAATGATTTAATATTTTGGCCAGATCTGAAAAAAATGTCGTGTATACCATATGTGTCTGAACACAAGTCTACCAGCGAGCATCGAAGAAGTGTATTCGCACTTTTATGAAACTTTTCTTGATTTACCAGAATGTATAATGTTACACACTCCCAAATACATGAAAAATGTTGAAAAGCAAAACAGTTGAAAATACTATAAATATTGCCAAGTAGAGAAAGGAAAATATATGATGTAAAAAAATGTTTTTGTTTTTAACACACAGCGATGTGAAAATGTATTCTGTAAGCAAATGTACAGAAATAAATGGTTTGAAACTTTTTTTTTCTGTTTTGCTGACTTTACAAATGCAGGAATGTAATAATCCCATATTCTAACAATCAAATGTTACGTAAACTTTGTTTGCTTGCATTTAACATTTAAATCTAAATGTGGTTGCACATAAAGGATTGTTTGCAGGATTTTGATTAAATAAACCTTTAGTAATTTTAAAGTGATTTAACACATAAAACTATTTAACATACATTCTAGGGTTCAGACATCTTATGTTTAAAAATGCATGTTTAACACTTTCTACAATTCAGACATATTGTATCTAAAATGAATAACATAATCGAATTGCTTTCTGGATTTGCCTATAACTACCTATAAAAGGTGTACGTTTTACAGATTCATTCTAATCTTTGAATGGTATGGAAGGAATGTTGTATTTGCTGTGTCGCTTCTACGGTAAAGAATTTACAGTTCTGCGGAACTTAAGACGACACGAAACAACAACCTGTGGAATGAAAAATTCAAGAAAGCAATTTTAGTGTGATTTCTGTCAGAAAATATTTTCTCGGAGTGATGCTTTAAATAGACATTGTAAAATTTGCTACACTGGTTCTCCACCTCCACATTCTGCTCCACGAACTGCTCCTCGGTTAACTTCACAATCTGCTCCACAATCTACTCCAAAATCTACTCCACAATCTGCTCTACAATCTGCTCCACATCCTAAGACAATGCCACAGTTAGCTCCGAACTTAATATTTACAGCACCAACTACTGCTAAGCACTTAACATTCCCAGCTCCAGCTACTGCAAAGCACTTAAAATTTCCAGCTCCAGCTACTGCAAAGTACTTAACATTTCCAGCTCCACCTACTGAATTACTTCCAAAAAGTCGATATGTTAATCAGGGATGAAAAGTAATTTGATTTTCAAGTCTCTACTGCCTAGTGCTTTCGCCAGCAGGTTAACTTATGCAGAGATAGTTAACGATAGGTTTGACAGTGATGCGGACTTTTCTCTTTTTTTCCAGAGCTGAAGAATTAATTTATTAAGCTTATTAATGGCATGACCCCGGCCAGTTAGATTATCTGTTTCTGTAATGGGTAAGTATTTCAAATCCCTCATGGCTGAGGAAGACGTTATGCAAACCTTTTATTTTCAAAGTAATTCCCACTCTGTCCTACACTCATCCGATGTTGGTGAACTGTATGACAATAACATAGTCCCTTACTTAATAACCAGACATGAAGAATTTAGTGCTTGTGGAAATGGGTGGACTTTGCAACTGATGTAAAAAGTGGATATTAAATATTTTTGTGACAAGGTTTTAATACAATTGGAAATCTGTCGATTTTTTCTTGTTCCACAAAACCCAGAAAATGTGTAGAGCCTCTGAACTGTGAGCCTTGCCTCATATCAGTACAATGTTTATGTCAAATTTCTTCCACAAACTTCATATTTCTTGTATTTCAGCGCTTCATTCAGTTGGCTGGTGTATCCCTGTGCGATATCATAGAATTTATGATTACATTTTTCTGCAACACTACACTGAATACCATAATAAATTCAGCTCTGCTATATGCAATACAGCCAACAGGGTATTTAAATGACATAGTAGCATCTAAGAGTCAATTAAACGGTCAACCGTATCTTGAGTGAGCCAATCAACTGGCAGATAGTGTATTATAAGAACTAATCTGAAATTCTTACACCCAACGCCTCATCTAGAATCCACTGTAAATACCAACTTCACACAGATTTGAGAGCAACGAGTTCGTCTTCCTGCAACATCAACCAAATTTTACCAACCTCATTCCCAGAGAAGAAGATTGAGTGTTTTTCTATATATAAATAAATATTTTTAAGAAGAATGTGATTTTTGTATATGTAAATAAATATTGTGTTTGTTGGGAAAATGGGATATATTATAAATGAATTTCAAAGTGAATGAGTATTTGATTTATCTCCAAACTGTAGTTCTGGAATTTTATAAAACATATATCTTAGAGAAATGAGTGAATAAATGTTTTTACAAAAATATATTTTATTACTTTATCCACCAAGAGTAGTTGCTTTGTTTGTGTGAAGGACGTTTATTTATTCGTGGGTGTGACCCTTTTCTACATATATATCTTGAAAATGGTATTTCAACAAAACAAAAATTACCTGGTTACTTGATATGTTTTAAGTGAGCAGAAATATTTGGATGTGAACTGAATACATACTTTTTCCTTCAGTCGGTTTAACGAGTGTGTTCACAAGAGCTGGCGAATCACTTTGTCGGAGCGCTTTCCATAACATCGAACAATACTGTCTCACTGAGAAATCAGTTTGCATGAATAACACCTAAAAATGGCGAAATCGTTAATATTTAACATAATAATGACTATGGAGATTCGCAATAAGGTAACGATTTTGCATCTTAACAGAAAACAAGACGAAATAAATAATTTACTTATAGTATACTTGTTTTAAAGACAAATGTAAAATGCAATTAATAGGTTTTAACAAACACTGATGGTTTCCACAGGATATTTAAAACACCTAGAAATGTTATTTACTCAATAACTGCGTTTATAGTGTAAATCACTTAATTTAGTGTTTAATCAGAAAGCAAATGTGTATGACACTTCGTGTGAAGCTTGTAGGATTCCTACAGCTGGGCCATGTATAAACTGAAGCATTGCTACCAGTCCTTGTCCTGAGCGAGAGTTCTGCTGGTCGTTTGAAGACAGTTCGCTAGGGTGTTGCATTCTCCATTGACAAAGGAAGGAAATCGTCCCTCATCAGCTAGCGCTCTGTTTCAAGACAAAAAAAAGACACACAAAGCCACATCAGACTATAGCGGTGACCCATCCTGTTTACGAACTCACAACAAACCCGTGCTTCGCCTGACTGCGACAACTCGCACGCTTGCTAGGTGATACCATCATCTATATAGCCGGGGTTCGCACCTCGGTCACAGTCTTTGTAGCAGTATTATTCGAAATATTTAAGTTTTTCATGTATTTAACCTTGGCAACATAAAATGTTATAGGAGTTAGAGTATTTTTACACGTGATAATAAATTTATTTGTTTTTTAATAATCATTTATTAACATTTGAATTCAGTTTCTCTACAAGTGTTATTTACGAGAGTCACTAAGAGTTTTATTTCAATAGCTTATGGTATAGAAATCTTTTCCATCATTTTAAAGTTCGTGCTCGTCTATTATTTCTTTTAAATAATCCGTAACTCATTCAGCCAAGATACAAAAATATGGTTTTCCGAAGCTAGTACATGTGTGTTCGCTACAAGAATTTTTTCAAACAGTCCCTGAACACAAAGGTTTGAAGGTTGTTCCTAGCTCCAGGTATGCCGAGTTCCGAGGAAGGGGGTGGCGGGGAAATAAGTCACAGAACTGGACAGGACAGATTTTTGGGAGGGTCTACTTTTCATGGGTAAAGCGTAGTTTTGCAAACAAATAAAAGTTTTGGAAGAGTCCAACTTGGTGACTTGAGGGGTATATGGCAGTTGGAGTGTCACCAAATTCTTTATCGGAAAAAATAAGTTTTTCTGGGCTGATGGTGAAAGGCAGGGGTGGGTGGATGTGCAGCCGTGGCCTTCGAGAAGATCTTACTTTTCGCACAAAGTCAGCATCGTGAGTAGAGGCATAGAGGTCATGTCCCTCTGGACAAGGGCCAGTTCTAGGGGGGAGGGGATGGAAGGGGTGGCTACGAGCAGCCTGCTCCCGATGTGCATGCATGAAGGCAGTTCTCACCATCTTGAATCAGTGGAGAAAAATGACAATCTAGGATAGACGGGTGACTGACCCCAATGACCTCACACTCTGGCGAGAGGTGGTAAGGTGCGTGGGGGTTAGCATTATGGAGTCGGGCCGGTTATGAGGGGTGCAGGGTAGGGGTGGTTGGTTGGGGTGTGAAGGGGTGGTTGGCAGGCTTCCTCCGATCGGAATGCTACTTATCGGATGATGCCATCTTAAGAAATAACTGAAAACATTTGATGACCACAGGCAGCTCGGGGCAGCGCACACAGCTGAGGCAGAGAAGGGAAAGGCGGTGCAAGCTGGTTTCTTGACCTGATGGTTCTGCAGACATGGTCTTGTAGGGGAGGGGAAAGGGGTTAAGGGAGCTTTGGAGCGAAGTGCCTTCAGCTATCCACTCTCCGCCATTTTCAGTTGCTCATCAGTGCTTGTGGGAGACAGATGTGCTACTCGTTAGCTCCTTCATTAACATCGCACCTCTAGACACTTGACAGCCGATGAGACCACCCTCGGGGGTTACCGCAGGTACGGGCCATCTCTAGTGATAGCTGTGATTTAATATAAAAGAAACTTACTTTTTTTGGGATCGATATACTGCATTTGTGATATGTAATTGATTTCATCGTTTTTATTCGAGGAAGATTGTACACTCAAATCGTTCGGTTATATCGTGATTATATTTTCTCATAAAGTATGTGCGATTTCCAATTCTAAATTAATCTTCGTCATAATTAAACCTCTATATCATCGGCTTCGACACGAACCTCACACTAATCTTCAACAGAAAGTTTTATTGCTTGTTAGAACTTAATCATTTTTTAATATGGCTTTTTATGATAAGAACATTTATTCGCAGTGGTAAACAAGTTCTCTAGATATGTCGTTAAACAATGCATGTAAATTATTTATTTATTTATCCCAGGGAAGTGAAATTGCGAATTTCAAACATGGCTGTGGTGTAAGTTTTTTTTTTTAATTTAATGTGAAACGCTTAACGTTCAGGAAGACGTGATTATATTGTTCGTGTATAGTAACTCATTAATAGTAGTTTGGTAGATTTTCTGACAAGTCGTAAATTTCTACTCGCCCTCAAGCTCCACATAAAAATACAAGCAGGAGTGCGTCATAACATCCACTCATTCTTCAAGTGACCTCTGAGGTAGACGGAGGTGCGATTTCGGGGAACCATTTCATTACGTGTTTTTCTGAGCATGGTCTACGAAAATTCCTAGCAGTTTAAAAATACCTTCATTGTTAACAAGTACAGTGAATTTCATAAACATCTAAAAATTTATTCACGAGTTTTTACCATAATTTAAACACAGTTGTCTATTGGCCGCGCTAGACATATCTACTCACAGCTCCCCGTTGAATGGACTTGTTTTTAATAACATTTGGGGTAAGATTTTTCTATCATTAATTACATTCTTGTAGATCGTTGATTCCATACTCACGTAATTGTCATCGTTTAGCACTTGTCGACACCAGATGTTAAAATTCTCTCGCATGTAAATTATATTTCTAAGCTCGGGACTCATGTTACGTTTAAGACTCACGTAATTGCACTTATTATTGCACTTTTTATTTGTGATTAGATGTGTGTAATTTATCCATATGTAGAACACTCTGAATCTCTCTAACATTTAGTTGCATTCGGAAAACAGATCGTTTAACACGTTAATCGCAACTTTCAAATCACCTATATATTTTCTACGAGCAATTACCCCCCCCCCCCCCCCAAACAAACCATAAAAAATACATTTAGGCCACGCTTAGAAATCATTTAAACACATTGAAATTCTCTCGTGTGTTAAATATATTCGTAAAATCGCCTACCTACCACCGACATCCCTCCAAACATCCCAAAATTAGAAAAAGTGGAAAAAAATTAGCCTTAGCCCACTATTGCACTAAACTCTACACCAATATGACATTATAACCCACAACTCTGGTCAGTCGCCTCTAGGAGACCACACCATCAACATCGTACAGAACTCCTGCTACCTCCTCCCCCTTCCCAAAAAGAAAGAAAGCACAAGAAAAAGGTCAAGAAAAAAATTTAACCCTTTCAATAAATTTAACTCTTTCCATTTTAATCGGATTAAGATCGGATTGAGAAGATTTTAATCGAATTAAGATATGTTCATGAATTTCTTGATCGGATTAAAATCGTATTAACGATTAATCCTTTCAATTAAATCTATAATCCCTCAAATGATCCCAATTAATCCTAGGTGGCCTGAGATTGGCACGGCCGCGCCCCTACTACAAGCGTGTTTTAAGTGTTGCTGTACGTTTAAATTAACTGGTCTGTCTAACTATCTGATTTTTGAAGATGTACGGTTGTAAGTGTTGTGAATTTTCTGTCACAGGAACATTAACTTTCTGGTTACAGCGGTGAATAACGCTTCATATATCCTCGAAAATATTCTGCTCCGGTATCCGAATGTGTCGATTATAAGGAGAGATTTCGTATTTTATGTTTCATAGCTCAAATCCTTTTTGGCGTGTCTATATGTAAACTCTGCATTTCCATAAAATCTTCTGACAGCATACGGATGTTTTTAGCAGTTAATAAACAATGTCATTGGTGTCAACGGCTAATTAAGTTAACGCAAGCCCTTTTTTTAATGAATATTTGAAAGAAAAAATCACCCTTCATAACTACATAGTTGCAAGTTTGCGCACTGGCTTGCAGGCTTCAACTAAATTGGCGGTTGATTACTGAAACTAGTTCCATGATTTTGCGTTGTAATACGGGTGTACTATTTAATTTTAAAGCCGGTTGAGCTATTGTTCGTTATTTTATACCTACATATTACAAAATAAATTTGCGTTTAAGTAATACATAAATAATCGTTTACGCTTGCGACAGCGCAATAATAAACGATCACACTTGTGGCAATGATAATATTACACATAGCGGAAAGATACAAAGTAAAGAGATCTTAACCAAGTGTAGAAAATTACGCTAGAGGGACAACGCAGCGCATTTGTGCACAATAAGCGAGTGAGTGAAGAGACCCGGGCAGCTCTTAACAGCGAGGTCTCGAGAGCCAATGAGGGTGAAGCGAGGTGAGTATATTGCAGCGCCTGAATAAAGGGGCGGAGGAAACGGGAGATCCCCGAGAAAACCCGTCGACCAACAGCATCGTCCGGCACGATTCCCACATGCGAAAATCCGGAAGGGGGGGGCGACCCCGCCGGGAATCGAACCCGGTTCGCCAAGTTGGAAGGCGAGTAGTCTAACCACTACATCACTGCGATCCCTGCACACTTAGTGTAATAATATTTTACATAAGAACTATTTATTACTATTTATAAATTAAATTTGATTTCACAAAAGTTACTTTTATGTTATCATAAGTTATACAAGGAATATTTAATGGAGAAAAAAAAAAACGGACATAAAATACACGGGGTGATTTTTCAAAAGTCCGATAGAAAAAGTGCGAAGAAAGAGCGAATAGACAATACTAGGTGTATGTTAGCAAAGGTGGACATTGGTTGGTTGGTGTTTTCTTGCAGGAGAGAGCACCAACAAGTTCCTGAACGAGAACTGGGACTTGCTGAACGCAGAACTTGGACCGTACATTTCTCAAGCCTTCGGCGAGGTCATCAAGCAGATCCTCACAGCAGTCATGAAGCTAGTGCCGTACGACAACATATTCCCCGAGGAGGTGTAAACACCACAGCTGTCGGTGCACCGCGGTGTTAACACTTTGCAGACTACGCTAATCTTAAAATGCCTTCGCAGTTCAGAACAAAACTCGCACTTCTGTGTAGTCTTTGCTCGGCTAGTGTAACATGGCCTAACAAGAACACGACAGCGCAATAACAATGATATTGCTAACGGCAGAATGTCGTATTTTTTATAACTACTTAAAGGGATGTGATTGATTGTAAATCCTTTCTGATTGTAAATCCTGTCAATACCAGCTCGGCTCTACATTGGTTGATGACCCGTCACTAATGAACGCTGCAATGTACAGGATAGTGTCCGGTATGGAGTGGACCAATAGGACAACGGTGATGTCTACACAGACACCAACAGAACCAGCGTTCTTGACCACAGAGCAAGTAAGGAGACAAGAGCGGACATTTCCATGTTGTAACGATCTTATTATTTTGAAGTGTTTTTCAGGGGTGGTGGGTGAGTGGTAGGTGCCTGGATTATTACCAACAGCAGACACGCATTACGAATAATTATCGCCTAGTTTAATAATACAAAAATTATAATTTTTAATGATTATTTCAGATAAACACGCTTCATTGAAGAAGTTAATAATTACTCTGTGTCCAATGTTTAGTAAAATATCTTATATATATATAAAAAACATTAAATTTTATTTTTTAGGCTTGCCAGGTAACATTTACAGTATGTTTACAGATTGCATTGTTCTTGAGAGGTTCTAGAACGACGTTTTCAAATTGCTTAATTAGAACCTACACGACTAACACCATTTATTTGCCGAATGTTGTTTTCGGCAATAATTAAATATATACCTGTGCTGTTTGTGTTAGCCCTGTCTGTGAAATATTTACTTTACCTTCAATTGTGACCAACAGAATAGAACAAATCTTGCACAGGCAGTGCGAAAAAAAGGATTAAATATTTCTAATCGTTTTAGTAAGTAACTAAATCAGCACCTGAAATATATGTAGGCTGAATCACTATGTTTGAGACACAGAACACTCATAGTTATGACTCAAAATTAATCTGTTCCAAAAAACCATTAATTGTAGTGGTAAAATGTCTATGTTGGTGTTTCCACAGGCACTTACTTCAAATAATCAAACAACGCGATTTTAAGTCATATCTAGTGTCTCCCCCCTGATTCTTGAAGTAGTGGAGATAGGTGACTCAGTTCTAATTTGTCTTAAGTGCCAGTAAATGTGTGAATACCTCAATATGTAAAATCACCTCTGTCAGCCAGAACCATACATAGCTACGCCGAGTGAAAACGCTACAGGAAATGAAACGAATATTTCAGTTTTAAAACCCAGTTTTTCTTTATTGTGAACCATCAGAAACTTTCAGATTCTTGTGAACTATATAGCTTAGTTTTACTGCTGTGTTTCATGTAGAAATACCAACGCCATCTTGCATAGTAAACGTATATATTTGTGACAGCCAGTTCAGTTTTTTTTTTTTTTTTTGTCAACGCTACACCTCAAATGTAATTATTTTCTTTTCTCCGTATTATTATGGAGAACCAAACTCAGTTATGTAAAGCTTTTGTATATTTTTTTAGTATAATTCTTAAGCCGACGGCGTAATGGTAAACCGTCAGAAGATGGCTAGAGAGCATATCAACGTAAATAGTTCGTCATACGTGTAAGGTATTTTTCCACTGCCATCCCTAGTGACCTTTGGTCCAGCGGTGAAGAGCTATAAAACTTCGGTAGTAGCTGCACTTGCTTTTCAACACTTTCTAGATTGTCACACAGTACCTCAGAAGAGTAACATTTATCTTTTGCTGTACCTCATTAAATATATTACTAGTCAGGTATATTGAAAGATATTTAAGAACCTCAAATGTGTTTTGGCTAGAACCAACTATAGCTGCGTCTGTGATGAGTAACTCTCTCAATTTTAATCGGTGAAAATATAAACCAAAAAAATTTAAAATCTAGAAGAGTGAGTTATAACTAGCCACTGGAGACAGTAAAAGCCTCAAAAATTTTTTAGCCCATTCAGACCCTGTGTACACAATTGTGTGTGTGCATTACGCACGTGTATGTAATTTTTGGTCTGTACTACACACTGTGAAGCTCAGGGACTAACGATCGTACCTGTGGGTAAATTATTCTCAAACCCTATTACTGGTCTAGGTCATAACTGGTTCACATGACTGCAGTCGAACTTGTAGCCTAAGGATCATAGAATAGCATAACGAAACAAGTGAAGTAGAGCACAGATCATAAAAAATTTTGTTTGCAACACCTGAAACCTTAGATTAAAGTGGGTCTGAAAGGGTTTAGTTAACCATATTTAGATATTTGCTGGTGATTGGTACACATTTTTAATGGATTCTGTTGCTCCAAATTCACACAAAAATTAAAGTTCAACATTTCAGTTCTTGGATATTTAAGGTGCTCAGAATTATTTTTTTTATGGTGCAATGTGTCTCTCCTGATGCTGTACAATAGACAAATAATGTGTGACTAAATGTTTAATTTAGAATTGTAGGGTATTGGCAACAGCGCATGGCGGAACAATGACAGCGCTATCGGCAATAACTGTGAATTGAAAAGAAATTACGAATGGTAATTTAACTCTACACTTCAATCTAAGGTCCTTATTCGTAGCCGTTTTTAGTCCGGACTAAGGAAAGTTCATCCTCAGACCAAAATTGTTCGTATTCAGAGAGCCATGTTATTGCTAGTTCGAGGATCTTCTTGCTTTAGGATGGCCTAACTTTTAGTTTGGACTTGGGTATGACTAACGACGTATTAAAGTAAAAAAGAAGCACAGTGAACATAATATAAGAGTGTTTCGATAGTATTGCATGTGACTTAAAGCTAGATAAATTTTACGAAACACAAAAAAAAAAAAAATATATGTTTAAGGTCGATTCTGTCACTCTTTATGCAAAAATATGCCGATCTGATAGATTAAATATTCTGTGAATAAATTTTCAAAGTAAATGTAATCATAATACACCAGTGTTAAGATACAGCAATGCCTTTATATTTCTGTGTCGATCAAATGCATTGTCTGAAAACAGATTCTTACGAGACATGATATTAATACTTCCAAAGAAAATGTTAATACAGATCCTACTTTCACAATACATGTGGTAAAGGATTTGTACGAAGTATACATACCGGTAGCTCAATAATAACATCGTAGGTTGAGTGCACAATGCTACAAGTTCGAGTCTTGTCTAAATAAGAAAATTTTATCATGTATTTTTGTAATATATTTATCATTAGAAACAAATTTATTATCATTATAAAGGAAGTATTGGCGTATCAAAATTAAACCAGCCCATACTATCATTGCATAGGGGTGTGCTATAAAAAAATTAACAAATCAATATCTATGGAATAATAAAATTATTAGTATATTAATTTTTTCGTCCTCCGTTATGCAGTATTACAATATATGATGGAAAGTCAGATTTATAGAAAACTTCGAAGATTTTTTTTTTTGCAATTAAAAAAAGTGTTTAAAGATGTAATTAATTTTGTTAACATGTACTTGCTGTGGAAAAAAAATTGTCATATTAAAAAACATTTGAAAGCACGAGAGAGATTCATTCCTGTAGTTCACATTTACGAAGCAAGAATCTTATCCACTGCTCTACATAGTTATGCATGATATTAACTTCATAAATTGAAATATTACATAACATTAAGTCATACATGAAATATTGAATAAGTTTCAATTTTACAGAAATTTCTGTCATTAAGTAAATTATCGATATCTGTTTGAATTAGTTGAAGCTACTTTTAATATGTGTATTGTCTCAAATGTGATATTCCTTTCGTAGTAAAGGTTTAGTTTGTGACGAGAGTCTGCAATACACGTGCGCAGTAAACCTGGCAACAATGGACTTCGATGGTCCTTCTGCTAAAGTTAGTACCACTCTAGTCGGGATTTATGAATATTATATAGTTAGTCCACCCCTAGTCTCAAGGGTATTAAATTTCCAATAAAAAATATAGTGGGAAGTTGTTTCTAACTGATTAGTGTGTGATTTCGAAGCTTTTTTCCTTTGAATCTGGGTCGCGGGTTTATGAGCATACAGGTTTCCTGTAACTAACCGAAAACTATGTTTAATGGCCGTCTTTTTAGAAAGTGTCACTATTGTCGTGATCGTGGGAGACATTCAAGAAGCTAGAAATTTCCCCAGGAAACATAAACACTCAACAAGTGGTTGATGAAGTAAGTGTACAACTTTTTTAAAAGTAAACTGCTATGCCATCATGGATTGTTCATGGTCTGTATTCTTAACATAACCTGATTTTGTTACATGTTCTGAGCATGGAGGAAAAGATTGTGAGGCAGCCTTTGGACCTGCGAGTGGTTAGGCGAGAGTCGGTCATTGATATGGCGATTGCCACCGGCCTGTCAGCTCGGCAGAATCCGGTTGGTGATCAATCTATGACCCAGCAACGACTTTCGTTTTGCCGACGCCGCTCGTTGGTGAGGTCCAGCGGCATGTGGGTGCCCTCGGCTGTCTCCAGACTGTCAGGGCCTTCAACATCCGCCCCATTGCGCCGCCTCCTGCTGCCTCTCTCTGCAGTTGTCGACGTGATATGCCGCCTGCCGCTGCCTCTCGCTGCTGGTGCAGCTTCAACTTCCATGAAAGTCCAGTCGTGGCCTCCAGCCATCCATCCCGCTGCCGCCTCAGACACCTGTCACGTACCTCAAGACGACACTATTATCGTAGATTTAGTGTCGCCCTCATGTTCGTCGCCATCTCCCACTCCTTTGCCCACTCCCGATGACTTCAATGACGTGTTACGCGACTGCGTTTATTCGCCATTGAAAAGGAACCTGGAGGACGTATTGAGTTTTGATTAAAAATATTTGTGTTCTCCAGGTTCATTATCTACTTCACCGCCACCTCCTACACCAAGACCCTCACTATCGTATTCACCCACATCGTATTCACCACCATCTGTAAGAGCTGTTTCACCATCACCCCCTGCACAACCTGCATATTCATAATCCCCCATGTCAATGGGAGACCTTCCACTCTCTTCACCTCCTCCCATCCTAACCGCTACCCCACCTAAGCTAAAGCCATGCCTCTTCCGAGCATGGGAGCGGGAGTGGGTGTTAATGAGGGATTTTATTGAGGCGGCTGCGGGAGGGGTAGAATTCCTTAGATGACTCGGCGCCAAGGAATTTTACATTTTATTTATTTATTTAATGAATTATTATTAAAAGTGAATCTTGTTTCCTCATTTTAAAAAAAACCTAACCTTTTTCTTTACAAATGGTAAATTTGTTTACAGTGTATAATTCTACACGTCATAGGGTTCAGTGTTTACAATGGGTAAGGGGAGAGAACTTTTTTCTGATGTTTCTTTGAGTTGAGAATAATAGACATCGCTTTTAAAGGACCTGTTTAATTTCTGTACGAGGGTTGCGTACATAAAAGAGTCACACGGAGGTGACATGCTGTGGTAAACAGTGAACATCTGATTCCCACTTGCAATGACATTTGACGTCGTACTGGTATTTCGTTCGGAGGGAAACGAGAAACGAGATGGTTTCTAGAAGTTGTCCTGTGAACCGATAGATATCGCTGGTGGGACCTTCAGTTCCCGATACCTGCTAAGCTAACACTCACTTCTTTTCCTCGCCTGTGTTTGGTACAACAACTTTTAATCTGCGATAAATGCATTATGCAAATGCTTTTCTATATGTTTCTGCTCACAAGAAGCGTACTAGCTTGCATTTATTGAGCATACATATCTTTGAAAGTTTTTCACAAAGTATTTAAAAATAGTAAGTGTTTAAAAAAAAAAACATGTTTAATTAATTTTTGAATTCAAATATTCATATATATTTTTTAATTGAATATTTTCTCAATATGAATTTTCACCAACTAACATATTATTCAGAATATAATTATCGAGTGATGGGATTCCATAACTATATGGTGAATTGAATAAAAAAATATATAAACATAAACTACTTCATTTCATAATATTTTATTTTCATATACATATAGGTGGAAACACAAATTCAATTGTTTTATCATCTTAATCTTACAACAGTGATTATACAACCATCAATGCTTATACAAATTATTCAATTAATAACATGTATACATATTTCAGCAGTGGACTTACAATAATTATTTGTTCGACATTTAATTTACAATTGTTTGTTTAACAAATTTCTAACATAGACACCTCCTACGTCTGAAGTTAAACCAGACTCTTAGTACATAACACAATATTTTCATGCTTATTAGAGTTCTTATTATGATAAACATAATATTATGTTGTTAACACTTCATTTAATTAATTTTAAGGCTGTAGAAATTTAAGTTTTATTATTTTAGCATACCAGATTGGGTAGCAATAAATGTTCTTGGGGAAAATCTAGCTCCCGAAGTTGTTTTTGTCTGTATTGGGAGCACAAAATGGATGCACAAGATGTATTTAATGTAGGCAAATGTCTAAGTAAATCCCTTTTTATACTGCTTATATGCCATTTGACATTACATGATTCAATATATATATATATATATATATATATATATATCTAATGTCTTGCGGATCTCCCGGCATTGTCCAAGGTGGTCTTAATTTTGGAACACAGAGATGAACAATGCAATTAGTTTACATAGAAAGTTGGATAAAACCCTGGCGGTTTCTTATGGTGAAAACTCATTTCATTGTAGACGTATATGTACGTTCTCAATACACAATTCAAAGTATGTAGAAGTGTGCTTTTCACCGCACACATCTTTAAAATTAAAAGCATATTGTACACAATGCAAGTCTTCACGCACGTAGTCGTAACACGACTTGGGGTTATATATAACTCGTGGCAGTGACTCGATATTAGTCGGATCAGGTAGCAAATCTTCATCGCTGTCTTCAGAGCATGAATATACACACAATCATCGTAAGTAAAATCATCATAACAATCGTACATGTTTACTACAAGTTGATTACTGTATTTTACCTTACACTACTTACTATGCATTATAGTTTTTATACGAATTCTGGTTTTTCTTTGAAATAGTCTCTTAGCCCTTCGACTTAGCAATATAAGCAGAAAATTAGTTGTGAACATCTATGTACATTATATGGATGAATCAATAACATAAATGTTGTACAATCATAGTACTGTCTTACATTTATAAATATGGCATTTGTCAACGCTCTCATAACCCCATTTTGATTCTTGTCAAGTACATATATTGGATCAGCTTCGATGATTAAGTCCTCCAAGATTATAAAGCGCTATTCATATGGTATATCACCACTTTGCCATTTAATATTGTATTCCTCGTACATTTGCAACCGATACATACTTTGAAGTACTTTTGGTAATTCGGTCCATGCAAATGGTAAGCGAATGTTAAAACTATGGTCTCCAGTACATCACTAGCATATGCCTATGCCACTCGTTTAACAATGAATGTGTGGATTGTAATGGTTTTCAAATACCTCCACACAAGCAAACAAGATTACCACACTGTTCTGTCTGCTACACCTCAGATGCTGTACACTACTGAATCACGATAATTTCTCACCTGATTTTATACATTTACCATACCAATTTTTTTTAAAGCTTCACCGACTCCAGAATCGCTCTGGGTGTCGCTCGCATCTACAGCATCTACAGTTTGTAAGATATGATGCATTCTCAGATACATGCAATATCTCTATATGTGTGGTTGAATTAAGTCATTCGTGAATGCTGGTACACTCTCCGGACACTCATGACAGATCAAATATTGAATAATGTCTGGGTCATACCTTAAGTTTTCCGGTAAAAAATTGTATGCATTCTTAAATTCGTTTCAGAAAACAAGATTATGAACGATTCAGGTAAATATGCCAGTTGTGTTTCAATGTCCAATAACAATATAATTTTGCAGTAGCCGTACACCAATATTGCTTCAAACATTTTTTTACTACGAGTGCTGCACGCCTCGTTTTGATTCATCCTACCTGTTTTCAGTGTTGGCTGCACTGAAGTTCAAGGTCATGGACGACTGGTTGTTGTTCTACGAAGACAGGTTGTCCTCTGCTATAGCTGGGTTCGATTCTCTGATGGTGCAGTTGGGCTATAACCCTCGCTGATGGAGCTGGGTTCGACTCCCCGCTGCTGGAGTTGGTTCGAGTGCTTGCTGATAGGAGATAGGTTCGAGTCCTCGATGATGCAGTTTGGTTCGAGTCCCCACTGGTGGTGTTGGGTTCGAGTCCTCGCTGTTGAAGATGGGTTCGAGTCCCTGCTGGTGTAGTTGGGTTCGAGTCCTCGCCATTGTAAATGGGTTTGACGTCAGACGCAGGAGGTGTATACAGTATCGCTCTCACCGATGAACTGAATTATTTTTTGGAAAATATTTACCTTTATATTCGAAAAAATATCAAACCTGGTGGATGGGAAACCAGGTTTTTAATAATTGGCTAGGGGTAACATTGCCCCCTCCAAACATAGGCTACCTTATTTGTAAAACTGTTTTCTGTGCTACCACTCCAACCCTATCCCACCATACTTGTAAAACCAGTACCACCAACCAAACAACCAGTTTATGCAATGTCCCCTCCACACTATCAAACCTTACTTTTAACCAGTTCTGCCAACCAGTTTCTACACAACCCCCTCCACACTGTCCCACCTTCCTTATAAACCAGTCCCCATAGGTGCAAGACCTCGGTCTACCTCCGGCTGTCGATGAGTCAAGATGTGCTGCACCTCCAACAAACTGGTTATTTAAAAACTGGTAATTAATATTATAAACAAGTCTCAAATTCAACATCAATTTCCCATTCCCAATAAACACAAAGCCAGGAGCAATGACCTAAAGTCAATGACCTTGATTACACTACCAGGAATGCACTTCTGGTTTCAAAAACCAGGAAATGCACTTTTGATTTACACTTCTGGGATACAGATGCACTTCCAAGATGCACTCCTGGTTTGCAGATGCATTTCCAGATGCACTCCAGAATGCACATATACAACTGCCATTTTGAATAAATTGCATGGCAGAATCATAATCCTCCTACTTCTGACAATAAGGTTTAAACACTATTTATTTGATCCTTCACCAATGACTTATAGAATATATACATAAGTAATATTGACTCAATAGATGGAGAATAATCACCTCAGTGCTTCTGTGAAACAGTAGCCATCATTGAAATGTAAGTAGACTTATACAACAGAAAAAGGTATTGGTAGACCCACACTGTAGAAGTTGGTGATGGAAACACCCAGAGCAGATGATGCTAGATCACTGATGCTGAAGTCACTGCAGATGTTGGTTAGACCCACTCTGCAGTTTGCTGGAAAGACTGTTAGCTGTCTGTGGAAGTGGTGATGGATAGACCCACTAACCAGTTGTTGTCGGTGTGGTGTTTAATGCATGATGCTGGAAATACTGCTAGATGGCTGTGAAGGTGGTGATGACCCTCCATTGTTGTAGCTGATGGCAACTGTCCGATTGAGATGGTCGTCTCAATTGGCATTCGATTGCAGATAGAGATAAAACTATTTTTTATTTTTATAATGACCCCGAGGCAATGTCGTCACAGTACCTGGTATAACATACTGTTTGTCATCATGACCCAACAAGGTAACTTTAGTTACATGCTTGGTGAAGACACCATGACCATGTGAACTGAAGTGAAATTGGGTCTCCATAACTGAAAATTTATTTTGTCTAAGGCAATTAAAATAATACTTGTACCGGAGATATTGATGCACATTAGACTTTACTCCCTTTGCTCTCTTCGCATACTGTTCATCCAAAACAATGTATGATTAAAGTTTAGGGCATAGGCCTATAAAGGGTGTGATGATACGACCACCACATTCATTCTTTATAACTCCGGTAACACATTGGTACATTGTATCGAACTTTTGTGGATTATTTAGCACATAATTGGAAGTATCAAATTTTTTTTCTAATCAGGGGTTATATCTTCATAAATATCATGACAGTGTACCTCATATATTAAACTATCAGTATTGCAATATAGGAGATGCAAAGCCAGCAAAGGAAATTTTTGTGACATATTATAGTGAAATTAATAGAGGTATAATTTTTAAAGATCGAGAATGGCAACTGGAGTGTGTAAAGGTTTGTTGCAAGTAACATTTAACTTTTCCATTTCGATAAGGATTAAATTCTCATCGAGAATTCAGAAGATTCGTCGTGCCTTCAATATTGGTCGCCCAATAAGTTCTGCCACCCCGTAAATTGTGTCACTCTGCAATACAATACTTTCTTCATAAATTACTTCGTCCAAACTTGCTGCTATTAATTATTCTATAGTACATTGTAAAGAGCTCTTGGGGCGAATACATCTCACTGGACAGTATTCGGGAACACACTTAATGCCTTCTACGAATCTCACACCCAGAAATGCGCTGTGCTTATAATACCAATGTTCTGTATCATAACATACCTGGACCTGCAGATATACAAGACATCACTGAAGCTCTGTCAATCCCTCGCATTTATATGTACATAGGATGAGAACCATCTTGGATCACTTATAACTGCATACACAAAACTTACTCAGGAACACCTTGCAGCCCCACATACCACATTGAGATACTAATTGACGATTCTCACTTGGCACTTCTGTCACATGACTGACATTGCATTTTTCTGTCCATGTAAACAGTTTAGCATAACACTCATGACCTAACTTGTATTTAATTTGACTATAGACGGGATTTTCAGTTATGTCTTCGCCATGCGCTTTCCATCCCAAGCCCTTTGCACTGCATGGAAATTCGCTGTCCTGTCAGGTGAGATATATAGCAAAATTTACATCCCTGCACTCTTCCTGTTCTTCATAGGTATATGTACTTGGTCTTTGAGAAATACCTATGCTCTTCCCCATTACACATTTGTATTTGAATTGGCGAATTCGCATCTTCCTGAACTATACCTTCCTGTAACCAGGAATCACGGTAATGTAATGAACTTCTGGATTGAACCTCTCCATCACAACTGAATGACTCGTAAGGGTTCCACCGCTATTTATACACAATTATTTACCCCATCCACATTACCATACTATATCCATAGAGGTTTCAACAATCTCTTTCCAATCCATTAATGCCAACCATTTAAACAATAATTTGGAATTTTCTACTGTCGAAATGAAACGAGTTTTGTACCCAAACTTTGCACGTAATTTTTTTAATGGTGGGCAATTATATTCTTCCTGCATATCAATAATTGTTCCATTCCACAAACCAGCTAACATCCATTTATGCTCATATCCACACACATACTATTTTTTCTTTAAAGTACTTAGAGCAAATATTTGGTAAATCTCCATATGCAATACTACCACTCTGCCATACTAAATCATGTTTATTTTTTGTAACCCAAGTGTTTATGTATATTTGGATATTACCAAACAGATTAACTAATTCCTGCTTAGTGTTTACTATAATGTGACTGTAATCTTCAGCGAAGCCAAGCACCATGCTTAATGGAATAACAATTTCGCATTTCCTGCTGGGATGGATTTATAGTTTATAATTATTGGCTTGGTTCCATCCAGCCATAAGTCCTGTATAATGATAATTAACAATTTGCGAGATATACATTTTTGTTGTGGAAGTTATTCCGACATCTCGTGTTTGAACAATTTCAACTCCATTAAGTAGGTACGAAATCTGTCTATAAGATAAAGTAGACCATTTATAACGATTCCTGTAGTTGTTGGATTACCTCCATTGGCTGTCTTTTTAATTGTTCCTCTTAAGCATAGAGCAGAATTCGACTGTAAAATATAGATGTCGTGATTTCCCATAGCTAAACATACTTCCAACAGGAAAGTATATGGCTCTGCTCTGAAGGATTAATAAACATGTATCTCCATGTTGGTGATGGTGGCTTCCTAACTTACAAGTGCTTCAATGTTAAGTATGCATTCCATCACAATTCACAATACAACCCAGTACTTTAAGAAATAATTCTTTACCCCATGTTAGTTGGACCGTGTTCTTAACTGTACTGCTCAATTGTCTTAAATTACATCTTTTTATAGTTGTTTTCTTGATTAGTCTCTTGGTCTTAAGAGCTACCCACTTTGTATCAGCATTGACTATAATATACAATACCCATGTTTGATTGCAACTATTTATAATATTTTTTCTTAAATGTAAACAAGCAGTTATTTCCTCATTCTTAGAGTTTATTAATTTCGCATTTAATCAACAACACTAATTCGTCTTTGCAGTTTACTATTACTAGAAGGGAAACTGACATACTTGGTTTTTCTATAAACATGTATCCAGGAGTGACAGCACAAGTTAATCCGTGTAATGTATTTGTTGGTTTTCTGTTCAAATGTGATCCTCCGATGATATTCACATTTACACGACAGACATTGACCACTAAAATATTACCTTGTTTTGATGACTCTGGTATTTGATTTGCAGAGTAAATTTTGTTTTTGTAACCTAACATAATCACAACTGAATAATTTTGCTTGAATTAGTATCTGCATTACTATGCATTAAATATGTTAGCATATTCTAATTTCCTTCTAACAGGAAACTAACATTTTCAGAGAGGTTAGACTTTATAAACATCTCGAGATCTTGAAGCTCGTATGAACCAATAGGTATAGTTATGGAATGTTTCTCATTCCCTATTATATAAGTGAACAATTGATTATTTATGTCCATGTATGGAACACTGTTATATGTAACAAATTCGATTAAACTAACTTGCCATTAGCCCTCTAATTCAAAAGCTGGGAAATATATGGAATGCATTTCAGACAAATTATCACTTATAATAAGCATCATAGACTTTTTTTTTACTAACGCACATTATGGTTTGTGTATCCTATTTATACTCAAAACCCTTAAATATAAATGTTTGGTTTCTGTTCAGTATTGTAACCATATCTTATGTGCATGTTTCTTAAATATTTGCGAATTTCAATTGAAGTTCTTAAATCCCCGAAACTGTCATAATATAAATATTGATCTCCATTTTTAATTATTGCAACCTAATGTGTTCCTTCGTTTCTTTTAGAATCTAAATTAATGATCATACATTCATTAAGGTTTGTTTTCAGGAGTAAATTATCTCTCAAGAAATCTTCGTGGAAATATGGTACCTTGAGTTTTATGCTAAATGCAATTATATCTTTATTGGTAAGTGTGTACTTAGTAAGACCTACTTATTGCATTTATTTTTTTCCACATTTTGAGCTTTATTGTTGCCTTTAACAAGTTTGTACAATTTTAGATATATACCTTTTCCCTTTGTTTTTTGAGATACATTACATAATGTTGAAACTCCACCCATTAGGGCTCCGAGGACTGATAATGCTGGTAATATGAATTGTGAGATTCCGCCCATGTTGGTTTAATATTGTGTTTATCGCCCATACCTCTTTTCAGTTTTGCCTGTATTACTTTGTCGACAACACAAGCACCAAGTTTTTCACCTGTATATGTGGATGTATTCTTCCTTATATTTCTTGCTATATCTGCCAAAATATTGCCAGCAAGAAAAATTTTTTTTCTAAATTGTTGAATTGAGCATACACAATGCCATGAAGTTTAAAAGCCTCATCCAAAGTGTTAATTCCTGATTAATTTCATGCTAATCTTTTTGCAAGTTTAGTTCTTGGCCCACAGTAATTATAGGATGGTAAATGTAGCTAGAATATTAGTTTATTTATCAAAGTTTTCAGTACTCCACTATCTTTTTGATGTGTTTGGTACATTTCTTTAATTACTACTAAATGTAAAGCTATATATATATACCAGTTTATATACCTTTTGGGTTAGTCTGTTGCAAGTTGTGTACAATGAAATTAATAAAGCAAAATCTACAACTTACCATTAAAGTATCAAAAAATGAAACAATGATTGACCAGAAACATGGAATACCATAAAATATACTGTGTATTATCACTGATCCATCTAATTATGGGAAGACATGTGTAATTATGTCGCTTTTGAAACATCCAAATGGATTGACGTTTGGAAATTTATGTTTTTTTTTGCAAAAACTTTACATCGATAAAAGTATAAATGGTTAGCAAGTATTTATCTACAGTTGATGCAATGAAATTTTTCCCATTCGGCAATAAAGATATCATTACAATTCCAGATAAAGCATTTCCAAATTCCATTTTTATATTTGATGGCATTTGGAGTGGACTGCAAGACTCAATATAAAAATACTTCAGTTTTGGAGGACATTTAAATGTTGATTGTTTTTACCTTTCATAAAGTTATGCTCGAATTCCCAAACGTAATTAGAGTAATAACACAAACATGATTGTTTTTATGGATAATTTGAATCTACACTACATTTACAACGATCGTGTTTTTGGTGACATGGCATTTGCAAAATTTAAAGAAATATGTTTCTTCTATTGGAAAGAAAAGTGTGGTTTTCTCGTAATTTTTCCGGGGCTTCTGGTATATAAGGGGAGATATCGCTGTCAATTAGAGAGTTTTATATTACTTGATGCAGATTAATGAGTATTTCCAAGTTTGGACACAGCGGTATATGATGTTCATATTATGCAAATTGTTTGTGCAGGAATTGTAATGGAAGCTGTGATGTTGGTGGACATATGCAAATTCGGTGCACCAATGGAAAATTTTGATGCGGCAAATAAGCAATTAGCAGAAAAATTACATAGTGTTACTTTAGACGTATTTAAGTCTCAAACATTCGAAATACGTATCATTTTAACAAAAATAAGTAATGGAAGTGTAAGAATGAATATACTAATTCGTTCCATATCAGTAACTCTTGCTAATATTCTGACTGCACTGCAAAACACTGAACATAGATTACACAAACATTTAAAAAGTTACAAAATGAAATTAAAGATATTATTAGCACGATTATTATCTCACAGCTTGAAACAAGAGTAGGAGAGTTGTTAAAATATATATGTGCTGAACTAATTAATAAAATAACCAGTTTAGTAACACACATGGACCTACAAGCACAAAGTGCAAAATTGAAGTCAGAATTTGTTGATATAACTAATGATTTACGAACTAGGCTTGGAACAAAATTGGACTCTTTTATAATTAAAGTTGATAAGTTTTTAAAAAATTCATACTAATATGCGTCATACTGCTTCGAATAATAGACCTGCTGTTTCACACAGAAAACCGGTTTAATAAGTGTTGTCAAAAATGTGTATTTTAATATAATGTCTGATGCAACTTCGGAATTGAATCAAGTTATTACTGCTGTGAAAGCTAAGTATTCGGAGTCTTAATGAGCGAGGATGGATCGAGATAACATAAACGAAGAAATATTAAAGCCAGTAACGATTTGATTGTATGCCGCTATAAATAATGAGACAATGCCAGCAGAAAATGAGAGGTACCTATGAAGACGAAAAAAATTATTAGGCTTAGGCCACTGACAAGGAAATATCTATATTAAAAGTTAGTTCTCCTTCACGAGGCACAACTTTTGGTGTACATAGGGAAAAATAACTGGTTACTGGGTGACTCGGTAATTACTTTTTTACCAGAAGTTAGAATTCAAGTTGGTGATATGGTGCTTGATGCACAGAAGGCTAATTTGAGTTATTGTTCAAAAAGTTTCCGAGCGCTTATTCGGACACCGATCTAAGTCATTATAGAGTTGAATATACAAAAGAATGCATTAAACTGACAAGATAATGACGAGCACCAAAAGTTTGCTTTACTGAGTGATATAATTGGAAGAGGTATTTTAAAAGATGAATATGGTGGAAAACTTATCCCTGTATACTGAAACAACTCGAACAAAATAGTTAGTCATTTTATATTACTTCTGGCTTCGAGGGCGTCAGGAAATAATTCAATATGAACAAAATTGTGTATATTATTGAAGAGCAGACTGAAGAATTGCACACTTCTCCATTATGAAGCTTACACAAATTGCCCAGGAACTGCATGCTCCTGCAAGAATAAAGTTTCCTAGAATAAGGGTTTTTACCCTGGAAATTGACGATTTGTTTGAAGCCGACCTGTGATAAATGACAAGTATATTTTAACAGTAATAGATGTATATTCAAATGTATGCATGGGGTGTAACTGTGAAGAACGAGATTGGAAAACAAGTTACAGTTGCAAATGAAAACCATTTTAGAAGAAAGAACGCCTTGAAAATGCTTCACAGTGACAATGGAACGGAGTTCTTTAATGCTTCTTTCTGCAAATTAATGACGAGTATGGGATTAATAATTATGTACCATATTCTGAAATTGAAGCAGATGTAGTCGAGAGTTTCAACAAAACCTTGAAACGCCTAATCTATAGACCTTAGGATTATTATATATGGTTTTCAAGTTGTTGGAAGTAACTTTGAATGTTACATCGCTTCCTCATGACCCGCTTCGTCCCTTCATTGCTTCCTGCTTTTTCACAATGTGTGTTCCGAAAGGTAACATTTAATTAAAATATTAATTTATTGTTGAAAACCATATATAATAATCCTAAAGTAATCGATGAAAGAAAACAAAAGTTCAAAGTTGGAGAATATGAACGTATCTCCAAGATAAAATGTGTTTTTGAGAAGTAATCTACTGTTAACTGGTTGTATGAAATATTTTAATTTATTTTAGTTAGACAGTCTTTACCTAGAGTATATTACCTCGAAAGTTATGATGGCAAGCCTATTAAAGGTGATTTTATGAATTTAAAATACAGAAAGTCAATTCTCCGAATGAATGTTTAATTGATAAAGTTATTATGAGGGTAAAAAATACTTCCTTGGTTTGTTGGAGAGGGTTCACAAAAGCTCGTGATTTGTGGGTTTTGAACAAAAATATGAAGAAATTAAAGACTGGAGTCTGTTTTCCCAGTGGCTAGAATCTCACTTACAATTGCCTTTTTTCTGATATGGTTAATAAGATTAACATAAGGTGTTCGCAAATGAATGACTAGTTATTTTAAAGGAAATTTTAATATAGAGCAAGGGATATATGCTTTGAGCTACGGTGAGATACTGCAGTTGTATTGTTAAGTGTATAGGTAACAGAAAATTCTTCATGTATAAAATGTATGAAATACAAGGCTTTTTGTGGTTAGTTAAAAAAACCTATGTAATTTCATATACATGAGATCACTTAGAGCGACAAAGATAAGTATGATATGTTGGGAACAATATAAAGTTAATTGTTTGTGGAAACAATTTTTTGTAACTGTCTTGGGTCGAATAAAGAGAAAATTATCCATGTAGATTTTTATGGTCTGATATTAAGGTAGGGAGAGATTCAGATTGATATTTAACCGAGAGAGTAATTATGACCATACATTTCTCTTGTTCCATGGGAAGTTTTATGGGCTCTCGTGGCTATTATATTCCCAATAAATAAATGCGATAGATACTTGTTCCATGAGAAATTTCCCAAGCTCTCACAGCTATTAAATTTCCAATAAAAATTACGATGGGACCTAGTTTGAACTAGTATCCTGTTTTAATCGTTTTCAAATCATTTTTTTTAAACTAGGATCTGGGGTTGCGAATTGATATGAATACAGGCTTAATGGATCTAACCGAACACTATGTTTATGGAAATATTTTAAATAGTTTGCCTTGAATATTAAGTATCGAGAAGTTGAGGATAAATATACACAGTAATACTGGAAAATTTCTCTGTCTTCTTGTGGTTCCACGATAGAAAGAAGCTCCACGACCAGCTGTGAATACACAAGTCGTCGACGAGGTAAGAGGGAACTGGTTGCCGGTCCATCTACGCAGCGGAATCTGGTTTTCTGTCCATCTACGCCACACCATCGACTCCTGCTATGCCGCTGCCTCCCGGTCGTGTTTTCTAGTGGTGTGTGGGTGCCGTCGACCATCGCCAGTTCGTCAGGGATGCACCGCGTCCCGCTAACCCTTGCTGACATGACACCTCCCACCATGTCGACTAACGGCTGCAATTTTATGATGCGCCGACTCCCGCTGCCTCTTGCTGTGGTGATGTCGATAACTCCCACCATGTCAGCGCCCGTTGGCATATCGGTGGCTGTCAGTGGGACATACTGCCTCCCGACGCCTCCTACCAGGTCGACGCCCACCGACGTATCGGCGATTGGATCAAATGTCACCCCTGTCAACCACAAAGAGAGTATGTTATCAGACGATGACATACTCTTCGTGGTCGACCTGATCATGCCTCCCCCTGCCATCACGCTTCCCCCTCCTGTCATGCCTCCCCCCAACTCACGCCTCCCTCTGCTGTCGCAAGTACTCCTGCTGTCTTACCTACTCCGGACGACTTTGAGGTCGCACTGGCGAGTTGTGATGCTTCCCCTGACCGAGGTGAATCTTCCAGTTATTTAGATTTCAATCTAAATTTTTTGGAAGGTTCACCTTCTTCAGATTGGTCATCTCCTTCGGTGAGGGTAGTCTGGCCTTCACCTGTACCACCACCTGTTCCCTCACCTCTTCCATCACCTATTCGCCCACCAAGCATTGCTTGGTCACCTTTGTCAGTCACAGAGTTACCCGCATCACCTCCCCCTGATCTACAGCCTACACCTCCTAAGTGGAAGCCTTGCTTTCGCTATCTGTGCCTTACGAAAGGAAGGTGAAAAATATGCGGGAGTTCATAGAAGTGGTGGTAGGAGGGGCAGACTTTCTTAGACGACTCAATAACGGTGAAATACCCCCCTTTTTTCTCGTGTTTTTTTTTTATATTTTTTATTTTAATTATATGATAAATTATTGTAACATTAATCTTTGTTTTCTAATTACAACATTGTTCTCATGTTTTTTTTTAAAGTTCACAATGCTAGAAATCGTTTTTCAAAGGCGTGAATCGTTGCTGTATGTAACCTGCATACAGAAACGTCACACAGGAAACGTAGCATCTGGCTCCCACTCACAATGACGTCTGACGTCTTACTGGCTATACAGCTCTGTGGCGAGCGAGAAGCGAGCTGGGTTCCTAGTACTTGCCTCGTTGGCCGCTAGATATCGTTAGTGATATGCTGAGATGTGTACCGGGGATCTGCATAGTTCAGTCACACACTCCCTAGTTTGCAGATTGGTCCAGGATGGTTTGTGGTGGTTCGCAGCACTATGCAGGTCCCTGGTACATGTTTCAGTGTATCCTATAAACAGATTGTAGTGTGTCAAGGAACTTTTCATTAGTATCCTCGACAGTAAATGGTCGCGTTGAGGGTCATCATTAATTGTCTTGCTCACTTTGCTTAAGATTTTTTTCTTCTTCTTTTACTGTGTAAGGAAATCAACATATATGGTCTACAAAGGTTAACTGCACATACTGCGCATTCGCTGTTATTACAGTATGACACAAATTCTGGCTTTATACAGTCTGGCATATACTATTGTGTCCCATGAGAAGTAAACATGCACAATTTTTGCCAATTGCTCAACGCATGTTACCAGGGGATCATCCACACAATATTCCGCATTCTGGAAGCCTGAGCACACACACCAGTAGTTTTACTCTTGATCAAACATTTTCCTACCTTTGACATTGTAATCCACAACTTTTTATGTTGACAGTGTAATTATTTCCATGGCAAGTGCAAAGGACACTCGTAGGTGAAAGCTGGGCCCCAGGGTTGGTGTCTTTGTCCTCTGTGCTGGCTGGGCGACGATCCGTAATCTGCTACACGGAGCACACACTGGCTGGCCGATGTTCGTGTTGTACGCTGTTCTGATGCCTTGGCTGAATACCCAGCTTCGGACTTCGGCTAGTATATTTCCCAGGTGATGTTTTGCGTCACTGACTGACTATGCCTGTCGCACACACAAAACAATGTCGACAGCGTCCTCAGTTGAACTGGATTTTTTTAATTAATTTCCCTCCTTTTTGTATGGTATGTACATCCAATGTGGCAGTCGACAGAACATGAGAAATCAGTCGAGCTCATACGAATAATCAGTCGAATGAAGTTGAGAAGTCAGCTAATAGGAAAACATTGGCATGTGTGTAGTTCACGAACTAATCATTCGACCAAATGCAATTAATTAGCCAATGAGAAAACATTTATGTGGGGGGGAGGTTTTGGCGACAGTCGAACGCATTTGAGTAATCAGTCGAACGCATGCACATAATTGGTCGGATGAAGGTATTACTCTTAGGTATATGCTAATGGCTTAATCGAGAGTTGGTTTTCATAGAGTGATGATGTGTATTTAGTTTCAATATTCACATAAAATTTAAGTATCACACATGGGAAACGAACCTAGTATCAATCCACCCACTGGTCGTCAGAGCTCATGAGCCAGGAAACAATTTAAAAATATTTTTAATGTGTAGTGCAGGAAACACACTTAGTACATAATCCATATATCAGTCATAAGAGCTCGCGAGTTAGGAAACAATTAATAAAGATTTAAAATATCTTGTTCAGGAAACTAACACGCTACCAATCTATCTATAGGTCGTCATAGTCCGAGAGTAAGGAAACAATTATTAGAAATTTTAAATGTCTTGTCCAGGATTCGAACACAATATCAGTCCACACACTGGTCATCATAGCTTGAGGTATAGGAAAACCAAATAAATAATTTTTAAATGCTCTGTCCGGGAAATGAATTCAGCGCCAATCCACCCTGGGAAATGACAGCAAACTTTCATTATAAGAAGGCTAAAGTTGTTTTTGTCCTGTGGTTCAGTTTTTGCCGGGGGTGATGTGTATGTCATTATTTTTGTTATTATCGCTTTGGTGGATGGGAAATGGCGATCAAGTATACTTATAAGAATGCTTAAAGTGTGTTTGCCCCTGTAGTTCTGTTTGTTGTCGGGGTGATGTGTATGTTATAACTATTGTGATTATAGCTTTGGTGGATGGGTAATGGTGACCAAGTATGCTTATAAGAGGTATTAAATTATATTTGACCCTGCAGTCCTATTTGTAGTCAAGGGTGATGTTTATGTAATGCATTTTGCGATTATGGCGTTGGTGGATGGGAAATAGCGATGAAGTATGCTTATGAAAGGGCTTAATGTGTGTTTTACCCTGGTGTCCTGTTTGTTCTCGGGGTGATGTGTATGTTATGGATTTGATGATCGTAGCTTTGGTGGATCGGAAATGGCAGCCTACTATGCTTATAAGAGGGCTTAAGGTGTGTTTGACCCTGCGATCCTGTTATATTTGGTCGAATGCAGGAATTACCATATTAAATTTACAATCTCGGGAAAGTTGAGTTCTGACTGTTGTGGGGAACAGACATGTGGATGATTGCATAACTATTCCAATGCCCTAATTGGATATATATATAGATTGTAATGATGCATGTGAGTACTGAAATACTTGTGTAATTGCAATTTATTTCTTGGCATTTTATGGTTATGCAAGAGCATACTTACTCATTGCGTGATTACACTACTGTGTTACGCAAGTTCGATTATGTCATATTCAACCCATCTTCATTCATTCTCTTCAGACAACTTAAAGCAGTCGCCGGGGCTAAATCGGCAGAATGCATCATATCAGTCTCGCTGTGTGTGATTGCGCAATACCTCTCTCCTGCAGTCCGCAAGTTATTGTGTAATTATATAGTTCCCATTTTCCCCAAAAATAACCCACTCTCCATCCTAAAATGTAATTAATATTACATATCCTTACCAGAAATGCCACAGGCGAGAAACAAAAATAAACAAATAAAAAGAACAATTACACTTACCAGACATAAGTGCATTTTGCATAAATGCATATGCAAAATGTTACAGAAATGCATGTACAAATATACATGCAAAAAATCATGTGCAAATGCAGGTGCAAGGTGCGCCTGCATGTACAACTAACTACATGTGCATATGTACAACAGGGCATGTGTAATTGCAGTATGTGCAATGGAACTTGTGCCTTTCTTGCAGTTTGTATCTCGGACTGAGATGATAACTCTACTTACATTCACTCTGCTAAACATAAATATTTATATTGCGGGTGGATCAAGTCTTGTAGTAAAACCAGGTGTAAAAAAAAAATTCGAACACATTTTACTACACTTGGATTTCAAGCGCAAAGTATCGCTAAGAAACTATAATTATTGCATGGGGGAAACTATAGTTATTGTTGTGTTAAACTCGTTGCCCCGTACAATATCAGAGGGGATACGGATGGCTTCTATAAACCGGGGCCGTTACTTGTGCTCCACACAAGTACAATAATTCCTCACGAATACAAGTATTATACTTGTGTTTGTATACTATAGGCTGTTCACAGTAAGTTAAGCATATTTAAACGCCCTTTTTTAAAACTACTTGTACGTTTGTTGTGTATCCTTCCACCATTTGTAAATTTTACACTTCCATGGGCCTGATCACTTTATTCAGGCTTGGTCAAGTGGAACTGTAAAATTATTAGCAAAGTAAAGGTTTTACAAAATTGATAATTCTTAAACTTACATGCATTAAGAAAATGGAAGAAAACGAAACGGCTGCAGTTTTTTCGCATATGTTTACCAGTAGAGCGGGCATGCAACTCCAGCGACAAATTGACCTTGGCACATGCATTATTGCACCGATGAACATGCAGTTGTATATGCAGATGCACCTTGGACCTGTGCATGCAACTGCACATGCATTTTTGCACTTTTTGCACATGCATTTATTCAAATGCATTTATGGCAGGTAGGAGTAATTGTTCTTGTCTTTATTTGTTTATGTTCATTTCCCGCCTGAGAAATTTCCTGTTCGATTCGTGGTAAGAACATTTAATAATCTTTTTTTGTATGGAGAGGGGAAAATTCATAATTACGCAATCACTCGTATGCTGCAGGAGAGACGTGTTGCGCAATCACATGTCTTCACTCGGCGATTGACTAAGCGAGACTGACATGCACTCGGCTGGTATAGCCCCAGCAACTGCTGCAAGTTGTTTGACGGGGTGAATGCATATGGATTGAGTATGACGTAATCGTCTTTGTGTATCCATAAAATGAATATTTGATAAGTATACTCTTACCAAGTACTCTTACCCAATTGCCAAGTATGCACGTGCACAAGTATACAAGTCTGCAATTGCGTAACAGTAAATTGTAATAATCAATTATGCAAGTACACAAGTACCTATTATGCAATCGCCAGCTTCATACACGTAATGTAGCTAGAGAGAGAAGCGCATTCTCCCACCATGACAGCCAAAGCTCTACTGATCTGAGAATGTATATATGAAAGGGTAATGCATAGGAATTAGCTGTTTATCTCTCACCTTCGTTCGGCTGATCTCACATTCGTTCGAATGTCGTCAAGCATCTAACACACACATTTGATAGATTTCTCACCTGAGTTCATCTGATTTCTCGAATATTTTGGACTGTCCGTAAACTTCCAATTTTTCACCTGTGTCTGACTGATTTCTCACATATGTTCGACCGCCGTATTGGGTAAACCTGGTATGTAAAATTGCGGGAAATAATTAAAATAATATTCAGTCCAACAGTGGAAGAGGTGGCACAGTGGTTCACAGCCACCCTGTGATTTCGTCATCATTACCAGCCGGGATCTGTGCCCAGGAATCCAGCCACCATCCCACACAGCCACCAGACATCGTATCACCTCAGGCGGACCCCCGCGCATGCTGCCGACAACCAGTTGGACAGGCTGGGGCGGTTAACATGACAGCCTTAGGGCTACTTCTCTCCTGACCATGGCCGCCGCCGGGCGCGTCCTTCGTTTGCCGTTCAGCCTACCTTTCGCTAGAAACCCCGAAAGCTGTCAAAAGGTACGAAGTGGAAAATGCGAGGCGTTGCAACAAGTGCAGCGCTGATTGCAGCAATATTTACAGAGCCATTTTGGTTTACGGAAAATGCGAGTCGCTATTACTATTTAACTTTGAAAATGAACTAGCACATTTGCAGAAAGAATTTATTATTCTATTCACTGCTAACGAAATAAAGTATGCTTATAATTTTCTTCCCACTCATTTGAGGACCAATCCTGACATCACACAGTACTTTGTGTGTACAGACTGCCCTCACGGATTATCAGCATCCACAAACGATGCTATCCAACAACACATACGAAGGAAAAGTCTCATGCTCAGAAAGACGCAAATGTTAGAACTTACTTGCGATGCCGAGAGTGATTCCGGGTACAATCACTCACAAAAATAAAATAAAACAGCTCACTAAACATGTATATAAGCAGTAGGAAAAAACCATGTATTCCGTGTTGTATAGGTAAGCAGGCATGTTATTAGTAACTTATAGTTGTTGTGTTTGAGTTAAATAATGCATGCTTATTTTGAGGTTTTCGAGAGATATGAGAGGAACTCTTTTGTCATGAAGCAAGTGGCTATTGCTTATTCGAATGATGATAACGAGATGAACATTCTGATAACGAGATGAAAAATCTGACATCCAAACCCCCTCACTCATGGGATAATCTCACACCAGAACTTAAGTCATTTTACAGACAACAAATGTATCAGGACATGGAATCGTGTGGGACGATGGGGACCTACCATACCAAGACAGATGTAAAATCGTGAAAGACCTTATCGTCACAGAATACTCAGTCTATGTCCTCAGGAAGAGACAGAAACGTATAATGAAATTGCTAACACCAGCTAATATTGTGAACGTTCGCCACTACTATAAGTTCCAAACTTAAGTGTTTTAGTAAACGAAGTTAATTTTCAAAAGTGTCCACGACCACTTTTCTGCATTCAGTGCAAGGTAGAGTCACTTCGGGAAATTTATGTATAAATATCCAGGCTATGTGTAGAACCCACAGTCGTTTTAAAAGAGAAAACACTGTAAGACAAAAAATACTACGTAATAATTATAAAGAATTTTGTGTAAATGCCGCAATATTCTATCAAACTACTACAAGAGAGAACATACTAAAGTACTATGTAAGTTGTGATATGCTAATCCTCTCATGTCTTAATCCACTGATGTGTTGTAGGTATAAGAAAATCCTTTAAAGTGTATGCTCACATAAGAAGTGTAAAATCCACCTATATGTGAAACCATTCTGTACCAAAAAACAATTGATATGTAATGAGTATATAAATAAATAAGAAGTAAAATAAGGAAAAAAACAATAATTTAAATGCACCCTTGAGAAAGTTATCCTGATATTTATTAAAATCTATTAATATTCCCAACGCATTACACAATGTATATGCCGAACAGATGTAAAAACATTTTACAAAGTTTTAGAGAATGGCACACAACATTATGTGTGGTGTGTGTGTGTGTGTGTGTATATATATATATATATATATATATATATATATATATATATATATATATATATATATATATATATATATATGAGAATGGTCACTGATTGACTAACAATGAGGATAATACGGTAATACGAAATTAAAGCGTGAAGGAAGGTCAGCAATGAACAATAAGTAAGTAAATGTGGAAGAAAACAATGCATTTATTCATTTTAAAATAAGTAACGTTACAGAAAATAGTTAAATATGTAAAACCAATGATAATTATTAACTCTTAAGTAGAATAAAAACACCATAAAGCAATACTTATAGCAATACTTAGGAAAACATTAAGAAATAATTTTATTTTCTATTAAATCTAAATAACCTTTTAGCTGCTTCTATAAACGCCCGAAACATTTCTCTCTCCCGCTGACACAGAAGGAGAAGCAGACCCTTCTTCTTTTAGGAGGTGGAGGTAACGTGGCCAGGGGAAGTGAGGACAATGGAGTAGGAGGACCTGAGGGCGATGTGGTATCCTTTGTACAGACGGGGTGGAATGAGGCAACAGTGAAGTTATATAATTTAAATAATCCAAATTAAAGTCTAAAATCTCGTTTAAGGCTGCTTTTATAGGCGAAAAGTTACATGTTGCACAGCTGCCTCGAAGTCTTGGCAATTAGGCTTGTCATATGCGTCAGCGGAGACACACTCCTGTGAGCTCCCTTCAATGGAAGCAGGCCGAGCCAAGCCACTTGGGAAGGTGGCGGGAGGTGGCGACCCAGTGGTATACTCGGAAACAGACGACCCAGGGCCGACAACAGGCCGCCTGCAGCCCACCCAAAAGTTCAAAGGTTGTTCCCCCTCCATACCCAACACCTGTTTCAAAACAACATATGTTGAAGTACGAGTCATCACAATTCACCTCATTGCGTAACATTTTTGTAGAGATTGAAATACACAAATTGGAAGAGTAAACGTGCCTGACTTAAACACGTTGCGTACAATCGCTCTCAGCAATTCTCCCCATTTCACAGTTGGAAAGTATACACAGTAAAACCAAACTAAATCAGGCAAAGCAAACATTACACAGCCTCTATATATATATATATATATATATATATATATATATATATATATATATATATATATATATATATATATATATATATATATATATAATGAAACACGGTGACAATTAAAACTCAAGGACAACATCCCAATGTGCATTTCGTTTAGATACACCACGCAAGCCTGTTTGCAAATACTTGCGGGCCAAGTTTCAAGGAAAGACAGTGGTTCTAAAATGTTTGGACTCGAAAATGATCGTTTACAGAGCAAGCAGTCCAAATCACACTACCCTTAAACAGATTTCAACTATGGGGAGAATTCCTTAACACAGAATTTCCCGCCGATAATTTTGCAATTTTGGAATTTAATAGCCATGAGTTGTGAACGCTTGAAAAACCTTGCCATCAAACAAGAGATATTTCAATATTCTTTCTAATGACTCTCTCGATAAGTACAAATTTGGAGATTCAACTTTTATTAATTCAAATTCATAAAAGCTGCCTTTTACAATTTCAATGTTTTACACTTCAAGGAAGTAGATTCGTGGGAATGAGTCCTTAACGGAAATAATTTTAAAAATTTCCCACTTCCAGTTAACTTCATTTTTTTTTTTGGAAGATATGTTTAGTTCTTGACACGCGTATAAAGTTGCCCACTTTGAACTTAGGCCTGGATTTATTGTAAACCTTAATGTAATTATACTGTAATACAGTGTCATCCTTTACATCTATGGGTGTCATCTTGATTGTACTATGCATGCGAGCATTATAAAACTGTATCACTTAAGGCAAGATGTCTGTGTACTATTACGGCCCATTTGAAGTAAAATAATTGTAAATCAGCACTTTTATAGGCTTATTATACCTTTCCGCAACACTCGCTTTAATTTCTGAGCATGTCTTGTAATGCTTTATGTCAAATTCTCCCATAAACTGTTTGAAATGCAAATTAAAAATCATTCCGTACTGCCGTCTGTGTGAAGATTTTTAGGACTTCTTTCTTCCAACACTGTTCTCATTGAATAACTAACCTCTTTACCAGACTTATTCCGTAAGGCCACGCCCCATCCGAACTTTGAGAAAACATCTGTAACAGAATATATTTGTACCCGTTATTGTATTTTGCTCGTAATGCAAGTTCACAAATGGTCAGCTTCGAAAAGGTCATTTATTCCAAGACTTAAAAGTGTCTTCTTGGGCATCGAACTTGTACGAATGCATGTAATTCTTCAGTAATTGTAGTACACTTCATTATATATATATATATGCACACACACAGCTACTGTTAATTATTCTATAATTGATCATATATCGTTCGTACGAGGGTCGTTCCGTGCCTCCCTCTATGCTAGATGTAATTTCAGACAATCCACGAGTTCGTTCGGTGTTTTATAAAATACAGCAGTAATTTTTCCACCATCCATGTCCTTAAAGAGTTCACTTTCCATGATGTCACTCAGTAAAGGCACTTTGGGATGTTCGTTGATATCTAGATGTTTAAATGCATTTGTGTGTAACACCAATGCTTTGTATCTTCCTATATCTGAGTCAGAATATTCACTAGGAAAATTTTCTGGTAAAAATGTTATTATTGAGTCTCCTAGAAACCAGACATTTCTTTGTTTGCATACAGCAGAGGTTGTATCACAAGAAGGCGAACAATCTTTTTAAGCAAAGTATTTATGCATAAATTGAGAAAATCTGCCAGGGTTTTTTTTTTTTTTTTTTTTTTTTTTTTTTCAAAAGAGCAAATTCTAATTTAATGTTGGATGTTGTCCCATTATTTATTGCAACGTCCAATCTACTCATACTTGTCTGGAAAATTTCTACACGTTAGATCTCGCGATCCATTCTTGTGCGCTTAGCCTGTAAATGCTTATCCTTCACTGCAGAAATAAGTTGATGTAACTCTGAAATAACATCAGAGATATTACTGTTATTAAGTTGGATTTCTAGAAGCACTGCAGGTCTACAAGCCAGAATACTCAGTTTAGTAGAAGGTACAGTACTGCGACTAATATCGTGATCCAGTAGAGGAAGCATGGGCTTCCAAAAATTTCAGTGCAGCACTGAAACATGTCGCGATAAGTCAACTTCAAATCATAGTGCCATAAGACTAATCTAGCTCCACAAACACTGGAAAAGCTGAACAACTTAGCACCACATGCTGAGACAGCACTACATCCACATCCACCTGCTCCACCTGTTCCTTCTCCTCTTCCTTCTCCTCCTCCTTATCCTCTTCCTCCTCCTCACTCAACACGGCACTTAGTTCCATATGCGCCAACTGCCAACACCCCAATCCCTCCCCCTCAACAAGCCATTACCACAGCTGTGTTGTGATTACTTCTGGAATTAGTTGGGTTCCTGCTGCGAGATTCTAGACTCTCTTCTCCTCTGGTTTTTTATTCTGAATACCTGGTAGACTATCACCCCACCCTACCCTCTGCTGTCATGTAATTACGTAATCCCTCCCCAAACCTTGTCCCCAATACACTCCTTATCAGCGAGATAGGCTGTGTTCAGTTACAAACTTGAGATATAGGCAGCACTGCTGTAGCCACCAGCAACTATCTTAGTTGTAGAGTTAACCATCTGGAGTGCTGATGTCTCTTGATGCAATCATCGACTGCTAGGTAACGCACAAGATCGATGCATCGATTACATTGATAAACCAATTACATTGATTTCTCGCATTGACCACCAGAGAATGCATGAGTAGCTTGCCTGCAACAGCCAATGTTGTTTAATGCTATTATCTGTTTCTACAAGCTCTGAGCTTGGCTGGAAGCTTAAGACAATTTTCTTTGTCAGATATGTAATGCATTAGTACACTATAAAAAACTTTGCTTTCTAGTGGTTTTGAACAGGAGAATCTCAGCTCGATAACTCAATACTCAAGTTGATAGAGCTACCAAGAAATAAGTAGAGATAGAACAATAAATTATGTATATGTAAAAAAGAACACCTACAAACTCATACATTCAAAATTGAGTTGTAATAAAGTAATAAATCGAAATTTTATAATAAAAAAAAGGGATGAAATTATGTTGACATATGTATATAAAACTATAAAAATGTTCAAACATATGTGTATGAAGTGACATGTTCATGAACTAGTATTTTAAAGGAGATTTATTTTATGCAGTCACAACAGCCAAATATTCAAAACATGTTTTTCTATAAGAAAACTTATGTCTTTAAATTAAAAATAGAATTTTTGATTTTTTTTTTTTTTTAATAAATGTATCGAGTAATGTGTCTAAAGATGGGTATTTATTGGACAGATAAGAATATGCTGTCATAATTTTAGTAAGCATTAAAGAAAGCAATCTTCATTTTATTTTTTTAATTAATTATGTAATCATTACAAACATCAAATACAACACAACGATTACCTTTTATAAATGTAGTCATAATATCAAACTATTGCTACTATGGTCATAAAATTTATAACATGGGTAAAATACCCAACATACGCCATAATGGTAAGGTCTTTTAAGCTCTAAAACCTTTCTGCCGAGGTCAATCATGCATTTAAGCCCTTTTATGAAAATAGTCATAATTTCAGAGCCATTGATGCTATGGTAATCAAATTCATAGCATAGACAATAATGCTAAGGTCATTTAGACCCTAAAACCTTTATGCCAAGGTCAATTTTGAGTTAAGCCCTTTCGTAAATGTCATAATTTCCGAACCATTAATTCTATGGTCATTAAATTCATAACATAGACATCAAACCCAACAAACAACATAATGGTAAGGTCATTTAGGCCCTAAGACCTTTCTGTCAGGGTTAATTGTGCATTTAAGCCCTTTTATTAATGTAGTCGTTATTACCTAATTGTTGGAGCTATAGGGATCAAATTCATAACATAAGCATCATACCAGACATACACCATAATGATAATTTCATTTAAGCCTTAAGGCATTTCTGGCAAGGAAAGTTATGAGTTATGTCCTTTTATAAGCATAGTTACTCACGATGGCCCATCTACCAAAACTACAACCATCAAATTCATAACATACACATCACTTCCGATGTAGATAAGAGCAATATGGTCGAATGTGTATTAAGGACTTTTATTTTTAAGTAAATTATGTAATCACTCCAAACAACAAATACAACGCAACAGATGTCTTACTGCAGGACATGTTTAAAGTTTAGTGTGTCTGCATCAGACCCACACAAACTTATAAGCATAGCTTTTGACTACTTAACCCTTTACGCACTTAACCCTTCGGTCACTTAACACTTCAATCACTTAACCATTTAGTCACTTAACCCCTTAGGCATTCAACCCTTTGGTCACTTAACCCTTTGAATAATAAACCTTTGAACATTAAACATTCAGGCAATTAACCCTTTAGCACTTAATTCTTTAAACTTGGCCGTTTAAGCACTTAACCCCTTCAATTCTTAATAGGGTTTTATTTTTTGAATTTAACAGAAAAATATATATATTTTGGTTGTATTACTGCTTAGAGCAATTATTGTTATGTTATTTTTACTTTAGTAGGTTCGATTCCCAAGCAATACATTTAATATTTCATGCATGAAATAACACAGTTGAGGTAGGGAAGGGGAATTGCATTTACTTACACAATCACACATAGTCTCGTCGCAGAGAATGTGAGATGTTGTCTTAACCCATCTGCCAGCACTTCACAATCCACTACACATAGAGGGGATAATGTATCTCTACACACGCATACACTTTCACCTATGCCCCTACACCCTGTAGTCTTATCAGGGATCTCAGTTAATGTGCACCAAGGCTCAGAGAACCGACATGGTGGGATCTCTGTAATGAACAGTGAGTGGATTGACACAGAGAACGAGTCCCGAACAGAGTAATTGAAATATTTTGTTTATTTTTCCTAACTTTTGTACGCTTTGATTAAGCCATACGTTATTAAGCATTCCTGTAGGATTTCGAACCTCTTCAGGGTAAAATAAATTAGATACAGTGTTATTACTTGAGAAAGGTCACAGAATAACCATTAATAGGAAATTTGAATAATGGAAAGGTGTAGGCTTTGCTTAATGGGGAATTGTCTTAAATAATTAACTTCTAGCACACACCAGTCCACACAACCATGCATACACACACATATGCACACAAACTCACACACATGCGTGCGCACACGCACACACACAACTCATTTGCACATACCATACCAGGTAATTTCAAAACCACATACAATCAAACTTTTCAAGCAAAACTCAATACTTGAAAAGTATATCAACGTATCATACAACACAAATGAACAAATCTCCATCATCTGTCTTTCATTACACATTATCACGCATATTTAATTTAAGGTATAATGATATACAAAAATAAAAAACCTTTTCAAGACTGCATTTTCCAATTTACTAAATAACAGCATTTAAAACAAAATTCAGATCCAAATAAATAAATAGTCTCACTCAAATCGTGTTATCCCATACTACATATAGCAATCAAAACATGTTTATTTCATAAAATTCCCTTCATCAAAGAATGTTTGTTAAGATCTACTGTTTTTAACTGTTGCTTCTATCTTTCTAGGTTACTTAGATATTGTCAGAATAACAAGTATTACACAATTAAACCTTTTTTCATCGCACAAGAAGCTTAAATGTTGTTTAGAAGTAACTATATTTGTCTGCTTCAAAAAACATCAAAATTCAAGAAAACATACTGATTTAGTTAATACTTCAACCTAAACGCAGTTATATTAACATATTCTTTGTTTCAATTCCCAATGAGGTAAATACGCATATATATATTAATATACGTCATATTTGATTAGATTCAATCAACTTAAACATTAAATAATAAATAATCCCTTAAAATGAACGTTCTTTTTATCTATCTTTTAATTAAAGACATGCTAATCTAATATAGTGTAATAACACAAATGCTAAGTAGCCATTACACAACAAACATCAACTTTACATAATGCAAGTCAATGCATTACCTAACATACCCTATCATAATTAAAGTCATTTTAATCTTTTTAATTATTCCAGGAAGACTTTTTGTGAATGGCTGACAAATTATCGCAAACTTCTGAAGAACACCATGTTTAATTGTTATCTATACAGCTTAACATTTTGAGAAACTTTAAAAAATTATATCGCTCATTATAGGTTAGGCTTACATCATGAGAGTTGAGCACACACATTATCAATCATCAAGAGTAAAATATGTATATTTGCATCAAAAAAATACATATTTAGCGAGAATATTTAGAGATAAGTAGTCTATACATAGCGATTCAAGAACCATACAGGTAAGTAGATATTTCTTTTAATTGCGTATCAAGTAAATTAAACCATGTATTGGCATAGTAAATATCCAACTGCAACGACTATGTATACCTCTTACCATAGCCAAAACTAACATCCGACTAACATGTGTATGATATTAAGCATAACTTATATACATGAAATCTTGCAACACACTACACAACAAACACATAAACAATATGCCTTTCCATTAACTAGCTCACTCTATATTCAACTCCTAATCAGCAGTCATCATCTCTCTACACCAATCTGTCACAGATCATCAAAAACAAAGAGATGCATGTACACACCCACACACAGAATAACACAAACTCGCACACAAAGTACTTAAAATATTCCAATTAGCAACCTGCTCTATCCAAGACTTGCTCCTAATGAACCAAATTGATCCAAATTAACCCAAAATGATCCAAAAGAACCTATATTTACCCAAATTCATCAAAATAACCAAAATCAACCCAAGTTGACCCAAAAAACCAAATATATACTCCAAAACATACACAAACACACACACACCAATTTTTAACAATCTTTCCATAAATCCTTACCAATATTTCCATCATTCCTTGCCAATCTTCAACAATCTTTACATAAATCGTTACCAATCTTTACCAATCGTTAACAATTTTTCAAGCAATCTTCGGCATTATTTACCAATCCAAGGGTTTGTAGGCTCTTTCTATCCATACATATTAGAAAATTGATTCACTCAATGTCTTCAAAAATTTATACATGTCGGTAAAATGAATGTTTATGTAGGCATTTAAATATCCATACATTTTATATTGAAGTATTTATTATCATTCTCTTAAGTTTTATAAGCATTTGCTCATGGCAACACTTAAAAGTTGGGAGCGTCAAAATTAATAAAAACAATAGTCTTTCATAACTTTATCTTTATTTCAAACAGTTATAAAATAGACTGCAGTGTCAATTCAAGGCTTCCCTACTCGCAAATACAACATTACGGTTGACACATGTAAAGGTCTTATAACTAACGGCAAATAGACAGTTACTATCTTCAAGTTGTCTAGCGCTAAACCTAATTGCAAATGTCTTGCTGCAACACTTGCATTCGCTTCCAGATGATCGACAAACAGTACCTCTACACTTCTTCATATCTCTATTTAGGATATCACCACGAGTGAACACAGTATCACATTTATCACAGTGGTATGACTGGCATGCTGAACTGAACAAACAACGACTACATTCATGTCAAAGAACATGACGACTTATAGTAAAGGTATTTTCCACAGTAACAATATTGTTTCCGTATTGCTTCTAGAGCTCATCAGAAACCTTTGCCGAAGGTGTTACAGACGGTAAGTAGTCAACCATTGTTAAAATCTTCATATTACAAAAGCGTGCGTTATCCCTATATGATTCCACTCGTAACGATCTGACTTCCATCACAACCGTCGAAGAAGTGAAAACAATTATACAAACACGCTATTATATAGTATTTTCACAAAAAAATACAATTGGTATATGTATCACTCAAACTGAGTTAGAGAAAGAGACACGATATCCACAATCTTAATATGTCTTTAAAAATGATTTATCAGGTGTGGGTCTCAAACTCATCCTCCCATGCAGGAAAGCAGGGCTTAAATTTAACACGTTAAACAGCTCAACCTAACCGACATTTGCAGAAATTGTTTTATTATAAAGATAAGTGTTAACCATTTCCTTTGATAATGGCATTGGATTATGGCATAGGATCTTGGGTTGATGTTCAAAATCTTCTGAATAAAACCAAAAGAAACATAATTTTTAGCAAATTTGTAATTTTACAGAAAAAAATTGTAAAATATTCGCGATTGGGAACACCCTGAGAAAACTCAAGGGTTATAAAATCCCTTGGTTAATTTCATATGATGATGACATAGGATCTTAAGCTAATGTTCAAAATCCACTCTATAAAACAACAAGAAACATAATTTTTGGCAAATCTTGTAATTTTACAGAAAAAAAAATCATAAAACCTTCGCGACTGGGAACACCCTGAGAAAACTCAAGTATTAATCACTTTATTATCATTCTCTCGGCTTTTATAAGAGAATGTTCATAGCAACACTTAAAACTTGGTAGGGATAAAATAAATTTAAACAATAGCCTTTCAGACAATTTATCTTTATTTCACACACTTATAAAATAAAAATACAGAGTATTACTTACATACACTCAAACATATTCTCCAGTCAAAAGTATTTATGCTTTACTTGAATTCTATAGTATAGTACTTGTGTTGTGAGCGTTCAAGGCACGCTTATTCGCATATACAGCATCACAATTATCACCGTGGAACGCCTTATATGTTGGACTGAACAAGCATTGAATACATTCATGACAACGTAAATTACAACTTTGACTACATGCATTTCCAAAATAACAATATTGTTTCTCTAATGCTCCTAGAAAATCTTCAGAAACCCTTGCTGAAGGTGTTACAGATGGTAAGTCTTCACCCGTTGTTATGATCTTCTGACTACAAAAGCTTACACTATAATTATATGATTCCACTTGTGGCGATCTACCGTCCATCACATCTATCGAAGAAGTGAAAACATGCATTCAGAACGCAAGCTTGTGTGCTTTTTTTCACGACAAAACACTCGAACTCACTCAGAGAAAGAGAGTTCTTACTAAAAACGACATACGAAATGCGAATAACAAAGACTCGACATTCTCAATATATGTCTTAAAAATTGTTTGTCAAGTGTGGGACTCGAGCTCGCGCTTCCACACAGGGAACCAGAGCTTAAATCTGACAGTTGCAGAAAAAGTTTCACTATAATGCAAAGTGTCAAACGTTTCCTTGGTTGACATCGTAGGATCTTAACCTTATGTTCGAAATATACTATATAAAACAAAAGAAACATAATTTGTACCAAAATTTTAATTTCGCAGAAAAAAATCATAAGAACTTTGCGATTGGGAGCTCTCTGAGAACTGAGAAAATCTAAAGACTCATTCACCCAGAAGAAAACACATTATATGTATATTCCTATATTCTAGATATATATATATATATATATATATATATATATATATATATATATATATATATATATATATATATATATATATATATATATATATATATATATATACCTTTCTTTTAGATAATTATATGTATATATTCCTAAGATTATTCCTAAGTATAATTTCCAAGTTTTAAGTGTTGCTATGAGCGTTCGCTTATAAAATTTAAGAGAATTATAATAACGGGGTTAATACTTGAGTTTTCTCAGGGTTTCCCAATCGCAAAGGTTTTATGATTTTTTTTCTGTAAAATTACAAACTTGAAAAAAAATCATGTTTCTTATTGTTTTGTACAGCAGATTTTGAACAATAGCTTGGATCCTACGTCATCATCCTATGACAATAACCAAGGAAATGGTTAACACTTGAGTTTTCTAAGAGTGTTCCCACTCACGAAGGTTTTCTGGCGCATCAAGAGAAGTGTAAAAAAAAAAAAAAAAACTTGAACTTTAAAAAAAAAAAAAAAAGGTGTATAGGTGTGAGCGACACTTGTGATCAGAGTGATCAGTATTTTCGAACTATGTCGGTATAAGGAGTTGATTATACAAATGAATGCATTAAACTGCCAAGATAATGATGAGAATCCAAAGTTAGCTTTACTGAGTGATCTATTTGGCAGAGAGTTTTCAAAAGGAAAGATGGTGGAAAACTTATCATTGTATATTGGAATAACACAAACGAAATAGTTACTTGTTTTAAATTACTTCTGGCGTCAAAGGCATCAGGAAATAATCCACACAGAAACTAAATTATGTCTTATTGAAGAACTCACTGAATTTGGGTACATTTCACCATTATGAAGTTTACAAAAATAGCCCAGGAACTGCGTGCTCCTGCAAGAATAATATTACCTAGAAAAAGGGCTATTACTCTGACCATGGAAAATTAGTTTGAAGCCAAATTGTATGAAATTACATTGCTTTAGAAATACAATAATGGATACAAGTACCTATATTCTAACTGTAATTGACGTGTATTCAAATTATGCATGGGGTGTACCTGTGAAGTACAAGACTGGAAGACATGTTACCAATGCAATTAAAAACCATTTTAGAAGAAAGAACACCAAAATGGTCGACACCAATAAAAGAACAGAGTTATTTAATACATATTTTTAGAAACTAATGACAGAGTATGGGATTAATCATTATGTAACTTATTCTGAACTTAAAGCAGTAGTAGTCGAGAGATTCTACAAGAGCTTAAATAAGCTTATATACAAATATTTCACTTTGAGCGGGCCTTACAATTGGATGACATAATGCCTGAAATACTGAAATTTTATCATTCAAGATACCACCAAACTGTCAATATGGCCCCCGAAAATATGAGGGACAATGGATTGATGAAAACTGTCTATAATAATCCTAAGGTATTCGATGAGAGAAAACAAAAATTTAAAGTTGGGCAAAATGTATATATTTCCAAGGTGAAAGGTGTTTTGAGAAAAAATATACAGTTAAATGGTTGTATGAAATATTTAAAAGTATTTCAGTTCGACAGTCATTCCCTAGAGTATATTACCTCGGAAATTATGGTGAAGAACCTATTAAAGGTTGTTTTTATGAATTTGAATTACAGAAAGTTAATCCTCCAAATGAATATTTAGTCGATAAAATTATTAAGAGGGAAAACCATGTGTCTTTGATTCATTAACAAGGTTTCACAAAAGCTCATGATTCGAGGGCTTTGAACAAAAATATTAAGATATTGAAGGTTTGTGTCAATATTCTAGTGGTTAGCATCAAACTCACACATGATTCTTTTTTTCTGATGTGGTTAAAATAAAGTGTTCATGTATGAATAACTTGTATTGTTAAGTGTTTTTAAATTCAATTTAATATAGAGCAAGGGACATATGCTTTGAACTAGAGAAATACATACAGTTGTTACATGCCTTTAGGCTGTAGCAATGATAAAGGGAGGTAAAAAGATTGCATCACATAGGGTACCAATGAAAACACAACCACGCAAAGAATTAAAAATCAAAGACAATATATTCAAAACCATCCATCAGATTACAACCAAATGCAGCATTTAACTACAACACTGATTCCAAACAAAATTCATATTCGTTGATACTGCTATATGAACTCAGGGGAAGACACATGTACTGCAACAAACAGAAAATAAAGTGTCTTAATGCATCTGAGCACGAACACAAGCAGAGTAAACACTTCTGAATTTCATTTGAGTAGAAGAACTAGCTCCATGACCTAGCAAAACCCCATCTTCTCTAAATACATTATAACATACTCTATGCATAATGACCCATTACAAAGCAAGGTTATCAAAACACAGAAGCGCCCTTATAAGATTAGCAAGCATCAGAATTCTCACTACACTTCATTAACCTATTAAGTACCAACAGGAATTTTGATGCCCTCTTTTTAAAAACTTGCAACAATTTTTGTATTGATTACCAACAATCTGTCATGCTGTGTTGTATGTGGGAAAAGTTGCAGCATTTTCTGCGCATGTGCTATCTCTGTTCGCCTGATGGAAATACTTCATATACAAGATGTATTCCAAGCCAACACACACACCACAAAAATAGCAAGTATTGGTTGCATAATTGTAGTTATTTTAAAATGTATTTATTCTTAAATTAAGAGTAGAGTACTAGGAGTGCAAGTGAACAAATATTTTCATAATATTTACATCAATATTGATTATGTGGCATGCTGAACACAATGTAGGCATCAAAATGCCCCATGGGGCTGAGCTCAGACATGTGTGCTGATACTGATATAAATACTGTGTCTCGAAAATAACTCTCACATTTTTCTACCTGGACTAGAAATGTAAATTTTAAGGGTTTTTAACCCCTGGTTAGTCACTCATGTCCATATGCCCATGATGGCGAAAAAAACATTTCAAGAAATTGTATTATATTTTACCTAATTTGTTTCTATTTTATTCTAAGTGAAAGGATATTATTCTTTTGTTCGGAAAATATAAAATAAAAATATGAATAGGTACCAATAGCTTAAATTTTATTTACATATTTTTTATTTTGTTTCTTTCAGGCGGGAATTCTTTCCCTTGCAGAAGCTCTGGACTACTTTGAAAATCTTCCTGACGATGAATTGATCACTGGTCCCGGGTTTGCCGATGTCACCATCTTCCCCCTGGATGGTGCAGCATCTAATGACGATTCTGGAGAACAAAACTGCAACAAATCTGATGTTCTACCACCTAAACAACTTAGCGCCATGGCCCAAATCCATACCGCAGATGACAACGAAACAGAAGATTCACCTATGTAGTCAGATGCCGACGAGCCAGATTACAAGTCAGATGAGGAACCTCCAGCAAGAAGGAGAAGAGTAATATCTCATATGGCACAATGAAATTTCAACTGGAGTAAAGGAGACTTACCTGCAGCCCCAGCAGTGTCAGGTATGCCACTTATGACTCATTTTGAGCTGCACATCTGTCATCAGAAAAATAATCCTTTGCATTTTCTTTGCACTTTTTTGGTGGCTGAAATTATGGGTGAAATAGTGAAATATTCTGTATTATATGCTACCCAGAACAATAATCCGAGCTATTCTTTGTCTATTGAAGAGATTTATGTTTTTGTTTGCATTCTTTACCTCAGTGGATAGGTCATTCTGCATGTAAAAAAATGTTTTGGGAAACTGCAGACAATGTGTGAAACATCTTTGTTTGAAATGCAATGCATAGGAATAGATTTGAGGAAATCACTCAATTCTTACACATTTGCAACAATGAGGTACTTGATGGCAGGGATAAGATGGGTAAAATCAGACGCCTACTGTATTTACTTAGTAATAAATTAATTGTAAATGCTCCTGATTGTAAGAATATTTCTGTTGATGAGGCTATGATCCCTTATTTCGGTAGACATGGGTGCAAACAATTTGCGATTGAAACCTGTATGGTTTGGTTTCAGAGCTTGGGGTATGGCACAGATCCGTGGATATTGTCTTGCTGTAGACTTATATCAAGGGTAAAATCCCAATGGTATGAGGCCTGGTGGCCATTGCCTTGGAGAGTCAGTAGTTCTAACTTTTTGTGACTCTCTAATGACATTGTTCCCAGGGATCGAGTTCTCCTTCTACTTCGACAATTTTTTTACCAACACCAAGCTCATTTTTTCCTTATCTGAGAAGGGCATGAAGTGAACAGGAACAGCTAGAATAAACAGAATGGGGAAGTGTCCTATTGCAGACAAAAAGGTAATGCAGCAACATGAAAGGGGATCTTACGAAGTGTATACTGAGGAAAATAAGGGGATTTCAGCGGTGGCATAGAGAGACAACAATGTGATATACACACTATCTAATGAACATAGAGTGCAGCCAGTTCAGTATGCTAGCTGGTACAGCTCCAAGGAAAAGAAATCATTGCAAGTCACACAGCCAAATGTCATTCGCAAATATAACGAGTTCATGGGAGGCGTTGATTTGCTCGACAATAACATTTCCAATTACCCCATTGGTATCTGTGGAAAAAAAAATGGTACATATATACCAACTGCATTCTGGTTGTTTGATGTGTGTATAACTTAAGCATGGATGCTTGCCAGAAGCAAGGAAATGATGCTAGATCAGCTGAGTTTTCAGCAGCAATGTGTTAGGGCATTATTAGGTAATTATGGACAGCCAGTATTGTGTCCAAGCCCAATGTGATATTGTGACAAAACCTCCAAGCCGGTATGAACATCTCATGGTGTTCACATCGTTTCCACTTGTAACCGTCGTCGCACATGTGCACATTGCCGAAGAAAGAAAAATCCATTTGCCTGCAGAAAATGTAATGTACCAGTGCACACGCACTGTTTTGGAGATTTCCACAACAAATTAGTAAAATTCTGTTTGTATTTAAACTGCATAGACTAACTTGAAGCTATAAACTTGTATTAACGTTTTGTTTATTGGAAAAAAATATTTTTGTAATTATCTTGAGTCGAATACAGAGAAAAGTCTACATGTTGCCTTTTATGACCCAATATTAAGGTAGGGTGAGTCAGATTTATATTTAATCAGGAGAGCTATTAAGACAATAATAAATGTCTCTGGTTCCGTGGGAAATTTTACAAGCTCTCATGGCTATTAAATTCCCAATAAAATATACAGTGGAAACTTGTTTAAACTAATACCCTTTGTTGATCATTATCGAGTCTGTTTTTTTTTAACTAGAATCCTGGGTTGCGAATTTTTTTGCATACATTGGTCTAAATCACATGAATTTATAAACATATTTCTAAAATTTTTGAATATATCTGCTAACAATAATACATTACTTTTTAAATATAAATCATGGTATTCACAAAGATTATTTATATTAAATTGGTTCCACATATTTTTTGGATTTTCATAATCATCGTCAGTTATATCAGATTCATTTAATTTACTGTAAAATTCTCTCTATGGCAGAAGTTCAGTCTCTTCAAATCACTTCGAACTATCCATATACCATATGGGTAAACACCTTTCCTAATAACTAAATCAAATTCATCTTCTGGAAAATGTTTCTGTTTGTGTTTCATTTGATCTTTACTTAAATTAGATTTTAATTTATCTAAACTACTTGCCATAAATTTAAAAGTGTCAATATTTCATTTTTAAGTTTTGTGTTTCTTTCCCAAAAGTTATAAACTTTTCTTCATTATTTGCTATTAAATTTTTATCATATCCTAGCTATTTGATCAATAAATGCGTATCATGTCCAGCTAAATTAAGGAAATAAATTGGTACGAAATTTGGTAATATTAATTTTAGATTGCAATTATACATACTGGATTAATGAATTTTCCACTTATGTGATCATGATGATGTACTTTATTTTCCTCCACATATTCACAATCGCATACAGTGCATCTTTTTGATTTCCTATATAATTTTTTTTTTCTGTTAATGGGTGCAATGGTTTAATTTTTGAATATATTTCACCAATTTCTTCTACTTCTCTTTTTATTGATAGTATAAATATTTTATGAGCATCTGGGTCACGATATACAACTGGTGGCTTATAATCACCATAAGCATATACAATATAATATCAAAAGCTGGATGCTTCATGTAAATGATATTTCATTGTATATGATTCATCATTGAATTTTAAATCAATGTTATTTATTTGTGCATTTGTAGGTTTATATTTTTCTTTGAGTATTTCTTTGTAAAGGCCATTATCAATATCATCTTTAGTTAAAGTTGGATACTTTTTGATAAGATCGAATTTGTAAATTTCTTTTGTATTTAGTTTAGTTGTTGCTATTTTATTTTGATTTGATTCGAAATCTGCATATATTGTGAATGGAACCTACCTTGTATTTTTATCATTTTTGAAAAAAAAATTTGCTCTCCTTTCGAAGGTAATTGAATTTTTACTGTTTCATTTTTTGAAAAGTCTTCTGTATGTTTACTTAGTTTCTCTTGAGAATAGAAGAACCGAAGACACAAATCACATATATAAGATTTACATTTATGATTATATTTTTACATTGAAAGCAGTTTCGATAAATCTATTATCAAACAATAATACGAATTTTTATCATCTTTGAAATAAAGTAAATTTATGTTATTCCTTTTTATTCTTTGTGGTCATTTTTGGTCATCATTTTTAACATTAATGCATGCTTTTTTATTCTTAATAAAATTCTGGTTGATCAATATACGATGCTCCATTTAGTGGGTTATACTTATTTATTGATAATTGTATTCCAATTGTTCTATCTAAAGTCCATCTAGAACCTTTTTTTTTTAATCAGATAATTGTGTAGGTGATTCTTCTGCTATGAATTTATAAATCGTTGTAAATTCCCCAACGTTTAATATTCTATGATTAAATGATTGAAATGTAAATAAGTCTACTTGATAATTTCCCTGCCTGCGACACATGGTATATAATTTAATGCGGGTTTTCAACCCTCTAGATGTTTTTTGTGTATTATCTCAAATAGCATATTTTTTATTAATCTTAAAAATCATTAGGCTGTACTAAATTAGAGTTGTTTTCAATGTTATAAGTTGATATTCTACATTTAAAAGTGTTACTAACTAAGTAATTTTTAATTGGTTCTTCTGCTTGTTTTGTTAACAAAGAAATCATTATAGAAAGGAAATATTTCTGTTAATTCTCTTTTATCTCTGGGATATAATTGATTGATATTTGCATCAGACAAAGGTAAATTTGTAAAAATATGCTATGTTAGCCATTCTTTTACTCGCTTACTTTATTTCTAAGCTTTTCAAATATATTATTAGAAAATGAAAATGTTTCTTATAAATCCTTTTTCTCTTGTTTTACAAATAGGTTATTAGAAAAGGGAAATATTATTTTCAATTTCTCTATTTCTTTTGAATACAATTAATTGATATTAGCATATAAAAGTTGTAAATTTGCAAATTAGCTTTCTCTTTACTTGTATACACTATATGGCATAATATGTCATTAATTCAGTTTTCCTTAGACTATACAAAAGCGTAATTTAAACATCATTCCATAGATTATAGTTATATTTACTTTTTAATCTCTACCTATAATTCTTAGCTCCACACCTGTCTTCCCACACAACTGCTGATGTCATTTATAATGCCTATATAAAATTAGAAAATTTACAGTTAATTAAGTTATGAAATTACAAATTATTGAAGACTACAAAAAGTCTTAAGTTGATGTAGAAACATAATAGTAATTAAAATATTTATGGAAAATGTGTATAGATTAGTGATAACAATTATTTAACTACTTATCTTCTTGTTATAATTATATTTCTCATTACAACATTATTTACATATTGGTTTGTGTTTGTCCTTAGTATTTTTATTAGGAGAAAATAATTTTATATATTTATTTTAATTACAAACTGTAAATGTTTTTGTTTAATAATTACCATTTTGAATTTCATTTAGAATATGTAATGTTATATTGTATCTTATAGTAGTTATATGTTTTTTTAACATAGGTTACAAGCCTATTTTCCACATTCGCATACCTCTTTATTTCATGCATAATGGTTTTAAGAGTATTCATGCATACATTTTTTACATGTTGGTCAAAGCCTGTCTTTTGTGCCTTTCTGGAAGTAAAAAACACTGAATGTTTCACCACACTTTTTTCATTGCTTACAAATGGTATTATTTTCCATTTCGAGCATCGATTTCGTTTTATTTATATAGAAATAAACTTATTATAGAAATTTTATTGATTTGAGTCTATATTATTTGATTTTAGCTTAAATTTGCTTGATTTTGAGAATGAAAAAACTGAACACATATTATGGATGAAAATTGCTTGTTTTCATAGTATGAAGAGCTCTGCACGCCAATTTAGAAAAAAAAAGTGGTAAATTTGCTTGATTTTGGGGTAGATTTGTTTGTTTTTTAGAATGCATAAGTTCATAAATTTCTGACCATGATTTTGGAGCAAAAAACCTTGATTTTGACCTCAAATTGTGTGATTTTTTGATGAAAATGGGGAGTAAGCCAGGATTCCCAAAACACATCTACTATTTTCATCTATACTTTCGCCCTCTATCTAGTCAACGCCCTGAACTAACGCGAACAATATCAACTCATATATCCCGCGAGAAGGCACTGTAGTGAATTGCTTTTGCCTGTAATTATTTTGCACTTCGTTTGCTAATGCCGGTCGAAGACTTTTGTGAATAGCCATTTGTATGTACCCATTAATTCATTCTTGTGCATTTCTTTAACACATATTAATGTAGTATATAATTTTATATTGTTTCCAATCTCACAGTATATTTTTGTGATATTTAATTTTAGTGGCCGTGTGTGTTACATTCGTGAGATTATATTTCGTGCTTTCAAATTACAACATGTAAGATCGTTAATATAAAAAAAAATTTTATTATAAATTTAAAGAACTCCAATACTTCAAGTAAAATTATTTATAAATACCGGAAATGTCCCAAAAATGTTGTTTTGTGCGGAATATTATAATTATAGCACAAGATAATGTTTAGGGCGTATTTATTTATGTTGATATGAACAAAATTCGCTTAATCAAAATTATATTTTGATCACCAATGACTATTTTTAAGAAATTTAATCTCAAGACCATACTGAATCGATGAACAATACAAAAGAGCTGGCTCATTACAGGTAGTGAAACGTTTTTGAACCGCTCCTCTAAATGAACGATCTTGCCCATGACCACTCTACACAATTGCACAGTTGTAGAGAAATATATGTAATAAGGGACATAGCCAGAATTTCTTTATGTGTCCGATGGTTTTGTCGCTGGGGCCGGGGGGGGGGGGGGGCAAAACTGCGGTACATCAATGTTCAAAATAAAGCGGGTGTTGGGAGGTCCTTCCCCGGAAAAGTTTTGGATGTCTAGGCGCAAAATGATGCTATATGAACGTTTTTCGTATCCCAATATAGAATATATCACTGGCAGAAAAGTAATATTTTTTTCGGAGAAAATTTGTTTGCAATGAACAATTTTACAAGGACAACTTCATCAATCACGGAGTCTTATCTGCTCTAAGATAAATATTTTTTGAATATCAGGGGACATTTGAATGTTATACAACTGTGATTTAAATAATTAATTTCTCATGTTTATTTATAAAATTTATTTCAACTTTTTGTGATGTGAAAACGAAACAAAGAAAATATTTTTGTGACCATTATTCTGTTTGTTTATAAAAGAATATTTGTATCTTAACAGGGTAAAATTAGCACAACTATAATATAACTTGATTCACATATCATCGGCCTAAAAATAAGTTTTATTTGAAGGAATATCCTACTCCTTTGATCATTCCATGATAAAATCCCACCACTAAATGTAGCACATTGTCTCTTCATGGAGATGCACAAATTTCACGAAAATGATAAAATATGTATCTTAGAGCATGACGTGTTCCATACGTCCACGTATCCCTTGTGCCCGTTTGTTCCATCGCAGACGCATTAACCACACAGCAACACTCGACCGATCGATATTAGGTCACGGTCTCGATCAGTGGTGGTCGACAAGAATGGTGTTTACACTTTTCTTGCCGCCCTGTAACTCGTGGCAGCGGGTCATAATATTTAACATTCATCACAAGAGGTAACTCTCGTGATGAATGGATATGTGGCTTAAACGAGTGGGTCCCGTGAAGTCACGACCATTATACGCAACAGTCATTGGAGGGAACACTGGGATAAGCGGCGCTGCTTATTTCCACAGCTTTCCGATGTGCTCAATTTCGACGGGCCCCATGGCTGTATGTGGAGTGCGACGTGGCTCCAAGTAGTGTCAATTTGCGGGGAATCACATTCCCGCAGGACGTGTAAATGTGTTAATTAATAGGAGCACTTTAAGGCATTTTAGCGGTGATTGTAACAAAATTAAATGGGGTAACCGCCAATTCTAGCATACAGAGTAGATAACATGATAACATATCAACGAAGACAGGGCGTAGCTCTGCCCCTAGTGAATAAATTCATGTGTCGTCACATCCATACACATTCCTGTAACGATAACCGTTACGACACACACCGATTTTAATATTTTAATATAACAGTGTTCATGTTATCATTTACCCAGAATCAGCCACCTGAGGCACCATTTCATTTAATATCGACCTTCAAGTGCGGTGACATACTCTTGACGTTACATACTTAGCCATATCTGGGGCTCCGACGTTCACGAGTATGTCTCCAATGTGTTTGGGTTTAATAATCAAAATTATGTATAATGTCCATTCCATTTATCATTTTAATTATTAAGTCTCATTTTTCATGTTTTAATTTTTACGCCAGATTTGCCGGATGTGCGGCGAAGAGACGCCATGTTGTTTTTCAGATATCACCACTCCAGACAATTGGTAGGGCAGACAGTATGCTCAGTGTACCCCTTTGGCAATTCAATCTAAGCTGCATTTTCTTTCATCGCATTAGTTAATGTAATTCAGGAACATTTAAGTACTTTTATTTAGCGGACTGGAGGTCTCCTGCATCCTGAAGAAGCATACCAGGACTTCACGTGCGGGATGGATTTTGTTTGGTAACTCTTACTTAAGGCCTACATCTTACTTTCCACAGTAGTGACCACCGGCAGGTCCAGAGTGCCGGGTCCGCTTAACCAAGTGTATGTGTTTTCATGAGCAGCAACATTCAATTTTACCTTTGCAGTAACAAAACAATCATACCATAATTTAGACTTGTTTTATTATATTAACTCTCCAGAGTGCATCGGGTCCTGCACCCTCATAGCAGCACCAACTTTAAAGTGTTTTTCAGTGTATGTTTTGTATTTATGGGGCCTGCTTCCCTCAAGCAGAGTTAATTCAGTGATAATATAGGCGTGCGAAGTGGCCGACAGCTTCGCCCCAAAGGAAATACTTTATATTAAACATAATTTAACTGACAAATAAATTAGCTCTACTTCATATTTACAGCGTATCCAGAGTAACCGTAGGCCATCGGTCGTACGACCCTACTCAACATCGTTCTCTCTACCAAACATGGCACCATGCACATCACCAGTTCATGTTCTCCAGCTGCTCCAAGGCGAGACAAGAACACATCCTATGGAGGCACAACATGTCAAGTGGCTTGCTCAAATAGGGTTACTCATACATCATAGTGCAAGTTCATTCCTATGTTAAATGGTTTTCCCAACTCGGGCGAATCAAACAACAATAGAACATCAGAGTGCAAGAAAAGCACCAACAACATGTCGATAGTCTGCTCAACACAACATATTGACAACAGGTTATGTGACAAAGGAAATAGTGCGACAGCGCTTCACAACGAACAGCTACAGTCATTGGTGAGTAACCTGAGAACTTCTGACACCTCTCTATAACAACACAATTAAGAAAGTACAGTCAACACTGCAGTCAACATCGATAAAATCAAGGGTTCATATTTTTATTTGTCATGCTAATAGTACAAACATTCGTTGGTCAAATTGTCAGATTTATTTACACTGTAAAGTGCATATGTGTTACATCAACAGGCTTACAGTGAATCGAGTGGGAAATAACGTATGTCAACTGACGTGTAGTGAGGGCATTCATCAGTCAAAACAATCCACTAAACTGGGTTGTTTACTTGCAATATCATCAGACGTTTTAACTTTTGTAATCATACAATAGTTAGACATGACAACACATAATCAAAAGACACAACTATAAGCCAAAACAGATGCAAATCAAACACGCCCATTCGACACTACAAATGTAAATTGAATGCAAAAGTGTACCTGTACTCGACACTGCACGTCAGTAAGGAAACAGCTCAGCAGATGTGCCTAAGTAAGTGTGTAAGTGTTTTGTAAACAAACGCACGTGGCATTTATCAACGTGTGCAGTAATTGGCAACAGGTAACACAACGAGCAAAGTATACTGTATTTTCAAGCAATACCAGTCAGCAATTTAAGATACAAAAGCAATCAAAGTTCAATTTCATTATTTCCGGAACTTTTCTGGAAAATTTTGCAACATATTCAGAAATAAAAATTTTCAAATTTTCCACCTTACCTATGGTTTACCTGATAACACCAATGTTTTAAGCGCCAGTAAAATCCGCAATCTCAGTAACTTTGTAGCCTTTTACATGGTACCTCTCAGATGCGACCATCAGTGCCTTCAGCAGTATCGGAACAATAGCTTACATCACTGAAATTACTGACCAGTGAAATCAGTGAGTAACGGAACGCGGCCATAGTTCATTTTAGTCGACAAGGGCCATGTTCCGTTACCTCGACAATGCGAAATATGCACAGCGAAGTAGTTCCGATCCCTTCTCACGGTTGTATCGGAGCACCTTCTACGTCATTCAACTTCCGGCCAATCTCATGCATAACATGCACAAGGAAAAAGCACAAATGTTTCATGCGCTGACTTCACAGTGGCAGGAAAATGCCAGAAATGTACGTATTTGGAGGTTACCATCGGATGCGACGATGGGCAAGTTTGTTGGTTTTAGGAATCGTGTGCAGTGTTGATTGTACTGAATGTTTCTGCAACTAAATTATACAATGCTAATGACAAACAAACATTGTTTGGTTAAGTAAACTTGAAAGGATTTCCATAGGGACACACATTTTAAGATATTACTAATTTAAATAACAGTAAGTTAGAATGTGTTTTGTAAATAATGTGATGGATGCGCTGGTCTGGTCCAGGAGGGATGTTGAGGTGATGTGGATCGATTTGGTATTTGAGATGAAAATGTTACCAGGTGGGCGCCAGTCCACTCAGCAGCGAACATTATGATTCTGGATTTCGGGGGCGTACGTTCGATCACCCAAAGTGGCTGCACCTACTGCACCACCACCTGCTGGGTCCACGCCGCTGGTGTTGGGAACGACAAACTTTTTGTTATAAAAATCCTGAGACCTGAGCAAGCGAGGCCTGCCAGCCTCCCTCAATTCATAGCGTTTTGACAGCGGGTGTTTTGGGCCCCCTCATGCCCGAAAAATAAGTCACTCATACTTTCCATGTGCATCTTCAATTTACAAGGCCGGAACACTGCCAAAATATACAAATACGGGAAAAACTTTTCCACACTATTTATTTAACTATTTCGCAACAGAGCATTTACAAAGTTGATTCACAACTCGCCTCGGCGAGATCCTAAGCTGTAAACCTAGCACATAGCTAAACAAAGAAATTTATTGTAAGTCCACTTTCCCGGTGTGTACAAAACACTGGGGTTGTGAGACAGTGCTATCTCTGGGCGTAAAAAGAATGCAAAATGTTCCAGTAAATTAAAACTTAGCTATTGCACATTACATGACTTGTAAAAATGATATAGGCACGGAGAGGCCCCGTACAATGACCGTCTCACTGGGTTCCGAAGACTGCACTGGGAAAATTGGGGCGCGGGAATTGGTGCTTCCCGTGTAACTTCCCATGTGACCCACAAAATCCCGTTATTTCAATATATTCTTATTATGTGAGGTCAAGATGGACATGGGGGTGATACAGGAATGACAAAATAACCTTCAGGACACTTTCAAACATCATATTAAAAATATACACAGCGAAATAAAATTAATTGTGAATGGACACAGTTTGTTTACAATTACGTGTCCTAATGTCAGTGTCCTTCCCCTGACTGCCGTGATTTGCACACGTGGAGTATATCTTAATAGGCGATACCTTATGCCACATTCGTTTTAACAACTAAGTATAACACTGGACTTTATAGTGCAATGTGTGAAACTCCTATAAATACTGTAACATACACAAAAGGTAATCGGACATGACTTTGTTATTGTCTGCGGATACTGTTCTTAGACCTGCTGTTCGTATGTGGCCTCCGCCACTTGGCCCTGCTGGCCAACCTTTAAGTTATGCCACTTCACTACCTCGACAACACGTGGTCACATGTAAATCATACAAATAAATAAACATTCTACAATTAATAAACATAGCACTGCAAATTAACCTCTAATGATTAACATTCGTGTACGTGATTTCCATACACTACTTACATTAATGATAACATGAAACTTTGTTATATTGGGACAATCAAAACATTGCATGACATACTTTGAAAAAGGTTAAACAAACATTGCATGGGTCTGTTTCACAGTGAATAATATTTCCAAATTTCGAAAATGGGTCCTAAATACACCCATCAACTCTAGAAACCAATAATACTAATTATATTACACAAACCTGCATGTCACGTGACCTGTGATGTTGGTTACATCATGTCAACACACAATATCATTTTGGCAAAAAGTAAACAAATATGACATGTGGCACAAGCAATAAAAATACACATCTCCTCTGCACTTCCCGGCATATCAAAACATAACATAACCCTAATGAAGATAGCAATTTAACCTTACATGAAAATACGCACTGGTGCAATACACAAACGCACTACATGCACACATGTGGAACGTTGGCTTGTGTACTGACACTGTGGGAGGCTGGGAAAGGGTTGGATTGGATTTTCTGGAGCAATGATGATGAAATTTAGGAATTAGCATACCCTATAGGCGCCAGACGCCATCAATGTTGATGCTGCTCCTCTTAACCTCGGGGTAGTGGGCTGTCCACCCAGGACCTATCTCCTCACCATTGAAGTTGGAGTGTTGTCCTCCGCCCTGTTGACTGCTGCACCAGATTAATGTAGTTTACTAAACGATAGCCCATCGGTCGGCTATGCACTATTGCTAGTTTTGGCAGGAAAACTAGATAACTCTTATGTGCGTGTGCGTGGGTTGTCAGGGCCTCCCACACATGCCCATACAATGCACAACAAAACTCAGAACACTTGTGGATAGAAGAACTTATGTAAGTTGAATGAGCAGGTATTTTAAGGGCCCGTCCCCTGACATGCATAATGCGACGTAAATAAATGACCTAGAGGTATTTCACACACATGTATTTATTGCATTAAACTTATATCCCTTAGGTGAGGGCACTTGACATAAAACACTCCTGGCTATTATGACCAGCCACGCGGTAACACTGTGAAAATGCCTTCCGACAATTAAGACTTACATGAAAACTGAAGCTCCCCAGAGCAATTCTATTCCACCGGGGAGTGGATGTGGCTTACTGGGCAGCTAGATGAAAAAGAAGGTTCCAGATGAGTTAAAGTCTATTGTAGTTAATGTTCAGATACAAGTAGTTGATAACTGCCCGGCAGGCACAAGAAAATGCCGGTGCTCAACACACGCCCACCACCTCCGTTGGATTCTTAGCACCGACTGACTTCCTGCTCAACACGGGAGCTCGCCGTGGCTTGCCCTCGCGCCGAAACAGGACTACTTTATATCATGACTTGCATTAATGACCCTTGCGATTTCTGAACAAGTAAATAGACATATTAAAATAGCACAAATAATCTTGCTACATAAACCCTGATTAAATGGGATAGACAAAACACTCTGTGAAAGTTGAAAATAAAAAATGACATGTTACCTTGCAAATATAATAAATGCAATTCGCCAGCATGCCCAGCTTTTGCTCTGCACCTGGTCGCTCCGGCGACCAGGCGCTCACTCGACCCGTCAGTAGTGTGCACAGTCCAGCTGTGGTGGCATTGCAGGTTATAGCCGGACAAATGGTCTTAGGGTGGATGCACGTAGCACACATAAGCACTAAAATCTCTTGAATGGTGGTGCAGGGTCGTGGACACTGGTGCGATGGGATGTGTGTAATGGCCTAAGGTGGGAGCACATGCTACACGTCAAATGTATTTGTAAACTGTCACTATAATTATTGAAATGCAGATGGCCTAAAAAAGTCGCATGTTCAACACTTTTGTATTGTGTAAATAATATTAGTTTCTTGTCTATATCGTGAATTCAACAAGTGTAAGGTTAACTTCGGGAAAAAAATGTGTGTGTGAGTTTGTGTGTATTATTGCATCTGTACGCATACGAACGACATTTGCATCTCGTTTTGTTTTTTCATTGAAATTAAAATTTCGAAGTCAGAATAATTTGAATGTTAGTTCCATACGAGCAAGAGTTTCCACTGCTGCATCAAAACATCAAAACAATGCCATCTCACGAAAGATGTTAATCCAAGGCCCCCTCCCCCCTTCGTATTCCATTTACAATCACTTTCCTAACACTGTTTCCATTTTTTCCATTGAAATAAAGTAAACAGAACCCAAGCAAATGAAACTAGGAGAAAATAAAGCAGGCTGGAATGCCAACCTGTGACATGTTAATCTGCTGTGTGTATGACTTTGAGGTTAATATGTACTCGTGGAGGCTGTTAAATATTTAATATTCAATTAATTTTATACCTCGTTTACATATATTACATTTGTAAACAAGTTATCCCTTTAAATTGTATGACACAATCATGGGTTTTCCATCGCCGTATATGTGAATATCTTGCCATTCCTAAACAAAATGCTCAAATTACGCACCGAAAATAGAGCAGAGAAGTTGTTCTGCTCCCCATCCCAGTATAAAACATGTGGGCCATGTTCCGTTCCCTGCACTGATGCGACCAACTAAATAGCCACCTGTTCTTGTTCCGTTAGCAAGGTAGTGGAGGAAAGTGGTGTTCATTAAGGTTGGGAAGAGGAAAGGTAAATGTTTCTAGATTCTCACCAACTCTTTTGCTTGTAGATGATAGGCGCCAGGTATTTTTAAGCGAAATACCAACTAGCTCCTCAGAGCCGAAACTTCTTCTCCCAGGATCGTGTGCCGACGACCTACGAGCGGTGTCCTCCGGTGCTTCTAGTGTCGTGGTTGATACGAAAACAATTGCAATACTGAAAACCTGTGCAGTGAGATTTAAGAGCGTCTTACACACCCATATTTAGTTGTATGTAGATAAAACACTGAAAAAGAATACACACACTGATACATAACCCTTCATGATTTGCAGGAAAAGGTGGAGGCTTGCACCCATATGGCCAGTAGGCAACCCGAATGAGAACACACACAATTTGATGTTAGATCTTTGGGTTTTAATAAGGCTCCACCAGGGAGCAACTTACACACGATGTCGGGGTTAAGCTACCGGCACGGTGGCACTGTACAACTGCCTGGAGGCGACAAAGACTTTACATGAAACTTAAGCCTTCCTGGGTGATTCTTTTCCATGGGAAGAGAGGAGTGGTAAATCTTGGGCCGCTACGAAATATACAAGGTTCCAGTTAATTGATTTCTATAGCAGTGAAGTGATTGGCGAACAAAGATGAAGCACCCCCCAAAATCGTGAAACGCGACCCTGAAGGTCAGCACATCCCACTCCACGAAATACCACGGTCTTACTTACTGGTCCGCACGGCATGCCGGCCGAGGTTTGGCAGGCAGGCCAGCCACGCTGACTATTTTCTTACACACACAAAATCTCTGGAAACATATACACGTTGCTTGAAACATTACAAATAAAAAAAACAATAACTCTTATCATGGAAACCCATTAATAGACATGTGAAAATAAATGAGGATGAAACATGTGAAAATGGGAAATGATGGAAAATAGAAAACACTGTAATCAAAGCCCATAGGGGCATCAAAATAATATAGGACTTCTTAACTTAGAATTGCGTGTACGGGCGTCCCTGAGTGTTTCTTACTTAAACCTCCTTTCACTTATGCCTTATTTTGCAGGGTCTTCCTTTAAGAAACATGCGGGTGGGCGCATGTGACGTGCTCAGCACTTTCACTTTCCTACTCGCTCACATCACAAGCGCTCTCTTCGGCCCCTCCGGCCGCAATCATAACCGAGGTCTTCGCAGTTCGACAGCAGTGGTGCACTATCCTAGAGTGCTGGTAGCTGCAGCTGCTGCCGGCGAGGGTGGGCAAACGAGGTAGGGGGAAGTATTTCCTTTGGGGCGAAAATGTCGACCACTTCGCACGCCTATATTATCACTGAATTTTCTCTGCTTGAGGGAAGCAGCCCCCATAAATACAAAACATACACTGAAAAACACTTTAAAGTTGGTGCTGCTATGAGGGTGCAGGACCCGATAAACTCTGGAAAGTTAATACAATAAAACAAGTCTAATTATGGTATGACTGTTTTATTACTACAAAGGTACAATGGAATGTTGCTGCACATGAAAACATGTACACTTGGTTAAGCGGACTACTTTCTTGCACACACCATGATGAGTTCCTGATGTCCACGTATCCCTTGGGTCCGTTTGTTCCATTGCAGACGCATCAACCACACAGTAACACTCGACCGCTCGGCATTAGGTCGCAGTCTCGATCAGTGCAGGTCGATAAGAATGGCATTACACTTTTCTTGCCGCCTTGTAACTCGTGACCGAGGATCATAATATTTAACATTCACCACAAGAGGTAACTATCGAGATGAATGGATATGTGACCTAAACGAGTGTGTCCCGTGAAGCCATGATCGTTAGACACAATAGCCATTGGAGGGAACGCTGGGGTAAGCGGCACTGCTTATTCCCCCGGCTTTCTGATGTGCGCGAAGTCGGCGGGTCCATGGCATAATCCGGAGTGCGATGTGGCTCCGAGTGGTTTCAAAGACGAGGACTCAAATTCTCGCAGGAAGTGTGAAGTGGCGAGCGGTTCCCTGGCAGCATTAATTAATAGGAGCATTTTTAAGAATAATTCACAGTGATTACACCATAACTCACTAGGGAAACCGCCTGCTCCAACATAGAGAGTCGATAATATTCCATAGAAAACAGGGTGTAGCTCCGCCCTTAGTTGCGAAATCTGTGTATAGGCACATCCATACGCATTGCTGAAATTAATTACATAATGACACATGCCGATTCTAAAATGTTATTTATAAGAGTGTACATGTAATCATGTATCGAGAGTCAGTCACCTGAGGCATCATTTCATTTAATATCACCCTTCAAGTGTGGTGATATTCTCATGACATCACATTCTTAGCCATATCTAGGGCTCTGGCGTTCACGAGTATGTCACCAATGTATTTTAGTTTAGCAGTATAAATTATGTACAACATCAATTTCACTTATCATGTTATTCATTAAGTTCCATTTTCATTTTGGTGCTGTATTCGTTGGACGTGCTGCGAAACCGATGCTATGTCGTTAGTCAGACTTCAGCACTCCAGACAACTGGTAGGGCAGATGGTAAGTTCCGAGTAACCACGTCGGCAATTCAATAGAGGCTCCATTTTTCTTCATATCCATAGTAACCATAATTCAAGAACAGTTTAGTACTTTTATTTATCCAAGGGGCGATCTTCCTGCATCCTGACATAACATACCAGGACTTCACTCGCGGGACGCGTTACACGTAATTAATGTAAGGCCCACACCTTATTTTCCAGCAGTAGCGACCACCGGCAGGTCCAGAGTGCCTGGTCCGCTTAACTAAGGTATGCATTCACAAGTGCAGTAACATACAGTTGTACCTTAATGGTAATAAAACAGGCATGCCATAATTAGGTGTGTTTTATTGCATTTAACTCGCCTGAGTTCATCGGGTTCTGCGCCCTAATAGCAGCCTTCAAATTTACAAGTGTAATTCAGTGTGTTTTGCATTTACGGGGCCTGCCTCCCTTTAAGCAGGGTAACCTCAATGGTAATATAGGCATGCGAAGTGGCCAACAGCTTCGCCCACAGGCAATATTTTACCTTTATGTAATATAATGGACAAATTCTCTCAGCTCTCCTTCATATTGACCGCGTATCCAGAGTCGCCATAGGCCATCGGCCATATGACCCCCATCAACAATTGTTAACTATACCGAACGTGGCGCCAGGCACATCGTCAGTTCATGTTCCCCACATACTCTCAGGTGGGACACGAATACACCACCAGCACTTCTGGAGGCGCAGCGTGTCAAGTGGCTTTCCCAACTTGGGAGAGTAAAACATCAGTCTACACCAGCAAGTCACATTCCTACGTCAAGTGGCTTTACCCAACACGGGCAAATCAAACAACAGTAGAACATCGGAGTGCAGGAGAGCATCAACAACACGTCGGTAGTCTGCTCAACGCAACACGTGGACAACAAGCCATGTGACAACGGTAACAGTGCGACAGTGCTTCACAACAAACAGCTACAGTCATTGGTGAGTAACCTGAGAACTTCTGACACCTCTCTATAACAACACAATTAAGAAAGTATAGTCAACACTGCAGTCAAAATCGATAAAATCAAGGGTTCATATTTTTATTTGTCACACTAATAGTACAAACATTCGTTGGTCAAGTTGTCAGATTTGTTTACACTGTAAAGTGCATATGTGTTACATCAACAGATGTACAGTGAATCGAGTGGGAAATAACGTATGTCAACTGACGTGTAGTGAGGGCATTCATCAGTCAAAACAATCCACTAAGCTGGGTTGTTTACTTGCAATATCACCAGACGTTTTAACTTTTGTAATCATACAATAGTTAGACATGACAACACATAATCAAAAGACACAACTATAAGCCAAAACAGATGCAAGTCAAACACGCCCATTCGATAATACAAGTGTAAATTATATGTAAAAGTGTCCCTACATTTAACACAGCAATGCAAATGTACATAACTAGGTGTGAGAGTGTTTTGCAAACAAATGCATCAGGCGTTATCAATGTATACAGTAATTGGCAACAGGTATCACGATAAGTAAAGACAGTATTTTCAAGCAATACCAGTTAGCAATTAAGAAACAAAAGCAATCAAAATTTAATTGAATAATTTCTGGAACTTTTCTGGAAAATTTTGCAGCATTTTGCACTAATAAAATTTTCCAACTTTTTCAGTGTTTTCCCTTGGACAGTAACTAACTTAAAAGTACAACAGTCTATTAAATCAAATATTACAACTTTTCCAATCATTAAAAAAAATAACACATTTCAAGGATTTTTCACGGACTTTCAAAAGTTAACAAAATTTTTACAGTCATTTATCAAGAGCATTTTTGCGGAGCTTTTCAAAGCTGTTATGCGGCAATCATAAGTCAAGAGCCCACAACTAATCTTCAAGAAACTTTTCCAAGTAATATTCAGTATCAAATCAAGCAGTATACTGGGAAAACACACATGTCACGTGCGCAGCTGGAACACGTGTTCTCAGCAGGAAAAGAGGCACCGCGAGAAACAGTAAATATCCCCCTCCTACCACGAGGAGTGACAGAGGGCTAGCCGCATAACAACACAATATTAGACCTTCAAGCCCGTGCTCCACAGCACACGGCGAGACGATATACTGTCCGGCAGCATTTGAATTGGTGTACAAGCGGAGAACAAGCGAGACCATTATGTTTTATGTGTGTACAACCCACAATCAGTACAAATCCCTTTGCAGAAATAATATCTCCATGTAAGATAACACAGAAGTTGAAAAATCACAAAGAAAGAATAATAGTGGCAAACAGAGCCCGAGTGGACGAAACTTGGAGTTGTACCTAAGGTGGTACAGAGCAATTTTGTGTGCAGACTGTGGCCAAGTACAACCCACACGAAATGAGCAAAGTTTGCCAAGCCAATTTGTTTGTTAATGTCAACAACCACACTTAATCGATTTCAATTCTACAATAAATATAATTGCGCCTTGGCAGGATGGCAGGTGTGAGGAACAAATTACGTGTGTACAAAGGGGAAACGGAACCTTAATTTGTGTACAGTGTGCACGTAGTTTTCATCCGGAATGTTTGAGCCGGACTGAAAAGGCCACCATGGATCAACAAGGCCGTATTCTCTGTGAAACGTGCCAACGCATTCTTTTCCGAACTGACAAAATTTCCAAAGCAGTCAAAATATAACATTTACAAGAACATGAACAGTGTCAACAGGAAATTTGCAGCCAAGGATCACAAGAAACCGTGAGGTGTGAGGCGTGCGGATGCAAAATGCACTGGCAATGTCTGACCAGGCAAGATATGGCAAATGAAGTCGCTGGGAGATTCTGCTGCGGACAATGCGCATTTCCATCGCCGCAGTCAGAAGTCAAGTCAGTAGTAGGGGCGGAATTGTCTAGCGCACACCATTGTGCACGGGAACATTCTGAATGGGCCAGTGTGTACCAGAGCTCACTGGCACATTCAACATCCCCACCCAGAAGACCACAAGGACTGCAGAAGCAGACTCACGACCCATGTGTGTCACGTACCCCCAGCAAAACGATGGTGGTAATCCGGAATTATTTACAGCAATCACAAGAGCCATAGATGTTGGTACAACTCTGGCCCGATTTCAACGATTACCAACATTTTCAGACCTACCAAGTGAGGACCCACGGGCTATTCTAAACGACTGCACAACGCATTTAGAGAGATACAGAATGTGCCAACAAAAGCGGCCAAATTGTATAGGGACACAATTGATCGGCGAGGCAAGTAATTGGTGAAAAACGATCAGGCATTACGGTATTGAGTGGGAAGAATTTCGTAACAGCTTTCAAAGTCGATTTGCCAATACCGACTCCTCATTGATAGCACAGAGCAGGTATGTGCTAGATGTGCAAAAAGCAGGTGAATCCCTGACTGCATTTGCAACGAGGAAGATAGGGCAAATCATAAACGTTCATCCACACATGAGTGAAAGTGAGATCCTAGAGGTAGTTGCATCAACTGTAAGAGTGGAAAACAGGCTATCAATGGCACCGCTAATTCACAGTAGCACAGAGGACTTCATGCACTCTGCCTCATTGCTGGGCCAAGCCAGCCAAGAACAAAATGCTGTGAATAGATAGGGTGACGGGCACCATTCGCGGTGGAGAAAAGATGCAGAGCAGAGGGAGCGGACAGAGGACCAACTGGCAGCGAACGAAGCAGTAGGTGTGGGTGCGTTCCAGAGAAGAACATACCCCGAACCCAGGATTGCAGCACGGACATCTGCAACCACGGGCATTGTAGGAGGCCCACATGAGCCGCCATTTGCGTGCCAATATGGCAAGGGAGAAGGCAGTATGAATTGGCACAGCCAGTACCCAAAACACAACCAACCGCAGTACATCAACAAACCACCGATGGGAAATGGACCATTGGGGTAGGCGAACTGGACGCTCACTACCCCAGGGCAAAGGGCCCCTGTGGTACAAAACCTCCTCAACAAGTAGGGCAGGCAGGAATCGGCAGTCAGCAACCAAGCATACAGCAGATCAGTAAAATACAAACCAGAATGATTAGTATTGCAGTACAATTAAATCAGCAACCATGCCATGCATTAATAGATAAAGCAGCAAGTCATAATTTACTACGCATCGGATTCGTGGACACAAGCGAGATTACACCGAGTACACAGTTACTACACTTCGCAACAAAGCAGAACATGGGGGAATCAATGGGAGAGACACTGATTACCATCCGAATTAGAGATGTGGACACCATCACCACAGCCCTCGTGTCTGTGGACCTACAGGAGGATGCCATCTTGGGTATCCCCTGGCTCAGTGAACAAAAGGCCAAAAAAAGTTTGTTCGTCATTAACATTATATAATTGAGTTGCAGAATCATTCAGTACAATCAACATTGCACATGTTTCCTAAAACAATCCAACTTGCCCGTAGTCGCCACCGATGCTAACCTCCAAATACGCACATTTCTGTCATTTACCCACCATATTGACGTTAGTGCATGAAGCATTTGTGCTTTTTATTCGTGCAGGTTATGCGTTTAATTGGTCGGAAATAGAATGATGTAGTTGGTGCAACGATGCGCCTTTTAGGTAAATTCGGATTACTTTACTGCGTATATTTCGCATTAATACAGGGAATGTAAAACGGCTAGGCGCTTGCAATGTAGCTAGAACTATTTAAAGATTCACCTATGTTTCGTTTATCTTCTTGTGCAAATCGTTTGTTTACATTTGCGTTTTATACATTTATGTAGTTCCCGTAAATTTATTAATGCTGATATTGTTTATTTGAGACTAGAAAACATATTTTAAAGCTAGAATAATATTGTGCAGATAACATTATTTTACAATGGATTGCTTGGTAACACTCGCACCCCACCGAATATTTTCCCTATATTACCAGGCCTGATTATGACGTCATAGTGTATTTTGCAGATAGTTGTGTTGTGATTGTGTCGTAATGCCTGATGATTTTTTGAAATAAAATTCGTATAACTTATTAGGAATAAGCGAAATAGTGTGTAGTTCATTATACAGTAATTGTGTTTTGAAGAAGAAAGTTTTTTTGGAATGGGGGCGGTGTTAGGACTTTGTTCTGTAGCCCAGGTATGTGAACAATGACATTGCCCATCAATGGCGTAGTGGAGAAGTAGAAAGTAAACAACTGGCAAAAGATGACTTTTATTTCACTTTAATGCCGGAATCACATATCCCCGATCAGCACGACACGGCACTTAAAATTAAACAACCAATGAATGAATTAGAAGATTGAACTGGGGCACGCCCGACATCTGTCCCCGACCAGCAAATTTGTATTTGAAATTATTTCTATTCTTTTCGTCGTGTCATGCGGCGCGTCGCGGAGACTGTACAAGTTTGAAAATGAAATTTTATGATACGCTTTCCCTACATTCGGTAGGGGTAATATGTAGCTTAAAAGAAAACAAATTATGAAAATTATTGAATTTAACTCTTATGAATAATAATTTTAACTTTGTTTGCATTAGCTCTAAAACTTTGTCACCATCATGTACTCCAAACTTCTCGCCTGCCCACCGCCTTCGAAACTAGCGTAGTTAATCAGCGCCTTCTAAATGGACACAAATAATTCTAATTGGGTCACGTCAGTAAACACTGTTGTGCTGTAAATTCGAGCAGGCACATTGAAAATGGTCGTGTTTGCAGTTTTTGTCGTGTCGTACTGCGCTCGTCAAGGCTACGTGATTCTGATTCCGGTATAAGAATAAAATATATCTAATAGTGTAATTGTCGTAAATCTGGAAACGTGATTGTAGGGATGTAATTGAGATGAGTTAGAACTCCCCATGAAATTTTACCACTACCACCAAATTTCCTCTAATATAAAAAATGTATTTTACATAAAAACCGAACAGTCAAAAAGGTCTTCCTATTTTTCGTTGTAAGGTAGTGTCCGAATCTAGTGTTCACTTCCATGGGCTGTGTTCAATTTTGGTGTAATGTGGCCTTGACCGCTTACCCTTGATCCCTTCCTGTTTCATTAGCCTTGTTCCCATCCACAGAAATATTCATTTGTGAATTTGGACGCTTATGTTTGTTTGCACCTCAAGTTTTTTTTCTGTCAAATTTTGCTCTACTCAAGCTTCATTTGTCTTTGTGGCGTTTGCAAGTGTTTTCGCAGGCATGGCAGAGTTGCAAAACACAAAACGATCTCAAACAAATGAAATATTTCAGACTATTGCGAATGGAAAACTACCTAGGTCTCGAGAAGGGCAAGTTTGCTCGTGCCTTTGGCCGAAGGGAACACATTCTAGGGTGCATGATGTGCCCTACCCGTGAATTCGGACAGCTGCGACATGACATCACATCCGGGATGCAATTTTCAAGAACACGAAGCCCGATGGGGGCCCTTAGCTGGCAAATTTGAACACAGCCATGGTGGAGATTACTTTTTGATAACCCGCACATCATGCACAAGAATGATGTTGCATGCATGCTTTCTATGTAGGCATAAAATGTGATGAAAGTGTAATAAGGAAATGCGTGTTTCGGTTCATTCACCTCCTGTGATTCACCTATCGTGAAGTTAGGTTTAATTTGATTAGTTCTTGTGCATTTGACATAGCTAGCATCTGCAGCACTTACGCCCTTCAATTCCCACAGTAGCATGCAATACCACGCAGTAAAATTCACTATAGGCTATTCACGGTAAAGTGAGCACTTTTAAAAGCCCTCTCATTTGGAATAATAATATTCTATTTTAGCCTTAAATGTTTAATCCCGACTGCAGTGAACTATAAATACTGTGGTTATTACTTACATATAGATATTAATTTCAATAGGTTGTTACAGAACAAAAAAATGGCTGAAAGAAAAATGTAACTACGGCCTCAGACGTGCTCACTTTACGATGAACAGCCTTTACACTAATACTAAAACTCAACTCTTATTTACGTTACTCACCCAAGTATGCTGTGAATATATATCTCCTTTATGATATTTTGTAGATAACTTGCGTTTGGTGACTTAATTGTCTATACTTCGCAAACACTCGTATTTCCACAAAATAATTAGATTTAACACATTATGTGGAAATAATCGCAAAGAAAATCACTTAATAGAACTCGTAAATCACAAGTCTTCACACACTCAAATTCATTTGTTTTCTGAACTTTCGCACACTACCAGCTTACAACCATCACGTGAAATAAGTAAGAATTAAACCGTAATATACCTTTTATTTTAAATACTGAAATTTGCGCAAAAAAAAAAGCCTTAAATTTACATCAAAATAATTTATGTTTAAATGTTTACTGTATTGGAAATTTATAAAGTTCGCAAGTCTTCATATCGAAGCGTGGTGAAGCATGGTGTTTGTTATGTCAGTGGACAGTACCACTGAAACAATACTCTTGACCATCAAATTTAAGGTTTTATGTAAGTTTATAGCCTAAATATGCTTCCAAAAATATGACTTTTTTTGTCAAACTAGAAACTGCTACAATCATAATGTCTAGTCACGGAAACTTTCTCAAAATTTAAGAACTTAAAACTGAAGTGTTCAAGAAAAATGTGTAGTGTTTTACGTAGGTAGCAAAACATTTTCACTTGTTTTTCTGCAGGGCTTATTGCCTAAATATTTGACTTGTTTCTGCTACCTGGTTACTATGAGATTCTGTGTTCATTACTTAAGGCCATATTTAATTTAAATAGGATTTTATGGGACTTGTGTCCTTACAGAAAATAGTTTTTAAAAAAAATTACTTTTTTTCTGGTTAATGAATTAAGGGGTTTGGAGGTGCTGAAGACTGAGTCATCGATGGATTTTGACTGCTGCTGCAACACATTTAAGAAATATAACAGTGCTTACAAGTTCAGACTCAAGCAGTCATTGTACAAAATTATTTTTTCCGCTATCTGTATTTTTAATGCATAAAAGTGTGTGAATTAGCATATTTGTAACATATTTACTGTTCTAATAATTCCATTATTTTACTTGACTGGCGCATGCATAAAGTGATGAAGCCCGTTCAATGTTAATTTTACGTATGGCGGAAGAATACACAGTGTCCATACATGTAGATCTTAAGCAGGGCTTTCAAAAGTGCTCAATTTACCGTGAACAGCCCGTAACAGAGATGTTGGTCCGGTGATCAAATTTTATAAGTTGCTTTAAATTGTTAGGTACCCAATTATGTATGTCATATTCTGATGTACGTACATTTGGAGGCAGGCTTAAGTTCACTTTCATGTACTCTTTGTAGCCAGTATAAATAATGGATATTAGTCAAGCATTGTAGAATTAATGTACATGAAATATGTTGCTCAAAATATCTAACCAAAAATACATATGTTGCAGTCAAGAAAAAGTAAAGCTTATACATTTGATGAAGCAAATTTAATCAATAATAATTAAATTTATCAAATTCTAAGAACACAAAAGAGAATGTTTAATTAAACATTACTGTGAAAATTACGCGACAACTTTTAGTACCAACTTTCCCACCAAAAATTTTTGTGAGATTGTGTACGGTTTACATTTTATTCATAGAAGTTGGAATGTTTTTCAATTGTTTAGCATATAAGTTAATGTTACAATAATTGTTTCGCTGATTTTATGATATTCTACCTAACTGAGGCTCCGAGAGCTAGATAAATTTCTTTTGCTGCCCATTGTAAGTTAGAAATAAAGAGTCCAAGTGATAAAGTAATTATATTGGTGAACATGGGTAATGAAGAAGAGTCTTAGAAACACTCATTTGTACTGTTTTGCAATTCTGATTGATTAACGTTGTCACTCGAGTGTCTGTCAGATGGGTAACGCTGGTGTCTATAGGTGCCACACCGCTATATGAAAGATTGCATTTTAATCTAGTGTAATTGTTTATTTTTTGTCAGGACTTTTTTTTTTTTTTAATCATTACAATTATTTATTTTGTTTTAAATGTAAGTTTTTGAAATATCCAGAGGTAAAGAAGATTATTTCATTGGGAGTCATCATGCATAATTTATTTCTGACCAAACCATGGCTCGTATATTTTTTAAGTAATAAAATACGTAGTGATAAATGCTAGTAACGTATAGTTTTGGTGACCAGAAATTTTAATGAACATTTGCTAAAAATATATTTGGAATTTTAATATAGTGTTGGGAGAATATTCTTCTTTTTAGCTCCCATTAACATCGCTATCAATACATCATCATCAAAAAATTCTTCATTTTACCACATAATTAAGTTTTGCGAGAAAGGTGGTAGTCATTTAACATATTTTCAACGTGTGCGAAAGGCCAGAAGATTGTTAAATTTCAAGAACATCATTTTATTTTTTAAAGCAACCTGTCAGTATGTGTTAGGTAAACGATGGGTTCTATACATTATCATCATTTTACTCTTGGGAATTTCCTTGTGAAGTTTGTCACCACATTTTATTAATAAACTGTATGTATGACGTGCTTTGTGGAGGGGTGACACTGAGAAGCGTGGTGTGTGTGTGTGTTTGACAGCTGGCTTGTTGCTGCGGCAGCGCGGCATGCAGCCTGTGTTGCTCTGCATGCCCATCATGTCGCAACTCTACTTCCACCAGGCTGATGTACGCCATCATGCTGCTGATCGGCATGGTGGTGGCCTGTATCACCCTCTCCCCTGGCCTGCAAGATTCTCTCAAGAAAGTAAGTAGACATAAAAGTATGATCACCAAACACTCGTGATAGGGAAGGATGACGTTCACTCAGGAAAAAAGATTACATTTCATTAAAGCTTGGTCGCATGTCCGCCATGTTAAATTTTACATTGTGTGCCATGACTGCATTTTCAGTTTAAAACTATATATTTCTTATTATTGTACATTTACAGTTCACACAAAAACCTTTCCAGAGTCAGTCACCAGATTTTTCCATTTGGTAACTGTGGAACTGCAAGAATCTGTTGTTAGTTTAGAAATTATACTGCACTTATTACGTCGTAACTACTTGACAAAGTTCAGAATTCATGTTTGTTTGACTGCATAATGTAGGTATATTGTCAGATATCTATAATCATAGTTTCAAAATAAGTGTCTGTAAACAACTGCAATACATTAGAAACAAGTAATTCTACATAGAGGGAAACAGAACCACAAAGAGGACAATGCATTTTTTTTTGGCACTGCAAAATTATTTATGCTGGAAAACCATACATTAATTCTTCACATATTGCATAATCTTGATAATGTTGGAAAAGAGTTAAATCTAGTCATTAGCATTTCAAGTAAACAATTTTCAAATATTCAGTAACATAAAATAATGTACCCATTATCAGTTAACCTGTGGCGCTGCATGCTATAATTTCATGGGCAAGCTACCGTGTGCAGGGGTCATGTCATTAAAAGACGGGGGAGGGGTCCTCCCCCGGGAAAATTTGGATTTCAAGGTGCAAAATGGTGCCATTTAAACATTTTTTCATACGTAAATATAAACTACACCACTTGTAAAAATATTAATATTTTTTAACATAAAATTTGCCCGAGTGGAAAATTAAATAAAAACAATACGATTTGTGTTGTGCACGCGAACTTGCCCACGCATCAATCTAGTTACTATAATCTACATGGCGCCAACTGCCTGCAGCTAGGCCAGCTTCGGCTATGTCCGCTTAAGTTCGGCGAAGAAAGCACTACCACCGTAGCTTCTAACACAGGTTGACGCAGCCATAAGCCCCCGCCCCACCCCGGGCGGTCTTCCTACCCAGTCTCCCCTCCATCGGCTGGGAAACCATTGCGACCGTCTACCTGCTGAACGCATTACTTACAACGCTTCCAAACATCTTGGTTTTGCTAGCCAACGAGTTGTTTTCTTATAATGTACAGTATTGTTTCCTGTGTAGAGTGTGTACCGGATGAGTGAAAAGTTACCTCAAAGTAGCCTAAATATAAGTTAGAATTTAATATTTACTTTAAATATAACATTGTCAGGAAACTGTCTGGGCAAGTACTGCTTGTCCTAACGAGACGCCACTACAGTTAACATAAAATATGACAGCTGAGGGAAATAAACTTGTAGTCATATACTTACAGTTGCATACACAAAAAAAAACACTGCCAGGGCTCAGAGAAAGTCACTAAAATTTACTAAACTTTACTACTTTTGACGCAAAACTGTTGGGACACAGCAAACATAAGTTAATGACCTCTACATAACGTACTTTGGAATACTGTCAGTCATCAAAAGACAGCGTTGTAAACAATTCATAATTCTCTTCTTTCAAGTTCTTCCGCATTGCTGGAATACGTGTATTATAATGATGTAATCTCTTACTCTCAACATTATTTGTGGGTATTGTAACAGTGTAATGTGGTGCGCGGCACTCTTAAAATTATGTAACATGTAGTGCCCTCTGGAGTAAACACAGTATCATAATAGCCCATATGTTGGAGTGACCACTTTTTATTCTGAAAATGTGCAAAACATAACCTAGGCTGACTCAGCGTAATATCCAGAACTTTAATTTATGCACCACATGACAAAATAGAATATTATGTGTGTTGCCAATAGTCGTGATTCAGTAAGCTGATAAAATGAAATAAATACGGTTCCAAAGAAATCTGATTATGCTCGGCTGTGCTCAGTTTAGGACCCAGTATGAAAGATGCGTAGAAACTCGCCTTTGACAACAATGCCTTCGTTACTGGCAAACGATTATTTGCCTCACGTACAGCTGAGAAACTTAATGTACACAACTACACACATACTAAAGCACTTGTTTAATTATTTGCAATTGAAAATGTGTAGAGGAGGGATTGGATGAAACGTGCATATTCAGAAGAAGTGTCAGTCGTGTCAAATGTAGCTTATACTTATTTATTTAAACGATTCAAAATGTGCAAATTCAAAATATCTGTTTCAAATAAGCTGGAAAAATAATGAAAGAAAAACCAAAATTCCCTGAATGGCAATGAGCAAGAAAATGAATAATGTTTAAACTTAAGCCGTCGGTGGGAAGTGTTCATGGATAACGGGTCATATTTCAAAATCCTTACGTGACACTTAATTAACAGTCTGCCTTATGCACTTGAAATTAACGTAGCTCTCTCAAAAATTAAATGTCTTGAAAATAGTTCAGAAAAAATGTAACTGTCTCAATACGGTAAAACACTTGAATTTCTCTCTCACTTTAAATTATGGTTGAAAATGGCTGAAGTTAATTTAGGCGCCTTGCCAACATGGCGTCCGTAGAATCTTCTACGCCCATGGTGTAACGTAATAAAGTCCAATATGAAATAAAATTTAAAATGTGATGAAAAACAGTTCTGTAGTTAAATACTAGGATGTAGATGAAGGCAGGGCAGTGTAACTCGTAGAAGGAACGGAGGTAGGAAAAAATGAAAATCTGGGTGCGGTAGTGCTTTACGTGGCTCACGGATGTTACAAGTCTAGCTAGCTACCTGTACTCCTAAACAGCTGCTTAAAATAAAAATCTGCGAGATCTTATTCTATCAAACTCGACGCAAAACACAAATCAAAAACTATTGCAAGCTGTTAGAAACTAGAACACCCAAACTCTTAATTGAAATTCCTCCACTGCGTCCAACTGTAGGACGAGCGTCCTAGCCTTACCTCTAGCATAGTTGAAGGTTGGTGGCAGAGAGAGCGAACTTTCAAATGGCATGCGAGTCCTAATCCTATACTGAGCTCTCCAGCCAATCAGAGTACAGGATTTGAACCTGTTAGCCAGTTGCAAGGCTTCCTGACTAACAATCTAAAATGACACACTCCAAATGGCCTAAATCCATATTCCATAGAGTTACAGGTCTCGTCGGAGTTAATCAATAACATACAATAAATACGAGACCAAAAATAATGCAAATACTACGTTATTTATTAAAATACAAATAAAAGAAAATCCAAATATCTATTTCAATTAAAGATTAATTATTGCCATTCATACATCTAAGTTTAAATATTCTAATCATATGGAAAATGCAAAAATTAAAATAATAAAAATTACGAAAAATCAAATATGTGAAACATAGGTAAAATTACAAATATTACGCATGACGGTGTCCAATACATGAAACAAACATTAATTATTACAAACAAGTGCAGATAGTGAAAATGTGTTACAGTATCCCCACTTTTTTTTTTTTTAATTCCCTGCAATCACAGAATGTACACATTGTTGTTGCTTAATTGGAGGCCTTTGTATTCATCTGCAAGTCAGGTTTCGTCGATTTCCGTGGACTAGTCTCGCACACACAAGGAAAAAGCGTTAGTTTCAAGATTGACGGTTAGTTTGCATACTTTGGATGATACGTATATCTAAATCTAGAATGGCTCGCGAAAACTGTTCAAACTATTTTGGGGAAATGTTGCACTTATGTATTAGATATACCAACTTTTCACTACAACAAGTTTTTAGTGCTCCGAAAACTTGTTGTAGTGTAAAGTTGGAAATCGAAACTTCCCTCTAGTATATAAAATAGAAAATAAGTCTCTAAATTGGTCACTTTTCTATGATCTGTGTTTACTAAATCAACTATATTTTTTTTTAATTTGTGCTCTGACCTCCGCACTGCAGTATGAAAAATTAATCTACATGTGAAATTTGAAAGCCTATCGCAAACATGGTTTTGTCAAAGAACTTTCAGGCCTTTTAAGATTTTGAATAAAAGTTGATGTTGACAACATACAGTAGGCCTAATTTCCTTTACATCATAAAAGTTCATTATTTTTTAAACACCATGAAAAAATCTGGCTGTATGCATAAACAGGCTTAAAGTTAGTAATTACATTTTTTTTTGTCTAAAACACATTGTAAACAAATTTATGAAATGTTAACCACAATAGAGTTCTTTTTACACTTTATCATACACATCAGTGGTAGTAAACCATTAACCTACGTCTGAGGCAAAATGCAGTACAGTAGAAAGCCATTTTGCTGTACGTCGGTTATACGGACAACCAGTTACCCAGAATCATTTTATAATTAAAGAAACACGAAAGTCTCTTTCAGGAGAGACAAGCACTTGTGTCTGCTCTTGCGATGTGCCCTTTCACATGTTGTTCACAGTAAACATGCCCAGGAGGAGGTCATTACTTGTTGACTGATTTAATTTTTTTATTTTATGTACAGTTTCTGTTTTGGATAAGCTTACTATGTTCTATGCATGTGTAGTAAATTTTATGTTGCGTGCAGATGATTTTTTTTTTAAATTCTTTTATCTTCATTTTCAACCTATTTCCATTATCTTGATTTTCAGTTATCCAAGGTACAATCTTTACCATTGTTCTTTATTTGCTTATTGTTGTGGGTGAAAAAACCTGTGGTCTTGTTAAAAAAAAATTAATTTTAATATGCGCCACCGATGAAAAAACTGTTTCGGATGATGCTGGCGGCTGTAGGTACTCTGCTTTCCCCACCACCACATTACTTTGTGTCCTCACTACGTCTTGTCTTCCTTCATCCATTCTCCAGTCTGACTGGAACAAGTCTGTTCGGGTAGGGCAGCCGGCTCTTGTGTGTCACAATTGTTCTGCTTTACTCTCAAGTTAAAGCATACCTAGATGGAGGTACAGAGGGTTAGCAGATTATAAGTATTATAACTCAGTGTTAGGTTAAGCACAACAGATTAAGTTGGGGGTTTATTAAGTTAAACATTTGCAATTATACAATTTAACTACATACAATACTGAATCTATTAGGAGGGAGTTCTAAGTGAATTACCACCACTGCAATTTTTTTTTTTTTTTTTTTTTTTTTTTTTTTTTTTTTTTTTTTTTTTTTTTTTTTTTTTTTTTAATAGAGTTTGCACCTTGCTCATACAGCTGTAGACTGAGTTTGTACGTTTCATTGTAATTCTTTCCTACAAAATTGTGTGTTTGTACATTTTTGTCTTTATTATAATGTTTATGCAGATATCAATGAATTAATGCAAGAAAGAGAGCATATGTTCATAAAGTATTTTGTTGGAAAACTGCATGCAAGGAAAGAAAAAGGAAGAATATTGTTCCAACAACAGTTTGTAAACTAGAGTGAGAAAATTGGCAGTTGGTATTATTTTTCTAAACGTTTTACTGTGCCAGGAGCTTTAGAGCGGAAATAAAGACTGCTTAAGGAATTATTTGATATTATTCGCAGGTCTTAAGTATTCATGCTTACAGCCTGGTAATTTGGAAAATGGATTCACTTGCTAGGCATGTTTTGTACGACTTCAATTACTACTTTACCGTACTGTTCAATGAAATAATGTTATAGTTTCCTGCTGCAGCTAGTGAATGTTTTAAGCATATATAACATTAGAAATGTAGATGTTTTCAAATATATAAATATATATAAGTATGTAAAGAAAGGTGGTTGTGAATACATGCTCTTATTCAATAAATAACTATTTTTCAGGTACCATTTTGTTCAAACACATCAGCAGTTCATCTCTTTGACTGTCAGTCTGCTGTGGGATATTTGGCAGTGTACCGACTCTGTTTCATATTGACGTGCTTCTTTGTTTTGATGGCTATTATAATGATTGGAGTAAAATCTTCAAAAGACTCCAGAGCTGGTATTCAGAATGGGTTAGTATCTATCTTAAAAAATTTGCATTTGTAAAATATTGTCACCATAATGTTCAGTAGAGTAAAGGTGCAAATTAATATTTCTTTCTTTCAGATTTTGGGGTATCAAGTATTTGCTAGTTATTGGAGGCGTCATTGGTGCATTTTTTATACCAGAAGGTTCTTTTGGAACAACATGGATGTACTTTGGAATGATGGGTGGCTTCTTGTTCATTATTATACAGCTAATTTTAATAGTAGACTTCGCTCACTCGTGGGCAGAAAGATGGGTTGAGAATTATGAAGAAACAGAATCCAAAGGCTGGTAAGTCAGACATGTTTTCTACCACTATACTGTATTTGTTACTGTGTTTTTAAAATTATTGCCTATTCTCATGGAAAACAAATTCTTTTCTCTTAGGTATGCTGCATTACTCATCTGCATGTTTTTGAACTACGCTCTTGCAATAACAGGCATTGTTCTATTATACCTCTATTTCACGTTGGTAAGTTTTATTACTTGTGCATATTTTTCAAATTTTTTTAAGGTAAATATTATTTTTCAATATTGCAAATAAATTTCTTAAAATTATTTGTGCTAGTCAATTATCCTTAGCCTTGTTAGACTGTATTGCAATTTTACAGTGATGCTTTTGTTGGTTTTCAAGTGGTGTCTTGGAATTTTGTATACTATCATTTACTATTCTGAAAACAGTGTTAAGATTCTTACCCATGAAATTGGTTTTTGTTTCATTGTGTGTTGCACACATTAACTTGATAAAAATGTACTATGTAAGTTACTAGTATTCTTCCTGGTCCAGACGTTAAATTCTGCTCTGTGTGAATTTTACCTTTGATGTCGTCTAGCATGACTTAAAATATATATTTTTAAACCAAACTTTTTATGATTGTAGCACAAGTAGCTGAAATCATGGTTGGTTCTTAATGTTTCCAATAATAAAGTTTCCAGATGTGGTTGAATTTCATGTTTTGTGTTTTAACTTGAGCTTTAGTGTTATTTGGTTCATCTTGAAATTCAGAATGTAACTTGTAAGCAGTACAAAAGTGGGTCATGCGCAGTCTGCAAGGCACTTGTGGTTTTTCAGTTAGCTGACAGTTGTACAGCTTCACATAATAGGTGCTTGTACAGACTGTGACCTGGTACCACATGATCGTCAGCTTGGGTTAAATTTGTAATGAGTGCAGGATGAGTTCTGCCAGTGAGTTAAATGACAGTGGTATATGAAAATTTAAATGGTTTTATCCATTGCTAAATTAAGTCATATAAAAATTAAAGGGAGAAAAAGATAACATAAAAATGACAGAACAGGCTGACAAAGCACTAATATGCCACCGGAGTAAAAGAATGTCAAAATAATGACTGAATAGTGGTGATCGTAGTCAAAAAAATTATATCACAAAAGACATGAATAATTATCAGAAAAACATTAATAGAGTTTATTATGGATGTGCGAACACTGAAATTTTGTTCGAGTTGAGTATTTAAAAAAGCTTTGATCTTTTGAGTCTAACTCGAGCGAGTTTCTACTATTATTAATAAAACTGTCAATATAAAACTACTAGCAGCCTACTTCACACAAATGGACATGAAACAATTACAGCATTTTCTTATTAATTAAGAGTATTCAACAGTACAGTTTAATGAATTACCTGAACCATATTATTAAGTGCCCATTAAGTTATTCCCATATCAAATTTTAAAATCTAATATTGTACAGTATTAACATCAACATGTAAACTCACTGTCTAATAATAAAGCCCACGAAAAAAAAATTACATTGGGGAAAATTAATCATTCAATTCAAACAGCACTGTAGTATTGTTCAAATGAACAATAAAAAAAATATATATATATATTTTTTTTTTACTTAGTCTTGTTGACTTCTCTTAACACACAACTAAGATTACTTGTTTACTTCTACTACTTTTGGAAATTATATTTTCAAACAAATACTCATTTTGCTGTGCTCCTTTAATTCTATTGGCTGAAGGCTTTACGTACACGACACAAAATAAAAATGCTTTATTGGCTTCATGTCTACACGTCGAAGATGTTCCTACACAACATGTTACGCAATGACTTTGATCCGTTTTGCTATGCACACGTTCATTACGTACACGGTTTTCATCAAAAGTGGCACTGCTAGCGCTAGGTTCGATGTGGCGGGCCGTTTTGAGTTGACTGCGGCTTGCATGTCTCATGTCTTTGATGTCCGAAAAAAGCAATTGTTTACGTTACGTTTTCCATCACTACAAAGACAGTTCGAAAGTATTTTTAATTCAAAAAAGATCAATCTTTTATTTATGTTGAAAACTAATGCAGTGAAAGACATGTGAAGAATTTGGTGCATTTACGGAAGTTTTTCTCAATTTATCGCTAAATCATAACAATTTTCCAGGACTCTACAAACAGGTAATGCTCACATTTTCTGTGAATTATGTGTAAAAGGTTGCACGAAGCTGTGTGGCGAATGATACTGAGTGCACACGAAGCGATAATTCGGTATATGCACCAATGGAAAATTCCCAAACTTAACCCACCATTTGGCCGGTAGTCGTTTATTTTATGATGCATATAAAATGAGGCTTTCTTTCTTGTATTCTTCAGGACGAAATTGCAATATGCACTTCTTCACCCAAAAAACTTGAATTTTTCGAGTTTGAGAAAATGATACAATCTCGATTGGGAAAAAAAAATCAATACTGATATAAATGAAACCCAGACACATGGGACTCTACAAAATATTAGGAAAATCTAACAGGAAAAACATCACACGCCAAGGAAGGGCTTCTGAACACTCTGACATTGTGAATTCAATCATGACAAGAACTGCTTGGTAATGATTATCTACACAAGTTCATCAGGAACCAGATTGCTTCAAAAAAATACTGCTCACAATACCAGAAACTAAAATTTCTAGAACCATACCATGTTTTAACTTTTAACGCTACTGAAATCTGTTGCTGATCCTCTACGCACACACGGGAGTGTATTGATTAGATTCATTGTCAGTGCAAGTGTGTGTGCATAAGAGAAACAGACCACCTAGTGTTATAAAACAAAAACATAAAGAATAAAAAAAAAAAAAGTAAAATAATGCAGCCTAGCAAAAATAATAAAGTTTGACAATGGACAGAGTCCAATCAAAATTTTAATTGTGAAATTTAAGTATAATTTCTATTGCTGAAAGAAAATTTGGGAGCAGACACTGTCTATACAATTTTATGGCATTTAAATATTCCAAGAAGCAAATTTTGATGAAACCCATAAATTAATATTTATGAAAGAACTATTGCATGCAGGCAATATTAAAAAGATTTGGTTGCTGTAAATAAAACAGTGGAATACACAGAAACTTGAGATATCCTTGTAATACTGTGTAGGCTCACCGTTATAAAATGAAATAAAGATGAGAGGGCAGGGAATCCTCAAACTTTGTGAAAGTAATTGCGTGTCTTATTATGTATGACTGGTACACTATCATGCAGATCTAGGTCCAATGGTGGTAGTACTTCCAATTATTCAGAATTTTATGTTCATTTTCCACAAATGTGAACCATGGATGTGATTCTGTTGTGCTTCCACCACAAATAGCATGCGTACATGTCATCTGGTAAATGTGTATGCCATTGCTGAAACACAACCCACAACAGCACAGATATTACATACCAGCTGGATACTGACAGACAATGCACAGTTGTGTGCAGTGCTACCAACATTTACAGTATTAGAAGCATTATGGCGTATGTTACACAATAAGCAAATGTGACATCTGCTATTACAAAATGGAATCTGCCTTTGGGATGAGAAAATTACATTTAGAGCATAGAGAAATTGAATTCTGGGATATTTTGTATAAATAATTCTCTCTCCCAATCATATTTTCAGCCTGAGATACCTAACACTTTGTTTTATTGTGATTTTGTGAGACTGTGAAAATGTACAGGACTGTAATGTGTTGTTCACATTTCACTTTACATTATTTCAATATCTGGAAAGTGAAATAAAAGGACAGATGCTACCAGTATGTCAAGTGCTGAAAAAGAGTTAGGATACCAAAATATTTTACCTCTACTGTTGCTTCATAGTTAACTTATTGTTCAAGTTTTTTTTCCCCTCTTTGAGTTTCAGATGTTATAATTGGTTCTGTAGAAATTTTTTTTTTTTTTTGTGTATTTTATCACTTAGTGGAAGCTGAGTGAAAATACTGATTTTTATGTCATGTAGCCAGATGCCTGTATGCTGAACAAGTTCTTCATCTCTTTCAACTTGATCTTGTGCGTGATCGTGAGCATAATCTCCATCTTGCCAAGCGTACAGGAAAGTCAGCAGAGGTCTGGACTACTGCAGTCATCTGTCGTCACTCTGTACGTAGTGTACCTCACCTGGTCATCTGTTTCCAGCCAGCCAGGTATGTGTAGGTGGTTTGATGGATGTGTGTGTGTGGGTGGATGGGTGGATGTATGTACGTATGTACGTATGGATGGATTTTCCGAACGAAGTAAGACAGGATCATGTCAACATGGAATAATTTTGTCTCCACATATGATGTTAATATATAATGGCTGTTTAACAAAAAAAAAAATAGAATAAAACATATTTTAAATGTTGTAATTTTTCTTTTCTTAACGTTGTTTCGTACAATGGCTCGCATCACTTCAATATTTTTCCAGATGATGGGGTAGTCACCTCTCTAGTTATCATTTTACTGTCTGAAATAGTATTGTCTTTTTGTAAAATAAGGAAACTATAGAAAAAATGTTATGGTAAGAATAAGCACTGAGAACGAGATGTGATCTTGTATGTAGGAGAAAAAAAATCACAAACTGTGGCTGGTTCAATTTGCAGACACGAATTGCAAACCTCGTCTATCGGATATCGTGGGTGAGAATGATGTCAGGAACCAGAGCAAAGTGACTTTTGACACTGAGAGCATCATCGGCCTGGTGATCTGGATGTGCTGCATGCTCTACTCGTCTCTGAGGTCTGCTTCAAGCTCGTCCAAATTGACCATGACAGAACATGTTCTGGTGAAGGACAACGGTGCAGGTGAGTGTAGGTTTGCAATTCCGTGCAGTAATTCCTTCTTTCCTGCAGCCTGTCGAAGATTGTCCACATAAGGCCATTATCTGTTGTAAGTACACAACATTTATTATTAGGGTTATTCCATAAGGGTCAGTGCATCTCAAGTGGTCCAGGAAAAATTGTTTCATGTTGATAACTCTTATGTGGTGGAAGTTCAGGGGGAAAAAAAGATAATTATTATTTTATATTTAACTCATTTGGGAATGTCATTTGCTTTAGTTTCATTATATGCACCTCTTTCCCCCCCCCCCCCCCCCCGATTTCCATTAAAATCCATATTATTTAACTAAATTGTGAACTGAAATACAAATTTTTTATGAAGACTGCGAGAAATGTGAATGCAAAAAATGGCACACACCATGTAACAAAAGTGGCCACCATTCTTAAAATAGTTAATATAAAATAATAATAATCCTTGTTTTAAACTACAAATTTGTAAGGGTCATTATTGGCAAAAAATATAAATTTTTAAAGAATTTCAAGCAACAAATACAGAATCATAGGAGATGAATTAACATGTGCACGTACAGTAGAACCTTGTTATAACATATTTCATGTAACATGTTTATCATATTTTGGGGTGTATATGCCACACCAGAAGTTTTTTATGAAAAATTATGGATAATTAATATGTCAAGTATGTTTGCGTTCCGGTAAATATTGTTAGGTCAGGATTCTGCACAAACGTAATAAATTCTGACTTAATTTTTTCCGTTCAAAACATTTGTGATGGAAATTTTGTATTATATTGCAATGTTTACGCAATTACTATCCCACAAATGGTAACGTGACGTGAGAAAGCAAAACCACAGCAACATGTTACCCAAAATGGCATCTATCAATGTGCACTTGTTGTGCTGCAGCAGGCGTGCAAACTACATAAGATATATTTTTCTTGTACAGCAGCAAAATTATTTTCTCATGTACATCTTGAATATTGTGATTAATAAAGTGCAGTCAATAGGATTTCCTTATTTTGCGTTACCTTTTTCCAACTTTCCGGGCAGATTTATTAGAATTACGAAAATATAGGCATCGCTGTTTCTTCGGCCTGGTCGTAGCCAACATGGCTGCTGCCCTAAACATTGAGATTGTTGCTTTGACTAATAAAATTCTACAGTACATATTTCATTTACACATGAAATGTATTTCCACGTTTATTCAATTTTTTTTTTTATTTAGTGCTCTGAGACATCTGTTGTTATTATTTACTGTTTTTTGTTACAGAGTATGAGTTAATGTGACTGCGACAAAATCAACAGGTTATTTCGGAAGTTGGAAATTACATTAATTGGACTAAATGCATGGCAGTGTGACGTAAGCGGAAACAATGTGTGTTGAAAATTAATTTTATTTGGGTTATCTATTACTATTACTTGTGCATGTGTACATGATGTACTGTACAGTTTGACACGTGACAGACATAGGCGGGTGTCTCGTCACGAGGACAAATTGATTTTGCTAGGCTAGAAGCACCTGGGCATTAGTGGTTCCTAATCCCGGTGTGGGATAGGAGCTCGGCCAGTGTACAGTACTGGGTGAGTCGCCTTCCGACAAGGAATGAAGTCAGGTTCAGCAAGCGCTACTTTGCGTTTCTGCAGTACCACTGGTACATGTATACCTGGGCGACAATTTGCCTGTGGCTGTGCCGGCTGAGGCTCGACTCGTGGCACACTAGGGGCTGCCCCTGTGGTGGCTGTGCTGGTCAGCCTAGCAATTTGGGGTTTGATTATCGCCAAGATATGTGGTGTACTTGGAGTTCCCCAAATCCAGCGGTTAGCGATGCCAATGGACCGGTCTTGGCTACTGAAATTGGCCTGGATCGCTGTGTCTAGTTTCTCGGAGGTTCTGGTAGGCGGCATACATGTGTTGGGTTCGGCAGCTGGAATGGTAAGAGTGCGGAGTACTGTGGCCTGCTCTTGCGGACTGGGAAGCTCGAACCCATCAAGGTTCATTGTTAAGCTCCATTGGATATTTAGAGGAAACATTTGCCTGTTTCATCCTCTTACGAATACCACCACTATGGTTAAATGGCATGAAGACAGAGAATACTACAATTGGACCTCGCCGAAGTAGGGTAGTTGACGTGTAGGGTGAGTAGCAGTGTGTGTACTGCAGTTGCCGGCCAATGCCATACCTCACTCTCAAACTTGAGCACATGGGGTGTGGTATTAGTCGAGCTGTGTAACACTGGCGACAATCCCAATACGGTATGTAGTCCCCTTAGAGTTAGTCTCCCCAGACCCAGAGAAGTAATCCTGTCTACATCACTAATGCGCGGAGAGAAGAGCAACCGCCGAGCTGATAAGCCAACCCTAATAGGAGCATGTACCTAATGTCGTGGCTCTACCATTCACTACACTAAATGCAGAGAACTGGTGGTGGCCTTCCAACTGTAGTGTGGTGAGTGTCCCAGAGGAACAGATCCTCCTAAACCCTTGGAAATACTCCTCTTGACACCACTAGTGCCCAATGAGAGAAGTAAACTTAAGACTGGTAGTCCAATCCCTAAGGGAGCAGTATCCTAGTGTCGTGGCTCTACGGTTCACTACACGAGTGCAGTGAATGTGTGACCTTCCAAGGTGTTTTTGTGGTTGGTGTGAGGTGTATTTACAAAAACATTAAAACCCAGGTCACTTGCTGTCCCTCATACGGGCCTGATGTTTACGGGGATAGGTATTAGGACTACGGGAGTGATATTCTTAAGTGAGTCAAACTGTGTTTATTTCTTTTGATGAAAATAAACAGTGATGGTGAATGTATTACCTCCTATCCATGTGAGCGTATCGGAAGTAGAACACCCTATGTTAAGACAGGTGAAGGCTACCTGCTCCTAGACTAACAGGGTAGGAAGTAAGGTGGCTATCAAAATACAGTATTTTGGCGTCCATAGGCTGTGTACGTGTTCAGGCTGCAACAGAAATTTTTTATTCAAAAATTAAGAATAATTAATATTTCATGTAAAGGCCGCACCAAATTTTTGTATTCCTGTAAATATTTTTAAATCATGATTGCATACAAACAATAAATTCCACTTAATTTCCCCCCTACAAAATATGTATATTTTGTTAGAATGTCTATTATGTACACCGCACAATTACTACTCCGCAGATGGTAATGTGACTTGAGAAAGCAAAACCATGGCAACATGTTACACAAAATGGCGTCTATCAATTTGCACTTGCTGCAATGTGGCGGCCGTGCGAACTACATAAGATATTATCTTTCTCTCTTAAAGCCGAAAAATTATTTTCTCATGTTCATCTTGAATACAGTGGAGCCTCGAACATTTGTTCCCTTTACGCACGTTTTACCGTATTCCTCGTTCATTTATTTTGGTCCCACCAAAATTCCTATTTAAACAATGCTAATTAATAACCGCTTTCAGTGATTGCCGATTGTTTTCTCGTAATGTCCATTAAAAACAGTTGGTACTTTCGCCACAGATTGTGCATATCAATCGTTTTTAACACTAAATGAATGCAAAACAATGCGGATAATCGACAACTGTTGATATCGACAGTATTGTTTACCTCCTACAGCAGTTTTTCATGTTCTATTTCCTACACTTCTCTTTCTTCTTCCGTGTTTACTGCACTCGTAGGTTGGTTACAATGAGAAAGTATCTCGCATTCTTCTTCTTCTCATGCGATTACAGTACCCTTGGGTTGGCAACAGCAACGACGAGAACGAATCGCACAATCTCCTACTGTTTTGTACGTTCTATGATGATATTCTCATAAACATAATTTGAAAAAATGTGGCAATATTTTGACGGGCATTATTATTATTATTGAATGCAATTGGTTGCAGGTTTGTTTACTATTGTACAGGTTTAAAATTTGTTCAGCAAGTACATATTGGTTGGCGAAAATTGTGGTCTGTAAATAAATTGTGGCAATATTCATCGCTGGATTGAACATAGTGTGGCCGACAAAGGAAGTCGGAACACTGGACGAGAAAATAATCTTATTTAAAGAGGCGTAAATGCTCTTTGTATATGCAGAAATAACACTTTTTATATATATATATATATATATATATATATATATATATATATATATATATATATATATATATATATATATATATATATAGACACACACACACACACACACACAAGGGCATGTCCGCCTATATCACATTTTTCCCACTGGTTCTAAACCTTTTTCTAATGTTTTAATACATACATGCATAATTGTGAAAAATGTCTGTCAAATAATTAATAGTAATATAAGACACCAAACCCTCTTAAGATTACAGCATTTGTTAGCTTTCTACAGATTTTGCGCCTGGAAAAAATACGTATTATTTGCGTTAGCACCTGCATGTGAAATGAACAGCCAGAATATTGGATCAGCTTGTGGAGTGCTGTTGAGGTTTCACAAGATGGGCATTATATCGGCACACTGGATCAATATGAGCACGAGCAGATGATTGGTTGAATATGCGTGGAACATTCTGCAGCGTGCGGCTCAGGTTTCGTTATCACTAAAAGTGTAGAAATTGCTGGTTTACGTGCATGCACATGCGACAGTGTAGGTGATGCACATTTATTATCATTATTATTATAGCTTTGATTAATTAATCTGAACTTCACAATACACTTTTGGATGAAATCCATCTTTGAATTACATAAAAGGTGAATTTTGAATTAACCAAACTTAAAAGCATATAAAATCCTATTTTTTCCTATCAGGGCGAGTAAACGCTTCGAATTATTTAAAATTTTGAATTAATCGTCTTTGAATTAACAAGGTTTTACTGTATTTAAGCTCTCTGTTCAATCAAACATGCATTTTGAGGTTATGTATGATTTTATTAGATCTTAAATCTAAGTTTGCATCCATTGTTTTCCTGCATGCCAGTTTTTTTCTCTTGATCCACTGAAAAACGTATTTTCGAGAATCCACTGTATTGTGGTTGATAAGTGCAGTGAATAGGGTTGCTCTGATTTTGTGTTGTCTTTTTCTATCTCTCCGGGAATATTTATTAGCGTTAATTTTTTTTTTTTAGATAATCCATTCGTGATTTTTATGAAAGAATATTCAAGTGGAAATTAGCGAGTGGTGTTGGCAACGTCGCATCGTAAAGCAATATCACAAAAATATGGCACCGCTGCTTCTAGCTTGTCATTATCAACATGACTGCTGCTGAAATCATTGCAGTATTGTTTGTTAAACGTTAAAATAAAATTGTACAGTACATATTTAATATACATGTGTACTGTATTTCCACTTTTTTTTTTCTTTCTATAAATACACTATGTGTAGTCCGAGACGTCTATTGATATTATTTATTTGTTCTTTCTACAAAGAATGAGTTCGCTACAACAAGAGGTTATTTCGGAAGTGGTAAATTACATAAATAGAACTAAATGCAGGGCAGTGAGCAGTAAGCAAAAATATGTGTTAAAAATGTATTTTGTGTTATCTATTAGTATTACTGTGACGCCTGCTGCTTATACTACTAATTAACTACGATTACGACTCATCGCTATTTACGTGAAGTATATCCTTACGTCAACCTATGTAAGAGTTGTCTACCTCAACCACCCATGTGAGAGTTGTGCATGCAACACTTTGAGCATTAGTTCTCTGCCGCCGAGAATCTGCTGGGCGGCCGAGCATGTGGCTGGCTACAAGTACAAGGTGACACGACCAGCGGCCACGCGCCCCCCCCCCCCCCCCTTGCGCTGAGAGCCTACAAGCTGTCAGCCACGTCGGGTGCGGCCGAGTGCTACTGAAGATGAACGAAGCAGTATTGCTGACTACTGTTGACCAGAGATTTTCAACTCCCACGCCACAGTAGAAGGATGTCACGCGCCTTCCCCGCACCCCGCTGTAGCAGCTTAGACTTCAGCACTATATAAGTTCATGCGCAGCGAGGCTCCAGGAGTCATTCTTGTTTCTTCCCTCGCGACATCTCAGGCATTGTTCAGTGCTGGGACCTCCAGAGATCTTCCAAGTCTTAAGTATGTCCGCAGCGGTTGCTTCCAACTACGATGACCAGTCATCCAACGAACAGCGAACACGCTAACACTCGTTAAATTCACCTCTTCTAGACATCTGCTTTCTTTAGTACAGTTTAGTAGTAAAGTATTTTTCATGTCTAGAACAATCTTCCCATTTTTAACCTAGGACCGGGTCGCCTACACCTGGCTAACGTAGGTAACCTTCAGCTCTCCACTGTTCAGAAGGAGGTAGCACGAGTCACGTGTTTATTGATTCTTCAATAAACACAATTTTGTTCTCTATCCTTACGCTTTTTCATTTACAGAGTAGTTTGCTATTTCGCCCACTAGTAACAATTCACGCTGTGCACTTCCGACAGAAACAGAGTATTTTCCTAAACCGAATTAACACAGCCGTTAGACGGCCGCCTGTTTCTTCCCATCCACCCGAGCACTGGTAGTGCTGGAGGGGAGGAACAGAGAAGCCACAACCACGAGGAATACCTTCATCCAAGGAAGGGCAGCAAGCTCAGGTTATTCCCGTGCTTCGAGCACTAATAGTGCTGGAGTGACCGTAGCCTGAGTTTTGCCGTTCAACCTTGCCTGAAATCACATCCAGTAGAGGCATTGGTGGTCCAAACGGCTCTCCGTCTCTGATCAGCCCGCCAAGCATGGGGGATCAGTGGAGACTTTTACTGAGCTCATGCCAGCAAGCAGCTACTGGACTGACACTGTTAAATTGTTCCCGTTAAGGTGCACTACGTGATTGTTCAAGCAGCGATACTCTATGCCTTTCAAGGTAAGGCACAGCAAAAGACGTAGAGAGCAAAACCTAGCGTTTGTTGCTGCCAAACAGTGGTCTGCACTTCCCCCTCCTACACAGGAAAGGCAGGCTGAATGGGACCGCATCACCGCACTCAGGCGCCAAGCAGTCGCAACTGTTCCCGGGGGGTTTGTTTGTTTTCCACCGCATATTCGCACCAGTCAAGGGTCAAAACCTCAACTTCATAAGCATCACGGTGGTCATCTGAGTAAGTCGGTAGCTAACACCTCTTGCCATCCACTGACAAACCACTCTATTGGTCTAGCGTATAAATCCTAGGCGATCGTGCCAAGCAGACCTTAACCGGGCACGTGACAACTGGTGCATGTGTACATAATGTACTGTATTCCAACTTTGTATGCATTGGTGAGTATAGTTCGTACTTATACTTTTTTGGTAATAATTTGTTGTTTAATGATCGGAGCATGTAATTTTTGGCGATGCTACTGAAATTTTTGTTTGATCAATGCGGTAAAAATTGAATTTTGAGTTTGGCAGAAACTGGTTTTTTTAGCATTGTTTACATAGAGATTTTGTCTCGGGGCCACAGGAAATGCTCTGTAGGCATGGACTTTCGGTCAATCCGACTTAGATGGTTTGAGTTTATACTGTATATGGTTATAAATATCACTTAATACAAATTTTTGGTGGTAAAAATTTTTTTTATTCAATATCTCGAAATTAAATTAGGCTACACCCCACTTTTTGTGTGTGTGTGTGTGGGGTTTTTTTTTTTTTTTTTTTTTTTTTTTTTTTTTTTTTTTTTTTTTTTTTTTTTTTACGCGCTGAAATACAGTAACTCAGACTTTCCCTAGCACTACAACTGTTGTCCTGAAGGGACTGGTACGTGTCTCAGTTGTATGGCGACGGTCTTTGGTGAAGAGCAGAGATTGGTAGGATCGTTGGCACCACTAGGATGCGATGAAGACCAAGGTAGGTTAGCTGATGGTTCCCGCGGCACCAGGTAGTGCGATGAAGAAGCAGGACAGGCGTCAGTTGCTTGAAGACTGGTCACGAGCCTTGGTGCGCCCTCTATTTATTCTCCTCGGCGGCATTCTCCTTGCTCGCCTGGCTTAGGGAAGTTGACTTGGAGAGGGAGTAGCAGGTGCTGAGTGCATGATATATATCCTCGGTGTGAGTGACATCAGTGGCCGGCGCTGGATCCAGGCTCATGTCTCAGCTGAGTGGTAGCCTGCTAGCTTCCCACTAAGACAATCCATGTTCAATCTTTGGCCAGGTCACTCCTGGTTTTCACATGTGGGAATCATGCCGGACGATGCCGTTGGTCGGCGAGTTTTCTCGGGGATCTCCTGTTTCCCCTGCCCTTACATTCTGGCGCTGCTCCATACACACCCTCATCGACTCTCAAAATCTCAATGTTAAGAGCCGCCCAAATATCTTCACTTACTTTGATAGAAATTGTAAAATTGTTAAACAGATATGCAAAAGATATGAAAATATTTATATGACCATCATTTTTTAAATCCTTGTCTCACACCATTTAAATTATGTTACTTTACATGGCCTTCTGTAGGTGTGCAAAATTTTGTGGATATCAGTCAAATTATTCCGCAAATATGACAAAATTTTCAGGTTACTTACCTGACACTACTTTGCAAGAATTCCAGCAAAGGAGGAGCTCTGTTTGCATATCGGTTGGTTGGTCTTTGAGGTATGGTATAAAACCTCCAGTGATCATGTGACATCTTCATAAATGGAGGGGGAAATGTTTATATATTAGCACATTATATTATTGTCATAGATACAATATACATATTTTAATTTAAATCTCTTACATAGTTTTGTAGATATAGCACACCAAGCTAAAATGTTTGTATACACTCCATTTAGAAAATAAGATATTTACATACTTAAAACTTAAAAATATATAAAAGACAGGAATCCAAGTACTCACAACCTAGTACTTGTCGATAGGCACACACACAAAGTAGGACGACACAGTTTTTTCACGCAGTTGCGCGATCGCGTGAAATGACTGTCTCGTCCTACTTTGTGTGTGTGCCTATCAACAAGTACTAGACTGTGAGTACTTGGATTCCTGTCCTTTATTTATATTTTAGTAGCCTAGCGGCCGATTTGCAACCTATACTTAAAACATATTAATTAATATAGCATACAACAGTACAACTTCACCAAATTTGAAAGAAATAGGTTGATTGTTTCCCAAGGTGCAGTATAAACACTATATTATTTCATGTGGGGCTATTTAACAAAATAGTGGAGAAATGAGGCTTTGCATAGACAGTTTTTGATGGATATAACTTATACTGTCAGCATACAAAATTTAATTTGAAATTTGTTTTGCAGTTTCGTAAATGAAAAATTCATAGATAAAATGTTTATATGGCTGCCGTTTTGAAAATGTGTGTCCAACTCTCTCAAAATTTATTACTCATAGTACTACTTGTTTGCCATATTTGGTATTGTCTATTTCATTTAAGTGGGTTAAAATCTGACGGACAATGTGACCAACCTGCACATAATGTAAACAGTAAATGCTCTCGTTCATAAAGTATTATATCAGCTAATGAACTGCTGCAGGATCGGTGTTAAGTTGGCTATTTTTATGATGGCTTTGGAAGAAAATATTACTCAGAACTAAAAATTTAAAATCTTAATTATATTTACATAATTTATGGTTTAAATTATGTTTTTAAACCAATATTCAATTTTCTTGGCTATTAGTGACTGGACTTTAAAAACATGTTAAGCATTTATGACCGAGTATGTCGACATGTACAAACAGTAAACGTTTCCAGCCAATGGTTAGCTATGTTTATGTTTCCAGTGTGCTTTTTTCTCATTGTGTTTTTTATACGAATATTTTGTTGGTGTTGTCGAAATATTTAATCAGTAGTTAATTATTATTTTATTTGCTTTTTTCAAGCATAATTGGTCGTAGGTATTATTGTAGTGCATTTTCTTGAGTGAAATGTAATATTAATCAGCACGTATTTACCACTTCGTTAAAACCGCCTTCCATAACAAAGTGGCACAAATATTTACATATATAAGTTTAAGTTTGTTTGTATCAGGTAACGTACACATTGTTGATTTTACTAAATGATTTTGCAAAAAATTATATGATGCTATTCACAAAGAAACGTGGTTTTAGTGAAGTAAACTCGCAATGATTGCCATAGAAAAACACGTGTTCAAGAGGTTGCAAATTTTACAAACAGTAAGTTTGCGTGTTTTGTAAATGTATTTGTAAACCGGTAATATAAATATTGAAATGCACGTGGCCTGAAAAAGCAGCACATCATACTTTTGTAGTGAGTGAATAATATTTATTTATTTGTCCATATTGTAAAGTCAACGAGTGTAAGGTTAACCTCGGTCAAAGTGTGTGCGTGTATATATTGCTGCATCTGTACGAATACGAACAGCAACGTATAATATATCACGTTTTGTTTTTTTCTGTGTTAAATAATTCAAATGTTATTTCCATAGGAGCAAAATTTTCCACTACTCCATCAAAAAAAATATGCAACTCGAAATGCCACACACTCGTAAGAAATAACATTGAAACAATGCAGTCTCACGAAAGATGTTTACCCCCCTCTATCAATGTTTCTTTTTTCCTGTAAATAAAATAAACAGAACTCCAAAAAAATTTAATTCTGTAATTAAAACATAAAACAGGTTGGAATGCCAACCTAGCTGTAATATCCTACATTAATTACTGGACGGAAGTTAGCTGACATCAGACATTAAGGGCCTGCCATGACAGGGAACACAAGGGAGGAAAATGCAAGTGTGCATTGGACTCAAAACATTTGTTTACAGGCGTCTTTTTCTTCAGTGACAAAACGGCTGCGGTGGAAGGGTACATTTTGGCAGTGTTGCTTTTCTAGAACTGTCAAAATTTACTCCACTTGCATGAAATGGACAATAGGAATCTGCCAATTGTTTCCTGAGCTACGACATAAAAACTTCATTGATTTGTGTGTCACTATCTTACAAAATAGAGGACAAAAGGGGCTCCGTGTAGAACATTTGATGTTTGCTGTATATACTCGCAGCATACAAAGTTACATTGGAATTGATTAAATGGCTTCGAAAATATAGGATACTATGCTGAAATAGCTATAATGCCACCATTTTGAAAATATGTGCCTAATAAATTGTAATATCTTATATTTATCTGACCTATCATGTCGAACTTGAAGAAAATTGGTGGAGTAGTTTTTAAATGACATAAAAGCTTTATTTTTTCATATGGCGATATCTTCCAAAACAACTGACCAACAATATTAATGTCGGAATTTAATGCTTACAACTTGTGCTGTCAGCATACAAAATTTGGTTAAAATTGGTTTAATGGTGTCAGAGATATGACATTGCTCTAAATTTTAGAATGGTCCCTATTTTGAAAGTAAGTGCCCGGCGTGGTAGAAAACTATAATATTAGGAGGCCTTACTAGTATTTAATGTGTAACAAGTTTAGTGAAATTTGGTTCATGCATCCAAAAATTGAAGATGGGGGACATACACACGTGTGAGCACGCGCACACACACAGGCATACAGACAGGAAAGTGATATCATAAGCCTTTCTTTCCTTCGGAAAGTAGGCTAAAAAAATTTAACATCAAAATCCACTATTGACATTCCCCTATTGTAATTTGCCTTTCTTGAGATATTTTGTGATGTGAAACCACATCTTTATTGTTGTAAGAGGTTCACAGAGCTACTGGAGTTGAACTGCTTTGGAATATTAGGTGGTTGGTTTTGTTACTCTTGTATAATGAGTGTTTTCAGTATTGAAATAAAAAATGTTTAACTTTGTTTGCTAATACGAGTCTATTTGTTGTAAATAGTTGTGGTGAACTCAATGTAATGTTGGTTGTGCCACCAAATGCCATATTGGCTGTATAACAATAAAAGTGCTTGGCCTTTGAAGATGGTTAACGTACACTAAATTGTTTCATAATTTTTTTAATTATTTGTGTCATTTCATACTGTATTATTGTAAAAGGTTTTTTTTTTTTTATGAGGACAGTTAGTCTATAGACATCAATGTAATTTGATCCTCTTTAAGTTTTTAATGTTTATATGTCTAAATTTAAGTTCTCCATCAGAAACTTAATATGAGAGTGGTGGATTACATATTCACTATACATAATTGCTATTATATAATTTTGTATTAAAAAAATTACTTTATTAAATATTTTTATTATACCATTAATGTCATCATGAAACAGGCATTGTACATTTGTTCTTGGAGTGTGATGTCTCCCAATGTTCACTGAATATTTCATTGCTTTACATACCAGAATACAAGAAAAATATTGTTTTAATGACATGCAACTGGCTTGAACAAAGTGGTCTTTTTTAGTGTTTGAATTTGGGAATAAATTATGTAATGCTGCAAGTTCAATAGCTATTTTGACAGAGTGACTGGTACGGCAGTTCCCGCTTTTGGTAGCAAGTGCAGTTCATTTATGTTCAAAATGTTGAATTTAGCCCTTACCAGCTGTGTAGAAGGAACCTAGCAATTATTAAGGCATCGGTGCATTATTCTTCAGCAGTGTTTTAAACTTCAGGTTTATACTTTAAAAAGATGTCATAATTTGGTTTTCTTATTTGTATACAACATTGTGTTGCAAGTATCCATCGTTAACGGTTGTAAAGGGAACTAGTTTGATCCAGAATGTCTTTGGGTAAAATTTAGGCACTATCATTTTGTGCTGGCATTTGAGAATGCATTTTGTAGTGTGCAATATGTAGTGTACCTACAGGAGTTCATTTAATTTTAAGTAAAGGATTGTATTTTACACCATTCCTGCATTCCCTTGTGTGTATTAATTTGCCCACTTACATGTTTAAGGTATTTTTAAGCTTTGTAGTTAATCGTTTTTAATCATGGTAACAGCTTAGTTCTTCAATATTTTTTTATTTTTAGCTATATGGGGTGTGGAATTTTTAGTAGAATGTGTTTTTCATTTTTTGCCGCTCATCTGTTTAGCTAATTTTATTCTGTGGTTTTCTGCCTCCAGTGCGTGGTCAAGGAAATCAGTCATTGGTCGATAACGAAGGTATGACTTTTTCAAATTATTGGTTTACACGGGGTGGGTGGGATGCATCAAATTTTAGGGCTTCAGGATAAATTTGTTTATTAAACAATGAAAACCATAGGTAATAATTTCCTGTTGTGCAAATTGTTTTAAAAATATCTTTTTTTTATTTATTATTTAACATTTTTGCAAAATAGTAAAGCTGTGGGTTGGCAAAGTTTCTAAATTGTAACATTTTATATAAACCTAAATTTGTTTTACATTTTGAGAATGAAAAACTAATTTTTGTCACAATCTCAGTAGTGCATAAAGCTAGCAGAAGCATGTTTTAGTTGCTATGTTTTGCAGTACAGTGAATTTTCGAAAATAAATTTTTCAGTGGACCAAAAACCAAACAAAGCAAGCGGGAAAATCATTGGCTGCACACTTGGATGTTAGAGCTGAGAAATATTGTGCATAACTTCAAAATGCACGTTTTTTTAAACCTGCAGCCTAAAGATGTCATAAAAACAACTTATTCAAGTTAATTTATGATAAAATACTCACTTAAAATTAAAAACCTCATTTCCTTTATCGGTGGGGACAATTTGTGCCAGCTATTATTTGCTGCGATATTTTAAAATCCTTATGCTTACCAAACCTGCAACCGATAGTTTCCTATATAAATTTTGCCCATCAAAAGACCTCCATGTTTATAACCTTATTCCTAATACCAATTACAATAACTTGTTCATAGATAGTTGAATACAATGTCAGAGACAGTTTGATTCGTTCTCGCCAACCCATGAGTGCAGTAAACACGTAAGTAGTATAAGAATACGAGATGCTTTCTCACTGTCGCCTACCTACAAGTGCAGTAAACACGTAAGAGAAATAAGACAGAGTAGTCAGCAGAACACGTAAAAATACTTGGATGTAAACATTACTTTCAAAAGCGTTAGGTGTCGCTTTTCTCCAATGTTTTGTATTCACATAGTTTTCAAAAATGATTTATGCAATCAATATTTGAAGAATGTACCGCCTGTTTTGAATGGGCATTTTAGGAAAACAAACGAGCAATCGTTGAATGCAGTCAGCAATTTGCATTATTTATATGTGAATTTTAAGGGGACAAAAATTAACTGGAAATATGGTTAAACTTAAATAACTGGAATAAATAATCAAAAACATACTGTAAATGCTAGTTAGCTTGACGTGTGCCCGACTAGGGATAGGTTCTATTGACTACAGTGGCGTCACTAGGATAGTAAGTGTGGAGGGGCTTAAGATTGCCAGATCGGGAGTCAAACCCGAGTCCTCCCGATCCGGGGTTTTACTGCTGTGCCACGTTGTTTGGCAGACATAGACATTCCAAAATAAAAATAACAAGACAAGGCTACAATTCAAGGGCAAATCCAGGAATTAATTTTGCCTTAGAGGTAATGATTTTATTTGAATTTGTTTTGTGGTGCTTAAAGTATAGTCAACAGCGACAGCTGTACTACCAAATTTGTGCTGTATTTTTCCATCATTGTCTGTACAATGAGACTAAACATTTACCTTGGCTTACATTACATGCATTTTACACAAAAAATATTGAGTGAAGCAGAATATTTCTGACAGTTTTATGAATGAGTGTCTTTTTTTCTCATTTACCCCTCCTTTCACATCAACTCTTATTCAGCTGAAAGCAATTTTTATTTTCACAAACAATTTAAACTGATACACTAGCAGAGGATAAGATAAGCCACCAATAGAAGCTACACAAATTTTCATAAAATTCACATCCTACATGTTAGAAACCACAGGCACATCTACTTATTTATCTGTTACTAGCATTATTTACACCTAAATAAAACATTTGTCACAGAGTCAGAAAGTTTTTTGCATATGTTATGTATCATTGTAAGGTACTCAACTAGCTTTTATACCTATCTAATACATAAATATTTTTTTTATGAAAATTTTAAAACTGGAAGTTTCAGTAGACATTTATAATATTAATTTTATAGATTTGGAGATGGTGAATGCCCCCTGCTACCCTCCACCTCTTTGGGTTCGCCCTTGGCACAAATGTTACGCACATTGCATTGTTTAAACAATAAAATGCACCAAAATATACTCAGCGAAGATGCTGAAAACTAGGATGTGTGAGTTCCAGTCTTCTGTTGGATTTGAATACGAATTCATTGATCATGGAGTCCTGACACACTTTCTTGCTGTCTTCTTTTTCTATTACCAGCAGAGTTTGAGATGTGAGCCGCTCCTGTCCCATGGTATATCTGAAGTACGTTTTAAGTCTTTTGAGTACACTGAAGGGGCTTTCACTTAATGCTGATGAAACGGGATGGTAAGTGCGATCGGGTATTTTTTTAGCTTCGGGAACATACTTGAAGGCAAGAGAGTGCACAGATCAAGTAATGAAATATCACTTTTTTGCTTTGTTTTTTTTTCAGGTAGTTTTTAGCGACAACTATTTCAGCTTCAGATACTTTAACTTTATAGTGCTTACAAAAACCTTGCAAATGATCAAGAGATAAAAACTTTGTGGGATTATTGACTACTAGTTTCAGAGACATCACTTCAAGGGCTTTCAGAATTTCTTTATTCGGCTAATCAGTAAATCGCTTATCTCAGAGTTCATGAAGTCTTATTATAGGATAAAACATTTTGTGTTTGGTTTTTTCTAAATCCGAGGACTAAGAGGCACATTCAACTTGAGGCCTGTCGTTCCCATGTCCGACAGTTTAAAAAATAATACAATCATTCATGGTAGAGGATGTTTTCAAATTTTGTTGGGGACGATTGTTCTCAACAACAGACTTACAAAAAATTCCCAGCAGGCCTTCTCCAAACTCCCTAGCACTGTCGTACACTGATTTGAAGTGTTCTTCATTTTGAAGCTGTTGCAGTGTCTTGTGTCACTCACAGAAGAAACAGCAAGGAGAGCTTCACTAAGGTCATAACTAGGAGACTGAAAACTCTTGCTAATTATGTCAGTAATTCCTAAAACTTCAATAAAAATGAAAAATATGAATATTGTAGATTGTTTTTTGGGGAAAAGACAGAGACCCTTAGCAGTGAATGGGTCAGCACCATCATCAGGATTTTCAAGGTATTTTAACAAAGCAGGGTAGGTATTTTTCACTGCTTTCATAGATCTTAACTGAGAGGACCATCTGACAGAACTGGAAGCTGCTAGTTTAGTCTTTTTGAGATTTAGGTCTTTCTGCACTTCAAGAAACTGATTGAGAGGTATTGTCGATCTAGAAAAATAATTATGCAAGTTATTCAACAAATCAAAAAACTCTCTGACTTCAGGAATCTACTTGCAAGTATCAACTAGTACCAAATTAAGTCTGTGTGCATAGCTTTGTATATAAATTGCCAGAGGATACTCATTCTCAAACAGTTGTTGCACTCCATTATAATGGCCACTCGTTACATTAGCCCCATCGTAGCATTGAGCCACACAAGCCAGATTATATATATCATATTCTTTCATCTTTTCAACCATCATATTGTGTAATCCGGAAGCACTTAGATCTCTAACATTAAAGAATGTCAACAATTTTTCCTATACTTTATCATCGAGGATATAATGCACACAAATACTGAACTGTTTTGTCTTGCTTACATCTCTGGTTTCATCTGCAATAACAGAGAAGTAAAAAGAACTCTTCACGTCAGTTAATATTTTATTTCTTGCAACTGTTGCACAGGATTCTAAAATTTCACTCTGGGACGACACTGATATATAAGTTGCATTTCGTGGCATAAAATCCAACAGTGAGGTTTGAAAGCTTGATTGAAAGTCACGTGTCAAATTTTGAAATCAATTCAAGAATTTCTAAACAATTTCCATGATTTTGACTATCTGCATTTTCACAGTGACCTCTTTGAGATATACCCTGGTGAACTGTGAGTAAAAGCACGTCAACTAACCTTACCAAGTACGCTCTGTGTCTTGTCCTCTAAGTTTGCATTTACCTGCTGTTTAGCTCCTGTGCCAGAAGTCTGGGCAGTACAGAAATTTAACCATCATTCTGCTGCTTCCTTGAGATAGCATTCTGTAATTTTATGATCTGTAACCTTTTGTAATGTATGTTTCCAGTTGGAGAACCCACTTTCGAACAAAGGCACTATCTCTGTAGCCCACCTCCCCACGCAATACGAAATGTCTGCATGGAAAACAAAATGCGGCTTAACTTGATACACTGTATTCTAAGCACGAGAATAGATTATACCAGGTTTTAGAAAAAGATCGTTTCTGTTTACCAAATACTCTCAGTGGAAAATAATTTATAGCAGATTGTTTTGGTTTTTCTGTCTTGCCCGATAGATCATAAGGATCGTCCACTTTATTAACACCATGGATAACTGGTTCACAATTTCTTGGCACAATCATTTCTGCTTGTTTATTTACATCGCCAACACTGATATTATTTTGAGAATTACATTCACTCAAGTCGTTAATAATTCTTACATCTGTTAAAGTTTGAGAAGACACAGATTTCTTCAGCTTGACAACGAAAATATCCATATTTACACAATTGAAAAAATTCAGTGTTATCAACTTCTCAGCAATCAGTCTGCCTTCACGCGGGCTCTACCCAGCAGCATGAAAAAATACAATTACTGATAATCAGTGATATCTGAGAGTCTTCGGTGTGGCCCCGGCTACGAAAATAAATTGGCAGTGAATACATTAGCTCAGAACATTATCTGTAGCACATGTTAACAATTTACAGCATTGCCTTACCAATATCACATTCTTAATCAAATATGTGATTTTTATGTTAACTACAATTTTCACTATGTGGGTTGGGGGGGGGGGGGGGTTGAGAAAATTTGAAGGGGCTTAAGCCCTCCCAAATAAGGCTTAGTGACGCCACTGATTGGCTATTTGGCTATTCACGTCAAATTTTGACATGACGTCTTCTACAATATTAATATTAACAACTACTACTCATCCGTGCAACTGCATCCCTGGCAGTTTGTCTACAGAGTCAAGATACCACCACGGCCTGCAAGATTGTTGTATGTACCAGGCAAGGACAGACATCCAAATAATAATTTATTATTTCGCCCAATTAGCCACCGAGACTATCAAGAGGTCCAGGGCGAGTACAGCAGTGTGCCACAGGATGCCGCCACACGTAAGATGCCTAGATCCCACCGCTCGCCATTATACCACACGCACCATGGATCTAGGCTCTGGGCTTGCACCTGCTAACTCCTCTCCAGACGCCCTATGCTAGTGAAGGAAGTGATGGCCGAGGAGTATAAAGGAGATGCATCCTGGCCTCTGGATCGTCAGTTCTGCTTCAGTTCTCGATCATCTCTTCTGAGCTCTCACCGCTTCAGCTATTGGAGCCGGGACTCACACCTCTCCAACTACTTCGCTACTTAAGGAAGAACCAGCGGCATCACCAGCTTCACACTGAGACACGTTCAGTCCCTTACGGACACACAGAGAGTAGAGCTCACCCCAAGGATTAATTGTACGCAACATGCACTAGCTACTGCCTCCACTATTAATTTTGCACAGGGCGCCTTCCCCTGTTTAAGATAGGATGTTTCACCTTCCGCCTAGCCCGTGTGGATTTAGGAGATAGTACTTCTACCATCTGTATTTATTTCCATAGGGTCAATAAACACTGATCTTATCAGATCTCTTGACTTTCACTCCGAGTTCCTTCCGTGTGTCATCGGAGCTGGAGGAATCAGCAGGAGATCAGGTTTGAACGTACGAAACTTACACGTACATTACAGCAGAACATCCTTTGAAGGCTACTCGTGAAGTAGCCCCCCACCTTACCGCTCACTTTGAGGTGTCGAGGAGGGGAATCTTCTTGGAGTCCGGGGAGACCAGTGCCCACTGGACACTCACCTCACTAGTATTGGAATGCTACCTGTTCCTTGCACCAGGTGGGAGGAACGGTAAAGCCACTACACTAGGTAACTCCCGGTGGGATTGGCTTGCCGGCTAGAGTGCTCAACTCTCACCGTGCGGTTCCCGTAACCAACGCCCTGCAGCTTGAACCTTCTCCACCCTGGTGGAATCATCAAGAGTGAGGCAGTGTTGGCGACAGTAATTGGCACCCATACTTGGACACACACACATCAACTGCCTACCTCCTGCTACCCCAGCTTTAGTGCCTAATGCCTTACACCTGTAGGGGTGGAGTTGAGAGAAGGGCCAAGAAGGCGAGTGCTATCTCAAAAAATCCACAGGGACTACATATCCTTCGTAGTAAATTCGGACTGCTTAATTCACGTGAACAGGCTGCACTGCTGAGATGATTCACCGTATCTGTACCCACCATCACGCCAGTGGATTTGTTCAAACCACCTACCAAAGTCGCGGAAGGCTATCACCTCATAGTACAGGAGGCACTGTTTTGCGAGAGGTCCATCAGTACACCAGAACCGCAACCTAGCACCACACACCACCCCCCAGTCGAGTGCCACACATCCAGGTAGAGCGAACAGGTGCAGTACCGCCACTCAGCGAACAGTCACGCTGCCCTACTGCACCACAACCTAAACCTGTTCTACACCGGGTGAAACTCGCTGAACCAGACTTCGTACTAAGTCGACGGCCAACCAGACCTGTGCTGTACACCGGGCGGGCCCCAGTGCCCAGAGACGAATAGCCACCTTGAGATGCGACTCGCCTGGCGTTGACTAAGTCACTCAAGACAGGGACCGTCAACCAGCCGGGACTGACACATGTCAACGTGTTTACATTACTGTTGAGAAATTAGGTTTTGGTCGTGGTCAATTTTACAGTTTTAGTTCATGATGCCAGAATGACTAGAAACATTAAGGCGTTTTAATGTATCGCCGGCATTCGGCCAGTATACATGACTGGTCGGATGACCTGTCAGAGAAGGGCGAAGTCCGGTGACACTGTCACGGCCGTGTGAATGGACTAGTCCTTATTCAGTGGTTTACTTGATGATCTGCGTGTGGTGTTGCCTTGGCTGGGGTGCTGACTGATGGCTGCCGTGGATGTTCCCAGGACATGAAATGCTCTTGCTCATCTGGTTGCCGGAGGAAGACTGCTGACTGCAGGAAGGTGATCACAACCACTGGTTAGTGATCCCATATGGTAGTGCTTCTCCTCTTCTCAATGCCTCGACCAATGAGTGAGAGCTAATGGTCTTAATTAAAGGTGGGAAAGGGGTGCCGGTAGTGCTGAGGGGTGAAGTATCTCAGTGGTGCGGGTGGTGTGAAATCTGCCCCATTTAGGTAGAGTGCTGCTAAGTGCAGCACTCCAGCTAAGTTACTTTGGGAGGCGTAAGCTGCCTTTCTCAACTTTCTCTGCACGTCTCCCTTCCAGGTGTACAGGTACAGTACAGGTGATAGAAAAAACTACAGCCTTGCAAAAGTTAAGCTGGCTTCTTCACGTGTACTTCTAAGTGATTTTAAATGAACAGGCAAGTGTTATACCTAAGGACCCCTAAAAATGGTGAATAAAACTGGCCGATTTTGGTGATTAAATATGTTAAATGTGGTGCAAAATTTCGCTGTAAAAACATTAAAGCTGTGCAAAAATTCTGTGAAGAAATTTTAAAGCTGTGAAAAACTTGTTCTGTAAAATTAACGAAATGGGGGCTAAAATTAACCAAATGGATTTAATTTTTCTTAAATATTATTAATTTCTAATAATTGTAATGTAGGCATACTTATTTTAATAACTCAAGTTAAATGAAAATGCATTCACTTAATCAACTAGCACTAAGAACATATAAATGTACTCAACCGTGAAATATTTTAATGAAAATTGTATTTATAATAAATTTTAAAACTTTGGGACGAATAAAATCCACGGCACATATTTGAGGTTAGATTCAGGGCATATTGTATGTTGACATGATCTAGATCAAGCAAATTTAATAGAATTCCCTGCAAGAAAATCTTGACATAAACCTACCTTGGACATATGCTTTAAGGCAGTTCCTCATGCAGCAGATCATCTACTTTTTCTAGGGGTATCATCATTCCAACAAAGTCAGTCACAAATTCCTGCTTTTTTTTTTCCTTCATTTCACTAACATATTCAAGAGATTCGCCAATGCTAACTTGTATTTTCGGAACCGCAGATGCATATATATATATATATATATATATATATATATATATATATATATATATATATATATATATATATATATATATATATATATATATATATATAATTTTTTTTTTTTTTTTTTTTTTTTTTTTTTCCCATGTGTCTTTGCGTGACCAGTCCACATGGACGTTGCAAAATTTGCACATCATTATCTCGTCCATGACATTTAAAACTTAAAACCCCTCTCCCTTAAACTCCCTCTCGCGGCTCATAATATACACAACCTTGGACATTTTCAAAACTGTGAGTAAGAAATGAAAACAATGTTTAAATTTAGACTCACATCATTACAGATAAACTATAAACTAACAAAATAAACATGGTAATTGGTTGCAGTGCGGCACATTTCAAAATTATACACATGGCCTTGGATTTTCCGTGCAGCCAGAAGTAGCTAAATGAAAACACATGCGAGTCCTAAGATTGCGCGACATAATTATCTGTGAGCGTTTTGGAACTATCACGACCATCGGTATTCGTACATTCTATTGTCAAATTTACTGCCCTCTTTTGAGTTTAACGAAAACTACGTGAACGACCGAGTACTATTGACCTATCTGTGGTTGTACCACAATTGATTTGCGACCAAATGTCCCCCAGCGCTATTATATAATTCGTTGTGATGTAAACACATGGGAAGACGTCTGAATTTGTGCGAAACTTTGTGTTTTAAGAAAATATGCCAAAATTCACGGGAAACCCCTAATTACACCAAATTTCGCTAATTTTGCTAGTCACCATTTTCAGGAGTCCTTAGTTATACCTAGTGCTCCCTGTGTCCGGCTCTGTAGAGAGAGGTAGACAGCGGTAGGTTGGTCCAAGCTGTGCGAAAGGATACTTAGGTGTGGTATCCACAGGGGGTCAGTCGTTCAGAACTAGTTCCAGCTTCCTTCTGACCCCCATAAAGAGCGGTGGTGGATTATGGAATAGCCTGACTCCGATTCACCTGGTGAAATAGTTTCTACTGGTTGAAGCTCTACCAAACTCTACCCAGGGCAAAGCTTGGGTGACTATCTAAGTGTTTGTTTCTGTCTTTAAACAGCATGTAGAGTGCCAGCTTCACTCTGGCGGTCGACGTTTACGTAGGAAACAACACAGTGACACTCAGTAAATTAGCACATTAATGGAGTATATAACACGGTGGCCCTGTACTGCCTCTTATACTAATTCAAATTGACACGGAAGTTCAAGACTACGTAAAAGGCCAGCTGAAGGTGATTTGGTTCTGAATCTGATGGGAGCAAGACAATAATATCTGCCAGGTAAGAAGTAATTCAACAACATGATCCTAACTATCAACCTGGTGTCCTGGTGACTACCAGAAGGGTAGTATTGCTGTTACCATCCGGTAAGGCAGGTCCTGAAGGGACTGTCATGACAGTTACAAATGGGGACGATACCAAGGGGTAATAAGGAAGGAGCAGTCTATGTCTTTAGGAACTGATGTAGGTCCAGTCTTCCAGAAACAGGAGGGTCTGCGGCTTCAGAAGTGTCTTCTGGAAGTGTTTTCTTCAACTGGTAGCTGATTTCAGCTCTAAAGAGAGTAGTGGAATCTGCGGGCATACCAGTGAGAGTGAACTACCGGTGGCTTCCTCTGGCCCAAGTCTGAGCGGTGGAGGAAACATTGACTGACTTCTGCTGGTCTCGCAGGGGTATTTAGACTAATCTCTCCTTTGACCAGAGTTGTCGAGGGGTGAGGAAGGAGATAAGCTCCTCCTCCTGAGCTTGGCAGCTCTTGTCTGCGTTTAGAATGTGCGCTACTCTCCCTCTGTGTGTCGTAGAACTACGTGGCCTGGGGTAGCAGGCTTGGTGTCTCGGTCTGGCAGTACAATCTTACTTTGGGGGGTGTTGCTGTGATGTCTGGCTTGGAGATCTGGGTGAACAGTACAATCTGGATTGATGTGTGTGTAATAGTATCCAACCTTGCGTAGGAGTATCCTGTAGCCACATGTCCAGCCTCTTCAGTAACGTTGGTATAATGACTTGCCGAAAAGGGTGAACATTGTGTCCAGATGGGGTGAAGTCGAGTGTGCAGAGTCAAAGATTTTTTTCTCCCCTCATCTTAGTAAAGTATTAATTTCTGAATAACCAGGAATGGGTCTGTTCCACTTTTTACCCAGTTCCGTTCTGGTTTTCGATTTGGTTACAATTTTCAGTTTTCATAGTCGGTGTGGATTACGAGAACGGAATTTTGCCACAATTTATTTATTTCTTGGCATGACATTTTGTGGCATAATATTTCTAAACCACTGATAACTATTTAAGCAAAATCTCTATTTAAATAAACATTAAGTATACTTGCGACAGGTAAAGAGCGAGATCTTGAGCCATCTGACCATCTCCACTCTCATATACATGGTTCTTTTTTTCTTATATTTCTCTCTTTTTTTAATTATATACTTTAAAATTAAATACATGGTATGTGTAGGTCATCCGTAACTCTCAAATTTCAAAAGGATCTTAAGGATAAAATAAGCTTGTGTTTGCTAGTAGAAAATTCAAAGGAATTTAACAGTGTGGAATAATTTACTTGTGGAACATTGTTAAATCACTCTTCTGTTTAGTTACCAATAAATATGATCTGCTTTGTACAGATGGAGGTGAGAGTGCTGGTGATGGAGGTGAGCGAGGTACCAAAGTGTGGGACAACGAGGAAGATGTAGTTTCCTATTCCTGGTCTTTCTTCCATGTCATGTTTGCATTTGCAACTCTCTACGTTATGATGACACTCACCAACTGGTATTCGTAAGTATTTCTATCTTTGCAGTATTCATCACAGAGACTGAAAGTAATTTGGAGGGAAAAAGTGTAATTAACTGAAAAATTACTGTCATACACTATTGCAGAGGTATTAAAAAAACATATTTCTATAGGCTCTTGGTGATAAAGTAAGCTTTTTTTGAGGCCCTAGTTACTTTTTCCCTGTCAGCCATTTTTTATGTTTCCGCCGCTTGTTTAAATATTGCCATGAAGTAATAAACACAGTGTATATATTTCACTGGACTCAAAGTTAATGTCGAAGGCTACACAGAATAAAATCTGGCTGATAACATCCGGCCAAGCTATTTGCAACACATACCAGCAACAAAATGCTTTAATACAGAACTGTACACATGTTGGCCAACATAAACAGTGATCCACCAACATAGTCAACATAAAATTTTCTTTTGGCCATGTTAAAGGGATCACAGGGTGAGGGGGGAATATTGTCTGTGTCCCTAACTTTTACATGTCTTTAACTCAGAATAACTATTAATTAATATTAAATAAAATTTCAATACAAGTAATATCAGTATTCAATGTTGGATGTTTCCCTAAGGAAGCTCTCTGTAGAGCTATATATTTTATAAGGGCATTTCCAAGGGTGCAGTGTCACACAATATCTGGGTCCAAAAGTGCCACAAGTTGATGACACTATGTACATATTATTAATATCATTTAGATTTTCCCTTCTCAATTACCCCCCACATATTTTAAAAACGTACATAAAATTTAAAAAAAATGAAATGACATCATCACTGTAGCACATTTGTACTTCAAACTATTTATTTTGCACTCTTAAAATAAAACGCATCATATAACTCAGAATAAAGTCCTCAACATATTTATTGACAGTTATTCCAAATGAGAGGTTGACGCGTGTCCGATTAGCTAAGGCTGGATCACGATCGTATGGCTTTGGTTGCACTTAGGCCAGTTGTGCTTTCAGGATTTAATTATGGACATCTTGATGTCGAGTGGTGGTTGGCTGCAGACGGTTGATGCTGGTATAGTCTCGTTCTACCTATCAGCCTGCTGTAGGGGAAGCTAAATCACCCGGCTGCTTGGCAGCGAGGCAAGCAACTCTTTGCTCCTCCCTTCTTGTGCAGTGTTTCACCTTAAATGGCATAGAGCATGTTTTGGCTGCTGAGAACTGTGGGTCGAGCACCGTGGACACGACTGACCCTAGAATAGTGTTGCCTAGTAGTGGCTGGTAGCACGAGCCCGGTGCCTCAGAAGGCCCCTTCACCTTTGCAGACGAACCAGAAGCGTTGAAGCCATGTGGGCTATCGCTGTAACTACTGAGTGTGAGTTACCCAACCAAGACCAGGCCATAGCACCTAAGCAAATGCCCCCGCCAGCACCCAGGTGCTCCGGTAGGGGTACAACTCAGGCGTACTGTCTCTCCCTGGGTGGAAAGTGTTTCTAGTGATTGGGGCTCCTCTATTTTATTCCTCCAGTACCTATATACTTGGTAGGAATAAAATAGATGGCCACCTAATATGTGTGTATCAGAACTGGAGCTGCCTGAGGGGGAGTCTCCAGTTATAGCTAGATCGTAGTAACAATTTCCCGTTCTTAGTCGGCGGTACTTGGCTCGAGGTTCTCCTAGCAGTTGGTATAAAATTACTCTATGAATGAGATTCCCAGTTTGAAGAAACATAGCTGTGTTTATTAATGGCTTAGTAAACACAGTGACTTGTGCTATCCTGCCAAGTAGACAGGTGACTGGAAGTAAACCTACGGTAGCCAGGTGTATGTGACCTGGTCCTAGGCTAGTTAGGGAAAGTGAAGTAAAAGTGACGAAAATTGCTAACAACAAAACTAACTATCACCGGAGTGTCTGTAGGAGACGGTGAAGGTGGTGTGTGGTATGTCTCTAGTTACTGTAGAAGATTCTGGTAACTTGGTAATTCGATAGACGTCACTGGAGTGTCTGGTTGTGGGTGCTGCAGAGCTCTAATGGTGACAGCAATGGTAGCAGCCTCTGGGAACTGCTCAAGTCTATTGACGTCAATGCTGGTAGCCGCTGGTGGCTGCCGAAGACTGTTGAGCAAAGTCCAAAGTAGGTAGCTTCAGATGGCTGCCGAAGACTGTTGAACAACGTCCAAAGTAGGCAGCCTCGGGTAGCTGTTGATTTGTTGACGCCAATGGTAGCAGCCTCTGGATGGCTGCAAAAGAGTATTGGGCTGTTGGTGGCAGCCTCTGGAAGGGCTGCCGAAGATCTACAAGTAGTCAGAGGGCCCCAGCACTGGAAGTGGTGGAGCGAGCTTGAAGACTCTCAGGAACAACTGGTGAGATCCGCCGCGCACTGACCTATATAGTCAGGATAGTGGGTGTTGTGGTGGCCGCAGGGGAGGGTGTGTGACGTCCCTCTGCTGTGAGGCCAGAGTAGGGGTAGCACCCTCTAGTCATCTCTCGGCCTTCGCGTACGCTCAGTGGCGCTCGGGCATGCCCCGAGGCGGCTGATGGCTTGTATGCTCTCAGTGCGGGCAAGGGGGGGTGATGCACCACTTGCTTTTGCAACCCCTCGTATCCACATGTCTGGCTGCCCTCCAGGGATTATGACAGACCGTAACTTCCGTGTACAGGTTGGCACAGGGTTTAGAATCTCACGTGTGAAGTGGTATACTATGTTGCAGTGAGATGAGTCATAATCGTTGTAGATAATTGGAATAAGAGGCATGTGTCAAGGTCTTCAAATAGTGTTCGATTTATGGTGAATAGTTTATATGATTGTTTGATGGTGGCTTATCATCACTTGTTTTTCATGTTTGATATTAACCTTTTTCTCTAGCTGCATAGTAGGGTATGTCTCAATAATTTTTAGTTTGACTTTATTTTTATTTATTTTTTTATGTAACATGATATAGATACAAAACCTAAGTAGGCGTACTCACGGGGCAGTTCACAGTAAAGTGAGCACTGTTAAAACCAACCTTTGAAAGAGAAACACTACCTTCTTAACTGCATATATACTGCTGTACACACACACACAAGTCTTGATGTATTGCAAATGTTGTTTTTAAATTTATGGTAAATACTGATATTTTCTGCTTGATGCACATTTAGAATACGAATTGGCATGTTTGTAACACATTTATTAGGTTTCCAAAAATTTAATATTTTCATTTGGCTGATACCTAAATAAAGTCATTGTGCTCATGGCAATGTAAATTGTACAAGTGTTGGAAAGATACAAATGAAGAAAAAAATCAGTCCAAAGCAGGGCTTTCAGGTGTTCTGTTATTCGTGAACAGCCTAGGAAACACAAAAAGTAGGACATACACATACATCCTATTTTGTTTATGTGCATTGATCAATGAGTACTGCCCTGTGATTGCAAAACTCATTCAAAGAAACCCTGTAAATATGTACCTGTTTTTGTTTTCTCCAGGCCCAATTCATCTTTAGAAACGCTGAATTCTAATTCTGCGTCAATGTGGGTGAAAATAATCTCCAGCTGGATGTGCATTGCTCTGTACACGTGGACCCTAGTTGCTCCAATCATCCTGCCAGATCGCGAGTTCAACTGAGTCCTTATAAATTTTTAGTTGTACATATTTTATCCTGTTGCCTTGGTTCTCACTGCATTAGGCCGGTCAAAAGTTGTGGAAGTGAAGCTTGAAGGACTATATATACTTAATTGTGTAGTGAATGAATACTGTAACAACTTTGCATTAGTTAATAAAAGGAAATGTGTTTTTTTTTCTTGTGTTATAATCTCATTAATAAAGCCAATGTGTGATTCAGGACATTAAATTCTGTGAATGCAAAAAGTTTTTATTATATTTTGCCAACTATCTTAACTTTGAGCATCTTTCGATACATTTGAATTGTGTGGAATATTTCGATTTGATATACAGATTAAATAATGGTTTGTAAAAAAAGTTTGGTCTCTCAAGAAAGCTGCTTCATTAAAGTTTCCTCCCCCCAATTAAGATGGAATGGTGGATGTGAAACAGTATCCCCTTTCTCCTTTTGTGGCTGCTCATATGCCATTAAACTGTGATTCATTTGTGGAAAATATTTCTGAATGCTTTAATTTTTGTGATTCCTATAGAGAGTACTGTAGGTCAGCTTTGAAATGGGTTATTGTTTGTCACCTAAGATATTATCTTTTGCATATATATATATATATATATATATATATATATATATATATATATATATATATATATATATATATATATATATATATATATATATATATATATATATATATATATATATATATATATATATATATATATATATATACACACACATATATATATATGTTAATAGTGCAACAGAAAATAAGTACATTACAGAGCTGGTTGTGATGTGCAACTGTAATATTAATTCAAGAGAATGGTTTCAAATATAATTTTGTGTCAGCATATTATTATTTAATGTAATATTCTTCTGTATAAAAGTTACTGTATGCTGTTTTATTGAAGTTGGTGAAATGAAACAGATGTAATGCTAGTTTTTGTAGGTATTAAAGTGCTTTATTGCGGGTAGTGTTGGAATATGTATAACTGTTCTATGCAAATGTTTGTGATATGCCATTACTATAGCTATTTTATACATGTATTTCTGTATGATGTGAACGTTATCTATAAAGTGTTACAACAGTCGTGTATTTCGTGTTATTTCAGTATGTGGTAAATATTGGTAATTATATGTAAGAGTAGCATCACTGGGGGTTTTTTTTTTAGTACAAGTAGTTAGCATAGGTATTTTATAAAAAACACACAACATACACACTCACACTTAAATAGATAGTGTTGAAATAATTAGTTCATGAGCTGAGAGAGAAGGAGAAATACAATCAAGATGGAATATGAGATGGTGTCGTCACAACACCAAAACAGCGCAAACAGACTTTTGTCAGGTTCTTTTGCATGAGCTGTACCAGTATCCTTGACAATAGTCCACTTGTTTAAAACACTAAATTGTCTGTCGAAATGTGGATTATGATACCAGATATCTTCGTGAAGCTTTGCACTACCACCAGATTGTATATGTTGATTTTGCCATGCACCAGTCTCTAGTTTCTATTAACGTGTCTGTGGGAATGGCTGTGTTGTCAAAAGTTTATCATGCTTGATGCTTTATATTTTATGTTTCTTTGTCCGTGGTATTAAGTCACATATTTCCGCGATGTTCATCATGTTAAATTACTTTTACATAATTAATCAATTCAAATTAAATTCTATTATGGTGCATGGTTAAACAGTATTAATACTGTTTGGTTGTAGGAAACTAGGTATTTTCTTTGCAGTAAGCAAAGCATGACTGTGCCTCTAGATTAAATTACGTAATGAAAAAGTGACAAAGGAGTTGATTTAACGTTAGATGTGAGTGTGTCATGGTTGTCAGCTAGTGACAACACTTGGCTTGCTGTAATTGGTAGCAATGAGCAAGTATAGAAAATTGTTAAGAGCTTTGTTGTGGATAAAATGTAAAAGTGCAAGCATTTATTTATATTTGCCTTTATTGATGCTTACTCGTGCTCTACTGCAGATGTGGGTAATACTGTCTATTTATTCATTTTGAAACAATAGACTGATGTATACTATTCAGTGTGTATCATACTATCTAAGATAAAAGATAAAATATTGTTTTTATTTCATATATTATCAAAAAATTGATTGCTTAATTTTTCAGAATTTTGAAATTTTGATGCTTGTTGCCCTATAGAATACAGACACTTTCGATGTGGTTTTATGTGCACTAGATCAGTCGTGCTCAGTCTTAGAACTGCAGTGATGCTTGTGAGTTAGATTTTTGACTTACTACTCTTACTAGTTGTGTCGGTTGGCGACTGGGTACAAAGTTAACCACTGCTGGGACTACGGTGGGTCTGGTTGGGACACTGGCTCGCTTTGGGGTACCTGTCTTACCAGGAATTGCTTAGGTCACTGCAGCTGAAGCTGTTGCTGGCTGGCTGGCTGACTGACTGACTGGAACTGGTGACTCAGGGAGGAGGGTGGTGTGCACTGGTACTGTTTTGACTGACACAGTACCGTCAGTTTCACTCCACTGTTTCTCTGCTCCAGAACAGGAGATTGTCTGCCCCGTACCTTACCTCTGTGCCCTTAGCAGAGTATTTACTATGGAGTGGTGGTCTTGGGCTATGCGAGCGTATGCAGGAAAATACAGTAAAGTACCTAAATACTGGAGAAGAAGGCTTCTCTCTTGGCGGCGGTATAGGCCACCTTTTGGTCCTCCCTCTGTGAGCCGTACCTTTTTCCAAAAGGCACAGTGGTCTGGTTGACACTTAAGTACACTCTCGATGTACGTGAACTTGAGGAAGATCCCTATGTTAGTGTACATCCAATAGTGGTTGATGGCGTGAGCTCGGTGCTCAAATACACCTTCGAGCACCGTAAGTGGTCCGGCAGCACTTCAACGTGAGGTGACTGTCTCGCCCCTCTTGGATGAGTTACTGTTACTAGTGGTTGGGGCTCTGGGGCTCTACCGTTCTATCCACTGAAGTGTCGAGAACGGGTGGCCGTCGAATGGCGTGTTTGTCTAATGTACAGACTCCTGAAGGGAATCTGCAGTCCTACTCTATGGTTCGTGCTTCTGTTGCAACACCTGGTCTCGGTTGATGTCGTACAGTAAATATGTCTAGCGGTTGTAGTAAATGCCTCTAGAATAGAAATCCTGAGTGAAATGAACAAGATGTATTTATTAGACATAATAAATTCAGTGATGCGTACTACCTCCTAACCAAGCAGAGTGTGATGTGGAAGTAACCTACAGTAAACAGGTGTGGGCGACTTGCTCCTAGACTAACCAAGGTGGCGAATTACTTTAATGGCTATGAAAATAACTCTTTCGCAGCTACTCTAACCTAGGGGCGTCTAGAAGAGACTTTACTAAATGGAGACCACTACTTCTAAAGGCAGTGGGTGTAGCAAGTAGAGGCAACTGTTGAACCAGGATGAACAGCAGCAGAAGGTGTGATGGTGTCTGCAGGCTTTGTTAACGGAGAGCGTCTGGTAGATGACAATGGAGCTTCTGGTAGCTAGTGGTGGCAGCGACTGGTGGCTTCCGAAGTCTTGTTAACAGTAGAGAGCCCCAGCACACAAAAGTGTTGGAGCGAGCTACTGGAGAAGGAAAATGACTCCTGAGCCGGGGCGTGCACGGCCTTACATAGTCCGCTGGACAGGTGCATGCCGGGCCGGGGTGGGAGGTGTGATGTCACCTCACAATGTCCCACTAGTGCGAGGCCGGGGTGAGACTAGTTACCCTCTGCCTGGTGCTTGGCTACATGCATTCTCAGGCACACTCTGCTTGCCCTGAGGCAAGTGACGGCTTGTAAGCTCTCAGCGAGACAGCAGAGGGGCGGCGTGCTTCTTGACTGCTTTTACAACCTTATATTCACGTGTTTAGAATCGCCCATCAAGGTACTGGTGATCTAAGGACACTCGTGAAAGCTGTTGCTGAGTTTGACCCTTCCTTGGCTTACGTGGAAATACGTGAGGTTGATGAGTCGTAATTGGTTATTAAATAAACGGGAAAGTGGCATATGTCAATTTAAACATGTTTTCAAGCCTTCTCTCAAACGTCGGTGCTAGAACAGAGGGGTATTTTGAATAAAAGTGAATTAGGTAATGAGAATCTCCTACTTAAATGTTGCCAATTTGTGTGCTGCACATGAATTATAACCTAAGGTGATGAAATGTTTTTTCACATGAATTGTACATTTGTTTGGTTATAAGTATTACATTATATTCTGCAAAATAAAGTCTTAAGAAATAACGACAATTGCGTTTGTTACCTTCATTTTTACGGCTGTTGTTTTCCCTCCTAGTATTTGCTTTATGATTGAGATTAGAAGCATTTAATTTGGTCTTTAGTAGAAATTTTAGAGGCATACAAAGTATAGTTTTTAGATTAATAGTAAACATAGTGAATTTGTAAACTGTTAGTCATATAATAGAATCAAATTAAGTGCTGCATTGATGCTGATACTGATGAATAATTATCTGTTATTATGGGAAATTATTGGTTAACAGTAACTAGTGATTCTTTAAATGATACTTTCCCGATTACCTTGTTTCCTTCCACCTCCAGTATTTTATTAAAGTACTGTACTTTGAAGGTGTCAAAATGTCTAAGTTATGGCTCTCTTAAGTTTTTGTACCATCACAAAATTACAGGAACACTTTTTATTTTCTTCTATGGGAGCCAGGCATGCTTGCAGGCAGCCGGCTTGTCTCCTGTGTAAAGAGTCTTGTTTAGTTTGTTCTGCCAGTAGATGACTTTCCTCTCTCTTTTAGCTAATAGCCATCTGCCTGTCTGGGACAGTTTCCCTACCTCATCTTCACTTCCATATTCAGAGGGTTCATAATGTAAACAGCTATTTCTACATCTATATTGTCAGTCGTTGCTAGGGCCCCGCTTTTAAGAAGATAAAATGAGTTGGTTGCATTAAAATTCCACCATTTTGTCAAAAAAATCTTTTTATTTCATCAAATCAATTTCATAACAAGCAAATACATGCAATATTAGTATTAGAACATGAATCTGTTGTTTTGTAATGATTTCACTCAAACTGAATGGAATTGGCTGTTCATTCTTTTAATGAGTACTTATTTAAGTGGAAAATATTTAACGATAAGGACAAAAGGACATCCTTACGAGAGCACACTTGTCATTTAACACGCATTGACACGTTGCAGTAATTTTTTTGCGATAAATCTTGCACGTCATCAAGACATTTAAAATTACTGAAGAAAATGCACTATCTTTTAAGTTTAACAATGTTTTTTACAATGATGGTTCTTTTGGCCATATATGCCGACTTTGAATCAGTTATAAAGAAAATTCCCAGTTTTAACAGAAGATGATACCGATAATGGTCTTTATAAGGAGATACTTAAAGAAACATATAATCTTATTAATGAACAAATAACTAACATTGATTTAAATGTAAACGAGGAATCATACACAATGAAATGTTAACTGCATGAAACATCTGGTTTTTGCTATTATATTGTATCTGCTTATGGTGATTATAAGCCACCAGTTGTATATCGAGGCCCAAATGCTCATAAAATTTTTATGCGTTCAATTTAAAGAAAACTAGGGGATATTGGGGAAATATATTCACAAATCGAAGCAATGCATCTAGTAACAAAAGAAGAAAAAGTGTTATGTAGTAAATCAAGAAAATGTACTGTATGCGAATGCGTATATGTAGAAGAGGAGAAAAAAGTATGTCATCATGATCACATAAGTGGAAAATTCATTAATCCTGTATGTAATAATTGTAATCTACAATAAAAATTGCCCTACTTTGTCCCAATTTATTTCCATAATTTAGCTGGATATGATGCACATTTATTTATTAAAGAGTTAGGGGGTGATGAAAAAAAAATATAAATTTAATAGCAAATAATGAAGAAAAGTTTTATTACTTTTGGGAAACAAACACAAAATTTGAAGATGAAATTTATTATACACACACTTAAATTTATGGCCAGTAGTTTAGCTATCATCGAATTTAAGTAGAGATCAACTGAAACACACTCAAAAACATTCCCCAAAAGTTCAAGTAGATTTAGTGACTAGGAAAAGTGTTTATCCATATGATTGTATAGATGGTCGGAAGAAATTCAAAGTAACAGAACTTGCACCAAAGAGTGAATTTTAAAACAAATTTAATGAATCTGACATAACTGACGATGAATATAAGCATGCAAAACTTGTATGGAATCAATTTAATACTAAGAATCTTGGTGAATACCATGATATATATTTAAAAAGTGATTTAATATTGTCAGATATATTCGAAAATTTCAGAAAAACTAGTATAAATGCATATGATTTAGATCCTGCGTGGTAGTTTACAGCACCAGGATTATTGTGGGAAGCAATGTTAAAAATAACTAAACAACCACTAGGTTTATTACACAATTATATGATTTTAATGGTAGAAAAAGGTATTGAGGGCGGAATATCGCAATATTGTAAGATATGTGTTAACACCAGTAACAAATATTTTGATTTTAACTCTAATCAAGAATCAAATTATTTAGCATATCTCGATGCTAATAATGTATATGGATGGGTAATGTCTCAATGTTTCCCATATGGGGTTTTTGAATGGGAGAATTATACAGCACTTCATTTTTAAGATGAATTAACATTAAGATCTACCATTTTGCCCAGAAAATGAGGTAGTTCCAGGAGCAAATCGGTCTAAATTATTTATAACTTAACATAAAAAAGATAAGTATGTAATACACCATCGTAATTTAAAACAGTGTCTTGAAGAATGGATTAAAACTTACTAAAATACATAGAATATTAAAGTTTAATCATTCTGATTGGCTGAAGAAATATATAGATCTGAATACAGAGATGAGAACTAATGCTAAAGAGAGTTTTGAAAAATATTTGTATAAGCTCATGAACAATACTGTGTTTGGTAAAACGATAGAAAATATAAGCAACAGGGTGGATATGACTGATAACAGACAAAAAAAGCATGAAAAATTAATGGCAAAACAAAATTTTAAAAGAAGTACTATATTTAATGAGAATCTTGCAGGCATTCATATGAATAAAACGCACGAAAATTTAATAAGCCAATTTATGTTGGAGTGTCAATTTTAGATATATAGGAAAAATTAATGTATGATTTTCATTGTAATGTTATGAAACCAAAATATGGTAGTAAAATTGAATTATATCAAGATATGTATATATATGAAGATATGAAAACAATGATAGAATAATTTGATACAAGTGATTATCCAAATGACAATATTTATAACATACCTCAAATAAACAAAGTTTTAGGCAAAATGAAAGATGAATGTAATGGAAAAATAATGAAAGAATTTGTTGGTGTACAAGCAAAAATGTATGCTTACAAGGTTGATGGAAAAGAAAATAAAATCTCGAAGGGTGCAAAGAAATGTGTAGTTAATAAAATAATTACATTTGAGGACTATAAGAACTGTTTGTTTAAAGAGAAATAGATACATTACCGTATGGGTATGAAAATTTAGAGTTTTATTAAAAGTAAGGGGGGCTGCTGTTCCCCCTTAAAATTTTCAAATATATTTATTGAAATTCATTAATACTATTACTGTTTGTATAAGAATAAATAAATAATGCAAAACAGACATTAAAAAATATGTAGATTCGAAATATAAAACTATTGTTTCTGACTATACCTTAAAACCCAATTTGAGTGTTTTTATCTAACATAATTTCTTTAGTTTCTTTTTGTAAAATTTTATCAGCATCATGTCTAGATTCTTAATCTTTATGATCTCTGTAAGCAATATCGTGATATTTACAAGCTTCGTCTAATTTATTTATTCTTGCGGCTCCTCTTTCTAGTCTTTCCTTTAATCTTGTAAATGGTTCACAATAATTATAACCAGGCAAATGCATTTCAGGCAAATTTAAATTGTTTAATGTCCAGTTTATTATACCTTTGCCGTGATGTTCAGAATTCCAAAATGAATGTGGAATTACATTTAAAACTTGTATTAGGTATGGAATTCCTTTCAGATTATTAACAACAAAATTAGAAAATTTACTGTTGAGTATAGGCCCCAATTCATTATGTTAACTTTGTCATTGCAATAATTTTTATTTCCAGCAGTTTCTTCGCCATGTATAACTAATAATCTATGAACCTATTTTCTAACATCATCCATCCAAATATATTCTTTTGGCAAACTATTGTATTTTTTTTTTTGTCATCTCCAAATTTAAAATCATCAAATGTAAAAATCTTACTTTCGGTTGTGTTTGTATCTGGTTTTTTTAAATATAGTTTTGATAAATAGGTCCAGTTATATTAATCCACTTCCAACCTCTACTTGAACTTGGATTATTCCTATCCTCATTAGGAATATAATTTTGAAATACAACATTGGTTAATAAAACAATTTCTGTATAATTTTTAAGGTCATTAGTAGTGTATTTACCCTCAAGATCTGATATGATTTTTTTTTTTGTTAACCAATTACAAAGTCCTAGTATTAAAAAATGTATGTTCTTTATCCTTAACAAATAGTGTATCATTATTTTTCGTTAATTTTGTACCACCAATGAAAACATTTTCTATAACTCCACTTAAACCACATTTTTCATTAGTAATATTTATTCTTTTTGCGATTTCTGTTCCGAGATTTATAGTAGAAACACCTGTTATTGATGGTGTTAATTTTTCAATGGTACAGTTCCCATTTGCTCTTCCAAATTAGGAGATGCTTGTTCTGCAAATAATTATCTTTCAAATAATGTTTCTTCTGGTGTTGGCAGATAATTTAAATATTTTATGCAACAGGAACTAGTGTTTTTATTAGATTTTTATTTTGTTCACTTACTTTTTCTACTTTTTTTTTTTTTTTTTTTTTTTACCAATATTTCATAATTCGTCGATTAATGGTGCTCTTTCTTCTAATTTTTTTCATATTCTTTTTCCATGCTTTTTATACTTTTCGTAGAGTAATTTAACTTGAGAAACTGCCTTCGATTCTGCCATTTATGTATAATTTTTTTGCTTATAAATGAGTTTATGAAAGTATTGAGAGATTCTAGAGGCAAACTTTTCCTCCAACAGATCAAACTGGGGGTAATTTAAATGTTTACAATAATAGAATCAAATTTGATTTTCCAAAAGGAGATGACTTTTCTTTCCCAAATGATGCTTATGTTTATGAACAATTTAGTCTACGAAAGAGAGATAAGTTTGGAGATGAGGCAAAATATGTTGAATACGATATTGATGTTTGTTCAAACTTTCCTTTCCAACTTTTTAGAATAGAAATCTCAAAACATGGAGATATTATTGAAGCTGTTAGTAATCCGGGTATAACAACAACAATAATGAATGCTTTATTAAGATTGTCAAGTGAACAAAATTATTTCGAATTTACTGGTGCTGATAATCTATATCGAGATAAATCTGCTTCTAGTGAAAAAATTACAAAAGAGGTTAAAACTGTGTCTTGTCTTAAAACAAATGAAATAATCTATCCTCTTGGATATATGTATGGGTTTTATTCGTAATAACTATGAAGTTTATTGGAAAGGTGGCTATAAAATTACTTTTTTTCATAATTCATCTGATAACAACAGTTTATTTCTTTATGAAATTTTTGATAAAGTTATGAAACATCGTCCTGATCCTGGTAAAATTATTATTGAAAAATTAGAAATTATGTAGCCTCTTGTTGAATATGAATCGAACATGGCCATTGCAATATACAAAGAACATAAAATAGCTATTAGTTTTGATTATTGGCAATTTTTAGAAAAAGAAGTTCCTGTTGGTTCAACCGTTTTTAACTTTGATATAAAAGATGTTTAATAGAAAAAATTGTGCTGAACAGCATAAACATGCTACTATGTTTGATCATTGTAATGTGTGAAACATTCATGTTAAAAAATGTAGAAGTGAAATTTTGCCTAAAGAAAACTGGAATCCGTACATTGAAAACTGTGTTTATCTTAAACGATTTCTTGCTTATAGTAGTTTTATAAATTCAAAAACCAAACTAGGTACTGACTTTAGAAAAAAATAACTTTATTATAAACCAATTGTAAATTTTATGGTGATATTAATTACTATTCATTTTGGGGATGAAGGTCTTATATGTTATTGATTGTTCATACAGAAAAAGAACCGTAGTTAAAGAAAAAATATATATAAAAATTTGTGTTAATTATAATGAAAAATTTGAAGAAGCAGGTACTATTTGTAATGTTGTTTTGATTAGTGAACGAAATCTTACTTGTGATTATTTGAATAAAAGAATTACTGAAGAGTTATACATTTTTTATGTTATTGAATGGAGGAATCAACAAATTGTTCTGACAGTTTAAAACAATTTTTTGAGCTTATAGTTTAGTGGTTACGTTTAAACCTTTTACGATTTTTTTTATCAAATAAAGGTTCAATTTCATAATTCTAAATAAATTTCTTTACCTTATATATAAAAATAAAAATATCTGTGTTACCTTGCAGTTTGACAAACATTTTAAAAGGTGATAGTGGATTATAAATTCCTTCCTAAAGATTAGATAATGCATCTGAAGATCTTGAAAATATGGATCGCAAGTTTCATTCGAATTTACAAAGCTTACAATTATCAATCTTAGATAACATTGACGATAAATATGAACTTCGAGAAATTGGTGAAAATCTAGAGTAAATAGAAGAAGTTTTTAAAGAATTGGTGGAGCTTCGAATATAAAATGTAAAAATAATAAAATAATATTTAATTTGATTTTTTCTTAATTTGCTTGATTTAGATTGCTCGTTTGCAAAATTGATGTTTCTAGAAAATGTGAAAAATTGCATGTGAGATTTGCATGTTTTTTTTTAAGTGGCACAAATTGACACAGTATTTTTGATCAAATTGAAAGTTTTGCATGATTTTGGCTTAAATTTACATGGTTTCCGAGGAAAATTGCTTGTTTTAGAGAGTTTATTTTTTTTAAAATTTAGAGCCTAAATTTAGCCTCAAAAACCTTGATTTTGGAGCAAAAAACCTCGAAATATCAATGAAAATAAGAAGTGAACTAGAAATCCCCTTACACATATACTTTTTTACTGGCGTGTATTGCCCTATAGATCTACATACACAGTCAATGTGGTTTTAGGTGCGCTAGGTCAGGCGTGCTCAGTTTAGCACAGGAGCTAGATATTTCAGCTAGGTTTCTGGCTAGCTACTCTTGCTGGATGTGTCAGTTGGCAATTGGGTACGAAATTAACTACTGTTGGAACTACAACAGGTCTGGTTGGGATGCTTGTTCGCTAAGTTATACTTGTCTTACCAGGGGTTTCTTCGGTACCTGCACTTGGAGTGGTTGCTTGCTGGTCGGAACTAGCGACTTTTGAAGAAGGGTGGTGTGCACCAACACAGTACCATTGGTTCCACTCTGCTGCTTCTCTGCTCCAGAACCAGCGGTTGACTGTCCTGTGTCGAACCTCAGTGCCCTCGAGCAGAGCATGTACCACAGGGTGGTAGTCTCGGGCTATGCGAGTGTGTGCACAGAAATATATGAACGTAAGCAGAGAGGAAGGCCCCTCCTGTTGACGGGCGGTCTGAGCTCCCTCCCATTTGGCCTGTCTGCTAAGTGCACACTCGATTGGCAGTGGTATAGGCCGCCTTTTGCTCTGTGAACCGTGCCTTTTTCCAAAAGGCATAGATTCCTGGTAGACAATTAAGTACACTCTCAGATCATCTTGAACTCAAGGACTGATCCTTATCTAAGTGTACAGCCAATAGGGGTTGACAGCACGGGCTCGGTGCTCTAATCAGTTCCCTGCCACTGGCGTGCAAACCTAGAGCGATGAGTCATGTGGGCCGCCTTCCTACCTCTATTGGGCGAGGTCGCAGCAGGGATTAGGCCTTTGTCTCGTGTTACTAGTGGTTGGGGCTGTACCATGCTATTCACTGTTGTGTTTAGAACAGGTGGACGTTGAATGGTGTGTGTTGTTTAATGTACAGACTCCTGAAAGGAATCTGTAGTCCTAGTCTATGGTTCGTACTCGAATAAACCTGTCTCGGTTGACGTATGGTAAGTATAATTTCTAGTGGTCGGAGGTAAATACCTCTTGGAATAGGTGTCCTCGAGGAAAGGAACAAACTATTGGAGATAATACACACAGTGACACGTGCTACCTTTTAACCAAACAGTGTTTAATATGGAAGTAACGTATGGTAAACAGGTGTATGTGACCTGCTCCTAGATTAACCAAGATAGTGAATGGCTTTGACTGCCACGAAAATAACTCTGGTCGCAGCTACTTTATCCAAGGGGTGTCTATAAGAGATCTTAAAAAAAGGAAACCACTACTTTAAGAGCAATGGGTGAAGTTACCTCTACCAGCAAGTAGTGGCGGCTGCTGAACCAGGAGGAACAGCAGCGGAAGGTGTGTTGAAGCAGAGCATCTTGAAAATGATGATGGTGGTAGACGGAAATGGAGCTTCTGGTAGCTGGTGGTAGAGGCTGCAGGAGCCTCCAGTACCGTTAATGTTGGCAGTCTCTGGTGGCTGCTGAAGAATGGTAGACAGTAAGAGAGCCTCAGCACACAAAGTATTGAGGCGAGCTACTGGAGAAAGGAATAACTTCCAGGTCCGGGCGTGCATGGCCTTATATAGTGCTCTCGGCCTCGGGCTAATGATCATTTGCCCTCGCTTTTTCATTTATTCTGGGCGCCTCGTGGCAGATGTGGTGGCTCGTGACATAGTGTTGAGCGCTACGTGGTAGATTTTCCCTGGTGAGTCATCACACTTCATGAAGGCTGACGCGAGAGGTGTGACCTGACTTCACACGTGGTGGCTTGTTGGCTCTCAAGGGGGGGGGGGGGGCAGCTTCTTTATGGCTTTCGCAACCCTATATTAACTTGTTTTGAATCGCCCTCTAAAGTACTGGCGATCTAAGGACACTCGTAAAAGATGTTGCCGAGTTTGACTCTTCTTCAGGTTACGTGGAAATATGTGAAGCTGATGAGTCGTAATTGTTTAGTACATAAACAGAAAAGTGGCATACGTCACTACAAATAAGTGGCAGAAAGCTTTTTTTTTTTTTCCTTGATAAAATGGAAACTACACAAATGTGCTTCTGATGGAGTTGCATTTTGTTTTATATTCTCCACTGTTGAAAGGATTCATTAAAATACTTTCTGATGTTGGCAACTCAACTTGTGAACCATTGTGGTATGTCAAAATATGGCGACATGGTATTGTCTTGTTTCATTTCCCTTTTCCAATAGTTAATGGGCCCAGACACATGGTGTAGCATTGTGCTAAAGGCAGTTGGGAAGTAATATGTGGCAGCTTGTCACGGAAGAAAATGTGGCGGTAAACATTGTAGGTGTGTTGGTGGACAATTTGAATGTACGGTTTAAAACAGTTGGCCAAGCTCAGAAGAGATAGTTGTATGCCTAGTGAAAATGGAGTAACTGACGGGAAACATATCAGTGAATGTTATTAAGCTTGAAGGGACTAAGAACTGGAATATATGGAAATTTCAGGTTAGTGTGTTGTTACGGGGACTAGACGTTTATGGTGTTGTAGATGGCTCGGAAACAAAACCCGAGGTGGAATCTTCCAAATTAGAATGGACAAAGAAAGATGCAAAAGCTCAAAGCCTGATAGTGACGAGACTTTCAGAAAGTGCAATGTTGAACATAATAACATGTACTACAGCCAGCGAGATATCGAGGAAGTTACACAGTGTTTATGAGCAGAAGAGTGATACAAGTCTCCACATGGTGCAGCAAAGTTTTTTTTGCATACAAGTACGATGAGAGTTATAATATGTCAACGTTTATTTAAAAAAAAGAGTTTTAGACAAGCTAAGGGAGTTGGGAGAGAATGTCTCTGATAAATTCATCGTAATGAAAGTTCTCATGTCACTACCAGAAAGATACAAACATTTTGTATCTGCTTGGGCGTCGACTCTGGACAGTAAACAGGCCCTTGATAGCATAACTGCAAGACTCTTGGTGGAAGAGAAAAGTGTAAAGAAACGAGCACCTTCTGAGTGTAGAGACCTAGTGATGAGAAAAGAAGAGTGTGCTACATGTAATAAAACAAGAAGGACGCTGAAGAAAGACTGTGGAAGTGAAGCTGAGGGTGACAAACTGTGCTTTTATTGTAAAAAAAACTGGGACATTTCAAACGAGACTGTGCGTTCATATTAAGAAAAGAAGAAAACAGCAATGCCTTTATTGTGTCAATATTGGTAATGGCAGGACCTTCATTGAGAAATGAGTGGCTTGTAGACAGCGGTGCCAGTGAACACCTGTGTTTTGAACGTGAAATCTTCACCCACTATGAAATGTTGCAGCAAGAAAAGTCAGTTGTGATTGGTGATGGGTCAGTAATTAGTGCTATAGGCATAGGCCAGTTAATACTGCATGCTTATGATGGTCAGGGCTGGGTAGAAACTACTCTGAACAATGTGTTGCATGTGCCTGACTTGAAAATAAATTGGTTTTCAGCTAGTAGTGCAGTAAATAGAGGTTATGTCATGTCAGCTGATAACAGTGTGTGTAAATTGATGAAAGATGGTAAAGTAAGAGCAATTGTCAACACGGAAGGTAAAGTGTACACTATGCAGTTCAGATACAATGTTAATGATGTTGCTTCTGTCACTAGTCTAGGGAAAACCACCTCAAGAGATCAGGCCTTACTGTGGCATGAGAAATTAGGCCATCAGAACTTTTGCCACGTTACACAAGTGCTAAAAGGAAACAATATAAAAGTTCCTGACTCTGCAATTCTCCAAACTCGGTGTACAGCATGCTTTGAAGGGAAACAACATAGAATTCCCTTTGGTGAAAGCAACTCAATTTCCATCTCTCCTGGTGAGCTTATACATGCTGATATCTGTGGTCTTATGGAAATTAAGTCTGTAGGAGGTTCCAGATATTTCTTGCTTGAAAGGATGACTACTCCAACTACAGGTCTGTGTATTTTATGAAACACAAAGATGAAGCTAAATTGCATGTACAAAAGTTTATACAAATGGTACAAACTCAATTTCAAATGAAGATAAAATATTGCGCACAGACAACGGTACAGAGTTTGTTAACGATGAACTACGCCAAGTTCTAGAAGATAGTGGGATACAGCATCAGAGAACAGTAGTCTACTCACCTGAGCAGAATGGTAGGGCAGAGAGGGAAGTGAGAACAATTGTAGGAGCAGAAAGAACAATGTTAAATGCTAAGAAGTTGAGTAAAGACTTAGACTTATGGGCAGAGGCTGTGAACATTGCAGTTTTCATCTTGAATAGAACTGGAAAAAGTAGGACCAGTGGAAAAACACCATATGAAGTTTGAGCTCAGAAGGTGTTCAATATTGAAGAGCTACAGGTATTTGGCACTGGAGTATATGTACACATACCTAAGGAGAAAGGGAAGAAGTGGGATCTGAAGTCTTGTACAGGGCATCTTTGTTGGTTACTCTGAAAACATAAAAGGTTACAGAATTTACTTTACAGGGGAAAGGAAGGTGGAGATAAAGAGGGATGTAATATTCTCAAAGAAGAATAGGAGCACTGAACAACAAAACAGTATGGAGAGTATTGAATTGATGGAATCATCAGGGGAAGAGGAGGAAGGTACAGAAGAGAACAGTCAGCAGCATGAAATCAGTTGTAGTGAAAATAAAGAGATAAATACAAGTATGCAGTATGAATCAACTGGCCATCAATAGGGAGAAGAAATGAGTACAATCAAGCAGCATGAAACAGAGGGCAATCAACAGCACATAAGTAGTGACTGTGGTTGGGAGGAAAGGAGAGCTACAGTATCCTGACTCTTTGGAACGAAGGCAGCGCAGGGTAAAGAAATCAGCTTGGTTAAATGATTATGAAACATGCTTTCTTAGTGAAAACAATGAACCATCAACATATAGTGAAGCTGTGAAAATAAGTGATGCTTGTAAGTGGTCACAGGCAATAGAAAAAGAACTTTAAAGTGTTAGAAGACAATAATACATGGTGTGTGTGTGATGTGCCTAAAGGTAAGCCAATAATCAGTAGCAAATGGGTTTTCAAATTAAAGTGTAATGGTGAACAAGAAGATTACAAGACCAGACTGGTTGCCAGAGGCTTTGAACAGAAAGACCTTTTGTGATGTAAGTGAGCTATATGCACCAGTTACAAAACTAGCTACCTTTTATAGTCTCTCTGTTGTTGTTGCCACTAAGATGAAATTACCCATTCATCAGCTAGATGTAAGAGGGGCATTTGTATGCAAATATCGAAGACGATTTGTAGATTACATTACCTGAGGGAGCCAGTTAAAATAATGTGATCAAGTTAAACAAATCAATATATGGTTTGAAAAAATCACCTAAATATTGGAATAAAAAGTTTGACACAGTCATGAGTTCAGAAGGTTTTGTTAAGTCTAAGAGTGACTATCGTTTGTATAGTAAATGTAAGGGCAGTTAGAAACTGTATTTATTGGTTTATGTTCATGACCTTTTAATGTTTGGGTCAGATGAAGCAGAGATTGGTAGCACAACACAGGCACTGTGTAACAATTTTGAAATGAAAGATTTAGGATTAGTGTCAGATTTTCTAGGCATGAATGTAAAGCAAAACTTGAAGGAGGGTACCACTGAAATAAGTCAAGAAAAATATTTTTAATGTGTCATATGTGAGTGTAAACCAATTAGTACCACAATGGACCATAATTTCAAGGCTTAAATGCTGAATGAAACATGTAATGATAAAGATGTAGAGAAGGTGTGTAGACAGATGATAATTTGTTTGTTGAATGCTGTTTCAGCCTCAAGGCCAGATCTGTGTGCTTCAGTTATCCTATTGAGTAGGTACCAAAGTGGTGCAAATGAGAGTGTTTTGAGAGCTATCAAAAGAATTTTGAGATATGTTAGGGGCACTGTGTACCACAAACTTGAATATAATTGTGATAGTAATGATGTTCTTGTAGGGTATGTTGATGCAGACTGGGGAGGGGATTGCTGTGACAGGAAATCCACTAAATGTTTTTGCTTCAAAATATTTGGGGTTGCTGTTACCTGGAGCTCAAGGCAGAAAAATTGTGTTGCACTTTCATCCATTGAGGCTGAATTTATAGCACTATGCACTGCAGTTTGAAGCCTGTTGGTCAAAGAATCTTTTGAGTGACCTGAATTTTCCTGATATAACACCTATTAATATTTTAGAGGATAATCAGTCAGCAATAAAAGCTGCTAAGAGCACAGAGAGTCATAGAAAATTAAAGCATATAGATATTAATTGCCATTTCATTAGGGAAGCACTATCTGCAAACATTGTAGAGATAAGTTACCTTAAGAGTGAGGATCAGATAGCAGATACATTTACAAAGCCCTTAGCAAAAGACCGGTTCTGCAAGTTAAGGTGATTAGTAGGAGTGAGCAATTAAGTATTTTATTGTGGGGGAGTGTTGAAAAGATTAATTAAAATACTTTGTAATGTTGGCATCTCAACTTGTGAACTATTTTGGTATTTCTTAATATGGTGACACAGTATTGTCTTACGTATAAAGAGCGATAAAGTAAAGCCACAGTTTAAGATACGTCTGCCTTGTTTCATTTCCCATTTCCAATATCCACTATCACTAAATCACTGTGTATATGGCACTGCAGTGTTTAAGCACATGACTTTTCCTGCCCACCCAATGTTTACATCATAGTTTTGCACTTTGGTCAGTTTATTAAATACAAAAAGTACAAAAACTCTTTACTTTCAAACTCCCAGGGACAATCTAAAACAGAAACTATTATTGGCATTTTGAACCAGTTTTGCAACGTCAGCACATAATCACCACACTTGCTCAACAATTGCAAATACTGTATTTCTTAGTTGTCAAGAACCGAATCACAATGCACAGTCAGGTCGGCAGTATTTACAAATACTGCTTGAATGTTTAGTGCATAATTATTACATTCTACAAAAAATATTCATCTGTGTTATATATGTGCTATTTATATTCATCATGTCACCAACATTTTTGGTTAGAGATGTTCGTTTTGACACGTAACGTATTTTTATGCATTGAGCATGCACACTGTACTTTTCTACTTTACTCCATCTTCTAGCAAGCAGCTCACATCAGGGCCAATGAACACTCCTAAACAATACAACGGGCATGTGCCTACAGGATACGCTGATGTTCGTCATGAGGGACAAGACACGTGGCCGAAAAAATTGTACTGTTTGCCACGACTCCAAGAAGGCATCTGCTGTCGCCCTACCACCAACGTGGAAATCTCTTTATTCACTGAGCCACTAAGGCCCCATTTGGAATCGCTCTATCCACTGAGTTACTCTGGCCCCACTTAATTACCTCAACATTGAAGTGAGACATTTGAAGTAAAAAAAATGATATTCCATCACCTTCATATCTCTGTGCAATATTCTCTATGCATTAATACAAAACTTTTCATGGGGAAAAGTAATTTAAAAAATTAGTTTTTAGGGTAAAAGGTAATGGTTGCATAATCTGATATTGCTGAAATTTGAACTTGACCTGTATTTGACCCTGAGGATTCGCTCTACAAAATTTGAAGAACTTCTGTTGAGTTTCAAGGGAGTTAGAGGTATTATAGACGGACAGACAGACAGAGATTGTCTACTTATTATATAGGATAACCCAAGCACCATCATTATTCTCTATTCAGGGAAGTAGGCAGGATACAATACCATCGAGAAATTGAAGACTTTTTTTATTTATGTCAGATATAGCTACATACTTAGGCTACAAACATATGAACAGAATCTGTAAAAAAAATTTCCCACGCCATTAATTTTTGTCTTTACAGCATCATACTCACTCATTTCATCATTATTATAATCTGCTTATACACAGCTCAATACAGTCTAGGCTAGCAAGTGTCCAACCAGAACCCTTGGCCATATAGTCTTCTTCACAACAAAGTTTCACAACTGCTCATATACTCATTCAATGTTCCACCAACTGTAACTCTACCGAACCGACCAACACCAGACTTACATAGGCCAACAATAAGTTTTTCTTTTTAAGTTTAGTATTTTAATTATAAAAATATTTTTTTAACTTACATTTAATATTTTTTTTGTTATTCCAGACTTTTCAATATTTCTAAAAATTATTAATCAGATTTAACTTATGTAATTTTTAAATATTTTATTTACACGTAGGAGCTCTGTTACTCACACTGCCTTTACAAAAATCTTCTTACAGCTCATACTTTCTGCTCTACTGGTCTACACCAGTCAAATATACACTAGTCACTATACCACCATACCAATTATTATAACCCAAGTTATACCAGACCACCCAACACCCACCCGTTTTTAGATTTTTTTTTATTTCCTAGAATTGTTTGGATATTTTTTTTATTTTCTAAAATTGTTTGGATTTTTTTTTATATAGGTCAATGGCCACCGGTGTCAAGACCAAGGGTTTTGCTCTTCTGGCTCGGAGTCACTGATCCCTGGCTTGAAGTCGCTAATCCCTCTTGCTTGCTCCGGGAAAATTCGGAATTTTTAGGGATCTTTTTTTTTAATATTTTAAAATAATTTTTGATAACTTTTCAATTATAAATTTTTTCTGATTTTTCTAGACTGGTTCCTAATTTTTAGGGTTATTTTTTGCGTTTTTTGGGGTCAAAGTTCACCGGATCAAGGTCAAGGAGAAATGTCAAAGGTCAAGGTCATATGGGTCAAAGATGACGGACGGGTGATGTAACAACATGGCGGCTGACCGTCTCCGGCTCCGATGCCAGATGCCGTTGCCTCAGAACATACACAGTCCTACTACTGTGTGTCCTTTAAAACATACTTGCCGGTACACTTTCAACAGTACGAAGTACATTTCCTGTGTTGGATCATTTTTGGGAGAAAAACAATAGTTGCCATGATTTCAGGCATCGGACAACAGTATGAATCGCGTGGGTTACTGTGCGCTCAGCTCTGACGCCTGGTGCATTCCCCTCCGACACCATGGAGAGGTTGCTGCTTCCTTCCACACGGCTCGTTCTGAGTGACAGCAAGTCTAGACATTTTAATTACAACTGCTTATGTCACATGTGTATACAGCTGCTGCAGGATCAAATAATGAACCTGTGATAATAGGCTAGTAATTAAATTCTAATCCTCTGATTTTCCTGCAAGAAGCTGGTGAAAATGTAGTTTGTCCTTGCTAAAACTCGTGTGATCCACTGCGTTTAGTATTTATTTTGCAACAAACGGAAAACCTAAATGTCCATCTATAGTATAGTTTCTCTCAGAAAACAACAAAACATTAAAATAATTTAATATTTATAGAAATTAAATTTAATTAAATTAATATTTCATTTGAATAATGTGTTAATTTTGATCTGTAAAAGATTGAATAGAGACAATATTTTGGTTTTTGGGGGTTCACGTTCAATCAGAATAAGTCCAATTTGATCTTACAAGCATGTAAATTTTACCAAGTCAATTTAAAGGGAACCATCTGATTATTTAAAAAATATTACTTTTAATTTTGCCATTAAAGCCACATAACCAAAAACATTATAACACAAATTTTGAATATATGGGTTGGGGGTGGTCTTAAATGATCAAAATAAAACACTGGGCTTTCTGAAGTTAAGACAATTTCCTTGGTAAATGTGAAATATAGTAATTTTGAGATTTGACTGCAAAAGAGTGAAACAGTTTGGGGAAGGTAAGCTATTAAAAAAAAAAAAAAACACCAAACAGAAAAGAGGATGGGTTGAAAGGTTTGAGAGGAGCAACCGGAAGCAATGAATAGGGACTAGAAATTTTTGTAAACTGCAAAATAATGTGAAATACTGAGAAATTATATTAATTTGTGAAATTTTGTGATGATTCCCATTTTCGCAAAACATCGACGAAATTGCGTGTTTTAAGTGTAAGGACAATTTAAAACTACAGCAAGCTCATTTTACCATGAAAACTCTTACAAACATAAACATATATAATTTAATTCACATAAGTGCAGATAACAAAACTGTTTACATGATCACACCATGTTGTTGACTATAAAAATGTAAAATAAATGTTACGTCATGAGAACAATTCATAAATTGGTTGGTAGCAAGGTCGAAAGATTATCGTTACAGGTACGATTCGATATATATCGAGCCGAATCGCTATGGCGTCTGTTAACGAGCAATCACGCATACGTGTAGTTTATTCATAAACTGGCGCTCCTCTTCGACTGCTCAAACATGGCGGAGTCCAAGATGTCGGGGAGGAGCGAGAGCTGGAGTCGGAGCCTGGACCCTGCACTAGAACCTACATTGTCCTACTACTCACTGCCATTTCTACAAAGTTGGAAATATGTGCCAGGAAACTAGTGACGGTCAGCCGTTGTGAATTGAGGAATTGTTCTAGTAATAGTTGCATGGAAAGTGTTGAGCCTTATTTGACGAGTTTACAGATATGAATGCTGGAAGGAGGAAATCTTGCCTATAGCAGCGCATAAATATGTGCATGTAAGATTGTTGTAACCTCTGAAACCATTTACCTTAAAGTTGTATGCTATGGTATCTATCGTATTTTAAAATAAATCCGGTCATATTGTATGAGAGTTCGCGCGCTTTCTTACTCGCACTACCTGCGCACTCTTAACCCGGGCCAGCGGCGTGTAGTGAACTGTTGCAAGGTAAGCTGTGTTTTTTCTCTGTGCTATACCTAATCATTTGCTAGCTTACACATCGGCCACTTAAACGTAGTAGTGCATTTGACTTCACAGCGCCTGTGGAATGGGTGGCTCGCCGCTCTCTCGTGAGTGGCCGCAATACATTCAGTTTCTCCCAGCTCCACTCTGGTTACTGGTTCCTGCTGCGTGCGCCGATTGCGTTCAGCACCGAGCAATCACCTTGCAACACTTCACCACACGCCACTGACTCGGGCCCAATGCTACTGCGATTCTTAAGGACTGAAATGTAGACTATAGGCAGGGGAGGAAAGAGGGCCTTAGGAGTTATTATACACACACACACTATAGGCTGTTCACGGTAAAGTGAGCACTTTTTAAGGTCATTTCACCTTTCATTAGTTACTAATAAGTATGTTTCATTGCAGACTCATAAATTACCTTTTGAGAGTGGTGAATGCATACAACGTATTTATAAGACAAATAGCAATGTTGATTTTAAAATGTGGCTGAAAGACACAATTTGGCCACAAGGAAAAATTTGGAAGAGCGTTAAAAAGTGCTCACTTTACCGTGAATAGCCTATAATGAGTTTCGTTTCATAGGCGCATAAAGCTTGACGCCCACTGGGGTTTGAAAGTAAATGGAATCAAATGGCAGTGCGCCCATTTGACCGCGCCGCTCAGCCACCCTTTCTCCGTAACAGTAGGAGAAGTACAGGCTGTTCACGATAATTTGAGCACTTTTTAAGTCTCTTCTAAGTGTTTCATTTCATCTAATTTCCATCTTACTGCTGCTTTTTAATATAAACATTGCAGTGTGACCAATAAACACAGTGTATACATTTCAAGACCCTCAAAATTTAATGCCATGAGACTGCAATAAGATATATTTATTAGTGGTTAATGACTGTTGGGGTGTTAAGGGGGGGGGGTTCCTTAAAAATTTCTCACTTTACCGTGAACATTCCAGTGGCGTGTAGTGATTTTAATTACAGGGTAAGCAATTTCTAATAATAAACGCAACTTCCAACTTTGCTTACCCTCCACATGTATTTACCATTTTATAATACCTAACGTTTGTTATAAAAACTGAAACGAAATTAATGTAATAAAAACTAGGCTAAATTTAATATTATTTAGAGATCATATTACAGATTATAAGAAAACTCCCGTTTTCCCGAACAATTTCCAAGGAAAAAAGTAGGACTGGAGGACGCAAACAGAACGACTGCTTACCCTGCCGAAGCACGCGGTCGAGCGCGTGGCGTGGTTGTTACTTGCGAGTTCGATTCATCGCTAGTCGCTTCCATTTGTGGAAATAAACACTGGATAGCAGCACTGTGCGTGTGCAGTACAGGAGTTACAAAAGTTCTTTTTTTCGAATTGGAAACGGGAAACTCAGAATTAAATATGTTTAAAGTTAAGACGAAGACTATAAAGGGTCAAATATTTCCCATATGTATAAAAGCTAAGCATTGCTTACCTTGCGTCTATGGAATAAACGCCACTGGAACAGTCTATAATCGAACGCGCTTTTCGCTCGCCGGCGCGGCACGGCACGGTCAAATGTGCGAGGGCTCGCGGAAGGAACAACCCGAAAATCATGCTTTCGCGAGTATTCGTATAAACTTCGGATACCTTCGGCAGACGCCACGCGTCCTGCACTGTTTATGTTGTTTGGTGCCGGAGGTCAGTTCAATCTTTTATTGTGGAGGAAAGGTACGTTTTTCGTTCTTTCTGTGGCGGAAATGAAAATGTGCAAGAATACAAATTTCTGTACGACTTGTCTCATTTAGCATACCGTGATCAGCTAATGCGGGAAAGTACCTGGGAAAAAATTGTTGCGATAGTGCATTGTGCTTGGTTGTAACCGGAAGTTGTTTACCGCCCGGAAGTGGCGGCTTGGTAGAGCCCGGAAGTACATCCGGTGATAAGGTCCCAGCACATAGCAGCAGCGACTAGAGATACGGAGCGCTGCCGCGGAGTTTCCCATTCGCATGTTAAATGCCGAGCGAGTATGTTAAAGTAGTAGGTGTGGGCTGATCCTGGTTTTTTCGGTTTTTTTTTTTTTGTGTTCTTCCCTTGTTTTGAGGTATGTATCTGTGTTGTATTAATAGTTTAATTCCTTTTTGCGTATTATATTATTTTTTTTACGATTGATAACAGTATTGATTATGAGTTTTTGCAGATTTCATCCTGACATGAAGAAATATGTGCCAAAATGGATGTAAATAGTATGTAAATATTGTATGTTTATGCAGATAATAATATTCTTCATGTACTTATACATGCATACGACAGTGGCAGTAAAGAAGGAATAATACAATTTCCTTAATGCCAATATATTTGCACTATAAATACTACTTTTTACAATTTTAAAATGGTTTGTACAATGTTCTTCACTAGTAAAGAGGTTTTACTGCACGGACTAGCAACATAATTACGTGTTAACGTAAATACGATAGAAGTCTGTAATGCTTGCCCCGTTTCTTAAATACAGGCTATTCACGGTAAAGTGAGCACTTTTTAAGACCCTCCCAATGGGCATTAGCCCCTGATAAATATATCATATTGCAGCCTCAGGCATAAACTTTTGAGAGTGACGAAATATATATATATATATATATATATATATATATATATATATATATATATATATATATATATATATATATATATACTCCGTTTATTAGTCACGTGGAAACATTTATTTTAAAATTGGCGGAAAGATAGAAAACTGACTGGAAGGAAAAAATTTAGCGGGGCCTTAAAAAGTGCTCACTTCACTGTGAATGGCCTAAAGTTGTAATAATGCACTGCGGCTGACAGTAACTGGAGATCCATATTCACCTACCTTATTAGTACATAAATTAAGAATTCTGCGAAAGTATAATCGGCAAGTAATAAGACAAGGAAAATTTCGTCGTCATTACGCCTAAACTTTCATAGAATAACAGTTAACTTTTTTCCTTGCCGAATTACATTTTGCTGGCCACACTACCGCCCCAGCACAAGAACTTAAATATATTGTAAACGTATCCTGAACCAACATATTTGGTGCACCAAATGAACCCGTAGGCATACTCCTTATACACTATCACAATCACATATTGATAGAGCATGCACATCTCACTTCCCACCACTATGGAGTCAAGGTCAGGGTAACTTGCGCCCAATGGTAGTAGTCAGTAACGTAATATGCTTGTTGACTTTTATGAATTTTGAGCGATTTGTTAGAATTTTTTAAGGAAAAAAGGAAATTTTGTAAGGAAAAGGGAAAATTGTTAGGAAAAATGGCCATCGGGGAACCGGAATTTTAAAATATTTTTTAAATAATTTATTATTATTTTCATTTATTTGTTAATAATTTTAATAGTAAATTTATTTATCATTTTCTGTTGGATTTTTGTAGGGTTTCATAATTTTTTTTTACACATGTTTTGATTTCTAGGTTTTTTTTTCTTACTTTCATAATTTTTTTTTACTTTTTTAAAAAATTTTAATTTTTATAATATTTAGAATTTTTTTTAAATTTGTTTTTGGATTATTCATTATTTTTTATTATGTGTGCTACCTCACGTTTGCTGCCTCGGCGGTGCGAACTAGTGTGCGTCAAACTTAAGGTGGCCGCCTGGTTGAAGGGATTCTGCACGTCTGAGGCCTGAAAGCGTGGGATCGTTAAGGGCGACCGAGATATGCGCATTAACTTTCTCATCGCCTCTACGCGCAAATCACTAAACTGGCGTGCAGTCTTGCCGTCGATGATGTGCCTTATGAGACTTTCAGAGGGGACCTTGCCATTTTATGAGGTAATGATAAAGATAAAGGCTTGATGTCCCATTTCCTATTTTAATGTTTTGTACCGGGATGTTCGTACCTAAAAATGACAGTGAAAACATTAGTTTGAGCCATTTTCACTATCGCAAAACCATGCTTTAGAGAGAAATGAAGGAACTGAAAAACGTCATAGGCATCCAGACATGTAAAGTTTCTTAAATGCTATTCGCAAGTGGACCTCAGAGCCGTTGGACGGTTATTTAATAAAACGTTTCCTGCTGGAGCTCTTTACACCGCTCGGAGGCCTACCCAGGCGGCCACCTTAAGAGACCCGCCTGCCAGGAGTTTTTCCCCCGCTTTTGAGGCCGAGGAACGCGGGAGCTATAAGGGCTTCACTGGCACACGCTGGCAGTGCGCCATCGCCGCTAATCGCACGACGCTGAACTGGCGCACAGTGTTCTCGCCGTGCTGCGCGTACCTATGGGACTTTCAGCGGCGAACCTATCATTTTATCGGTGAAAAGTCTCTAGCAAGTTTCAGCGCATGCCCCGTAAGTACTTCTGTGTGCATATATAAGGCATAGGCTATGTTTTGAGACACCGACGCTTCCAAATAAGCTGTAGAAATGTGTTTGTAATGTTTGTGACGTCTTGAAAGTAACCGACAGGAGGCGTAGCCTGAAGTGTGCGTTCTTTTCGTAGACTAGCACATTGTACGCACATTTGATATTCTCGTAAAAAAAAAAAACGGGATTTCAAACAAACTGAAATGCAATTCGAGCACCAGCCAGGCGGGCTCCTTATGTGGGTAGAGGCAAACGAACAACAACGATGGTAAACACAACTCTTAAAGATTACGCAGCGTGAAGTAAACGAGACGCATGTAAAGTGCCCTCTGCGGAAAGAGGTGGCGTTGTTACAGTGTCTGTTATGTTGGTACTATGAGTTCTCCTGTCCCTCCAGCATTCATTTTCCCCAGATACAGAAAGAATTATGAATTATAAAAAAAAAAGACGCACCGTAAGGAACCCTCCTCCAAATATCAGAGTCCATTTTTGAGGACTTAGAATAGCTAAAGTACAGTCGGAAACACAAGAAAACATCGCTCTCATTGTAACCTGGAGATTTTGCCTTGAAAATCACATAACAAAGTTGGCTCTTCCTCCTCAGTCCAATCATATACTTGAGCATTTGACAAAGTGCTTTTGGGGGTCATTAAAATGTGCTCATTCTAAAGATGTGTAGGCGTGGATGATGACACCAGGGAGCCATGCAGCTAACGTTCAGCTGAAACATGAATCTGGTTTGTTTCGAAGTGCTTGTGATAGGATGTCCACTGTAGAGAGAGCACTAGAATCCTTCCAGTATACTGGCACATACCCAATCCACCTCAAAACATATTTTATGCTGACTTCGCATTCTCTCTGATAACTTTCCACGAGACAGATGTGTGTGATGGCTAGTGATAGGAAAAGTTCGCGAATTCATTTCAGGACAAGAAAAACATCAGACACGTGTGCACTGAACCACGTTTTCATTAGACACGCCCTGGTTGACTCTGTGCCAATAGCAGACTTGCAAGGGAAACAAGTAGCGAGTGCCGTACTGCTATAGGCTATTCACGGTAAAGCGAGCACTTTTTAAGACCCTGACAGATTTTTCCTTTCAGTCAGTTTCCATCTTTCCGCCACTTTTTGAAATAAACATTGCCATGAGACTAATAAACAGAGCACATATATTTCATCACTCTCAAAAGTTTATGGCTGAGGTTGCAATAGAATACATTTATTAGGGGCTAATACCCGTTGGGAGGGCCTTTAAAAGTGCTCACTTTAACGTGAATAGCCCATACGTGTGCAGTAACACTGGCTACTGTGTGGGTCAGCAGCCAATGAACAAACATGTGAGTCTCGAGTGTACACAGGATTGTGGGGTCTAGCTAGCAGGTCATTGAACTCGCGAAATTTCCCTATCCCTAGTGATGGCAATCGCCATGTTTCATATACAACTAGACTGGTGTCACAAAGTTAGGGGATCAAAGTAACTTTTGAAGTAGATGACCCTACGCCAAACTTCTGAAGCTAATAAGTATGCTCGATTAGGCTTGCTTGGCCAACTACTTCCTCAGGTCCACCAACTCAACAACCTCACACACAAATCTCAGAGCTCAGACCATTTTCAAAAGCAAACTAGGTAGAAAAAAAAAACCTGATTACACAATTAAGACATGATGACATCGTCACCAGTGAAGACGAACATGAAAAGTAAAAAAAAAAAAAAAAAAAAAGCGAATGAAGAAAAGGAAAGAATAAGGAAACGGGAGGGCAATATCGAGGGAAAAGTACGGATTGCGAGACGAAAATTTAATATTGAGTTTGAAAATAAAATCCTGAGGAAAATGTATGAATGCCCTGACTGTGGACGTGATGTTGATGACAACTAAGTGCAGCGCAGTAGCAGTAGCGCATGGGAGGCGTGTTCCGACTACTAATGCAAGTAACCTTACTTATGCGGCTACTGTTAACGCCAAAAGTCACGGACTCTTGGCCAACACAGGCCAACTCTTGCCCGTCTAGTATTCCAAGAGTAAAGGCTGTTCACGATCAAGTGAGCACTTTTGAAATCAACCTTAGAAGAATATCACTTGCCACTACATTCATATATTATAATGGGCGCACTGAGTGGCATGCGCCCAGTAAAGTTGGCAACGTCGGATGGGAAGTAGTTCCGTATCTTAACGTCGAATAAAAAGTGTTAGGTAACCATTTCTGATAATTGAAATTGTTTTTTTTCGCTTTCTATTTTTTTTTCCTAAATGAATTTAAAAATAAAAATGAGCAGGTTTGTAAAATATTTACTTTTTTAATAATTTCACAGTTTCACTTGACCGACGCATGAATAAAGTAATGAGGCCCATGACAATGTTAATCGTACCTAAGGCGGAAGAATACACAACGTGTATACAAGTATATCGTAAGCAGGACTTTCAAAAGTGCTCATTTTACCGTGAATAGCCTATAAGCTGAATACGTTATTATACTAAAACATCTGTCTTTTAGTTGTAACAACCTTTAAAATATAAGTGTGCTCATTTTTAAGTATATTGCATACTGCAGTAATTAAATAAATGTTATGTTACTAGTTTTGGAATAAAAATGTTTGAAGTTATTTCAGTTTTTTCGAAAGTGCGAACTGCTAGCCGAACCTCTCTTATGTGTAAATATAAAATGGTAATGTTCGTTCGTTAAATCTATTTTTCGAAGTTCAACATGCATTTATCTGCCATTGGTCCAGTACAAATGAATATAGTGTTGCGACAGCCTTCCACTCTCAAGTAATACTTAGATATTATCCCCGTTCCAACCCAGAAATTGCTTTAAAAAAAAAACACTTTTATGAGTTATGCTACAGTTGTTTTGCATTCAGGGTGCGATGGGCAAGTTGTATGCGTTAAACCAGAAACATTTTATATGCATAAACACAGAATATATATATATATATATATATATATATATATATATATATATATATATATATATATATATATATATAGAGTTGTTGGCAACTGGTCAAACAATTTCTGAGTAACTAGCATTAAATGTTTGAAAAACTGTAATAAAACCATAACTCTTTCGTTATCAAGGGAAAAAACTCTGTTTTGTAGGACAATTGTTACTGTAGCTGATTCTCATCAGTGTACGCTATCAAAGTTTCCTTTTAGTAAAATGCAGTGATGATCATCGTCGTAAAAAGAAATTTATTAAAAAAAAAAAAAAGGGGGGGAGGAGTTACACTGTCGGTAGTGCAGGGAGGGCCAAGGATGCTGACGGACGTGTTAAGTCGGATTCCCACCCGCCATATTGTATTTATAGATTTTTCGCCAAAGCTTCTATTTCAGAAGGTGTATTGAAATTACCCGCACGACATATCATAAATAACAGCTTCCCAAATTTTATCGAACTGCCACAGCTTCGCTACATTTATTAGTTGTTAGCTGGTAACTGTCGAGGCGAAACGCGAGATTATTTATTTCGGACGATTACAAAGGCGACGATATCAACAGTAATCAAGAAATACTGACCACAGACAATGCACCAGGCAATGCTCTGTGCTCTGTCTTTCCAAAAAAAAAAACAAAAAAAAACATGATACAAAACTGTATTTCCATAGTATGGCAAAAATTTCATAAATCCAAGATGGCGGGTGGGAATCTGCCTTAAACAAGTCAAGAAAATGTGAAAAATTACTTGAAATCGTAGTAAAATCCATTATAGTTTACAAAGGTTACATATTTTTCCCACAATTAAAAGCTTATCAATAATTTTAAAACTACGTTAATTGTTGACGACCGCGAGAGTAAAAGAAAATTGAAGGGGGTTACAACCCCCAACCCCTCCCCCCCCCCCCCCCCATCACGGGGCCACGGTGGTGTAGTGGTTAGTCTACTCGCCTCTGGGCTGGGAGGCCCCCGGATTTTCGCATGTGGGAATCGTGCCGGGCGATTTCCGCTAGCCAGAGTGTCTCCTCGGCGATCTCCCGTATTCCCCCGCCCTTGAATTTCGGCGCTGCTCCATACTCACCTCGCTTCACCCTCATCAGCTCCCAAGACCTCGATGTTAAGAGCCTCCCAAATCTGTTCACTCACTCATCCTTCCCCTCCCCACGCTGGCGACGACCTTGATGTGGATATTTTTTTATGAAAGTATTCATTAGGAAGCAGATTTCTTGGAACAGATTTATACATTCGTTATGATGGTCTATAATCCAATTTTTCGTCATGGAATCATTTGCCGTGTCCTGGGGAAAAAAGAACTGTTCGCCAAACCTTGATCTATCCCGCGGGACTTTATTCGTTGATCGCTTTTCCCTCCCTGCTTTTTTTTTCGAAGCTCACTTCCTGTTCGTAATGGCGAAGAAATGACTTGTTGCCGACGAGATCTAATTCCCCCGGTCCCAGGGCGATCGTTTCTTCAGTCTATCTCACTCTCTCTTGTTGGTCTCTCAAGATTGTTCATTTCCTTCCCGATCGCAGGCAATTATGCACACAGAAGTAACGTGGGACAGAACTACTGACTACATAACGTCAGAATCTACATCGGAACTCAATGGTGTCATTAGGAATTTTTTTAATTACACGTTTTATGGGGTTTTAATTCCTCTCAATGTGTACTTATCTGGATTGCTTGAAAAATGAATTAAAGTTACGTTCTCAAAAAAGTTAACGTTAGCCACAATCCAAAACTATGCTACAGAGCAGAGTAGATTATGTTAGTGCCTTAAGAGTGCCAAGGTCAAGCAGCGGGGGAGCGACACGGTCGACACTAACAGGCACTTCTAGCGCCTCATCGCTCCTACGCGCAAGGCGTGCAGTGTTTCCGTCGTAACGCTGCACTGTGCAAATTATATCTGTAACAGTGGGACTTTTACACGCCATGAAAGCCGACAGATTAAACTACTCCCGTATCTTTGTACTTTTCTCTTGCCGCTTAAGGAAACTGCATAGGCAAGCTTTAAAAATGCGATATTTTACAATATTCACGTTTTTTTTCTCCTGCACTTATTACGACAAAAGTAAAAAAAAAGGGGGCATAGGTAATTGTTAATTATCTTTTCTGACAAAAAGTCGTATTTGCAGAACATTTATTTACCGAGATAAGCGTATTCGCGCAAACAACTATTTCACAAAAAACGCGCGGATCGATCCCTCTCTTAATGGGAAAAGCCAATTCGAAGACGGGCAAAAAATCGCTGTACTTTGCTAAAAGCCAACGGTTTGAAATAATATCTTTATTTTGTAAAGGGCGCCAGTATAACAATTTTCTGTTGTTGCTTTTGACGCTCCCACTATGCACTGGCAGGCTTATCGAGATACGGCCTTGAATGACGTCACACTAAACTTGCATGTAAAAGCGGTAAACACAACCATAGCTTGCCCGGAATTCGAACACGGCGCCTCTTGTTGTGAAGACATATTAGCGGGATCACAAGGTCATCTCCAGTAATGATGAGCGCCCGAGTCTTTGTGATTTATTGCAATCACGGGCTGGCCTTACCTATGGTTGCGCGCTGCGAATAGATGAAGCCTATACGTAACACTGTGACACACAAAGACTTTAAATATACCTGTCAGTATTATTATAGAACTAATGTTTTTAAAACATGTTCATGTTTGGATTAAAAGTTTATCTGTGGGGGTTATTAATTTATTCATTTGTTTAAAATTTCCTGAATTGACATGCATTTGATACATAACAACCAAACATGTAACCATTGTTTTGGGTGTCACAACCTGGTGACCGTCAGAGAAAATCAATTTCGGTTGCGTCATAGCAAGCTATAATTTGACTGTTCCCAAGACTTTGCCAGAGATCACTGCTATCACTGCTATCAGCGGGCCATCAGTGATTACCTTGAGGGAATATGAGTTTAGAAAGTTCATACAAACTGATCAGTAACCAACTTCCGAGTACCAACACTAAATTACTGTTACGCTTCAAAAGGTTCAAACCATATTTCTTGAACTAAGATCACAATCAATTGTGCGTATCCAGAAATTTCTCAAAGATTGAAAATAAGGGGGGGGGGGAGGCAATAACTGAAGTGATGAAAAGAGGGAGGGTTACACGATCATTAGCGGTGCTGACGCATGTATTCCTTAAGTCAGGAGTAAAATTAGTTCACAGTATTACAAAATGCATAATAGTTTAGAGCATTTACAATTTTTATCACAAATAAAGGCTTATTAAGAATTGTAATACTATTTGTTGAGAACTTTATGGACAAAAGGGGGCACCCCATTCCCCTTCGTCCTTCTGGTTATGCCCCTGGTTACATAACTATTTATAAACACGTGACTTGAAAGGTTAGTACCTGTTATTTCGCAAGTCTTAATGCAACTAGGCTACAATAAAATTACGAGTCTAGTGGGAAATCATATCTACCTAACCGTGGACAATTTTTTGTATCTCCGCCTGAACACGTAATTTTGATAGTTCACCGTGATATTCGCGAGCCCCTGTCGAGATATACACAGGAGACGATATTAAGCCTACCTCATTTTCAATTTATGAGTGATTCTAGTGGAACAGGTGTCAATTTTTGCAGTCCGGTAAATTCCGTTGTTTCAGCTTAATGTAACGTACCGTTATATTCGACACCAAAGAATTATAAAAGCAAAGGAACATACAGATTAAAAAAATCGGTAGAGCAGTCTTCAAGACGGTACGTCCCCCTCCCCCCTCTAAATGGCACATATTTTTAAAACCCTATTATCAAAATAAATGTCAGTCATTATATTTATATGTTTGTTATTGCCTAAATTACACACAGTTTTTTTACATCCTATATAAAAATGGCAATCATTATATTTATTTATTTGTTATTAACCATACATATGATTACATCTTATACATCAAAACTTCGTGTACTGCTAGAGACAAAACTAATACTCATCAGCCCCTCCCCCCCCCCCCCCGAAAAAATTCTGGATACGCCCTTGCTGGCAGCATTTATCGGGAGCGTGCTGTTTAGCCTGGTTGTGTTAGAGAACTGTACTTGTCCTCGTTATCACACTAAGTAGTTTAACAACGCAGATGAACTGATGTGTATCCGAAGATCTTTCACAGCAGACAAAGTCTTCCACTGCCCTCGTTTGAATTTTGGAGACTGGAGAGAGAAATATAATCTGCACAGTTACCTACTCTTCATCCCCATCGCTGCCACTTGGCCAAAACCTAATGTTACAAGCAGATTGTTTTTGTTGTACTCGCCTAAATGGCCAATCTTTTGTCGCCCAATTTGTATATACTTTATATTAGGTGCACAATTTTAATAGATTGTAAATTTTTAATGTAATATTTCATATGCATCAAACATGAATTCTTAGAAATTTAAAAAAAATATATATATATATAGGCCTACACAAAATTAAAAGAAAAGATATATGCCAAAGGCATAAACAATCGTGTGATATTCCATTTGTTTATTCATTTTCCGCAGCGAATAACAAGAGTCCGCGTAAGAGTCCCGCTTCAATTGTATCCAAGTGGTTGCCGTCTAAAAAACTGATGTTACCTATGAGAATTAATTATTTTGCTCACGTTCAAAAGATATACCAAAACTAAATAAATCGTTCCACGATGCCCAAACATCGTAAATTTATTATAAAAACTGCCCGAATTGCGATAGTTGCATTTTCGTAAATTTTGGTCGCAAATTTTTCCTCGAAGTAGCCCAGACGTTGACAATTCGCCAAATCTGGCAACCCTTTGCGATGGTATTGGGAGCAGTGGGGATATTAAAGGACACGCGCAATCCAGAAAGACTCTGAGCAATCCAGAGTAACCACTATAACAGAATAATTATTCATCGTCTGATAGGCGCGAACTCAATCAGCTGTCTTTCTCCGTCAGTCAGGCATGCAGTGGCAGCACTAATGATCCTGCTTCCACCTGAACAATCGCAGCGCGACTTGCAGGCGAAAACTTGCATTCTCGGCGCCCCATACGCCGTCTTCCATCGATACACCTAACGAAGGTCACTTAGCCCGTGGTTACACGTGTGCTGTTAAACACATTCAGCTGAATACATTCGGTAACCATGTGTGAATAAGTTTAAAAACAGAACGTGTTTCCGTGGTTACACACCCAAACCAGAATTAAATCTATGGAAATTCTAACCTCAACAAACATGGAACTTAAAATGTATGATATTTAATTATAATAGCCTCCAACAGTTATCACTATTGATACTTTTAATTGTTATGAAACCTATACTTTTACTGTAATGGTATAATGGGTGGGTATTAGTATATTTAACCTTAAACTTGAGTTAATTCAACAAGTGCGTGATTTTCCGCCAAATACAGCAATTTTTTTTTTTTTTTTACGCTGTTTGTTTACTTCGTAGCGGCCAATAGGAGCACTGCAGAGAAGAGAAGTCGTTCGAAACTACTTATGAAAACTGTTCGCTTTGAACGAGAAACAACTGCGATCGGAACTCGTTCGAAGGTAAATGTAACCTCTTCAATGGCTGAACTTGTTTTAGTGAAGTAGTTCTGAATCCCGTTTAACCGCGGCCTTACTTTGCCGTTATGCCATAACTGTTTGGCAGGCACGGCCGCGGGATGGCGACGCATAGCTTTCGATAGGAATACAGATTTCGTTTCGACACGCAATGTTTGGAGTCAACGCACTGTTATATTTTACAGTTTTTTTAATTATAAATATATTTATTATTGTAGTGGAGAGTAAGAGAGTGATGAAATAAAAAAAAATATTGTGATATGATGATTGATGGTAGTGTGAAACGTAGGCCTAACACAAGTGTGAATATACAACTAGATTAAGTTATAGCAATTGAATAGTGTTGTGGGCGTCTTTACAGATGAATAGATGGAAAATATCAAAATCAATATCGTTTTCAAGCGGAAATAGTTAATGATAAGGACTCGTGTTAACAACATCTTTAAAACTAGCAGCCATTTATATGTATTATTCTGAAGAACTAGTGCAGCTCAACTATGCACTCTTCATACAAAGAACACAAGACAATTAAAATATTCTACCATTTTTAATAAGACAAAGCAAACCATTTCTACGCATTGAAAAGAACAGGTTTCACATTAAAACAATATTCAATGATTAAACGAGCAAAGCGATGATTATATCTGCTGACAGTTGTGAAAAATAATTTTAATGAGTTTAGGTTTGATGACTTCAACAAACGACTACGATTATCCCTAAACATATTCATCTGTAGACATGATTGTAAGATCATGCGCAACTGTCAATTTATTAATCTTGCACTGTTTCTTGGAAACTGCTAATAAGTTAAATATGAAAGTATCTGGCAAGTCATAACTCAGTCCTTTTAGAATCACGAGACCTTGTCTAATGTCTCTAGCTTCTGAGTATCTGATTGGCCTGTAACTGAATTTCTAAATATTTATTGGTTCAGAAATATCGTATGCCATTAATTTCATCTTTCTTATCATGATCTGATGTGAAGATGTATTTCAACATTGTATATTATCTTGCCAAAACGTACATTCAAATTGACATATAAAAACATTAGATGCAGATGATGCTGAAATATATTCTGGCTTTCAGCTGATACTGCGTGCAAAATAGTATAATGCAGTCTTACATTAATATGCGACGACTAGTAGACTAGAAGTTCCCGATGCCTTCGAAGCGCAGGGAACCAGAGCAGTTCTGAATAGGATTCAGGCAGACTCCGCGGTCCATCTCGTCGCCATCTAAGTAGAAGTCGTCCTCAGCAGTTGAACGGAACTCCAGGCCGATGAGACATCATCCTCTTAATCCGTTTGTGGCTCTCCTCCTCCGTCGTGAAAATTACCTCGTCCTGTCGTGAAGCCATCATCATCACAACGTTCTAACTTTCATTTCTCGAGCAATAAACGTTCTACCCAAAATGTTCCAAACCAACTGAATGACAAAAGCTTTTCCTTAGTAATCATTCCCGAGATCTGTATTTTATATGGTCATAAAACTTGTTCTCCATGTCAAAACGTAGTGTAGGAGAAATTTAATAGTAATTCACCAGTTTGTAAGTGCGTTAAAAAGAAATCAAACAGTTCGTTAAAACACACGGTAGAGTGTGGATAAACTCTGCAGTTTCACATGCATAAACATCTTACAACGGGGTCCCATTCGTGACATAGCCTTAATAAAATCAAATTTTAAATATAAAACATACATGGATGGACATTTTAAGGATACGTTAATTTATGATGAAACAAATATGATGAAATGAATAATGAGTGAGATGATAAGTGGGGAACAACTGTAAGGGAACTCCTTACAGTATTTAGCTTACAAATATACGGTTATGAGGGTCGTACTCAATGGGTTAGAGCCACTCTATAATTGACTCAAAGCTTACCCCTTTCATGGCTTGACACATTATTATTTACCTCATGGGTTTAACTGGAAACATGTCGGAAGAGCTGGTACTTTATACATTTAAGTTATTCTAATAACTCCTAATGAAGCCTAATATGAAACCTCCATTGAGGGTATTTACTGGGCCGACCTTACCCACCTTGCATGATGCCGAAGGCTGGTTTGTAGACGGACTACGGCGGTCGGCACGTCGTCATCCTTCTGGCTCTCTGGAACGTCTCCCCTGGTTGGCGTCGATGTAAAAACAAACATCCTTCCTTGGCAGCTATATAATTTTTCTCACGTGAGCCAGAGGAAAAAAATACTTTGAGAGGGAAATTCCCCGACACCCACCTTCCGCCTCAAACTGATTCGCACACTATTGCAAAGGCGAACGAACTATCTGCACGTAGAGTGCTTAGATAAAAATACAGATTGCATCCAATATCGCTATAATTTTTTGTAGCGTAAATGGTCGAGAAACATTTACATCATTTCCGATACTGACAAACAATGAATGCAGGCGGAATTATCCAGAATAGAAAAGAATCCTAATTCGTGGAGGTATGTGTGATGTGATTAGAGACAAATTTAAAGACTGTTTAACAAAATTAGAACTTGCCGACAAATCTGTGTATGAATTAGACAACAAATCCAACATAATGGCATCACATCATGACGGGTGTTGAGCAAAGTATTTCAGTTTGCAATGTTTCACATATACTTCACATTCCTACTGTACATGTTTAAGTATTTTAAAATTACGTCAAAGGAGAAAAACCACATTCCACGCTTTCACGATCTTCGTGAATATTGTTTAACAAGAGGAGTTATATGTGCAGAATTATCGGAACAAATTGTAAATGGGAAGTTATTAAATCATATTCTCTTTAGTGGCAAGTCTAACTCCCACACCTGCGGAAAAGAAAATAAGTATGTGAAACAGTAGCCTATGGTCCAAGAGATGCTTCCAAATTGGATGGTTCTTCTTCGTGAAGTGACTGCCAAGAGGAATTATTTATCTTGATAATCTCAAGCAATTTCTGAAGCCTAATATATAATTCAAGACGACATTCGTAGTTCTGGTATATTCCAGAAAAATTGCGAACAATGCTATTACGCGTTACGCTGTTTTAACCAATGCCAATGTAGGTTTCCCAAACTGATGGACTGGATCAGGAATTCAAAGATCCTGGACATCGAGGAACCTAGACTTAGACTCCCGTGGAGTTTTTTTTCGCTTGAGATTTTATCAGATATCATTCGTATCTCCGAAGAATTTAAAATCTGCAAGGGTCGAGTAAACTGCATCGCAAAAATCGATCTCGTGGATTTCTCCATGAATGCTCGGATCTGATTTTCGCGGGGCAGATCACCAATTTGACGTGTGCAGAGATGTCGATGGTGCTCGTGTAAAATCCGATCAGGAGCTGTTTGGGCTTGTGTATGACGGTTAGTGGAAAAGAGTCGACATATAGTATGTTGGGTAGGAACCATATGTGCGTTTTGTTTGAGTCTGGTACTGTACTTAAACTACGGATTTCTTACAAAAACAACACCTCGAATTTTCGTTGCAGTGTTTGCCACTTTCTGTAAATGTTACATTTCCGGATATCGCAATACAACAAGAGTAGTAATTTCATAGCGTATTTTAGCGTGGCCACCCTTATCTTGAGAAATTACCAGTCGAGTTACTAGAAAGATTACTGTTCTTTTTTCCTCGACCAGTGGAAAATAAGTCGTTTCGGTAATCGGGCGGAAACCGGCGGAAGGATGGGCAGGAAGTGCAGCCCGTAAACAGTGAACGGGAGAGAATTAGAGAGAAGGAATGGGAGAGAGAGAAAGTTAAATCTAGCGCAACTGAAGCTGAGTCGGGGGGAGTGGGTGGCCGCTGATGAGTACCTTGGGACCGTCAGGTAGAAGGAGGTATAGGAGGGTAGCGGGGGTGTGGCCTTGATGGCGTGACGCAAGGGTAGGAGGGGCAGACCTCGGACCATTACGCCACCGATGTATGGTACCGCTGGGAGCAGACGCGGACAAAGTTTCGTCCTTCTCGAAACCCTCGTCCCCAGGTCTAGCGTCCTGCCTTCCTGTCCACCCCCAACCCCGCGCCTCCGACCCTTGATCCACCTATCTGGCACACGCGCGGGGTGGGCGTGTATGTGTGTGTGTGTATGGTGGCCTCTTGTCGCCCGTCCGCTGTGACTGGCCACCGGCCGGTAAATACAGAGCACATCCATCTTCTTTCCCCCTACTGTACACCGCCTACAACAACATTTCATCCTGTCCGGAACACGTCTTGACTCTCCATTACCTGAAATGAGATCGCACCGCGAAGTGAAGAGGCCTGAGATTCAGCTGGTGTTGCGTTTCTTCGCGCTGTATCAGTTGTATTTATTTGGTTTTCGCACGGTGATTCTCGGAGATATTCACCTAACCCAACTGAGAGAGGAGGAGGTGGCAAATATTAAGGAAATGCATCAGAATTAACAAGGTATATGGACGAGAAACCATTCAGCGTCTACAGGTATCGAACTAGTGGTCTAATGATACTCATTTTAACCACGTGCTTTTGAGGAGACGATGCAGCCGACATTTGCGAGTAAAAATAACCCTTTCTACCTTGGTGATCATTACAGTAATTAAAATTTGCAACGGAGGAATAAAATAACTATATCCCTAAGGATTCCACGTCTAATGTCCCACGCCTGTAAGACCTAAAAATTAGAAATTAACAAACACACACTGCAGTAGTGAATTCAAATTTTATTGGTACCACTGTTATTTAAACGCTAATTATTTATTTATTTACATTCCATTGGTCCTTGGTTCCCCATGGTGGCTTCATAATATGGAACAGGTGAGAATACATAGTAAAACTTATCAGTAATACATATTCATGAAATACTAAAACAATAAAATCATAAAACGTACCATAGGTCCAGAAAAAAACAAAATACATTAAGAATTTATGCATCGTTATAGTACGAGCACTATTTCCAGTTGAGTATACAAATAGAAAATACAAATTAATCATCATATCCGAATTGTTTAACTAATTATTAATCGAAAAATAACAACAAAATTCCGTATATGCACTCATACCTAACCCCCATATAAACATACGTACGTATATTACTACTTGCAAATAAATTTTGAGTAAGTATAGTCACTATTTGCCACATGCATTTTTTAAGTGTTCTGAAATGATATATATATATATATATATGTATGTATTTATCTGTGTGTGTGTGTGTGTGTGTTCATATCCATTTATATATTTAATTTATTGTAAATGCCATTGTTTGCTATAAAATTATGTGTTTGTGTGAAACGATATTTGGAGCAGCTTCTTGTGCGACTGTAGTATATAGTCTAAACGACTGGTGTATCCCATCACGTAATGTAAGGGACTTGCCCTACAGGAAGCTCTTTTCTTTTTTTGTGCAGCAGTGTATATCATTCAATCCACTTTATACAACATCCAGTATACCGGATGTTCGCAAGTAAATTATAATAAACACTAGAGTGGGGTAGATAAGTACAAATGGAGCATACTTAATCGAGTATCCGATAATAACGTCCATAGTTAACCCGCTAATGGCCGTAAAGAGTGTCTGCCCGATGTCTCTGTTCAAAGTCTCTCTTCAAACTTTCCTCCCTCCAGGCGGTGCAGCGCTGAAGCATGTTGCGACGCACATGTGAGAAGATTTCCGGCGCAATGGGCTCATCTCTCGTGTCAAGTGGTGTGGCACACACCTTCGGTTTTATGTGGCCCCACAGCTCGAAGTCAGGTGGTGTGATGTCAGATGAGCGTGGTGGCCTCCCCTATACGTCCACCGGTTCGTAAAGTACATGTCGAGGTGCCGGCGAGCCGCAGTGGCGAAATGAGGCGGGGATACCCGTCCTGCTGAAACCATATCGCCTCGCGAGTATCTAAAGGAACTTCTCCAAGTATTCCGGTAACACATCCTGCAGGAACTGTAGATAAGTAACACGTCCAAGACTGCGACCATGCGGTACTGAGCGGTGTTATCAGGCACGCAGATCTGTGCACATGCTGGTTACAATTCCACGTATACGAAGTTGTATACCCGCCCCTACACATTGCCACGGCCATTGGCACGTTAACTATGGACGTTAGACCATTGGATCTTCGATGAAATATGCTCAATTAGTACATATCTACCCCACTCTGACGTTCATCATCATTTGACCGTGAGCACCCGACATAGACCACCATGATAGGCGCCGAGTACGGGGCAGCAATGGTAAAGCCCCCCCCCCCCCCCCTCCTCCTGGGTGCTCACTACTTCAGTTTTGACGTGAATACGTATTTAAATTTCCAACCATAGTGGGGGGCAATCCAGAAAATCCGATGATAACAAAATCGGGGAATACAATTTGGCATTGCAGCTCCGAATCTATCGTCTACATACAAGATTCAGTTATACCACTCGATTGCCAAAGGATCAAAGGATATGCTACGTTGAGTGAGGACTGCGAAGCATCACGCGCTCCGGAAAAGGGGAGGGGAGTCCAATTTTGAGTTCGTTTCGCTGCGTCTCATAACTTCCATCAAGAGCAATCGATTGCGCGTAAAAAACATTTGTGTATCGTGGTTATGGTGAAATTGTATGCGTTTAATGTAAAAAATTAAGAAAACTTAACACAATGTCGGCCTATACAAGTCAAAAAGCCAATTCGAAATGCAGATCTCATATACGGTTGGAAAGAGCATCTCAAAAGCAAACGAGTGATACTCACCAAACCCCATATGATCGAGTGAAGCGGTGCCAGGAACGTAAAATAAACATCAATTATTGTCCTCTGTACCTTCAGCGATTCGCCACATTTGTCTTCCTGGCGTTTTCAATGACAACAAATTGGCTTACACGTCCTCCTAGAAAGTGAATTTGCATGCTGTGGTGTCCAGAGCTGTGCTGTACTTCAAAGTCATATGCATCAGTGTCCAAAATTAACATACCCTTACTTTTTCGGGAAAACCAGGACTGTTGGAGATATCAGAATTTCCTTCGGTTTACTGAATCATTTTCACACTCACTGGTCCAATGAAATTTCCTTTTCGCCTCAGTAAGTTTATATAGTGGCTTGGCGGTCGTCGCAAACCCGGGTACAAATCGATGGTAATTGTCATGCAATCTCAGAAAACTCCATACTTCAGTTGTGTAAGTTGGTGTCAGTCAATTTCTCATCGCTTTGGTCTTCTCGGTGTCTGTTTCAATTTCGTGGGCCTACACTATATATCCCAAGGAAAATATTTTCTTTTGGAAAATGCGGGCTTTCTTAGGAACGCGTTTCAAGTTAGCTGCTGCCATTTTCTGGAATACAGAGTCTAAGCATGATAGGCGCTCTTCGAATGTCTTTCATGGCACAACAATTTCTTCTAGGTAATACTGACATATCTTAAGGGAGGACTTTTACCATCAGGCATTCGAAGAGACAGGGGAATTGCACATCCCCCAAGGCATAACTTTAAACTGCCAGGTTCCTTTACCTTGGGCACAAAATGCAGTCTTCCCATGGTCCTCTGGGGCCGCCTCGCACTGCTGGTAAGTACCCACTCTTCATGTCCAAAGTGAGGAACCATTGCGAACCTGCTAGGCTGTTCAATATATCATCCATCCTTGAAATTGGATAAGAATCTTTCTTTATCACATTATTAATCTACACAAAACCTCAGAGAGCCATCTTTCTTCTTAACACGTACAATGGGTGACGACCACAGACTAACTGATTGTCCTATCACATATAACTCCCTCATTTCCTTCAGAATTCCCTCAATTGCCTCGCGCGAAGCTAGTGGCTGTCATCTTGGTGGCTACTTTATGGCCTTGGCATCTCCTGTATCAATGTGGTTGCAGGTCACATAACTCCTTCCTTGGTCATTTGGTCCACATGATAAGACGTCCCTTTTCTCTCATTCAGAGAGTCTTTTCCTTGCGCCAATTAAACCAAATTCCTTGCTACGTGTTCCGTTCAGCTCTTCACATACAACACCCTAATCACAAATTAAATGGTGTTTTGTCATTTACTAATTTTAATTTATTTTCTCACAAATTATCTCGTACGTGGATTGCCGATTTAAAAAAAAAAAGTAATTTTTCCTTATGGCAAAAAAAATTCAATTGTATTATTGAATAAAACTATTTTAAGATGCCATCTCATCAAACGTATTTTCTAGTTATGTTCTTGTTTCGGCATAAGTAAGTTTTCTAATGAGACAGTTTCGTTATTTGAAGTGTTTTTGTGACTTCGTTCAATCTCAGCCATTTTAAATGGACCTCTTTGATGCTGGAATAAGAATGAATATTTAAGGTTTATTTAAATTATACGTGCGATACTAAATCAGAAATAAGTACTGATATAAGGTAATATAATAGCTGAGAATATGTTCACAAAATAAATTTGAGTAATCATGCAAGAAACACATTCAGCTATTGCTTGAAAAGTGCCAGTACTTGTAACTATGTACACTTTTCTAGAGTCGACAATATTTAATTTTCTTACTCGGAGCTCCAAAAGTGTCTGGTAACTTAATTTTTAGGCGTGTGTACAAAAAAAAACACATTTCTGTAAGTTCAGTTCTCCGCCCGCGTGTTTTTTCATCAACACAATCAATTTCCGAGAGCGAAAAGAAAACGAAAATCTGGGAAGTGGAAGAAAGTAGAATCACGTTTATACCAGAGGGAAATTACAAATGTAATCGTATGCGAATTAAAAGGAAATTAACTTTGTAAGGAAATGGAAACGGGGTGGCCGAAAGAAGGGAAACAGATTGACATTCTATTTTTTTTTTCTTTTCACCCGCCCAGAAAATAAATATCCCTCTTTTGCTTTCGTTTTGCTATAAACTGGCTCCCGCGATGTTTTCTTCCCTAATAAAAATATTTGATTAAAAAAAAAAAAAAAAAAACAATTTTTACCACCAGACTTTTATCATGAAGTTTAACATATTGATATCTAAATACAAACACGCATGAAATGTTATAAGCCAAGTTACAATTACAATCGTTAGTAATGAAATAAAGCCAAACTAACATTTGAAAGAAAGTAATTTCACTTAACACTTGATCGATGATTTTGATGACGTTTGTTGACGTGCTAAATTCTACATACTTAAAATGTATCAGGCTTGTTAAAGTGAACCGTTTGTTCAAGAGGTATCATTTTTTTTGTACGAAGCAAGACTTCTATAATAATTTTCAATATATATATATAAAGGAACATACACATTTCTAGGGAATAAAAACTTCTGAAGGCAGTTCACGATAAAGTGAGCACGTTTGAAATCAACGTAATAAAAAGGTCACTGCTCCAACCTGCATATATTTTAACGAGCCTGCTGAGTGACGTGCGCGCAGTAAAATTGGTCACGATGGAGGGAAGTAGTTATATGTCTTAACATCGAATTAAAAGTGTTAGGCAAACACCTGTGATAACTTAAATATCTTCAGCCGGTTTGTAAAACATTACCTTTTCTGTTAGTGCCATAGTTTAACTCGGTCAACGCATGCATGAAGTAATGAGGCCCATGACATGTTAACTTTACATAAGGTGGAATAATACACAACGTGCATACATGTATATCTTAAGCAGGGCTTTCACGAGTGCTCAGTTTGCCGTGAACTACCTATACTTATGTAACACAGAGAATTTTATTTCAGTATTGTAGAATATTGAGGGTTCTGTCCACCTGCAGCAATTTTCTTCCTGTTCGACACCTCGAAACTGGTGAGCTCTAGGGACGAATATTACTGACTCACCACTTGCCTCATCGCCTCTCCGCGCGAGGCTCTCAACTGACTTGCAGCCTTTCCGTCGGCCGCTCGCCTGAACGTGACTTTCAGCGGTGGTCATATTCTTTACGGTACGCCAATTGTGTGTCCAAAAATAAATACGAGGGCTGATTCGGAAGGCATGGCAACTATTGTTTATCTTCCAAAAATGGCCCAACACAGGAAATGTACTATGTACAGTTGAAAGTGTACTATAAGTGTGTTTTAAAGGTGACACCGCATGGGGTATGGCGGCAGGAATGTCCGGCAAGGAACAAAGACAAACATGGCTGCTTGAAATCACCGTTTAATTGATATATTCTCGTACAAACTGTATACACTCACGTGAACGGGCACGTATCGTACGCACGAGCTCTTTAACATATTTCAAAGGTGTCCACGGTTCGTCGACAACGATGAGGCAGACATCGTCACAGCATTCCGACGAGAGGTGTCGCACATTGACGGCTCCCATGCAGCCGATGGTATTTCCCGTCTGCCTCATCTCTGGCGACGAACCGTGGACAACCTCGGAGACCACTTTGAAGGATGTTAAACAGGCTGTACGCGTACACTTTACTTTGTTTTTCCACGAGATGCTGTAAATCTGCAATAACAGTGAACTGAAATTCAAAGCCCTTCTTTACATGTCTCACAAAAGGCATCGTCATTCATTACATTCTATGTCTGTGAAATTTCTCGTTGAAATTAAATTGTTTTTGCACAAAAATACGATTCGTGGGGGACACACACGTATGCACACACGCGCACACTCAATTTCAGGTACCACACCATTTATAAACACCTCCCCCCCCCCTCTCAAATTCAAGAACTTAATTACGCTGGTCAACACTGAACTTCTTTCCGTCTTAAACATGGTCTATTTCAATTCAATCCTACACGAAATACGCAAATGTGACATTTGAAACGCTTAGTTAACTCTCATTACCACGAAAAATTAGTTTTTGATTTGACTATACAGTATTAATAACAACTTAAAATTGTTAGAGGAATATTTAGTTACCAATTTAGCTTGACAACAACGAGTAGACTATATTTTATTAGAATAGAAGCAATTTTGTCTACACGGATCCTTTATTGTGATTACGGAAACCTGACTGTGAATATTATGTTATTTATCAATAAATTCGCAGTGTTTCATGGTTAGTTTCAAGGATTAATAATAAATATACATAAGTAACATTCGCATTAATTTTCAAGGTACATTATAATTATATGAAACATACATTTTAAGTTATTTTGTTATTTGTGTTTATGAAATTGAGAAGGAGAAATTTTTAAGAACTTAATGACCAAATTCCCACAAATCAGTGCTGTTAAGATCAAGGAGAAGTCTTTGTTGCCTCGTAAATTCGTGAACTGGTTGAGGACGAAAATTTTCATAGTTTGCAAAGGGAATGAGAAAGCAGCATGAGAACCCTTCACAGTTGTTGTTAACAATATCTTGGGAAATCGAAGACCTGAAAATTACGATGTAGTTTTTCATGAACTTCTGAGGACATAGTTAGTGTTACGCTGTAATGTCACTGATGAGCAATTTTCTTCATTTCCATTTTGACTTCTTTCCAAGCGATTGTGGTGAAGTGAGTGATGTTCTTGGAGAGCATTTCCGCCAAGACATTGCAGCAAAGGAAAGAAGGTATCAGGACAAGTGGAACGCACGCATGCTTGCTGGCTATAACTTATTGCTGTAATGTGATGAGAGATGCCCTACAAGTATACTACAGACAAAAAAAAAACGCTTCAGTGACTAGGTCAGAGTGTATAGGTGAGAGTTGCATACATATATACATAAACACATATCTTGAAAACAAGAGCTAATAAAAAATTCTGACTCCATATTTGGGTCTGACTCCATGTGTGGGATCGTCGACCCCTTTTCGGTCAGAATTAACTATTCACCTGAAGAAAAGAGACAGCTCTAATGTTTTTTTTTACCAGTGTTATTTGAAGAGGGGGGGGTCGTAGATGGATTACGACAGTGATATATGCCTATGTGTTGGCAGTAGAGAAATAAAAGTGCCCAAGACTCATCAGTATTTTTTTTTTTTTTTTTTTTTTTTTGCAATCCAGTAAATGGATGAAAACGTGATTATTAGGCTATAATTGAAAATCAAAATACGGATAGGAAAAAGTAGGATTCGCCGAAACAGCCAGACGCGAAGTATTCTGGTTTCGATACGCAGAATACCAGTGGTTTTTTAATTATACCTGATGTAGACGTAACTGAACTATATTTCACACACATAATTATTGATTCTTTATTTATTTCATGTGTAGAAATTATCAAGGGCAAGAAATCAGCTAATACATCTTCAAATCACAGTTCTAAACAGCCATTCCATATCTGGAATTTGAAACAGAAACTTTCGCAACGAACGTTAGTGTTAAGTATTTGCAAATATTTCACAGCACTGATACATTGCATTGACCGTGAGCGGAAATAGGTTGTTTACACAGCCGGTAACTAAAATGGCAGTGATCAAATAACAGCGACAATAAAATGGTATGTTTTGCAACCGGTTATCTGTTCGCGTATAGTCCATTCATGGTTATCCTACACCCGGCATTTCTGAAGCCCGGCTGAAGTTCTACTTCCGGGATATTCCTCCGCCTCATGCACCAAACCTTAACCAAGTCTAGGAAATTACACCAAAGCGACAACGCACCGGATTCGTGAGCACTAAATATAATTTTGTTTTGCGTGAGAACTACTTCTTACCAGGCGTTACCAACACACCTATTTTATCCATTTCTTTTATTAATTTTAATTATAAACGAAATATTATGATTTATAGAAATAATAAAACTAAAACTTCAATTTAACTAAAAAATAAGGTACTTTTATGTTAACAGACGAATACAACGCTTGTGATAGATGACATTTTTATGAAACAACAAATTACACCATACACTGGGTGATTTTTGATAGGTTTTGTTCAAAAAGTGTGAAGAAACCGTAAATACATTATAGTCATGCTTACATGTTATCTTGTGCTACATCAATGTTGACTTGAAGTCCGGCCCTTAATTTGTTAGCAAGCCTAATCTACTTCCTGTGCTGGCTGCGGGATAGAAAGCCTTAATGGCACGCGTCCAAACTCTGTTATCACTCATCGGAGAATTTCCTTGGGTGTTCCGGGAGGAAATGTGTCAATTAGCGAATCCCCGCACAAGGAAGAGGTCGGAAATAAGACGGCTGTTAAAATATTGCCACACTGTCCGGCGCTTACGGCGAGGCGACGGCAGTGCTGCCAACTGAGGCGGATATGTTTTCCTAGCGCCCCGACAATATTTACCATCGTCCGGCCGATAAGCAGGGCTACTACGACTGCGGGAAGGGCGGGGGAGTTCGTGGCACGAGATACACTTAGCACGTCGCTAGCGAGTGATGTGGCGCGGGGGAAAAAAAAGTCACGAAATATTGATTTCCAATTTTCACGCTTAGTACAAACTTTCCGCAGATTGCCAGCCATCTACACGCTTTTTATGTAGCTCTGCCAAAGGTCTAGCGAAAATATAACTCTTGTTTTTAATTCTCAAAAACATACTCTATCGTTTTAAATGTTATTCTTGAGTGGTAAAATGACAAAAATATGCTGAGAGATTTCTTTTGTTAAAAAAGAATTATATGAGTTCAAAAACAAGATGTAAATAACATTACTATTTCATGACATGGAACCTAATCGTACTTAAACTGGTTAACTCGGTGGTTCCTCCTGCGGAATCAAACCTTTGATACAGTAGTTAATTTTTTTGGTTTAAGTGAACACGTGTAGACCCATTTAATTATGCAAATACGCGTTAGCTGCAAAATCGTAACTGAATATGCATAAAATGAAACTTGTAGAATTTTTTCTCAGTATGTGTTTCCCTTAGGAAATTATTTATAAGTATTTAATGTTGAAAATTTGGTGAACTTGCACTTTAACAGACAAGATAAATATATAGGGACAAAATCCAAGCTACTTAATATGCAGTTGAAACTGAATAAACTACTTGTTTTACACCAAACATTTTACTGATGATAATAAGCCCTAGCGAGATAAAGAACTCTACTTTTTTTTTTCTTCACAGGCCTCGAGAAAGCCTAGAACAGTAAGTTCATGAACAAAAGCTGGGAAGCCTTTTAAAGCAGCAACATAGACGATGCACTTTTAAATGTAAATAAGACCTTTGAAAAACTTGCAGAAGTTTTACAAGAGCAAATAATCACACATACATGCACACCACTCAGCCTTTATTTCCCCAGCGTCAACGTATCAAAACAAGAAATCATTTAGTTACGGAAAGAGCTCCTACAGCAAACTTCACAGTTGCTTGTGTGAAACTCTGTACCATCTTAGTATTTGTTGAAATGAAAACAAGCGCAGATATTAGAATTCGTCAACATTTGATGGTCATCTGAAATAAGCGAGAACGCTTTGATAAAAGTGTATATTTTTTAACACACACGCACGTCCTTATTTGTAAAGTAGTTGCTTTGGGCAAGAAAAGGAGTTGGGGAAAGCTGGGGAGATTGGCAGTTAAATGGAAAATAAATATGTGAAGCAAGTCTCATGTTTTTTTGTTTAAGCATGTGCAGTCTATGTATGTGTGTGTGTGTGTCAGTGTTTACAGATTTAAATACAGCAAACATGCACTCTGTTCGCAAATACACCACACGAGTGTATACGTAAAGTGAGAAAAAGCGGACGGTAAAGGTTTTTTTTCCCCATACAACCATGGTAATGTTCCTACATTTTCTCAGGAAACAGTTAAAAGCGTAGAGAAGATATCAATCGTGTATTGTAGCGGTGCTAAACACTCCTATATTTGCAGCCTTGTGTATGGAATTATCTCCATACAACGTGTAGGTTCAAAACTTCCGTTACAGTTTAGGAAGTTTACTAGGGAATTTTTTTTTTACAGTAAACCCAACTTGGATGGCCCTCGCTTCGGCTAGCTATTATTGGCAATATCATAAACAAAGCTAGAAGACAAGTTCGCCAAACCAAGGTGCTGAGCAAAATAAAATATGAATTTCGTCCCCCTCCCTTCTGCATTACCGATAGCCTCTCTTCCTTCTACTCAAAAATGTATTATAAGTAACAGATATTTCTGGATTCTGGAAGACTGCTTCTTTTGCGATGTGTATTATTTCTCGTTTAACCATTACGGTTAACTTAAACACTTCTTCTCTTCCACAGCTCCCTCGTAAATATCTGGGTGGTGGTGCCAAAATTAAGAAAGCTCTAACGTCTTAATACCGTTCACAATAAAGGCGTAAGGTTGCTTACTAAACTTTGAACCATCCGTTTATTTGTCCTTCAATGTAATAATTTTCTTCTAAAAGCGCGCGTCGCCGTATTTTTATATGAAACTTATGAACATTGCAGAATTTCTATACATTGAGTTCTTCGTATTGCAAATTTGGATGATCAACAGAAACAGCACTGGCAAAAACTTTACATTTTAAGGGAGAGAAGTTATAAATTTAAATTTGTTCATAACGCGGAAACTGCAATGGGCATAAATTTTCGGACCCACTTCTTGTTTATTTCAGTGTTACTACACAATCCAGAGTGGAAACCTTAAGTAGTTAATAGAGTTTTATTATGTCCTTCCTTTCCCCATAGTTTCCCATTTTTCTAACATTTGCTTGCCATCCACAGAGGATATATCTTTGCTCTTGTTATTTATCAAGCATACTGCTTCTACTGTCTATCCCTTGGCTGCAACCAGAAGTTGCCATGTGTAAGTAACATGTTACAGTCTTGAGCTTATACCTGCCTACAAAATCATTTCAGGTACAGGATAGTATTGCGCATGCAGCCAATTAGCCTTCTACGAAACATTGTTACCAGTTCATGTGTAATGAGTGTAAGCTGTGAAAGCCATTATATAAGCTAACTCCTTCGTAGTTCAACAAAATTTGGAGTTAATATGATGATACTAGGCCCTATCCTACATTTATCAAGTTAAGAAGGAACTATGTCGTCTGCCGAGAGCGTATGCACTGCAATATAGAACGGTTGGAGGTACAAACCTCTTAAAAACATTTACTCCTTGGTAACAAATTTTTATCGCATTATCATCTTGTCACCGTTTAGTTGCCTGCAATTTCAAATACATTTAACATACAGGAATAATACTTGCTGATTGTTCTACAAACTTCTAACCCGAATTTTTGACAACCATGTGTTTTTACGAACATAGTGAAAAATTCTAAAATTATAGGTAGGTATATTTGCAGCCATTCCATGCTAGTTTAGTTACGCAGATATGTTACTTCCGCAACCGCTGCATCAGTTACCCCCTCCCCTTCCACAAACTGCCCCACCTGGTGGAAATTAATTATCAGTTTCAAAAACATGAGGCATAGACTAGATTATACATGATAGTATCGTACGAAAAAAAAACATTTTATATGCATTAAGAATACTTAGTTGTAAACATTACAGGCTATGTCATTTCTAACATATAAATAGATTTTTTATGATTTTTGCACAGTCTCATCTTATAATAACGATTTTATTCTGGAAAACGTAAGAAATAAAAACCAATTTTTTTTCTTACAATGAGATGATTTACACCCAGAAATTATGTCATGAGCTACGTCAACGATATATTTGTATTCACAGAGAGTAAATAATTGCTGATATTTTATTTACTACGCGCAAATAAATTTTTACATGGTTGTGATCTGCTGCTGCTTCTGAATTTCCCTAAATCTACTTTGTCCTTAACAGATGTGAAAATATTATAAGACAATATCTTCCAGCTTCACTTGTTAGAAGCATTTGTAATGTTTTAAATTTATTTTATTTGTGCTCTAAAAACAGTAAAATTGTGTTTTTTAAGTATCCAGTTATAAATCTTATGGAAATTTGGTTTATTGGCTATAAATGAAGAATTTTAATATTTACTGGTACAAAAGAATTTTTAACAAATAAATCACTCAGTGGAGATGAAATTGGGAAAGCATACACAGACAAACCACACCAGCATTTACTTGCCACGATGATTAGGAACCAATTGGGAAAACCACCCCCAACGTAGTCGGTTAATAACCAAATACAATTCTTGCCGTATACGAATCGAGAATGCTCCCACATGACTAAATAGTCTCGGATAGATTGAAGACTAAAGCATGTATGCCTACACAGACTACAGTGGGAGAACCCGTTAATGATGCAGAATGTTGTATATAGACCATTAGTGGTTACTTCCAACTTTTCTGAAGCCCTGCTGAAGTTCTACTTCCAGAATATTCCTCCGCCTCATGCAAACAAAGCTTAACAGAGTCTAGAAAATTACTCCAAAGGGACGACGCACCGCATTCGTGCGCACTCATTGTAATACAATTTTTGCACAAGAACTATTTCTTACTAGGCATTATCAACACGCTTATTTTCTATCTGTGTTTATTTATTCTAATTATAAAATTAATTATTATAAATTATCGATAAAATATAAGTAAAATTTCAATTTAACGAAAAGTAAGGTACTTTTGTGTCAACACAAGTATAATACACTCGTGATTATTAATATAATTAGGAGACAACCAAACATGTCATACATGGGGTGATTTTTCAGAGGTTTGATTCGAAAAGTGTGAAGATACTGCATATACTCTATTCGCAGTATCTTCAAACAGTTTGAATCAAACCTTTGAAAAATCACCCCATGTGTGAAGTGTTCTGTTGTTTTCTACATATGTGATGTATCGCAAGAGTTTTATACATATGTCACCATAAAAGCATCTAATTTTTAGTTAAATCAAACTTTCATTTTTTACTATACACAAATTTTGGTATTTAACATATTTTATGCATAAATTTCAATATTTAATTTATATTTAATACGAATAAAACATAGAGAAAATAGGTGTGTTGGCAATGCCTTGTGAGAAATAGCTCTCATGAAAAATATTATTAAATTTAGTGTACACGAATACTGTGCGCTGTCTCTCTGGTGTAATTTGTACACTTGGTTCAGGTTTATTCTATTCAGGTGAGAAAAAAAAAACGAGATTTGTTATGAAAGAGAGTCAAATCTTAAGAATAGACTTTATTTCGTAATTATTATTCACTCGCTTCGATGGTGTTTACAAGAGCAAACTAAAAATGCAACTGTGTTTGGCATTGAGCGTTCATGAGCAAGCGTATTTCAATGAAAATAATTTACGAATCTAAGTGCGAAATAAATATAGCCGTCATGAAAAAGAACTGTGTGCGTTTCTCCTTCCCCTTAATGAAACAGGAAAAGTAGAGTCCAAAAAAAAAATTATATATTTAAAAATATGTACCGTGGATTCTCTAACCATCGTTTCTCCGGGGATTGACAAAAAAATTCAATACATGTGGACTTTCAATGAATGTGATTTTGAAATACTGATAAATAAAAAATGGGACCACAGAATATGTTCCATGCATGCGGGATTTCAATCCATCCGAGCTCAATACATAGAGGTTTCACTGTATATATATTTTTTTTCGGTTCGGTTGTTATATTTTAATGAAATAATCGGTAAGCTAACGTCTTGCTAGATTCAGTTTACGACAAAATATCAGACACCATGCGAATTATATGTATTTCGTTGTATTTGCACTTTGTGCGAAAAACTAAGTCTATTCTTTACGTAGGTTCTAACACAACACAAGAATGCAAATTTTACAGTATTACTTTAATTTAATGAAAATTGCAATAATTATTTCGTTTATTTACGTACGAAATGGTAACAAGTGGTACATATGTGACATCAGTGCACTTTTGCGGCGAGAAATTTTAGTCGCCAAATTAAAAGCACTGAGATTCTCAGCCATAGACTAGAGCTGAGGTAGACCGATCTTACTGGCTGCACACGGCCAATCCCCGTGTCCCAACATTGAACTGATTTCCTGCCAACATGTCTAGCGAAAACGACGTGGATCGGATTTGACGTTAGAACACTGTTTAGTAAGCAAGGGTTTATGAGATGTTTTTATTCTTTCTCTAATCAATACGTAATGCTGTTTGGCTAAATTCAAATTGGTAGAAGCATTTTATTAATATAATAATGCTTATCGTTTATAAATTAAAACATGGCAAAATACGTCCATAACCGTTGACCGTGTGACTTTGACAGTTGTGTTCCTTTGGGCGTAGGTCAATATTGGGTACATGCGCAGAAGACGAATAAGTCGTCTATCTCATCTATAGTCTATGCTCTTAACCTGAGAAGAACCTAAATTTGGTTAAGCTTTATTTGCTTGAGACGGAGGAATATACTGAAAGTAGAACATTGGCAAGGCTTCAGAAAAATTGGAAGTGACCGTGAATGGCCTATATGAATTATTTCTTCACAAATGCAATCACAGAAAATAATCTTATAGTCATCTCTAAGAACAGAGACAGAGGCAGGCGAAGGAAGGTAGTAAGAGAAAGTGTAATTGTGTTAAGCGCCAGTGTCCCGATGGAAACTACGACTTAATTTTTTTCCAGGTGATGTGCAGTGTTGTAAACTGCGTATGCCCCCAAAACTTGTTCGCGAAAGTGTGCAAATTTGTTGCAGCCCACGGCGCGCGCGCAGTGCTAGCGGGCCCGAGATGCTAGCGATGCCACTTAATTTCTCGAATGTGGGGAGGGCTTTAATTAATGAAATTAATTTACACGAGCTACCGATAAGCCCTGGAGACAAGAGACGCGGGCAAAGGAAGGGCGCGCTGGGCAGACGTGCAGGAGACAGGTAGAAGGGGTAGGCGTTCGTGGGATCAGCTCGGAGGGGGTGTGGCAGACTCCGGTACAGCTAGACCCATAAACCAATGTGCGTCACTTACCATCGCACACCTGCGTTTTACCTCCGTCGCCCAGTGGCGTATTCTGAACGATGGGGGAACGCAATTTTCATTACAATATCACGACATCATTTCAGTTGCTTAGGAACCTCTTTCTCTACTGACACCTATGCATGTGTATTCGCATCAACGCGAAATTTTTTTTACAGTTTCTGAGAAAAATCATAATTATAACTCACATTATTATGAGGTTGGCTGATAGAGAACGAAATAGTAGAAATTTTGCCTCGTTATTTTGGTGCAATCGGAATTATTTTCAAGATTTTACGATGACAGAAAGAATTCGTGCCCGCTAACTCTACTACCATTACTTAACGTCTACATAGCAACTGTGAAGAGGGAACCGCTTTGAGAGAGCTGCAATGTGCATTCCAGACTGGAATGGTAGTCGGAGCATTTCCAGGAAGGATTGATATTGCTTCAGTTCTCTGGAACTACTTTCGAAATATGTCTAGCTTTATTGTAATGCACAGTTGTCATCGCCGGTGAAGAAGAATGCATAAAAGGGTACTATAATCCATTCACGGTTAGTTCACACTTTTCTGAATCACTGCTAAAGTTATACTTACAAAATATTCCTCCACCTCGTGCAAGTTAAGCTTAACCAAGTCTGGAAAATTACACCAGAGGACAACGCACCGCTTTATTGCGCACTCAGTTGTAATATTAATTTGCATGCGAACTATTTATTATTAGGCGCTACCAACACAGATTTTTTCTCACTATTTTATTCGTGTTGATTATAAAAGAATAATTTCAAATTATAAATAAAATATAGGTACAACTTACAATTAAATGAAAAATAAGATACGTCTGCGTTTACAGAGGTATAAAACGCTTAATACATGGCATATTGAGAAGATAACTAAATACGTAATACATAGGGTGATTTTTTAAAGGTTTGTGTTAAAACGTCCGAAGATACCGTGAATAAACTATATAAAGCAGAATTACAAAGTTATAACGAGTGTGGTTTAAAGGCAAAGTAAAAAAATTAGCTGCGCTAATAATTGGGTTTGAACAGTATATTCTGCTCGTGTATTATTTTGAAATGGACATCCAAAGTCTCTTCCTCTCAATGTCACGTCGTGTTGCAACGATTATTGCCACCCTTGATGGGGGCCCCACAGAATTGCTTTAGCTATGTCCTGTATGTCACACTGAGGCTTTAAGTGTATATTGGGCATTCTGTCCAATAAATATGGTTGTGATAGCTCACGCCCTTCTAGGCGTCGCAATTTTAATGGCCAGCGGTGTATGTGAACTTGAGTAACAAAGGTAATGAATTAAACTTCTTTCGTGCTGTGGGTTTCTCTAAAGTGCTGTTTAGAGGGATCACATTGCTGGCTTGTGTTAGACTACGTGATATCACTGAACACGTTAGAGGGATTGCCACACTCTAACGAATGCTGATTAACACTGTCGGAAATGTTTTTCATAAGTAAAATTAGGCAGTGATCCTATGTCCCTATAGTTTCATTTAGCACTTAACATAAGGAACTGGCCTGGTGCCAGCAGAGATTTCACTAAGTTGTGGATTGGAGCGGAGAGTTTTCTAATGATAGTGATGTCTACGCCATATGTAATGACGCTCTCGAGTCCGAAGGCAAACTGGAGGGAGAGAGGATTCAGGTCGTAATGTTGAAAAGTGCATGAAGACATAGTCTGGGGAGTAAAGTTAACATGTGAATTTCCAATTGGACAGCGGTTAAAGCAACGAATGCTCCTCAACGTCTGCCAAAGAAAATGAGATTCTTAGGCGCCCAGAAACAATTTGTCGCCACTAAATTTCGTGGGTAATATTCCAAATGTCCATAGTTTTAAGTAATAATACAACTTGTAATCTTGCAGGTACTGCAAGAATATAGCGCGTTTCCTTAAGAAGTTCCCGTGTATTGAGTCCTCTCTTTGGTGAGTATCTTACTGTAAAGTGTTCACTTCATTTTTACCAGATCATTGTTTTAAACATAGTACATCCGGGACAGAAACCGTTAAGGCGTATATCTTGCATTTAGCAATCTTAGAGTTTGAATTCCAGGTTCAGTATGCATTTTTTGTGAGTGCATAAAAATATAACAGGTTGGATTATGTTTCACCATGCCTATAATGTATCTTCTTCATCCGTGTGTCTTTCACGAAAAAAAAATACGGTATATAATCATACCATTCCGCTGGGTGCGCTAGGCGGCGTAGTAGCTTATACCATTGGTCTGACTTGAACACGGTCCACAATAATTTGACTGGAGAGTACGCCAGCAATTGGGCGTCTTGTGCATGATTTAAGACGCAATTAGTGTACACCTAATAATAAGGCTCAAAACATAGACTAGTCCGTAATACCGTAATACGGACACCAGAGGGCGTTAGCGCAGCTGCTTCATTCTCGCTATCCCCTTCTCCCCATCCTGTCCCCCTCCACCCTTTTTCTCTTCCATGCCGCGCCGCGCCTCTGTTTTGCAGAGCACAATGCGCGCCGTTAATCCGACAATTAATTAGTAGTTATTCTCGTTACGAGATTAAGAAGATAAAGCCGCCATATTGAGGGACACTTAAAATAAACTCCCCTCCTGAAGCACTACAATAACTCTGGTTCGTTGACGCGTAGCCGTAGCTGGGTGTCATAACACGAACGTTAATTTGTGATAAATATGAGGCAGCGTAATAACGATAAAATTTATCACGCTAAGACAAATTCTCGGAAACACCTCATCTACTGTTGAATACTTTAACGCAAAGAAAAACAGCAACGCTAAACATTTATGTGATATAATATTTACTTTAAAAAAAAAAATTAAGTTGCTGCCTGTAAAGTGTTTTGCTATAAGCAGTATTTTCGTTTTACATGTGTTACTTTTAGCACCAGTTGCCGTTTAATAACGTCTGCAGTAGGCCTGTAAATCTGTTTTTAGCTCGGTGGAATTATTTAAGTCGCTAATCCAGTCGATGAAGTTCAGTGAACGTGGGTTATCCTTCGCAAAGAAAGGAGGGAAAGACTACCCGCGCACAAAGTAAGTTCAGAATTTTGAGTCATCATGCTTAGAGGTGTGGAATCACAAAACATTCGCTCTGAAGTAGAAGTATTTAAAATAAAATATTTCGTGCTGGCAGCAAATACTTATTAAATGGGTTGGCCGATTAATGAAAATAAAGCGAGATATAGTACACTCGAACGCGTTGAAAATCCGCAGCTCTTAACCCCTGGCTTAACGAGCTCCAAGTATGAACGCCGTACTTGCATGTAGTTCTCGTACAACTGCCTCGAGAAAACTGTGTGCTAAAATAGGAATATATATATATATATATATATATATATATATATATATATATATATATATATATATATATCCTGGAGTCGAGTGCAGAGGAACTGTAATTTGCGTAGCGCAGTTGTGTTTAATACGTTTCAGACAGCGGCTGGTGTACATAGAAAGTCTAACAGAGTTGTTTTTTATTCCAGAAATGGGACACGCCCCATCGAGGACGTGTCTCCTATCTGCCTGCGTTGGCTCATAAATTAATACTGACTGTAAGTTTCTCTCACGCGAAGCAAAAGGTATCATTTTGAAATAGTTGACTTCGGCGAAACTTCACGATATTACGTATTTCTTTTGGAATTCAAGGCGACACATCCCTCACTAGATTATTAAAATAATAATAATAATAATGAATGTTAACATGTATACACATGCTCTTTAAAAACTATTCAAAACATAACGAGTCCTTTGCAGGACTTCCAGTTAGGACCGTGAGTGGTTCTCATGATATCGGTTGTTCACGGTAAAATGAGCCCTTTTGAAAGCCCTGCTTAAGATCCACTTGTGTGCATGCTGTGTGCTATTACGCCTTATCTAAAATTAACATTGCTGTGGGCCTCGTCACTTAATTCATGAGTCGGTCAAGTGAAACTGTGAAATCATCAGGAAAGTAAATATTTTACAGATATGCTCATTTTTACACTTCGATGCATTTTTTTTTTAAATATATTTAAAAAAATAATAATAATAATTAAAATGATCACAAATGGTTCCCTAGCATTTTTTTTATTCGACGCTAAGCTACGTAACTACTTTCCATCCATAGTTACCAACTTTACTGGACGCATGTCACTCAGTGAGCCCGTTAAAATATATGCAGATAGGAGCGGTGACTTTTTTCTAAGGTTGATTTCAAAACTGCTCACTTGATCGTGAACAGTCTATATTCGCCTTTATTATTAATAAACATACATATACATATAACATACTTTGGGTTGGAAAAAAAAACACCATAGCGTCTGTTACATCGAAGGTGAATAATTTTTTTTTTCGAAGAAGCTCGGTTACCACGCCTGCCGTGTCACCACTCTTCATTGCGTACTGCCAGCTCATACGTAGGAGGCGAATAGGGTACAATATACATGACAACTGCGCATGAACCGCATTTCACGTTCCACCATTGGCCTGTTTTATTTGCCTAAATCAGTATCGGAACTAGCGTGAATAGGATTTGAGGTTAGAACTTTGTTAATGCGAGAAAGCATTTTGAAACGATTTTACACCTCCTCTGTATTAATTTTAATGCAACTAGAATGGATTAATTTAGTCAGGATATTTAATTTATGAAAAAACCCCCGTCTGTTGAAAAAAAAAAATCAAACGTAAAATAAAATCGTTTATTACTGCTGACCGTGTGATTTTAACACTCGCGTTGGCGACGGGTGATTCAATGCTGGCAACACCCGCAGACGATGAAGATCTGTTTAGCCCTTGTTTAGTCTATGACCTTGTACTCTATGTGCGTAAGGGCCAGTTTCACCAATTATTTTTTCGCGTGTGGGAATCGTGCCGGACGATGCCGCTCGCCAGCGGGTTTTCTCGGGGAACTCCCGTTTCCCCCGCAATTGCATTCCAGAGCCGCTCCATCCTAGGGTCTCATTCCATGTCATGTTCAGGGACGACGGGCACCTACGGGTCCCAGCTGGAAAGCCCGTTACCCGGAGGGTGTTGCCTCGCCCTGGGTCCACTCCACATACGCATTTATTTATATTTTACCACTTATTTATTTAACTCGGCTGAACTAAACGAAGGTAAAATTTTAACTCTTCATTTACCAAGCACGTCGATCAGATAATTAAACCCGTGTAGTAAATCTAAGTTAAGTGACCGACGTTTGAAGAAAATGGCACATCTAGAAGGCGGTGCCAAGGATTTTGCCCACTAATCTATAGAATCTGAGTTGTGTTGTCTTTGGAACCCTGAAAGATAATAAATACGTACATTTTATTTTAAAAAATCAGTGATTGAAACATAGAGTAAATAAGGTGTATATCAGAGTGGCAACAGCAATGTTATTGAGCGGTCGCTAGTTTTTTTTTTTGGCTCTCTCCACGCATACCAACTTAGTCGGCACAACTACTGCATCACTTCGAACTACGAAGTTGGCACTACTGAGTACTTACAGTGCTCCTGGCGGATATACCTTGAACTTCTTAAAACTGCAGTACAAATATTATTATAATCACACGAACCGTTGAATATCTTTAGGAAATTTGAACATTTGTGGACCACCTTCAACAGTGGAATAAAATGAATTATGTGTGTGATCAGAAGATTACGATGTTCTGCCAAGAATTGCAACGCATTTCAGAAATTCAAACTTACCCTGGCGTTACGCTATCATCATCAGCAATATGGCCAGGCAACATAATAAAAATTAAGAGGCAAATATTTTTTATAGCGTAAATCTGTGAAAATGCTCAATTTTTTAAAAAAATGTATAAAATACTTAAGCTCCCGCAGTGTAACAGCTAGTAAACGATTTGTAATAGCTTTATTGGGTATCAGAATATCTCACTTTAATGAGGGTTTGCGTGGAGAGGGCATGAAAAAAATAAGCGACCTGTTTTTCACTATCCTGTGAACACTCCCTGGATTGAAACAGCATGTGAACACTAAAATGTTGTAAAATATAACAGGGCAAATAATATCTGCTAATGGGGATTCGCAAGCTTGAATAATAATTGCTGGAGATGTAATAAATCCTAATTACCATAATAACATGATTTTTCGTGAATTCATCGAAGTCGCCTATAATATTTTCATTGTCCTCGTGCATCAAATAGTTTGTTATAGCAGCCATAGGGAGACAAACTAGCAAATCAGAGCAACAAACAATAGAATCAGACTTAATTTTCAAACTCACTGTACCTACTTGGCTTAAGAGCCGATAAAATACAAACAATATTTAAATGTAGCCTAACAGTTTTACTTAACATATAGAATTTTAGTTATTAGTTTTAATATTAAAATTATTTGTGACATGCATATTTAGCATAGTCAGTCTAACTTGTATGTTTTGTATGTATTCATATAACAAATATCAAAGAAATTTACACCGTACGAACTGAAATAAATATCGTGATCGCAACGAAGGCGTCTGCCGAATTAGTTTCTCATAAGCTTCGTGTATCGTAACATGTTTATGGCGGCCATATTTCTATCGTAAGCTGAGTTTAAGAAGTCAAACGGCCGGAAATGAGCGTTTAAACTTAAACCCGGGTAAGTTAAAGTTAACTACGTTTTGACAGTGGCGAAATTCAATTGACCAGTAATACCAGTTAATTCGTTCTTAAACTCGGCTTAGTAAGTAAAACTTGTGTGGTGAAACTGGCCCTAAGCTGTTCCATTTATTTCAGGACTACCGCAGCTGTCGACGCGGTATATCAATGCCATGGTGGCGTACAAGACCAACAGCGAGACTATTGTCCAATCACGGTAACTTCCAACTTTTTCTGAAGCCCCGCTGAAGTTCTGCTACCAGGATATCCCTCCGCCTCGTGCAAACAAAGGTTGAACCGAGTCTATAAAATGACACCAAAAGGACAGCGCACCGCATTCGCGCGCACTCTGTGTGATATGTTGCATTACAACTATTTTTTTTACCAGGCATTACCAACACATGTATTTTCTTGTTGTTTTTTTTTCATGTTAATTATAAATAAACTATTATAATTTGTAGATAAAAAATAAGTTTAATTTTTAAAAAATGAGGTGTTTTTGTGTTAACAGAAGTATAAAACGCTGGTTGTGCATGACATATTGTGAAAAAAAATCAAGTAAATCATGCATTGGGCAATTTTTCAAAGGTTTGGTTCAAAACGTTAGAATAAACCCTGAATAGACTATTATATAGGGTCTGGTATGTGTGCATCTAGGCTCAATATAATATTCATTCTATCCGTTCTATAGACCTGGCAGATTCCTTCGGTCTATCTGGACCGTAGTGGTATAGTGGTTAGACTACTGGCCTCTCACAAAGGCGAACCGGTTTCAATTCCCGGCGGACCCCGCACCCCGTATTTTCGCATGTGGGAATCGTGCCGGACGCTGCCGCTGGTCGGCGGGTTTTCTCGGGGATCTCCCTTCTTCCACCCGCCCTTGCATTCCGGAGATGACCCATACTCACTCGCTTCACCTTCATCGGCTCTCTCGAGAACTCGATGTTAAGAGCCGCCCAAATCTCTTCTCTCCCACCCTTCTCGGGTCCTGGGGAGGGGGGGGGGGGTGATAGTTGAACACAAGGGTTAAGCAATAAAGGATTTGACCATCGCACCCCATCCCACAGTTTCTATTCTTCTATACTCCGCCAGTGTGCTTGTTCCACGCTGGGGTGTCCTTTATTATGATTTTATCACCCCCCCCCCCCTACGTTTTCAACTAGCTGACCCGCGAATTCTGCCGACGTTTCTCCAGTCGTGGAATGAGGTGTGTGTATGGGGAGAGTAAGGTATGTGGAGAAGGTACGATGCCAACAAAGGTGTCAAATAACTCCTGGGGGCTAAAGAAGCTGTTTCCAACCTGTGTGCAAAACCCCTGGCTCCGTCCGACTGACCAGTGTCCGTCCACGCCTCCAACAAAGGAAATTCATTTTTCATTTATTAATATAAGTGATAAAAAAAAATACGCGCCATTCTTTGATTCGACTTCAAGCTTCATTACTTCCTGGTATTTTTCACACCTCCGCAATGGCATTTCTTAATACACGCGTTGTGCGGATTTCACTTCAATAACTTGTGACGCGTGTCTGTGAGCGATGAATAGGGCCAAAGTTGAATTTCAGTTCGCTTTGACTCAGATCCGCACTCGCGGTTGGATGGTTTCAACTGCTGCGTACTTCAGCAGCCTGCTCGCGAATAACAGGCATTCAAGATCGGAGTAACTTAATTCTCACTGGCCCAGTCAAATACCAACACGTCTTCGACGAAGACACGCGGCCAAGAGCGTACGCAAAACAGCAAGTGAACAAGTAGAATATTGAAATTTAGCTTCCGTGAGATTAATTTTATGTATTGGAATTGTATTGGATTGTATTGGAAAGGGCTTATTAACGTCCCCCGGTATTATGCCTGAAGGCTTATCAGGGGGAAGCTTACAAATTAACTTATGACATAACTTAAACTAACACCAATGCCTTACCTATGATTCGAACCCTGAACCTCCCGCAACCCAGACCGGCGGCTCAACAACCGATTGCGTCACGGGAGGTTGGCGGTATGAACTTAAATATTCTTCTCTCGGCCCATGTTATTTTTAATTTCACGTATTGTTTATACACCTGCCGAAACGTTTCCAGCAACATTGCATTCTTTGAATATAATTAAAATTAATTAGATTAACTGCATGTGTAACGAAGTCGCCGGTGTTAAATACGGACCATATAAATGTCGGCATAGTCTTGAAAAGTACGTATAGTAAGGCATGCGACGGTAGACGCTGAGTGGGATTGTTAAAATTTGTCAACGAAACAATTTCGAATGTATTCTTTGAGTTCGTTCTTCAAAACTTCCAACGATTTAAAAACAAATTTGGTCGCAGTCTTTACATTGTTTCGTAAGCTAGCGTGAAGTGTTTGTGGACCTAGTACCGCGATTTTAAATTTTTTTCCAGGTTATCCAGGCTATTGCTTCGACAAAGTCTTTCTGAACAGAATCGTTAGTAAAAAGCAATTAACTTTCAATGCTGACATCCGAAATTGTGTACTTCCACGGGAAATCAATTTTCTTTTAATCTGTTGTCGTCAACTGTGCCAAGGTAAGGTAACTATAGGCTGTTCACGGTAAAGTGAGCACTTTTTTAAGGCCTTCTAAATTTTCCTTTCATCCTATTTCCATCTTCCTGCTGCTTTTTAATGTAAACATTGCAATCTGACCAATAAACACAGTGTATACATTTTCCCACCCTTAAAATTTAATGCCCGAGCCTGCAATAAGATATATTTATTATTGGTTATTGCCTGTCGGGAGGGCCTTAAAAAGTTCTCACTTTACCGTGAACAGCCTATACAGCATCCAGAAGTCGGACTCTTAAATATGTAACGCTCTGTTGTACTTACACTCATTACCCATCATGCGGTGGAATTTGGCTCATTCAGCTTCGTCTTGATGATTAAAGGTTGTTCACAATAAAGTGAGCACTTTTGAAATGAACCTTAGAAAAAAGTCACTGCCCATACCTGCAAATATTTTAACGGGTGCGATGAGTGTCATGTGTCCAGTAAAGTTGGTAACGATGGAGGGAAAGTAGCTCCATATCTAAATGTCTAATGAAAAGTGTTAGGTAACGGTTCGCGATAACTTAAATTATTTCTCTAGCTTTGTGTATTTTTAATGCATCGAAGTGTAAAAATGAGCAGATTGGTAAAATATTTACTTTTATAATAATTTCACATTTTCAGTTGACCGACGCATGAGTAAAGTGATGAGGCCCATGGCAATGATAATTTTACATGAGGTGGAAGAACACACAACGTGTGTACAAGTAGATCTTAAGCAGGGATTTTCAAAAGTGCTCATTTTACAGTGAACAGCCTATACAGACATTCGTGTGTCAGCCAATATTAGATTTATTTTTTAAGAAATGAGACACCTGATTGTTTAGTATGAGATGAGTCTGTATAGGTACTTAACATTCCACTATAAATTAATCTAGCTATAAAAATGGAAAGGAATCATTTATAACGAAATACACGCTATAGGAAAAACGACGACGTCCATCCAGCCAAGTAAAAAGTTAATATTTAAAAATAGTTTTAATTTGCATTAAAAGAAAAATACGTACGCGAAATATCGTTCAGTTTTGTGCATCACATTCTATTTTACTCTGAGGTTCGACTTGATGTGAAAACAGTGCTTGTATATAAAAAGTACGAGCCAAGCAAGGTGGCACAGTTGTAAACCACCAAGACTCGCAATCTGGAGAACCCGGGTTGGAATCCCGGACCGGCCATTCTGAATACTGTTTCCCATGGAGAATGTTGTAATGGTTCCTTAAAACAGCCCGTGGCCTATCCCCTCGCCATTACTATCTCTCTGAGCAATTCACCCTCTCTCTGACTTAAGGGGGCTGCCTGCTAGCGCCTTGAAATGTGTTGCAGTGTGTTGGCAAATACTTTTTTTTTTTTTTACGGAACTATTCCACGTGCTTCCAATGTGTTAATTTACGAGAAGAAAACAAACTTCACACGATGACGGGATGTCGCTTTCAAGACACTACGCACGTTAGAGCCACTTTCCAAGCCCTCCGACACAGCTAAACATAGCATTTTCAGACTGCCGTATGTCAAAATGTACCTACTGGATCTACGTGAAACTCAGATACAATCATGCATTGAATTTTGCAACAGACTTTCCATCAGTTAAATAATATGGTCACCGCTTAAAATCCCATAAAAAAGAAAAATTTGGGCGAAAAGATTGCGGGCTGGTTTAGTGCTTCGCGCATACTGACGATGTGGCACTTGATGGGCGTGCCAGTGTCGCCCTTAGCGTTCGCTCGCTCTTGGGCCATGTCACGTCAGGTAGGCGGCCCCCTTAATAATGCAGTGTAGTCTTCCTAACTGAACCTCAGAAAAATATCTACTCTTCGGTTTGTAAACTCTTAAAATAATAGCTATTAATTTAGAAAAGCCATTGTTCATGAATTCTCACTGCTAAGAGATTTGTAAACAATGTTTCAAGTTTTTTTTTTTACAATGTGCAGTCGCGTAATCAGCAAACATAAAACTGTTTTTGTGGTTAAATACATTCTCTAAGTAGGCCTATTGGTAATAGTGTTCAGTAGCGATTCTGAGCCGTTATATTTCTACCCTGGTTTTTAGCTTACTTTCCGAAGGAAAGAAAAGCCAATTAGGTCACTTTATCACTGTGTCTGTGTGTGTCTGTCGTGTGTGTGACCTGTCCCCCCCCCCCTTTTTTTTTCAGTTTTTGAACGCGTGAACCGAATTTCACCAAACTCGGTACACATGTAGTAGGTAATAAGTAAGGGCACCTGACGTTTATAGTTTTCGATCACGCCAGGCTCTTACTTTCAAAATGGCGGCCATTTTAGAATTTACGGCTATGTGATATTTCGGGAACCATTCGACCGATTTGAACCAAATTGTGTGTGCTGACAGTGCAAGTTGTAAGCATTAAATTCAGAAATGAATATTGCTGTTGGCCCGCTATTTTGGAAGATAGCGCCACACGAATTAATACAACTTTTACATTATAACTCGAAAACTACTCAACCAATTTTCGCCAAATTTGCCGCATAAGTAATACTAAATGTAACTGAACTTAGACACTTGTTTTCAAAACGGTGGCCATACAAATAGTTTAGGTTTATTTGGCATAACTACCAAACCATATGACCAATTTCAACCAAACTGGGCAGCCCCGGAATTATCTCCTCGCTAGATGGTAAATTAAAATTTACAGAATTATAATTAAAAAACATTAACATAATAGCATGAGTGACTGCAAAGCGTATAATTTGGAGCAATCCTGTTCCTAAGGAAATTTGGGATATCAATACTCACGATATGTTGGAAGACTTTTCCAGTTCATGGAGGGAAGGTGGAGTTGGAAATTTTTAAACTAGTGTTTAACGCAAGCAGAAAATCGGAAACTTTGTTGATGCATTGACCATTATTGGATAGTTTTTTTAATAAGTCTGAAAAATTTTATGTTCTTACAAATAGTTAGCATAGTTTTACTGTCCGTACGATTACAGGATTTCTAAAGTGTATAAGATCATTAGCTATAATGAGTTGTGACTCTCTACCTCAATTGATTTATGTATATTCCAGTGATTTTTATCGATATTCACAAAGAATTAATTTCTCACGTATTTGCGATTCGATCGTGGTTACGATAAAAAAATATATCGCTCAACTTCTCTGGACTATGAACACGACCTCCAACATCGTCAAACCCAGAAGCTGAGAATCTTACGCTGAAGGAAAATAAATTCCTACCCTCTCCCTACACACCCTTCGCTCCCTGTTTTTTTCCTCCCTCTCTCGCGGCAGCGGTGGCGCCGTCAGGCGGCGCAGCTATGAATCCACTTACGGCAAGAAGCCAGACAAATGAGGTCGAAAATATGAATTAAGAGCTCATTTCCCCAGCAATTACTCTCCCTCTTCGCACTTCTGCGTGACAACTCAAGGAGACGCTTTTCACGAAGACTTTCTCCGTCTCTCTCTCTCTCTCTCTGTCTCGCGGTCTCAGAAGAAGCTGCGGAAGGACAGGGGGAAGGAGCCCGACTCTCCGACATCGAAGTCAAGTTCGGCTCAGAACGGGCGCAACTCTTCGGAACGGAGGATAATGAAGTGACGCTGCCGAGTTTGAATAAAACGCGTCGCGCGAGAGATTTCCGCCGCGAGTGCCGTGACGCAACGGCCTTCAGCGTGGACCAAGTCCCTCATTCGAGTCTCAGTTGAATGCAGCCCGAGCTTGCGGAAACGATTTAGCTCAGCCGGGTTGTGGCCCCGAGATCTATGGTGTCAGCCGGCAGTCTCAAGCTGATAGCTCAGCTTTGTAGAGCATTCGTGGTCGCTTTCAAGTTTTCTGATGGCCTACTAAAGTCCCGCTTCCAGGGTATTCCTCCTCATGCAAACGGAGCTTAGCTAAATATAGAAAGTTACACAAAATGGACAACGCGCCGCAATCATGCGCACTCATTTGCATGAGAACTATTTCTTACTATAGGCTATTCCCAGTAAAGTGAGCACTTTTGAAATCAACCTTAGAAAAATATCACTGCTCCTGCCTGGCATACATGTCAACGGGCTCACTGAGTGACATGCGCCCAGAAAAGTTAGTAACGATGCATAGGAAAGTAGTTCCATATATTAACGACAAACAGAAAATTGTGTCGTTAACCATTTGTGATAAATTATTTCTTCCTCTTTCTGTTTTTTAATGCATATATGTGTAAAAATAAGCAGTTTTGTAAAATATTTTCTTATATATTAATTTCACAGTTTCATTTGACTGGCGCATGAATTAACTGATGAGACCCATGGCATTGTTAATTTTGCATAACGCGGAAGAATACACAATGCGCACACAAGAAGATCCTAAGCAGGGCTTTCAAACTTGCTCATTTTACCGTGAACACACTATAGGCATTACCAACACGCCTATTATCTCTTTGTTTTTAATTAAATCAGTGTCTAATGAGATATTGCAATTTGTGAGGAACAAAATACAATATTTAAATTTATGGAAAAGAACAATATAATATTTGATGTCATATTTAGGTACGTAGGTAATTGGGCTTAACGTCTCGTCGACAGTGAGGTCATTTTAGGGACGGTGTAAGTTGCGCGGGGAGGAATGAGAGATTGGGGAAGGAATGGTCCATGGCCTTTGTTAGGGACCCATCTCGGCATTCGCCTGGAATGATTTCGGAAAACCATGGAAGGCCGAAATCAGGGTGGTCGGACCGGGAATCGAGCCCGGGCCCTCCAGAACGTAAGTCCTGTGAGTTACCACTGCGCTACCTCGCTCGCTATGACGGTTTTTAGGAAACAACCAAATACGTCGTACATAAGGTGGGTTTTCAAAAGATTTGCTTCAAGAAGTGTGAAGTTGCCTAGAATAGACTATAGTTAGGTTACTCTGATATATGTGTTCCCTGTCATCAGAGTGGAGCCAGTATTAAATAGAGTTTTTGTTAATAAAATTTATTGTAGCCAGAAGGTTCCGTATCTTTAAAAGCATGGCGTCGCTCTTAATTTGTGCTGATTGTTCCCGCCTAATATCCACGCCATTGTTTGATACGACTTGCGGAAAGCGCGTACCTCGAACAGCAACCTCTGAAACCTTCGTGGCCGCAGAGATTTACTTATATCTCTGCCAGTCACTTGAAATATAGAATACGCTGTTGCGCTTCTGCATCAGCAAAATTTATTCTAGATGTTACTTGGAAAATAACTCCAAACTTCCTTGAACACTTTACAAGAACTTGCAAGAAGTTTTCGCGAGTTAACCTCATGAAATAACTTCTTTATCTAGGAACGTCATCATAATATTGAAATTTTGCCACCGTCGTATTGTTTATCTCGGCACAAAAAAAATGTTGTACAGTGCCGTACCAAAGTGTCCCATGTCCGAACAAATACCGATCGAGTTGGCGAAACGCCTTCCTTGTTTTCAAGAGGACCCACTTATGATTCCTAGTGCCACCTTCGACATGCAATTCTTTAAATATTTTTTTCCGCGATTTTTCCGAAATTTTACCAAATATCATATTTCTTAATAATTCTATTATTTTATATGTCTCACGATTTTTCTCGATTTTTTGGGGGTGTTCAAGTTCGCCTGAGGTCACGTCAGGAATCTCGCAGATAGTGGTCGTGGTCAATAACGTAATTATCCCCTGATTCAAAATATTTTAACAATTTTTTTTTTATTTGTACGGATTATTCTGGTTCAAGGTCACTTGTGTGAAGATCAGGGTCACGGATATCCAGGTTGGTGGTCAGCCAAATGTTAGGACAATTTCTTACCACAGGCCATGCCTGCTTGTTTATCCGGCCCATGTGGTCTGAACCAATGGTTCAGTCTTTAAAAGAAAACGCTTCGACGACATTATAAGAAAAATTGTCATAATTATGCAAATCATCGTATTTCGCAGAAAACTTACATATTATTGAAGGAAAATTAAGGTGAAAATATAAACAGACTAAACTTGAAATAGAAACACTTAAAAAAATTTTGAGCTACAGGCATATTATAAAAATTGATGCTACTTATGACACCTTCCTGATATATTAATACGGTTGTTGCTTTTGGAATTTTAATACGTATTTGGACGTAGGCTGTAAATTAATGCTTGTATATTCAACACCTCGGAGTTTGGCATGAAAACATGTCGCACCTCTGGTGAGAGATCCAAATACGACAGCGTGTTTAAAGTCACTAGTTTAATGGTTCGTTATTTTAGTGTGACGATGAGTAAGATTTGCAATTTGCTTGAATGCTAGTAAATTGCTTCCGGATTCTCTACTCACAAAGTAGCGAAATATTAGTGGGCTGCCTCAATGGAGGTTGCTGTTTTGGGTCCAGCCAAACAGTTTATATGATAAATAGATGTATGTTGAAGTGTATAACTCACCGCCGTGATAATAATTTGAGGTACAAAATGGTACGAGAAAATCGTTAGAAATTGCTTATCAGAAATCATATCGGCTCGTCACGAGAAGAGGAAAAAATGGGGCGTGGCTGTGTTGGGGACACGGCCGTGTGTTTTACGTGAATACGTCAACGTTAACGGGTAATATTTTCTTTGAGAGCATCGTAGTCGTATACTCGATTCGTTATCTCAAGCTGTTTTATAGTTTAGTTAGTGCATTATATGTATGTTGTAGTCATTCTCCTAAACTAAGAAGTCCTTTAGATCTCCGTGTTTTATTTGTAATAGGAACATTTTTTTTTTTGCGTTCCCGGCACCGCTTCACTCGATCATGTGGGGTTTCATGGGTATCACTTAATTACTTTTGAGATGCTCGTTACAACCGTATACGATTTCTGTATTTCGACTTGGCTTTTTGACGAGTATAGGCCATTGTATTAAGTTTTCTTAATTTTTTACATTAAACTCATGCAATTTCACTATAACCACGCCACACAAATACTTTTATACACGCAATCGATTGATCTTGACGAGATCTGTCGATTGAAACTCAAACGAGCGTCGTAGCCTCACCTAGTCAAACGTTATACCACGAGGAAGTTATAAGACGCGGCGAAACGAACTCAAACTTTCCCCCCCCCCCCCCCCCGGCACCACCATGCGATGCTTCCCAGTCCTCACTCATTCTAGCATATTGTTTGATCCTTTGTCAATCGAGTGGTGTAATTGAATTTTGAATGTAGACGATAGATTTGGAGCTGCAATGCCAAACTGTATCCCCCGATTTTGTTATCATCGGATTATCTGGATTGCCTCTCATTATGGTGGCAAATTTAAATACGTATTTATTTCAAAAAATTAACTAACCTGTATACCAAGCTTTAGCATACTTGACATGATAATGTTCCAAAACGTCAACGACACAACAAACATTCTTAATGTGACTGCTTGAATTTACAACAGGACATTTAAAACTAAAATTGTGATTTTTCGGCAACATTTACAAGGCGCTCGTAGAATGAACTAGTTTCAAAGACAGCGGGCAGAAAGAAAATTCGTAACATATAATATTTTCAGAGATTAAAGATATTACGTTAAAGCCCGACAAAGTATAAATGTTAGTGTTTTGAGTCTAATCCGGTATGAGGTAAATAATTTTCCCCACGAAAGAAGCAAATTCCCCTCTGTCGAACAACTTCGTTTTAAAAGGGGCCAGGGTGGCTGAGTGGTTTTGAATGCTCGCCAACCACCAAGGCGAACCGGGTTCAATGCCCGGCCGGGTCACTGGATCTTCGCAAGTGGGAATCGTGCCGGACGATGCCGTTGGTCGGCGGGCCTTCTCGGGGATCTCCCGCCTTTTTCCCCCGCCCCGTCATTCCGGCGCCGCTCCATACTCACTTCATTCGCCCTCATCGTCTCTCGAAACCTCGTTTGTATTCACTTCACTTCGTTTTACTGCGTCGTGCTGACGTCTTGTACTTTACTGGCTGTCCGGTGTTGAACGTGTTGTGCTTGTCGGTGTTACTTTATTATGGCATTAATACGCAGTGTTCAGTGACGATTGCGATGTTAAGCGACTCCCAACAGTTGGGAATCTGACGTTACGTTAAGACGTTTTTATTGTAATAAGACTGAGGGTGATTTTTTTTAATTAAAATATATATTTTGAGTAATGTGCGGAACTTCTGCCCTTGTGGATTTTTATTGACGTGAGTTATATTTTAGAATCTTGTACCCCCGCGGGCTACCATTTATTTCATTCATGGAATCCTCCCCCTTGCGGGAGATAGCGTCTGTGGTATCGGGGTAGGTGTCAGGCCGGATTGCGGAAAGGGAACGTGGTGGGGGTTAGGAATTTTTTTTTTGGGGGGGGGGCGGGGTCAAGTTGGTGTGTGACTTAGGCTGTGTACCGAGGCTGGCCGGCCGGGGGTTGAAGAACGCGAGGGACCTGACCGACGCTGAGTGATCGACCGGGTCATGCTCAGTCAGCGATGGCCCCGGGGCAGCAATCAGCTACGTCGCCACGAAACTCATTCAAACAATTGAAAAATTTTAACATTTGGCGTTACGTTGCTGTTACTTTTACGAAATCACCGATGCACAACGCAAACGTTAAGCCAACAGTCCAGACAATATAAAATCGGTTTCATAATCTTCGTAAAAAATTTATATCTTGCTATGTTAATCATAACATACCACCAGTAAATGTATCTTATGCACATATTTCCTGAAATAGGCCTAGGCGTTTATAAAAATTGTTTCATTTCAAATAATTAAAAAACGTACTTGTTTTATTCGCATGTTATGTTTTAAATTTTTTTTATACTAGAGTTTCGGAGCTATAGAAAGATTATGACATTTAATATAATTGTTATTAGATACAATAAACTAAGCTATAGGCTGTTCACGGTAAACTGAGCACTATTGAAAGCCCTGCTAAAGATCTACTTGTATGCATGGTGTGTATTCTTCCGCCTTGTGTAAAATTAACATTTCCACGTACCTCATCACTTTATTCATACGTTAGTCAAGTAAAACTGTGAAGTTTTTAGAAAGGTAAATATTCTACAAATCTGCTCGTTTTTACGCTTCGATGGACTAAAAAAAAAAGAACAGAAATCAAATGAAATAATTTAAGTTATCACAAATTGTTATCTAAGACTTTTTATTCGACTTTAAGACATGAAACTACTTTCTATCCATAATTTCCAACTTTGTTGAGCGCATGTCTCTCAGTGCGCCAGTTAAAGTATATGCAGACAGGGGCAGTAATTTTTTTGTAAGGTTAATTTCAACAGTGCTCACTTTATCGTGAACAGCTTTTATTGGCGAGGGAGTTCCTAATTAACTATAGGCTGTTCACCATAAAGTGAGCACTTTTTAAGAACCTACTAAAATTTTCCTTTCAATTAGTTTCTAACTTCCCGCCACTTTTTAATGTAAACATTGCAATATGACGAATAAACATCCTGTATATATTTCACTACTCTCAGATGTTAACGTCTGAGGCTGCAATAAAATATATTTATTAGGGGTTAATGCATTTTGAAAGGGCCTTAAAAAGTACTCACTTTACTCAGTGTTAAGAGCATTCCTTTTGTTCCTGCATTTCTAAAATGTTACAGTAAAATAAATTATTTTTTGCCTATCAGTTACCTAATATTAACTAGTAGCCAAATACGTAGCCAAATGAATAGTAAACGTAAACGTTTGGATTGTTATTTACTGCATTATACAAAATATATGTCGCATAATATTTTTAATTTAAAGTGTTCCCACAAAGTAAAATAATAAATAATTATAATCACTCGAATTTATTATTTAGGATCAGAAATAATTTCCTCCAAGTATAAAATAGATACATTCAATGAAAATAACAAAACATCTGTGTTAATAACGCAGGTTTATTTTATACAAAATAACAGCCATTTTATTTTGATATAACATGGCAACTTTGCCAATCCTTCAGTTATTTTGTTTGGTGCTAGAATAAACATAAGAAAATATTAAGTTATTTATAATGAAGAAGCAAAACAAAATTTAAAATACTGAGAACATGAATGGAGAAACCGCAGCGAATGTGCACAACAAAATCATGCAACTACAATTATTAGGTAAAACCTGATTTTCATATGATGCCTAATTCCAGTAAAATGAATTTTACTCATCCAAATTCGCATAGTCCATTCATGGTAAGTTCACACTTTTTGGATTGACCCTTTGAAAAATCATGCCACGAATAACAGGTTGGCTGGTTTATTAAATAGTAATCATGAAACATTTTTTACTGCTGTTAACTTCAGAGTACCGGATAATAAATAAAAACATAGTAAAAACACATTTTCAGTAGTATTTTGTTTTATGTAATTACATACATTGTCGTATTAAGAGGGATTTACGAGTTTTGAGAGATGTGCTATGCTGGTACTGGGTAGAAGAGAAACAGTTCTTGCGTAGAATTTTATTAAACTTTTTTTTACGTGTATTTTATAGTGTACATATTACTAACATTTTTTTATGAATAAGGTTCGTCGGTTCCTTTTGGTTTTCGCGAAGGAGAAGCTAGCAAGTGTAGACAAGTTACGACTCATCATAAATGTTGTATTTTTTTCAAACGTACATACTATACCAAATACTGTATAGTTACAAAAATATCACATAAATTACACAAAACGTTTGTTGCTAGAGAGGCTCTATGTGGAATGCTGGCCGATAGCTTAATATATAACTACACACACACACACACACATACATACATATATATATATATATTTATTTATTTATTTAATTCCTCGTAATAAACTACAATAAAATAGCAAAAAACATACGCAAGCAATGTATTGCTTTGGTTTTAAGTGACTTTTAATAGTTTTGTGGAAGTGTATTTAATAGATTAATAAACACTGTGAAAAGAAAATACCCCTTTTTTCGTACAACACAATTCAAGGTGTATGTAAGTCCTAGTTTTTCCATGTCATTTTAAACAATGGCTCATGCGACATTCTTATTATATACACTAACATTCTAATCTTATCACATACAAATGTTCTAATCGGACCTTAGTAATACAGTTTATATGACTAAAATAACGTCTGTATAATAGCAAATTTCCTGATTATATTTATTTAGAGAACACTACTTATTCCACTACAACAATCATGACATTCTTCTCTGGAATTGAACATTTGACTTAGTTTGCTTTACTCTACCCCTTTTCATTACTTTTGTTCTTGGTTGCAATTTTCTCATGTGCTGTAGTTATCCAGTTCGGATCTCGGATTGGCATGGAACGTGTGTGGCGTGGGTTTACTAGCAATTATATGTTTCTGTGTAATGCTGATGACTAAAATATTACTTCACACAGTGGACCTAAGAAATATGAAAATACTATTCAAACCATATTTGTGTACTGAATGGTATTGTGAAAGTATTTTTAAAAAGTAAAATACATACATAATGGTTTATAAAATAAATTTCATTATCCTATTATATAATAGAACGATCTCTGTCTGTCTGTCTGTCTTTAATACATCTAAGTCCCTTGAAACTCAAATATTAGCTATTCAAATTTTGCGGAGCGAACCCTCAGGGTCAAATACAGGTCAAATTCGAATTTCAGCAAGATCAGATTAAGCAGTCATTACCTTTTACCCTAAAAACTCACTTTTTAATTACTTTTTTCCCATGAAAGTTTAGTATTAATGCATAGAAATTATTGCATAGAGATACGAAGGTAATGGAATATAATTTTTGTTTACTTTAAATGTCTCGATTCAATGTTGAGTTAATTTCCAAGTGGAGCCACAGTGGCTCAGTGGATACAGCGATTCCAAGTGGGGCCGCAGTGGCTCAGTGGATAGAACTATTTCAAGTGGGGCCACAGTGACCAAGTGAATAGAGAAATATCAAATGGGGCAGCAGTCGTTTCAATGTTGAGTTAATTTCACATCATTTCATTATTACCTGCATATATCTATATGCAATATGGTTTTTTTTTTTTCAATCTTTGTATGATAACTAAAATTTGTAACATGGTAACTTTTCTAGGCACGTGAAAATACTATTTAAAAAAGGTCATGGGCTGGGCCCCTAGTATGTTATAATAAATTGAATGGTAGTACACGAAAAATACTATTTCTGACAGAATATTCAAAGAAAACAATGAAAGCTAAACAAACATGTTTGGTGTAAAAGCATTTACATAAATAATATGCACTCGGGCCTTAGACAGTTTTTTTCGTAATTAAAAAATTTATCCCCTAGAAAATAGTAAATAGTACTTCAGCATACTAAGATAAAAATGTGAAGATAAATCTCCATAGCTAATAATGAAATTAAATTTACCCTACACATAATATTAATAAACTTCTGAATTCATCTGCTGGTTCTTTGTTACAATATAAAGCAGCCGGTATTAATTGCATAGTACTGAAAATGTGTCCATGTTTGTTGCGTTCTCAGCATCGCCATCTCCAACATAACACAAATATGGCAGCAACTCATCACCTTATACAGAACTTTGGAAATGTAAGGATTTGCCGTTCATTACATTGCTCACAATTTCTTTCAGAATTTAGTGAATATACATTAAATGGACTGTAACAGTGCAATCGCTGCATAATTATTACCTCCTATAACTTCCATAGTTCCATGTGTGAAATAACACACGCAGTGGGTTTACCAACACTGGGAGCCACGTGGCATTTGTTTACGAAATTGATGTCATCACTGACAGAACAACTGTGGCGGAAGGATGGAAATTGTCTTCGCACTTATTTCTTAGAAATGTCAAAATTTGGTGAAATTATGTTAAATAGACTTTACCAATGGAATGAATGTATTAACAAAGGGATAGCTCAGATATAGCATATAAGCCACCAGTATGTCTAGCGAAAACAGCATTTCGTAAGGCACATATTTGTCGAATTCAACGGCACATAAGCACACCAACATCACGGACACGTAAACGTATTGCGGATTGGGAAAAACAAAACGTTTCAAGTTTACTTACAATGAACCGCATGCGAGCACGAAAGCTTATGTACAAAAGTAACAGTATAAACATGTCAACGTAAAACAATGTGTACGTAAATCCGTATAGCGAACTGAAATCAAGTACTTGGGTGATAAAAGTTCGTTATCATTGTATCTTACAATGCAAATAGGGCACTTGAAAATACGATAGGGCCAAAACTAATTGTACGATTAACTAGGTGTTGGATAATAACAGCAATAAGTTTAGATGGCGAAACTAGGTGCCTGGATTTTCTGCCATAGACATCTGTAAAAATTTGTGGAATGTTGATCCAATCTGATCGTAGCACGTAGCTGTAGTAGTTTCATTCCACTTTCAATTACTGTAAAACCACAAATAATTGTACATATGTAATAGTAGAACAACTGAAATTTGTTCCGATACGTCCGCTTGTTTTGTTTACGTGTTTCGTGCTTGTTTGATTAAAATTTCGCTTATGTCAGATTGCCCGTAAGAAAAGGAATGCTAGAGATCACAAAATACAAATATTTCCTTCATAAATGTATGGCATTTCCGATTATTTTGACAGGTTATATTCATGTAATGAAATACATCTCTCCCTTTCTCGTCTTTTAGATTTTACTAGAGTGAGTTGGGACTTCTCGTCACGAGCACTTTTAATTGATGCGTTTTATAAAACACATTATAACAATCTCGTATTTATATTTATGGTAATACAAACGATTTTCGTGACCCTTCTATCCTCAAGTAATCAAGCAGGTGGGTACCACTGCTTTTCTTGCGCTTGGCACTGATCTACAGTATTCGTATCACTTCTCCCTTCCTGCTAAATATAAACGAACGATGCATTTAGAACTTTCACATCACCAGTAGCTTATCTTCGGTCTGAACACAGTTCCAGGCACGACAGGTTGGAAGTTCAGGTAGCAGAAGGATGACTCTGATGGTGTTAGGGGGAATGGGGGTGAGGGATGGCGCACTGGGTGGTAGCTGGCAGATCCCCGGATCGAGGGGTAACCGAAGCCGCACGTCAGTGCTGCAGCATGGATGAAGACTGCTGAGTCGGGGGTAACCGAAGACGCGGATCAGTGCTGCAGCCTGGAGGATGACTGCTGAGTCGGGGTTGGGAGATGCCGTAACTCAGTGCTGCAGCCTGGAGGATGACTGCTGAGTCGGAGGTAAGGGAAGCCGTACCTCAGTGCTGCAGTCTGGAGGATGACTGCTGAGTCGGGGGTGTGAGAAGCTGTAACTCAGTGTTGCAGCCTGGAGGATTACTGCTGAGTCGGGGGTGGGAGAAGCTGTAACTCAGTTCTGCAGCCTGGAGGATTACTGCTGAGTCGGGGATGGGAGAAGCTGTAACTCAATGCTGCTGCCTGGATGATGACTGCTGAGTCAGGAGTGGGGCAAGCCGTAACCCAGTGCTGCAGCCTGGAGGATGACTGATGAGTCGGGTGTGGAGGGAAGCTGTTTATCAGTGCTGTAGCCTGGAGGATGATTGCTGAGTCGGGTAAGTGGGAAGCCGTACCTTAGTGCTGCAGCCTGGAGGATGACTGCTGAATCAGGGGTGGGAAAGCCATATCCCAGTGCTGCAGCCTGCATGATGATTGCTGAGTCGGGTGTGGAGGTAAGTCGTACATCAGTGCTGCAGCGTAAGGAATGACAGCTGTGTGGGGCGTACGGGAAGCCGTACCTCAGTGCTGTAGCCTGGAGGATAACTGCTGAGTCGGGGGTATGGGAATCCATACATCTGTGATGCAGTCTGGTGGATGACTGCTGAGTCGGGGGTGGGGAAAGCCCTATCCCAGTGCTGCAGCCTGGAGGATGACTGCTGAGTCGGGGGTGTGAGAAGCTGTAACTCAGTGTTGCAGCCTGGAGGATTACTGCTGAGTCGGGGGTGGGAGAAGCTGTAACTCAGTTCTGCAGCCTGGAGGATTACTGCTGAGTCGGGGGTGGGAGAAGCTGTAACTCAGTGTTGCAGCCTGGAGGATGACTGTTGAGTCGGTGGTTGGGGGAAGCCCTACCTCAGTGCTGCAGCCTGAAGGATAACTGTTGAACAGCCCTGCGGAAATGAAGGAACTGAACAAAGGAGAAGAAAGAATTTTTCTGTCTCAGTTTTATCGTAAACTAACTGTAACATTACGAATCCGAATCTGTAGTTACAATGCTGTTGTAATTCTGCATTACTTTATATAAAAATATTTTGTTAATTTGTTAAACAGTGTTAATTACCTTTATTTACTTATTAAGACATAGCATAGTACAAATTAAAATCGAGTATTTGTTTTTATCAAGAAACACTTTAGAAATATAAAAGTTTTCCATGGTTGCTATTTCTTGGTGAAAGATGTCTCCCAGGTCAAGTAAACACTGACCAAAAAATCAAAAATTCCACTCAAATTCATGACTAATCATGAAGGTAAATTGTAATGGAAACTTTATAAGTAATCCTTAAAATTGCGATATTTTTACCATTTCTCCGAAATTTTTGCTGCATATTTACACATAATATTATACAAACAAAAAAATAGGGGTGTTGACAATTATTTTGTACTTTTTACGGCAAAAAGTCGTATTTCGGGAAAATTTATTTACCGAGATACGCGTATTCGCGAAAACAAAGATTTCACAGAGAATGTCTCAGTATATACAGTACTTCTCTTAATCTTCCCCCTCCCCTTCCACTGGTGGTGTAATATAGTCCATTCACGTTACTTCACACTTTTCTGAATCCCTACTTATGTTCTACTTCCAGGATATTCCTCCGTCTGGTGCAAACACAGCTTGACTATGTCTGGAAAATTATACGAACGGGACAACGCACCGCCTTCGTGCGCACTCAGTCTAATAATATTTTGCATGAGATCTATTTTCTTTCTAGGAATTGCCAACAAAACTATTTTCTCGCGGTTTCATTAATGTTAGTTATAAATTAAATATTATATTTCTTAGATAAAATATAAATCACATTTCAGTTTAATTGAAATTAAGGTATTTTTATGTTAACACGTATATAAAACGCTTGTGATACGTGTCATATTTATGAAACCACCACACACATCATACATGAGCTGATTTTTTGAAAGTTTTATTCAGAAAGTGTGAAGACGCCGTGAATAGACTGTAGTCAGAAGACACACATCTCAATAAGGTTGAACTGGATTCGACTCCCGGCAAGGGTTACCCGGATTTTCCCGTGTGGGAAACGTAGCGGACTTTGCCGTTTGTCGGCGAGTTTCCTCCGGATACTCCCGTTTCTCTCGCCCATGCGTACCACCACTGCTATATCTTCATCACTTACCGGCGCTCAAGATATCGATTTTAAGGGGACTTCCTAGTAAAATACTGTCTGTAAAGTCAGTGTTTACACTTAAACGTTTCTCAGTAAATAGAATTCTGGCTAAATGACTTTTTCCGAGATAGGGTAAAGAAATTATCTACAGTCACCACTTTTCATTATTGTCTTATTAAATATATCCATAGTGATATTAGAAAGTGAAAATTCTTATAGAATGTAATTTTTAGGGCTTTCCTGCCACCAATGAAGATTTTGGAAGAGTTCCAAACAGTAGGGAAACGATAAATGTAACTCTTATGTGTAAACAAATAACCAAGGCTATTTTGAAATACAAATACTGTTTTTGTGTGTTGATTTATTTTTGTAGTCTCTTTTCTTTGGTCTTGCTAGTGCTGACAGGTCAGTTGAGGCAGTCGTTGTCACTAATACTTGGATTTTATTCCGTGATGTACGACTAGCATTCTACAACTCTGAGAACCACCCTACGACTAGTATTACGACCTACGACTTCTTCTGCAGGTGCCATTGTAGATCAGCATTTACTCATGTGAGAAACTTGGCGGACGCTGCCACTCGCCGGTGGCTATTCTCGTAGTGTCTCCCGTTTCCCCATCAAGGCGAAACGGGTTCGATTCCCGGCGGGGTCACATCTCGCATGTGGGAATCGTGCCGGACGATGCCTCTGGTCAGAGGGTTTCCTCGGAGATCTCCCGATTGTCTATCCATTTTTTTTCTATGCTTCGCCGTTTTCCTGAGAAACAACTGTAGAGGCCTGATATGTGTCGCTGATACCATATCACTTCATTACCGTGACAACGTCGAGAATGCTTCGAAATTGCAAGCACCCATTATTGAGTCATCTGTTTGCGCTTATTTGAGCACTTTTGACAGTTATGCTTGGGATCTATTTAGCTTCTCATTTAGAATTATTCAGACATTTTTAAAACTAATATTCACGTGATCCGAGTTATTTTCTTCATGCTTGATTGTTATTGTTAAAATAGTGATGTCTGTACTAAGATAATGCGTTTCCTATGAAATTATTATTTTTGTGTTTCGTTTTATATCTGAATATGTAAGTCTCATAGGTAGTAAAAGAAGATGAAAAACTGTGATTTAATAAATATAAGTAAGTGTTTGAAAGCAGTGATTACTAATGTATGACTCTAATTAACCGAAAATTACAACAGATATGAAAAGTTGAAACTGTTAACAAGGTATGCATGTTACTAACACACATTATAACTTCTGTGTGCACAAAACACACAGAAAGTAAATCAAATAAATTCAGTGTATACACAATTTTAACCTTGCACTTTTACTATCGCTTTAAAACATAGATCTACTTTCTCACCGTGGCTATAATCTGTTCATGGTTAACTGAGCTCTTATGAAATCAACGTTTCAAAAGTTTCTTCATATAGCTAATTTTAACGAGTACGATGTCTGGTACACGCCCAGTAATACCGGAGAAAAGTAGTTCTATATCTCACCGTTTAATCGAAAGTGTTAAGAAAACATCCGTAAATACCAAAATAATTTATTTCGCCTACTTTTTTAATGCTCATAGTTGTGAGAATTGAAGAATTTTTAAAGGTATATTTTTCTACATATTTTCACAGTTTCACTAGATCGGCGAATGAATTGTGTGTTCAGGCTGAAGAATACACAACGTGCATACAAGTAGAACTTAGCAGAGCTTTCAGCAGAGTTAAATTTACCGTGAACAGCCTATACCAACTTTAACGGTGGGCATTCCAGTCAGTGTGTCATTTAAAAGACATGTAGTTAGCGGCAGGGAATTTTTTCAAGCATTGGTTATCAAGAGTTGCTCGATTAAGCGCGAACTAGCTATAGTATAGGCCATTCACGGTTGACAGAGCACTTTTGATAACTCTGCTTTGGATGCACTTCTCTGCCTATTTTGTATCCTTCCGCCAAATGTAAAATTCATGTTTCCATTAACTCACATTATTCCTATGTCAATCAGGCGTAGTTGCGAAATTTTCGTGTACATATACGTGTTTCTAAATGTCAAATAATACGTTTATAAAAATAAAACAAACTGAAACAAAATTAGATAATTGTAACATCTACAAATGTAATTCCAACGCGGTTGATATGCAGTCGTCAAGGTACGGAACTACTTTCCCTTTTAACAATGGGCTGTACATAATAACATTTATTATTTTGGACCGTTTTCAAAATATCTGGTTTTGTTCCCACTTAGATCTGATTAATTTACCGTTTAAAATTAGTAGTGTTTAGTTTATCTGTAATAAATGGTTATCTTGAACACAAATAGACTCGCGAATTGCCTTCAGAAACGTCAAAATCACAAGTTCAAACAGTAGCATGGATGTTTGTTTACTGTGTATATTTAACATACTCTTGAATTTATATAAACATAATCATCCTAATTTGAAAACGTAATTGTTGCCTTTGGAACTGTATCATTTAATGTGCAATAAAAAAATTTGCAGACGAGCGACAACTCAACAGAACAGTTCTGTAATCGGGTTTCAGGGCACCAAAAACAAATCTTAGGCTATTCACAGTAAAGTGAGCACTTTTCGAAGGCCTGATTAATCAACTTGTATGCACGTTGTGAATTCTTCCGCCTTATGTAAGATTGACATTGTCGTGGGCCTCATCATTTTATTCATGCGTCGGTCGAGCGAAACTGTGAAATTATTTGAAAAGTAAATATCTTACAAATTTGCTTATTTATATACTTCGATGGATTAAAAAATAAACAGAAAGCTAAAGAAATAGTTTAAGTTATCACAAATGGTTACATAACACTTTTTATTTGACATTAAGATACGCAACTACATCTCACCCATCGTTACCAACTTTACTGGGCGCATGTCACTTAGGGCACTCATTAGAATATATGTAGGTAGGGGCCGTGACTTATTTCTAAGATTGATTTCAAAAGTGCCCTCTGTATCGTGAATAGCCTTTGTTAGTATTATCACAGTTCTGCATGTTGCGGGAACAATCGAAACTTTATATTAGAAGTTTAATAATGGCAATGGTGAGTTCATGTTATTATGTTGGCATGGTTGGGCCGTGTCAATTGCCAACCATGGGATTAAATAAAATAAAAATCACATACTCGTAGAACTCAGCAAGGCAAAAACAATAGAACCTTTTATTTTATATTATCTCATGGTCGGCAATGGACACTGTCAAACCATGTCAACATATAACAATCGAAATGTTGATGAAGTAGTATTATTTAAAGAACTGTTAGTTATTCTGTAGGAATACAGTGCTCTGCTTTAGAAACTACATGTAGAGTTGCAGTGTTAAGCTCACAGGTTTGACCACATCATACATTTTTGTTCCTATTATTATCTATAAGGACAATATCTAGATAGTACCAACAACCTATTTTATTGCTGTCACTATATTAACAGTCAGTCAATTAAAGATTCAGTAATTTGCTTCACACAGCTATATATTGTTTTCTCAGTGTGCAATTCTACAAACAAAAACTAACCTTAGTCGAAGACATGCGGTTTTGAGAGAGATAGAGGCAAAATATCTCAAGGTGGCCACTTTGCAGCTGGCATCTGGCATCCGCAGTCGACTCCGTATTGTATAAGGTATTAGGATATTGTGTTTAGTGTTGTTATATTATATATTCAGTTTGATGTGGATTGACCTGTGTAAGCTCGGGTACCCTTTTACTATCAGTGTAAAATATTTGTAGGCAAACTAGGCAACATTCTACTTTTATTTAAACAGCAATTACTGGACTCATAAGCCCTCGCTGGGTACATCAAAATGAATAAGATAGACTAAAATACTTCACTGTGGCAATGTGTGATTATCAAAAAATACAGAAAACGTAACACTTATAATAAAAAAACATGTTAAAAATATTATAAGTCCCACACAGAAAATTCAATCGCAATACTGGATAAAAAAAAAAAAGCCCAATACACATTTAAAATACAGCTTAAATATAGTACCAAAAATCATTTTGTAAAATAATTCACTTTTACATTAAATCGAGAAATACATGAGACGAACACTCGCCGAAGTTTGAACTATTCCAAGTGTGATTTGCATATACACTGAAAATTAAATAAGTTTAATACCAAGAAGAATTCAGTGCTAATTACACAAACTCACTGGTTTTAAAGAATTTTTTGTTAGCAAAAATGTAATTTACATCATAAAAATCTGACACATGAGCGGTGTTAAAAAGTTCAGAATAAATATAATAGTTTTTTAATATTTTCTTGTATAATAATCTCTAACCCTGCTTCTGCTATATTCTTGTTGTCTAGAGAGTCGTACAATATTTTCCCTACATTTTTATAATTCCCTCTACTAACCTCCTTTAAAAGAATGTTTTGCAAATCGACAGGGTCAAATACGAGCTTTTCTCGACGTTTCCCTTCCGCAATTTTGTCTAAAATATCTTCGAAGCCTGCAACAATACGGAGGACCTCACCTTGCAGCCATAAACGATTCAATGGCGTTTCCTTCAGTGGTAGTGGTTTTGTTTTGGTAAATTTTCTGACAGCAAGATCCAGTAAACTCAGAGTGCCATTTAGATGAAACCACTGGCAGTTGAAGAAGTTCGCAGGTTGTTCTGCTGTGTGTAGAAGTTCTCGATCGTTACCGAGAAATTCCTCGTTTGTTTTGAGGACCGCAGAAGATGACATCCAGTTGTAGGTATTTCTAAGCCAGCCGACTAAATCCACCAACAGAGAAGAAACTGTGCGATCAGCACCACTAGACATATCGTGGCTAGTACGAAGGGACCGAGCAAGTCTCTTAGGATCGTGTCTTCTTACAGGCATATCTGAGAACGGCAAGCCATCTGGTACCGGTTTTTTGGTCTGAGTTACATCGACTGAGGAGACAGCAACTTCCCGCAACCTTACGTGCGGCTCTGATCTTGCATTTGCTCCATGGAGAGGAATCTCCGTTCTCTGATCCTCCACATTCAAGATGGACGAGTTTTTGAAGTACTGGCTGGAATCCGCGTTTTCAGCACCATCTTTGTATTTTAAAGTATCTTTCAAAGTTCGAACTGAATACGTCTGAAACCCCTTGAAATTAATTTTCGTGTTATCCTTCATATTTTTTAACTCTACATCATTTATAACTAAACTGCAATTCCTTAAAAACATATCACTATTTGTTAAAGACTCTTCTGTACAGATTTCTATGATTTCCCCTGTTGAGCCTAGTATACGCGAAGAGGGAGAATTTATTAACTGCCGGCCATCAATTACACTTCTCCCTGAACTCTGGGCACACAATATTCCATTTCCTATAGTATACTTGATGTTATTTACTTGTATTCGACTATCTGCTTGAATCACATGGTAAACAGGATGGCCATCACTGGACTTAAATATGAGGATGTTACCATCGTCACTAAAGACATAGCTGTACAATTTTATCAAATCTCCTGCATAATTTTCCCTCTCAAAAAATTTGTTATGCGTGTCAATGTTCACATCAAGTTCATTGGGTTTTAGAACTGATTGCAGTATCAGTGTGTTATCTAATATTGCTAATTTACTATAATGTATTTCTAGTTCTAGCAAATAATTATCTTTTGAAATCAATATTCGGTCACTCTTTTGTTGCATTTGCAGTACTGCGATTATGCCGTCAAAGGTACCAGTGATATGCAGTATGCTAATCGTAGGTACTTCATTAAGCCATTGCAACTGAACCTGGTTACAGGAGAACCTAATATCGAAAGGTATTCTGTCATTGTCCGTCATGTTATTTCGAGACATTGTTTTTATAACCTCCCATAAATCTTCTACTGTAATCTCGTAAAATAATACAGATTCATTGTGTCCTGACTTTTTGTAGTGCACGTGTGTTAATTCTGTAAGAAATTCACCGGTGACACGAAATTCAGAGACACCATCTCTAATCACAATATTACTTCTTATACCAACATCAAAACTGCGTACTTGGGTGCTCATTTTGATTTTACTGAGATTGGCTAACTTACCTCTGGCATCTATGATGTCCACATGAGTGGCAGATAATTCTAAATATTCATCGACAAAGTAATTTCCCAAGTAAAACTGCAGATACGTTTTATCGCCCGAAAGGTTGATAGATGCCGAATGCTCAAGATGTAAGTTTTCGATGTAAGATACATTATCTGTTCTTCTATTGCAAGTCCATGATTTGACAGCAATACTTCTGAAATCACCATTTACAGTATTGCATGTCGCAGTTTTTTCATTATGCAAAGAACTCTGAGCAAAATAAATTCTTGTTGCAAATGTCGTATCTTTGATCACATAATCAATGATACTATCGGTAATCACATATTGTGATACAATCTTTTTGGTATAATCATTTAAAAAGAATGCGCCAGTTTGGTTGGTAAAATTCACCGAGCTTGGGTATGCCTTGGATCCCACTTCAACTGTAAGTACATAAGGAGATTGTCTACTAGAAATATTGGGAAGAGTAAAATTATTGGTTATCATATTTTCGGTACTACACAAATCAAGCTGATGCAATCCGAAGACTGTTGCATTTATTGTTAAATTCCCATCTCTTGGATCATATGCTAGATAGACATTTTTCTGGGCATTATAATCAGCATATGTTTTACAATTACTATACAACGCAGCCAAACTACTACAATTTATTTCAAGCTGGTTTAACTCATTCACTATACTTCTGACATCTTGAGGTGCTGCCACTTTTTTTACATGTTTTGACTTTCTGTATACAGAGGAAATGTGTTGCCAGTTGGTATTATTGCCTGAGCCTTGCAACATGAAATAGTTGCTTCTTTCAGGGAAATTCTTATCATGACTCAACAGACACGAAAATGATGTTTCTACTTCTTCCCTTTGAATGTTATACACTGCTTTTTGCCAAACAGAACTTATCATTCTGCCTTTAGAAACAACAGTATTTCCATACACCAGTTTTGATCTCAATTTGTATGTTTTTACTAAGCGGAAGCCATCTATTGTTGTTATTTGCTGTGGGGATGTTATGGAAGATAATTCTTCCTTCGCATTCCTTTCAACATCTCGAATATCTCTAGGCACAGTATCTTTTTCGATATTTTGCCATTTCATTTTGTCCAGCTTAGGGAGTTTTATAATTGCCCAACCATATGTTACCCTGCTTTCGTCGTTTCTTCTGTTTGCAGCTGCCAAATTTATTTCGACCAGCTGTCGTTCTTCGAAAATGTTTTGTAATTTATCCTGTTTAAAACCTAAACTCATCACGAAAGCTTCCCAGAATGGAATGTCCAAATGGTGGGTCTTCCTAAACGATGTGGCATCGAAGATAAGTTGCTCAGCCACAAGTGCTATCCACAATGGAGTAACCTCGATGCCTAACATTTCTGCTACTATAAGACCTGCTGTCACGTACTGCTCTCCCAATTTGTGTTTTATTATGCTACGTTCTTCTGAATTTTCTGGAGATTTTTGTAACTCTTTGTGCAACTGTACGATAGAATATATACTCAAGGCTTTAAATATTGGGCTTGTGATAGGTAGTTTACTTAACAACTTTGCCCTACCAACAGGTATAGTTTTTATTAACTGGTTCACAGACTGTTCGTAAATCGTATTGATAGCTAGGTCTCCTCCTAGTATTGTTGAAGTCTGTACTAAGTTCTTAGAATCGCCATAGTTTGTAAAGCGAATAATGTCAGGGAGGAAAAATATTGTCTGTGTTGCCATCCCTTTAATTGTAGCTGTATCAGAAGCTGTCTTATGGAGGTCCTTTGTCGTTTTGATAACATCTGTTGTAAAATCCTTTGTAATGCTTGGCTGCTCTCTTAACTCATCAGCCAGTGTCTCCCAAGATGTGGCAGACAAAATTTCAGTGCTGATAAATCTAACTTCTTTTAGCTTGCTGCTTAATTTTTTCTTGTACCTAACCAACATTTTTTTCTCATCATCGTGTAAATCGTCAATATGCAAACAATCAAAAGGAATATTAAACCTTTTAATAACTGATGTTATAGCTTCATTTTGTTCAATGGTTAAGGATGCTATTAAACTAGGCAATTTTTCGAGCTGCACCGAAATATCTTCGTTATTTTTAAAAAAATCTGAACGCAGCAATGCAACTTCTGGACGTTTCCTTTTAACAAGAAATATCTGTTGCACTAATTCAGCTGGGATGTTTTCAATTAAAAGCCGATGTTCGTTGATAAACATCACGTCATCAGGTATAATTCCCTCATTATTCCAAAATGCAGCCAGCTTAATTTCATCTATTAAGTGTGGTGGTAAATTTGGAGTTAAAGTTAACACTTTGTACATTGTTTTACCGCTGCGCCATTTGAAAAATGACTTAACAAAGTTTTGCAATTGTTTAAAAGTAAGATACTTTTTCATTCTGAACATATTTTCGTAGTTGAAATCTTGGCTGAACATCTCATAGTATTCTCCATGGTTCAAAATTGTTAACGTATATTCACCATTATCGAAAATCCAGCTTTCATGATTATCAAGCCCATTTGTATCTTTTAATAATTCTGTAAGTAAATGTTCAACTGGGTACAATTTGAAAAAGTTAAATGCTCGTGTTAAGTGATCTGTTAATATTCCTGTCTCGCGTGAGCTAAGATTATTTACTTCTTTGCTTATTATGTCACCAATATACTTATTGTATGCAAAAATGTTATAGACACCCCTCGATGTATCGCTCTGCGAGAATTCTCCAGCATTCTTGAAAACTGTAACCATACAGATACTGGAGTACAACTTTGAATACCTTCCGTGGTCTACGGATTTTAAATCTTTTTGTGGATTATACGGAAAATAGTCATGTTCTTTATTATAACAATTGTCTAAATCACGTTTCATGCGTAATTGTGAACTACATCCAGAAATTCCTGAAGTTTCTGTAGGTTGTAATTCTACTGCTTTTAAGTGTTGCTGTAATTCTGCCAAATTTGCAATCGAAGTACTAGTACTTTCACTATCTCCAGTCGCAAAATTTCCATGTTTCAGAAAAGTTATAACATCTTCGTATCTTTCTGCATGTGCTAAATCCATAGCTGTTTTCCCATTATTGTCTTGTAAATCAAGAACATTTCTCTCCACTAAATATTTCACAACCTTCGTTCTGCCGTGCGCAGCAGCTAAGTGAAGTGGCGTACGTCCACCATTGTCCTGAATGTTTATGTCTACACCTTTCTGAGAAAGGAATTTAACAGCTTGGATGTTACCTCTCTGAGATGCATAGTGTAAGGCTGTACAGCCATCAATATCGACCGCATCCAACGCAGTATGACTCCCGCGATGTATCATATGTCCTGCCAAATATTTTAGCGTTTCTATGTAATCAGTGTCAGCAGCTTCGTGTAAAGCTGTCCTTTTATACTTGTTTACGGTGTTTAAATCAGCACCGTATATTACCAAGACAACAACTGAATCCTGCATGACAGATTTTGCCGCATAATGCAGTGGCGTGGAACCATTTGAGTCAACAGCATTGACAAGTTTCCTGGAATCTGCATTTGTTTCCAACAACCATTTCATTAGAAAGAAATCATCATCCTCAGCGAGTTTATGCATAAGAGTTTTGCCTGTATCATCGCAAATACCAACATCTGCTCTACGTTCCGAGTGTTCACTAGGTGCAATTAGAAGTTTCAGTACATCACATCCAACAACACCTGTTTTTTTAAGAAAAGTAGCATAATATAATGGAGTTCTTCTGTGTTTATCAACAGCATTTATATTCGCTCCTCTCTCCAATAATAACTTAAGTGTAGCCAAAGCTTGTACATTGAAAACAAACTTACCAAATCCCATTTCTTTAACCTGATAATCCTTGTCTTTGAGGTACTGAATAAAGTGATACTGGTTTGGCTCCAGTTCGATATTAATCTTCTTGACGCCAGTTATATTACCATCAACTGATCTAATAAATATACCTCTTTCCTCGAGCCATTCCTCAATATCGCGCACTCCAGTGCCCGCAGCCTCGTGCAATGCTGTTTTGCCATCTCCGTCGACGAAGTCCACACCAGCACCAGACTCTAAAAGCCATTTTACAACTGCGAAATTATTGTGCTCTGCCGCATAGTGCAACAAGCACCTACCTGACTCATCTCTGTAATTTATATCAGCTGTCGCACTCTGTAGTAACCATTCCAATAGTCTCAGTTCGCCAAAAGATGCGGCCTTATGTAAAATTTTCTTGCAGAGTTTCTCGACTACATACTTGTCCGAAATTTTTGACATCAGGAATTGAACTATTTCCAAGTTACCTAAAAGTGCAGCCATGTCCAGTGCTGTCTGGCCGGACTTGCTAGTCGCCATGATATCAGCCCCACCGCCGCCATTTTCTTTTGGCATGGCAAGCCACTGTAGCATCTGCGACTGTCCAAACAAAGCAGCTTCGTGTAGCACAGTATCCCCATCAAAATCGGGAAAGTTTATGTCAACACCTCTTTCACCTTTATCCGGTAGTGATACCAGCCACTTCATTAATTCTAAATTCCCTGAAGAAGCAGCATCGTGCAACACATTTCTACCAGTGTTATCAACAATGTTAATGTTAGCACCGCCACCACCTAGGTCCTTTGATCTTATAAGCCACTGCACTATATCTTTATATCCGTTGTATGCGGCATAATGGAGAATGGTGTATCCATCTTTATCTTTGAGATTGACATCGAATTTATCGTGAGCTAAAAGCCATTTAACTATCTCCCACTTTCTACTTCCTGCACAATAATGCAATAAAGATCGATCGTCTTCATCATTTCCAACAATATCTACTTCACCTTTGTCTATCAACCATTTCACAGTTTCTAAGTCACCTTTCATCGCTGCATGGTAAATCAAGGTATCACCATGCAAGTCACCAACATTTATATCGCCGCCATGCTCCATTAGCCACTTGAATGTTTTCATTTCACTCTTGTTCTCCATGTGCATATATAATTGAGTCATATCAACCAATTTTGTTTTGGCACCATGTCTTATCAAATATTCCAGTACCTGAATATCTTCTTTAGCAGCATGGTAAAGAACTGTTTTACCATCATTGTCTTTAACATTAATATCGGCGCCTTGTTCTACCAACCACTGCATAATTTTAAAATGTCCATTTTCCGCAGCTGCATGAAGTGCTGGCTGCCCATTCATGTCCTCGGAATTTAATAATTTTTGGAGTATTTCACTTTGCTTATTTAGACTAAGCAGAAAAAATTTAACAATATGCTCGTTATTTTCTACAACTGCGATGTGAAGTGCAGTTTTATCATGCCTGTTGCAAAGGGATCCTGGATTAGATAACCACAAGTCATGTATAGATGTTCCATAAGCATCTAAAACAACTTCTGCGATAGCGAAATTTTCCATGTACTCATTTAGAAAATGACGAACCACTTTGAATGTCTGTGACACAAAAATGTTGGTTAGGATGAGTTTTCTCACTTCTGTTGATTGATTCTTTCTGCTTAATTTAAGAATAAAAAAAGATGCAGTGAAATATTCCGCGAAAGTTAAATGTATGAAATGTGGCCGTCTTATGTTTATAATTTTGATCACTCCATCAATTATTCCAGTTTTTTCTTTACCTTCAATAATTCTATCTAGAAAAAGTTCTAAATCCTCTACATCTTCTTCTGACAATAGGAATGAATTTTGTTCATTTGGCAACAAAGTGTAGACAGCAATTTTCTGATGATTCTTTATAAATGTTTGGCGACCTTCTTCCACATCTGCTGCTGCTATAGCAGTTGTAGGTTTCATTTTCTCAATCTTATAAACATCGTACTTTTTGTCTATAAAACGTTCATATAAACCCACCAGATTTAATGTTTCTGGTAAAGTTATGTCATGGCCGTGAAGGGACAACCTCCCAGTTCGTTCTATCTCGATACCTTCCGGGAATATTTCTGCTATCATTCTCAGCTGTAATGGTATTCCAGTGAATGATTGTTGCCTGTCATTTATCGAAACTGAGAGTTTTTCTAGTAAGGATTCGGCAAAACTTTCCAGTTTTGTTTCCTCGTCGCTATTTCGATGTTCTGATTTATTTAAATCAAATCTTTTCGTCCAAAATTTGAGTAAGAATTGTTTCTTTGTGTCATGAGAAAATGGTTCGATGCCAAATGAAATAACGCTGAACTTTTCTTCGAGTAACTCTGCCACGTAAGGTCTACATGTTATAAACATTTTCTTAACTGTAGAATTTTTTAATGATTGTATTAAATTTAGAACAACTTTTTCATAAAGTGGGCTTATCTCATCGAACCCATCAAATATCATAATTACATTGGATCCTTTCTTGAAACTTTCCTTTATTAGGTTTTTTTCGAACTGTGTTTGTACTTTCAACATTTTATCTAACAAAAAATTTAGACCTAAATCCAAATCAACACCCCTCAAACTTTTTTCTTTTTTGTTCAATTCAGTTTCCAGTTCATGATTATAACTATTCAGATCGATTCTAAATACCCATGAGAAGGGAAACTTGCGTTTCATTTCAAGAGCCAAATTAGTCACAACTGTAGTTTTCCCCATACCGGCAGTATCGGAAATAATTATTGGAAATTGGTCTAATGTCCTTTCTATTATATCACTTTCTGCGTAATTTATCCTGCTTTCAGTTATTATATAGCTTCTAAGACTAGATATAGAACCTTTGGTCTTAATCCATATTAGCTGTTTATTAATAAATCTTAAATAATGAATATTCCTATTTGAATAATTTTCACACAAATTACAAAACATTTCTTCTTCAATTTCACGGTTGTCTTCATTACAGATTTCAACATTGTGGTAACGATTTACCAAATTTATGTTCGAACCACCTATAAAAAATAAGTCTGATAAACTCTCGTCTTTTAAAATCTCTTCTGAAATTTCTGTGTGAATGTTGAATGATCGATCTATATAGTAATATCTTAACTCACCTAAATCATTCAGTTTGTTACCTATCACAATCTCATTATTACTGATGAGCCTTACTAAAGTTTCAGAGTCGACAGTGTTTGTTAATCCTTCGTGTACAATATTCTTTAGTAATGTATTTGTACCTTGAAACATTACTGTACTTTCCAGTATTTTCTTTTGTGATTCTTCACTAAAGTCTGTAAGTGAGAACTCTTTATTAGTCTGCTCCAGCATTTTAGAAGACAACCTCTCCTTGCCAAGAAGTGTTTTCACTTCAGCTACATTATCATTGTGAACAATTAAAACTAATTTCTTGTACTTACTGTGGCGAAAAACACGAGCCACATTTTTCAGCACTCTTGATAATAATTTTTGTGTAATAGTATTTTGACACTCTATTACCATAACGTTACTGACATCTGAACTGAATGCATCTATGAGGTCTTCTTCGAAATATTCGAAATCATTCAACTGCAGAATGAGGTAACTATGAGTCAGGGAATAATCTAAATTTTTCTGGAGGGCTTGATGAATATTTATACAACTAAGCCAAGTGTTTGAAGTATTCACAAGCAAAACATTTTTACCTGTGTTGTCAAAAAATTCAGTTACATAGGAAATATCTTTGAAACTAATGTTGACTTTCTCCAGTTCATTAAGATGCCCTAAATACTGATTCAGCATCCTAATCATGTTGCGAGGTTTGATTAGGAAGTTCTGCTGAATAAATGCATCGCATTTAGGTAAAATGCTATCAGTGAAATAAGACAACAGTTGCGGTGTGTGTGTGTTGATGATATCGACGCCTTCGTCTTCTCCGTACTGAGCCAGTATTTGTGGAACTCTCGCAATAAGTTCTGCTGGCCAGTCGCCTGGGTCTATGTAATCAGTGAAAACTCTTTTAATTACATAATTAACATCTTCAGAGTTAATACACTCCTCCCTTGTTCCCGAAACTATCTCGTTGACAAAAAGAGACTTTTGGAGTGCGTCAGTTCTCCCGTATGGGTTGCAGTCGTTCTGAAAACTTATTTGCATGGCAAGGTGAGTCAGTTCATGTGCCAGTGTTCCTAGGCATTCATGCTCCTGTTCAGGAGTATCCATCTTGAAACCGACATAGAGTCTACCAGATTTGTAATCAGTCGCACCCCTAGTGGAAGAACTGTGTCGTGGCTCCATGTGAGATACATCCACTCTGTCAAAGTCAAATATAATCTCTATGTAGTCAGCATACTGGACAACTTGAAGTATCTTAGAAACAAGGGGAATTTCGTCAAGATTCTTATAAATATTATAGACTGTACCTCTGAAATCATTGTGAGAGCGAGAACTTTTTGATTTTGAAACTAAAAATAAGATATGGGAATCGGGAATTTTGGGGAAGTACTGTATCAAATAACTTTTTAACTCAACCCTATCCTCCATTTTAAGCGCGTCCAGCGAAATTTCCTCTTGCTCGTCTTTGAAGTAAACACCGACGGACTTGAGAAAAGCATATGTGTCATACTTTTTCTCGTTGATAGCAGTGTACAGCGCCGACTGCCCTTGAATGTTTAAATATATTCTGGACGGTTTGTCATTTTCTTTGATGAAATTTTTCACTTCTTCTAAACTTCCCAGTCTAATCATATTATGAAATCCAGTCCTACTATCAACAAATTCTTTCAATTCATCCTTCCCATCGCCATCCATAAGATTTTCTAGTGAAAACTCATGGGGAAAGTCAGAATCCGCTTCAAGTAAAATCAAAACGACTTTGTAATGGAAATTTTCCCATGCTAAATCTACAGCAGCTTTGCCTGACAGGTTACGAAAATTAACGTCCGCCCCACTCCGAAGCAAAAGCTCTACATTGATTTCCTTTCCCTCTCTAGCAGCTGATAACAGTGGGGTATCACCTAAAGTATCTGTAACTGTCAGAAACCTAGCTTTATTTTCTGGAATATCAATTTTCCCTGTTGGTACCGGAAGTGGTATACCTAACAAAGACGCCAATATGTTTACGTTCCCATATCGTGCTGCCGTTTCCAAAGCTGACTGTCCAGCACTATTTATGTATCTTAAATTCTTCTGCTTGGAAACCACATGTTGAACTTCTTTCACGTTTCCCTCACGAATCCATTCATGGAGCTTATTGATTTCTTTCACGAACAATTTTAAATCTTCAGGAGCTACTTCGTCACCCAAAAGTGCTGTCAAATCAAATGTTTCAGGGAAGTCGGAATCTGCTTCTAACAATACAAGCATACATTCATAGTCTCCTTGTTCCCAAGCTATATCTATTGCTCTTTGTTGTGTTTTCTTGTTGCGATAGTTGACGTCTGCTCCATGACGGATAAGGAATTCAATACTACCTCGTTCTCCATGCTCAGTTGCTGTCATCAGCTGCGTATTTCCGGTCTTGTCTGTTCCTTTCAGTAGCTCGTGTTGTGCGTCGGTGAGACTTACCACACCATCCTGTAGAGGGAATGGTAAGCTAAGCACAGATGCCAGTCTCTGGCTGATCATTTCAACGAAAATTCCTCTCTTCTCAGGTGACATTTCCTGAAAAAGACAGTAGTGAAAAAAATTACTGTTATTTTCCTCGATAACTTTTGCATACTGGGGTTGGATTTGAACTTACAATGTTGGAGTCACATAGCTCCGACAAACACGGTACGACACGACAATACCGCAACCACGATGCGAAAGTTATATTTTCAATGCATCTGCTCGAATTTACAACGCGGCAGTTTACTCGCGCGACAGAGTAAAAATTTTCAGAATAGTTTTATAAAGCGCTGATAGACTAAGCTAGCTCCAAAGGAGGTGGGCAGGCGGTGAGCAGACCGGAAATATGGAAACATGGTTTTGACAAAGATTGCAGATGTTATAGCTAAATCACACACGAAGGTAAATGTGTTGTTGTTTTCAAGTTAATCCATGAAATTCCCGATTGTTTTCTTTTTAATCTGCTTATTTGCCACTTTAGGAAAAGCTAGTAAGACAATTTCATTTTCCATGTTTGCACACTCAGTTTGTCGTGCGGCACACCACAACTGATATAGGAATCATTTCTAATCCACAACTGCTGGTCGGACGACATAATGTGTTTGACACGTTAAATCTATCATATATTGAATTGGCTGTTCACTTTTTATTTTCGTGTCGGGGCTGTCGTGTCGTGCTTATCGAGACTTTCTGATTCCGACATGAAGGAACATTTATACAACGATCACTTGGAATATAATTAATATTAGCGTGTATTAAAAAAAAAATCTAATTACATAATCAGATTTAACAGCTACCCGTAATAAAGGGATACCTTGCGCTTGCAGATAACATTAGCACAAACGGTGTGTAAATGTATTTACTTCTTTAGTAAATACTTAAAACATATGCTTCATTATGTTTGTTGGTGTAGTTTACAAGTGTAGTACAAGGGGGAAAAATTACTATTTGTTACCAAAGTAAATAAGATTTTACAATGTGTTGTTCAAATTTTCCCGCAAAGACTATATTCCACATATTGTTTTCTACATAACCTATTCAAAATAGCATGCAGGCATAAATCACATATTTACAAACTTATAATATGGTATGTTCACCTCGCAAAATACGTCCCAATACTGTCGTGTAGGTGGCGCCCTTCAACTAATCTGACATGGTTGGCAATTTCATCGAAGATTAAAGAAAAACTACGTATTTTCTTTGCACTTGGGTTTAAAGCTACATACCATGCAGTTTCGATTTCCTGGCCAACAATTTAGTTTATGACACCTTAGCAACTTGTGCATTTGATCGTACATTAAGAAAAAATAAAAATACACAATTCCCTAGAAATGTTCGTGTTTGTTGTGATATTTTAACTATACAACGCGTTCACGTAAGGTAATTAATGAACGTCACTGTGGCCCAGGATGATCATATGAAGAAGTCTTCTCTTTCAGCGCACGCCTCATAAATCACTGCCAGTAAACAATAAAATGAGGAAATGTTACATGAAGTTTTCTATCGACTTAAAATGCTGGATCGCACTTCTTGGAGGCACTACGAGATCGAGGATGAGGTCATCTATAAGAGAGTAATTGCAGTGGTTGACCTACGCATGTCCAACGTCAGAAATATAATGTTTCGCCCAGCACACATTTCCAGTGAAGCTCTTCAATATGAAATATACAATGGCCCACCAAGTCATCTGCATTCTGTCCAAATGAGCAGTTGTGGGTATAGGCTGTTCACCGTAAAGTGAGAACATTTGAGGCTCTAGTTTCTTTATCTTTTCAGCTATTTCTTATCCTTTAACCACCTTTTTGATTAAATATTGCCATGTAATTAATACACACTTTGTATATATTCCACAGCACTCGAAAGTTAACGTCTAAGGCTACAATTATATATATATACACATACTATTATTCCAAATGAGATAGCTTTCAAATGTGTTGACTCTACCACAAATAGCCTATAAGCAGGTAAGGTTGAACTGCGAGGTCATTATAGACGAGCAAGTTGTTCCGAGAATATGTAAGAGAGAAGGAATCGACAATTTGCTATAGTAAGGTTTATTCTTCCCAGTGTGGGAAGCTCTGTGTGCTTAGTTAGGCAACTAAAGTTTTTGCCAGCAGGGTGCGCTGATGTCGCATTTTACCGGATTTTTTTCCGTTTTGTATCTCAGGAAATGTGATACTTGCAATCTTCTTAAAATAAATAAGATTTAATTTGATTGTTTTAGAACCTAATCAAAAAATTATGTTTGTTCTTCGTACTAGAGAGGAAATAACGAAATATCTTCACGTGCTATTAAATTTTGTATTTAGAAAAATTATAGCTTACACAATCACTTTATTTAAACATGACAATAAAATTAAAAACAGTAAAATAGTTGAAAATTTAATTTTTAGGGTAAGTAAAAAGTTCCTTTTGATGACGGCAGTAGTATGATATAGTTGTTTTTCCGGGCCAATCTATTTTAAGTGGCAGCCGCTGTGGTTTGTGCGACTTGGCGGTTGGCCGTCTTCGGCTCGACTCGGACGAGTTCGGCAATCTTCGGTTCGTCTCGGACGAGATCAGTAATTTTCGGGTCGACTCCGGTGCATGCTCGGAAGCCGTCGACTCGGGTTTGCCGAACGTACCCGAAGGTGCTCGGCAGTTACGCGCCACTAATTCCTCAATCATATATGTTTGTTTCTTGTAGCCATATTGGTTTTATAGGTATAGGGTATGTCAAAAAGTAAATATGTGTTTATTATTCGATTTTGAAAATTCTATAGTTTTTTAATTGCAATAATTATTTATTTTATATATTGTGCCGAAATTTTACACAGAGTATTGCGGAAACATGCAAAAGTCTCTCAACTACATATCCAGTCGCTCTCTTGAGTCTCATTTGCACTGCTTCGGCTGTTTTGTAGTTATATGCTGTCCACGGTATAATGAGCACTTATGAAAGCCCTGCTTAAGATCTACTTGTATACACGTTGTGTGTTCTTGCGCCTTATGTAAAATTAACATTGCCATGTGCCTCGTCGCTTTAATCATGTGCCGGTCAAGTGAAACTGTGAGATTATTAAACAAGTAAATACTTACCAAATCTGCTCATTTTTACACTTCGATGATTTAAAAAAACAGTACACGAAAGAAATTACTTAAGTTATCACAAATGGTTACGTAACACTTTTTATTCGACGTTAATATATATGACTACTTTCCCCTCCATCGTTATCAACTTCACTGGGCACATGTCACTCACTGCGCCCATTAAAATATATGCATGTAGGGGCAGTGACATTTTTCTAAGGTTAATTTCAAAAGTGCTCACTTTATCGTGAACAGCCTTTATAAGTAAGTTACTGGGAATTTTTTTAATGTATGTTTATGTGAATAAACCAAGCCGATCATACTAGTAGCGACCACATGCATGAGTATGTTATAATAATGGCATGGATCGGCATTTTATAGGCAGTTTAGCATTGATTTAAATGTCATTACTGCCAAACCATGGAGACTTGAAATGTATGAAAGCAGTAAGGACGATAATCATTCGTGCTCTTCTCAGACACCAATCTTTTGATCAATCTTGCAATATTTCCATTAAAACTTTCGCGGTCTTTCCATCAAACTTTTCATCTAACCATCAGACCTCCTTAACCCTCACCAATCCTCCTGAATTCTCCTCAACCATCCTCCATACTCCTCAATCTTTAGCAATCCTCCTCAATGTTTAGCAATCTTTACATCAATTGTCTTTAAAATTGTTACACGATGGCAGAATTAATGATTGTGTATACTGTCAACTGTCTGTCCATTTTTATTCAAAAGTCTTTAGTGTCAATCTATATAGATATATTTAAGTTTATAGGCGAGTGCTCACAGCACCACTTAGAGTGATAGAAGGAAACCACACACAAATTTCCACCTCTTTGCTTATCTATCAAAATTTCGAGTCTGTCTACACAAGCTCATTCGGGTCTTCGGTAAACATTTCGTCAGTATCCTCGGCGTTTTCTTCATTCTTCACGCCACTTGTCGAAGGAAACACATTGGTGAAATGTGTGGGAAGGTCGAAGGAATCATCAATCATTGCCTTCACTGTCAACACTGTCGGCAGCATCATCATCAATGTTGTCATCATGATCGTCTTCATTTCCTGTTTCATCCTCAATATCAAATTTACTTTTTTTTTTTGTAGCAGGAGTTGTATGCTTATCGGTATTTAGAGCCGACGACCGTTTATTTTCAATTTCGTTGACTTCACGCGAACGTCTTGCAAGTGTACATTCCTCACGATCCGAACTGCAATGCACTCATTCCGTCTGCAGCGTTAACTGTCTCGTCATAGCCGTCTGCACAAACAGTGCCCACCGATGTATCAGGAGGTATTGCCGTCATCACTTGTAGGCTCCCAGTAGACGAACACTTGCAGATCTCAGCATGTTCCTTTATCGTATCACCTTGCACAAACTTCATGTGGTCATTGTCGTAGTGCTTCATCGCGGAAAAAGGGCTCTTCGCACAGGCCGTCCGCTGATGCCGACGAGCATTTCGACCGTAGGTGAAAACTCGATCGCAGAATCGACACTGGCGGCAACTAGGTAGCGATGATGCATGTCGCGGCTCTAAGATCGTTGAGGTCAAGCGCAGGCCTTCGTATTCGCAATTTATTTTCGTGGCATGACGAGAGAGCGCTTCCAAATCTATGTTCGCCTCACGATGTCAGAACGTCAGCTACGTTATCTGCGTGCGTCAACGCTCTATATATATATATATACACACTCCCATCACTGAGCAAATCTACCAAGATGTTTCGAAGTCCGATAGAAAATTAATATTTTTAATAGTTTCGGGTTTAAAACACAGGCCCCTACACCATGCCTAACCTGTGTATATTGCTTAGACATTAAAATCGGATGTTCATAATCAGCCAGAAGTTCAAGCACAAACTTTGCTAATAAGCTTCGAAAACTCGCGTCATTAATCGAATAGCGAACCACTTATTTCATTCCGACGCCTTAGTTATTTCCCTAAAACTCACGTTTCACCCTCGTTATATATTCCTCCTACGCCTGGGAAAAATTGCTGAATTTTTTTCTAGGTTCGATAAAAATTAATGTATTTATTTTTTCGGGTCTCGGACTCAGAGCCCTACACTGTACCTTGCGAAAAATTATCGTATGTCTTATAAGTACGATAGAAAATTAATATTTTTTATAAATTCGGGACTCGAACCCAGGATCCCACGACATGCCTAACCGATGAATATGGCTTAAATATTTATACCAGATACATATTAGCATGTAAAGGTAGAAAATCGCGCTCAAAATTCGTTAAAAATAATCCAAAACTCGGTTCTACATTCAAACTGTGTACCATTTATCTCACTATAAGATATATATCCTTCGTCCAAAATGTGTCTAACAGTTTGCATTATAAGTTTCATACACCATGTATTTACATAGGATTTATTCCAACCAACCCACGGCTTACACGCGGCGCCTCCACCAGATGTTATGTTTCCCCTTTTTAAGGTCGGTAGACTTAGAGGGCACTGAGATATGAACTAGGATACCAGTTAAAGATAATTACAGCAAGTTAATGAGGTTTTGAATTAATGATCGATTTATTATAACATTAGTGGCCTCGATCTACAGAAAGTAAGGCTAGGGGAAAGTCCAAGGAAGGATAAAAAGGGAAGAGGACTCCCAAACTCGAACACGCGGCTGCCTGGCTCACCGCACAGGGAAGGAGTTAGACGTCCCAGTACGATGGCCTCCTGCCGACTGCGACTTCCCGTAGTTCGGAACCATGTACACTCTTCACGCCCGACTCATTCCCGTGCTTCGCCCCGTAATTCTGATTGGTTGTTCCGTGGTTGGTAGGTGGAATTTAATTTAGTATTGCTGATACCCTTTCGTCACCATGACTAGTCAGCTGAAGCCACATTTTACTTCTACCTCGGCGGATCGTCCAACCTGTTTAGACTTTCACCATTTCGACTTTATTTGGGAAAATGGTTTGTATAACAGTGTGCTGCCCTCTTCTCGGGCCGGTGCGTGTATTTCATGTTGTGCAAGATTGCGTAACGAAGAGAGCCGATTGTAACACCATGATTATAACATACTCGTGCTGCACGTGGTCGCTATTAGTATGATGGGTTAGGTTTAGTCACATAAACATACGTTTTAAAACGCCGAGTAGAACACTTATGCCTACAAAACAGTCGAGGCAGTGAATAATGAGACTTCAAGAGAGGAACTGGAAGTGAGGTTGAGAGTCTTTTGCATGTTTCTGCAATACACTATATATAATTTCGGCACAATATATAAAATAGATAATTACTGTAATTAGAAAATAAAGGAATATTTAAAATCGAATAATAAATACAGATTTACGATTTGATATATTCTATGCCTATAAAACCAATATTGGTACCATAAACAAACATATGAGATTGAGTAATTAATGGGGCTTAACTGTCGAGCACCTTTGGGTACGTTCGGCAAACCCGAGTCGACGGCTTCGAAACACCCCCCTGAGTCGAGCCGAAGATTACCGATTTCATCCGAGACGAGCCGATGATTGGCGAGCTCGTACGAGTCGAGCCGAAGACGGCCAGCCCCCCAGCCGCACAAGCTGCAGCGGCTGCCATTTAAAATACATTGGCCCGGAAAAAAATATATCACACTACTAACGGCTGTATTCATTTCTCACTTAAATGTGTAACACTTTCCCATTGAAATAAGATTGCTTATGAATACACAATGCCAACACAGTTGCATTTTTACTGTCTGCTCTTGTAAACACCACTGGAGGGCGCGAATAATAGTTAGGAAAAATGTAAGCTGCAGTAAGTATATAATATCACAGTTGGAGACAAAGACGAACTTTCGCAAATAATGAAATTGTATTTCTCCATTTACCTTCAGCTTTATAGCGACCTCTTTTGAACATGTTTCGGCGGGAATTTTGCCTTCGAGAAATTTTTCCTATGAGGAATCTCAGTTTTATTCCCAAAGCGAGTAGAAAAAACTTTATATATAGTAAGAAATCATCCCAGCATTTGCGTGGTGCCATTTCGGGAAATCAAGAAAGATCTAAATCAGCAGGATTGAAACTAGGACATCCCGAATGCGAATCCACCACTGCGTCACCTCGCTCGGTAGGACATGTAGGACATGACTGGAAGATGGAGCTTGCTTCTGGAGTGCCATCCCTAACCGAAACCGAGTTGACTCTCCAAAAAATATATGGAACACCAGTCCACAAAAAAAAAAAAAACCAGATGGCCGAACACAATATAATTAGTATTGGGAATTCGGCGGAGGATGGGGGACGTCCGGAAATGTAATTTTTAAAATAAATTTCCAAATAATGTTTTAATAATTTTTAAATAAAATTTAAATAATTTTGTTAATAATTCTTTTAATCTTTAAATACATTTTTTTTAGGAATTTTTGGGATTTTTTTAGGGGAAATAAGGGAGGTTTTGAGGTGAGTTGGTCTGTTTTTAAGGGAAAAAAGAAAACCTTTTTTAAGAAAAATGGCCGCCGTGGGACAAGAATTAGTTTATACGTCTTAATAATTTTAAAATAATTTTAATAATTTTTAATACATTTTTATGGGTTATTTATAATTTTTTTTATTTTTTGGGAGATTTTTTATGTCGAGGTCAAAGGTCAAATATCACCGACGTCGAAGGTCGAGGTTAAGGTCACCTGGAGCCAAGATGGACACTGGCCGACCACAATGACAGATCATTAACAGTTCCGACACTCCACGCCAGATGCCATTGAGTAAAAGTGATAATTTCTCTACTGCTGATATTAAATAGGGAAATTGTTATAAAATATCATTTTTTGGGCTTTCCTGCCAACAAAGGTAATTTTGGACGAGTTCCTACCAGTAGGGAAACGATAAATGTAACTCTTATGTGTAAACAAATAACCAAGGCTATTTTGAAATCCAAATACTGTTTTTGTGTGTTGATTTATTTTTGTAGTCTCTTTTCTTTGGTCTTGCTAGTGCTGACAGGTCAGTTGAGGCAGTCGTTGTCGCTAATACTTGGATTTTATTCCGTGATGTACGACTAGCATTCTACAACTCTGAGAACCACCCTACGACTAGTATTACGACCTACGACTTCTTCTGCAACTGCCATTGTAGATGAGGATTGACTCATGTGAGAAACTTGACGGACGCTGCCATTCGCCGGTGGCTATTCTCGTGGTGTCTCCCGTTCCCCCAAGGCGAAACGAGTTCGGTTCCCGGCGGAGTCACCCCCGCATATGGGAATCGTGCCGGACGATGCCTCTGGTCATCGAGTTTTCTCGGAAATCTCCTATTTTACCCGCCCTTGCATTACGACACTGCTTCATTCTTACCTCGCTTCACCCTCATCGGCTCTCAATACCTCGATGTCAAGAGCCACCCAAATCTCTTCACTCACTCATATCCCGTTTGGTTCAATAAGACAAGTCAACTTGCTCTTTTTTTAACCTTTTAAAATTGTTTGTGATTTTATGAAGTGAGGGCTTTGGTTAGGGTCTTCATGATCTCCCCTGACTAGTTTATGTTTTATTTGCACTTTTAAGTAAATTGTTAAATCTTCTTAGCAGGTGAAGAAACTTGTTCTGTTTCAGAATAATAGTTCAATTGTGTGGACATTAATTGTTAATCAAATTTATTACTGAACATACTGTCATCAGTATGATAGAAATTAAAGAATTTATCTGTACACAGTGTCAAAATTATTTGTGCATGGCACAATGTAAGATAGAAATGTGAAACCGGTGCAAAGTGTTAGCAAACTAACCAAGTTTTTCTGGCAACAGGACAACGCATCAGTAAGTGTCCACGTGAGCACCCTTGGTAACACGTATCACATCTAGTCGATATTGAACTTCTGACCATACATTAGACAATGTCTCAGGAGGGATCTATGCAATTATTGTCGATATCCGTTGTTACAGAGTTGCAAGAACTGATACAAGAGTTCTGTAGACATTGTCCTTAACATAACCCCATACAAACATCTAATGTGGTTATTAAAAGAATGCGTGGAGGCCAAGCTTTCGGGCCATCACGACCGATCTATCGTCCAGGAAAAGTAGTATTTAGATAGGTACGAACCTCCAAACCCCAATGAGGCAGTGCACCATCGTGTTGAAAAATGGTATCTGAGTAATACTCAAGCAAAACTGAGGAACAGCAAACAATTGCAACATGTTCAGATACACTGGAAATGTGATGGTGCCCTCGGAGGAAAAGAATGATCTGTAATTTCGTCATGCAAAAGCACGCGACAAACATTCACCTTTGGGCTGCCTCTGGTACACACTGACACCTCACCAGAGGGCTCTATTCCCCAAAATATGCAAGTTATGCCACTGACAAAAAAAGTCACCTAGTCAGAAAATGCAACACGTTTGAAATAGCCATTACCGCCCTCAAAACGTGATATTATTTGGACTGCAAAGTCATAGCGATGCGTGGCGTTATTGGGCAACAATTTGGCCCGAACAATTTGCACTTTGTATGCACGAAACAATAAACGTTCGTGTAAGATATCATGAAGAGAACTTTTTGGCATCTGTAATTCTCGTGAGGACCTACACACTGATTTCTGGGGACTTCGCACAAAAGATTGTCCCACTGCCTCAACCCTATCAGCTGAGGTTAATAACTGTCCACAATGTTTGCTCGGTGATTGTCACCCCGTTATAATCTCGTAGGGCCACCTCTTGCGGCTATAATAGCAGCCACCGTGTATGGCATGCTCTCTATGAGTGTTTGCAGGACATCCACGGGGATTCGTCGCCATTCCTCTTGCAGCCAATCCATGAGTTGAGCAATGGATTTTGGCCGTACCTGACGAGCCCTCACCCGGCGATCCAATTCGTCCCAGAGATGTTCTATAGTGTTGAGGTCGAGGTTCTGAGTAGGCCAGTCCAATCGGCGAACATTGTTGTCGGTGTACCACTGCATAGTAGCCTCTGAAACATGGCATCTGACAATGTCATCCTGGAAGTAACACGGGTTCATTCCGTAAAAATGCCACAATGTTGAGAGCATTTCATTATCCAGAATTTTGCAATAGGCCTCTGTGTTCATGGTACTACGGACAAACATCAGCGGTCCTACGCCGAAGGCCATGAAACACAAGTAAATTGACGTACTGAATTACCTATCTTCACAGGTGTCCAATTACTTTTTGGTATATAGTGTATGTAAAGCTTGCCAACACCTTAAACTGAGTCTATCTGTGGACATGCTCCATGTAGAATAGCCCACAAGATGCAGCTTCAGCTTGACGTGCTGTCCGTCATCTATCGTCACAACGTACAGCCTACAGCAACGGTACATACAGATTAGTCACATATTGTGCATAGGGGGCCCGAAGTGACTTGTTCCTCCCACTCCAACGGCTCATAGTATAACTATCAATTTGTTTAACTAAATTAATTCCCAACTCAGTCTTTTATATCACTTCAGTTTGTTAGGCCCTAGCATATCCCTTTCCAGTCAAAAATATACAAGTATAATACATTGACTTCAAGGTGGAAATAAATGTGTATATTTTTATTCTATCCCACATAATACACACGCTCTCAGAATACAATATGCAGGATTCTATAGTATGCTTGAGCCTAATTTAATACGAAGCTTATATGAGTGCAGTTATTGAGATATATTTTCCACGCCCTCCACTGAATCGATTAGTCTTAAAGCAGAAAGCTATGTCATTTGCTATTGTAAATATTATTGATCACTTTAAAACATCAAACTCGCCGACATTTTAAATCTCATAATGCTAACTTACTTATATCGCTTTTCATATCACTCCGAATGCTTTATTGAATTTGTTTTTAACATTATGTTTTGTATGTTTGACGCCAGTTTCAGTGACACAATTAGACGGAACACAGGAAAGCTAAAAATTCTATTCACAAAAAAATTTACGAAATTATATGGAGATTCTAAAGCTTTATATTTTACGTCAAAATTATCTCTAGATGTTTTTCAATATATACGGTTTCGTATGAACAATGTCTTTTGCAATTATAACCATGATACTGAGACTTTTTTTTGTGGTTATATGAAACTCGGTTATTATGGAAATCCCGTCACGGCACATCTGCGAATAATTTACGCCTTGCCAATAAGTAAAAAACATTCTTAAAAATTAATTTGTGGGTCGGACCACGTCACCATTTCCCTCGTAGCAAAAAAATTTGCCTCCTGATAGGATTTTACCCTCCTAGTAAATAATTTGCCCTCCTAACAAGCATGTTGTACCCTCCTAGAAAACAATTACCCCTCCTAGCAAACATTTTGCCTTCCTAACAAACATTTTTCCCCATCCTAGTAAATATTTTTCCCCTCCTAGTAAACAATTTGCCCTCCTAACAAACGTTTTACGCCCTCCTAACAAACATTTTGCCCCTGCTAGCAAACATTTTATCCCTCCTAACAATCATTTGGCCCCTCCTAACAATCATTTCGCCCTACTAGCAAACATTTTACCGGCCTAGCTTTACACAACCATACAATTCTATTTAGTAGAGAACAATCGCAATAATAAATAGTTATGATAGAACCATCTTACCTCATACACAAAGTTCACTTATAAATTTCATTTTAAAAACCAATATATATTTTACTTTTTTGATTATATCATTTATTTTTTCAAATGCATATATTCGAGGTTTTCACAGCTATAAACAACACGCTCAGATACACTGTTCTCTGCCATTCACACAAAATATATTCACTTAAAAAATATATTTAGTATTCACTGTGAAAACCTATAAAAATTTTATTTCGAAATATACGTAATTACATATTTAATATTATCGCTTACATACACATAGAGACATATTGTTAGGATTAAAAATAACTACTGTTAAACAGGGGTGAAATGTATTTTCAGAGGTGAGATGAATTTACACGCAGGCAAACTCCCACACGCACGCTCGCGCATAAATGTGAATACATATAGCATATTTCACTTAAAATATTTCAGCAGTTGCATAAATTAATCATACATATAGCCTACTAACGAAACTATACGAGCAGATGAAACCATGAAAACATTTCAAACTATAAAACTGAAACATATCAACACAACATTCCTAAGAAATAACACATTCTAATATACTACTCATAAAAACTAACATTACATTTGCGTAGCTTGTAATATCTCTTTAAATTATCTTCTCTTGAGAAATGCACCATCTCGCATTACATATCGAGACCAAAACTAGAGACGATTACATTATTAACATGTTTAGAAATGTGAATTTAAAATTAGCAGTACAAATGCACACAGCTATCACTAGAAATGTTTCAGTTTCTTTATACAAACGGAGGCTTATTTGACTATATCACATAGTTTATAGTCTATAAATTACCATGAAAAATACATATGTTCTCAATGTTTATAGTTCATCAGGAAGCGAGTGCATAGAACCATTGCTGGAAATGTTAGAATATCTTTTGCAACTATTACTCGGAGTTAACTAACAACGAAAGGGCTATGCAACAGTATATAGATTTGCATTACTATCGTAACTACATTACATAACGAAATAACTAGCCAATTTTTAAATTAACTAATTTCTTTTCTACAGCCTGTTAAGTCAGAGTTTCATTTGCTAGAAACAGTGATCTCATCCCTAACACCATGTTATTAATTAAATATGTTGTCCAGCTTTGCCAACCATCCATTTATAATTAATGACATATTATTCAACTACGTATCACCCAAACCTCCAACTACCCATCGAAAAACATTTATACTAACTCATAATATTTGATGTCATATCATAATCACTGCTAAAAAAACATGTCAAACAGATATTTCTACGGATTGTTCCAACCAAAATAGTCTATCATGCATTGCCCCAACTACATGAATAGACCATAACAACACTCATTAGATACAATCTGTTCATTAGATCATATCGGATATACCAAACACTCCTATTCATACCATCCATAACAACAAAACCACCATATAACCATTCATATGAAATATTCAGGCGAATTACGCTGATAAAAAAATTTCAATATGTAATAGCAACCACACGATTAAATGGTACCATCACTCCATGCCATATTCCCTCGACAGCGAATCACCCATAACCTCATAACCAATCACCTCATTTCAATAAAGTGTAACACCAAACCATCAGTGCAAATGTTCCAGCAGAAAACATTATATCCATCACTACTCTCAAACCATATCGCAACACACAGCTCATTTGCACAAACCAAACCATCAATTTGCAAAATCCTTACTTTCAATCATTACCAACAAAACTAACAAACCATATAGAATACTAACATAACACCCGACATACTTTTCAAAACATTTCATCAATACTATCCAGGCAATATAACAACACCTTTACATATCTTTTAATGCATATTACAAGTTACATTCAACGAATAGTTTAATTTCCCTAGGAATGATTTTCATAAATTATATTTTGTCATCTCAAATGTTACTAGCTTCACGAAATGTATAAAACCTCGATAAGAAATTTCGCAACAAACAATGAATCGGAACAGAAATGTTGTTATTGTGAGGAGTATCTCGATGAGGGAAATTCGTCTCTTAAGACCTTAATGTTAAGGGCCGTCCAAATCTCTTCACTCACTCGATGAGGGAAAGTTAAATTCTCAGGAACGGCAATGTCGCAGTAAACCTATTTACCATCTACATCGATGTTTGAAATGTCTATGTTTGATAGTAGCGATGAATTGTAGGGCCTACCTGCATGGTGTGAGATACTGCGGTTTTTCTCCTGCAACGGGTAAACCATCGCCTGGATTTCAGTATAAGCATTGTTATAAAACCTTTAAACATAGTGTAGCGGAAGTGTGGCGCCGTGGTGGAGCAGGCCACGAGCCACAGGCAGTTTAACAATAAGCGCTAAATTTAGAAAACATGGCGGGCAATTCAGGGCCGCCATTGATTCAAGATGGGACGATGATAGAGGTATCAACCGCCGTAGTCGCAAAGATGAACAGCCTTCGGCAACATTATGGTGACGAAGTTCCCTATAGACTTTTAGACTGTTTAGAAATATTCCCGCGTGGCTTTATTAACTAATGCATAAATGCTTAGCTATTACAACTAAATAGTAAACCACATAATGACCTCTACAGAAGTAAATTAAGCGACATATTGTAAAACATAATTTTAAAAGCTGTGCATTAAACAGGTTTTTTTTAATACAGTGACGTTAAACTAGTATTACGAGTTCTTCCTCTGAGATCGCTTCCTCCACTTAAATTGAACAGCCCTCAGATGAAAGCATTACAATGGCGACGGCACCGGTCTTTCCCTCCCTCTCGCTGCCATAACTGTAACATTGGTCGAGACTAGGGTATTTCCCACATCTTTCTAGCATGCTAACCTTACGAGCTATGCCAATCCCCTTTTAATAACTTTTAAATAAACTACAGGTTAAAATTTTAATAAATTTGTTCAATTTTGCCAGTTATTAACTTGATGGATAATAAATCATTGCGAGGGATAAATTATATACCACCTTCCAACAACTAAAATTAAGTACCCCGCCCACCCATGCGAAAAGCATTATGCAGCTAAAAATAAATCGTTTTAGCCACGTCTAGAAAGTTAAATCAATTAATCTTAGTAGTTGAAAGTAAAGTGATAATAGTGCATAAGGCAGAAAAGTTGATAGGCAAAGAATTAAATAATCAAAAATAAGTATTAAATATAAGATACATGGTGTATCCCCAAGTGTAATAACTAATTTAAGTGTCCAAAAATAAAAACCCATATAGGTTCAAATCATATATAAGTGATATGAGCTGCATTTATCATATTAAAGTAAGAGTTAAAGAATTTTAAAATAATGCAAGTGTCTTAAGAAGATAGAATTATTTAGTTCGATGTGAATATAAATATAATAGTGTGCTTATTTTGAATTAATTCTTGAAGAGATGTAAAAAATCTTTTATAATAAGTTATATAATGTTTTAATAAAGTAAACTAAGATAAATGAAGCTGTCTGCATGCGCTAAATAATATTTGAGGGAATTAAAATAGAAGTTTTACATTACAAGAATGCATAAGTTAGTGGCCAGCCAAGCCATTCTAGATAATATAGTTAGTTGGCAATAAATAAAATGGTAACGTATACAAGGCTCAGATTCTAAATGCATGTAAGTAAATTATAGACCAGTATTATGATTAAGGTATTTAGTAGTGTTAAAATGTTATATACATTTATCTAGTTATAATGAGTACTGAGGAATATAGATTTAAAAGTGTACATATTTCCTGCCACAGAACGCAGCTATACGAGGTGTGAGAGGTACCAAGTTTGCGGCAAAGTGGCACGACCTATTTGCATGTTGAAGTTTGCAGTAACAACGCACCTCCATCCCTCCCTTCATGCAAGTCAGCATTTCCACGTGGCCACCTGCAACGAGCTGACGAAATGCGTGCCTGTGAGTGCACGCAGCCGCATAAACATCGCATGTGCCTTTCAACACTGTTTGTATTATTGACTTTAGGAATTTTCACACACTTGACGCTGGCATTTTATGAACAAGGAACGGGATGGAATTTAGGGACGAGAGATGGATGAAATTTTAGTATCGAGGGTATCAACTGAAACAGGAACTAGTGTTATGTCACACCCATTTCACCTATGTAGAGCGAATCCATAGGTTGTCCACTTTAATTAAATAATTTAGGTAATTTACCCAGGAGGTCACCAACTTGATTCTCACGAGAGTAGGGGGGTTGTGGGGAGCTGGCAGTCTAGCCACCCGTCCAGGATCACCCATTGTGTTGTTTCACACATGAGTGCAGAACTAGGAGCTTTATCGAGAAGCTGGCCCCGTGGAATGAGAGGATATTTGGGAGCCTAATTACTCCACTGACCTGTCAAGGGGAGTCTCCAGGAAGTAGGAGTGAGTGCAGAGTGGTGTTAGACTTTTGCTGTGTGTCTATTCTGCTACACAGCTGTACATAACTAGAGACGTTTGCTTTGGGTCTAGTCTGCTACACAGTTATAAATTATTAAGGATTTCACTGTTGTTCCAATACACGCGACACAGTATGCATTACTAAGGACTTTTCACTGCGGGTATTGTATGCTACACAGTAAGCCACAAGTATACCATGAGGGCACTATGCAATTCCAACTTCCTGAGGCTAAAATCATTGAGTGCAGATCTCCCGATTCCACTATTATAATGTTTGTTATAACAAATGATGTGAAAACCTAAGCATAAAGTTTGAAAGAGCCAGCAATGATTTAGAGTATATATTAACAAGTGTTCTGAATTATATAAAACACAAATGTCGAAAGAATGAATTAAGTGCAATATTGGTTATGGGTGTAAGCATTGTGAGAATATTTTATATAAATACTGAATTGTGAATGAAAAACTTAAGTACATTTTATTTGAAATTAAGATCAATATTTTTAATAATTAAATAAATAAATCAATGCAAATACACACAGTATCTAAACAGTACACAGGCAGTAAATAAGTATGTTAATTAACTTTATAAATAATTACTAACTTTAGAATGAAAGTAAATATTTATTAATATAGATGTTTTGCCTGTACACTTGTATTGATGTAAATAAGCCATGCAAATAAATAAGGAAGAGGAACATAGTCAACGAATCAGCATAAACAAAATTGGGAAAACTCTACTAAACATTAGGAACCTTAAAATATGTATAAGTAAAATAAACTGTCACTGTACATATGTGATATAATGTTATTACTTCAGGAGATTAATCTGTTTTTGAAAGTATCTCAGCGCGGTTCATACGCAGCATGTGTACGGGACATCACGTCGTACATCACCACATCCTCTGGAGGGGATGGCCGACCAGCTGGCCGTAGTGACATCACGCACAGGCGAGCGACTCAGCACGCGCAGCACACGTGTAAGATTTCAGCACGAGGTAACACATCGCAAAATTTACACACTTCACTAACATATTTTCGCACACACACCCTGCCGGGACAAAAACACAAAAACAAACATGAGCTCAGCCATTTACACGCAAGTGCTCATAATATCAACAGACACAGAGTATAATGGAATTTACGATGTATATATTTTTTAATATGCTGACAATCGGTCAATAATATAATTTAAATGGACGATTACACTTTAAAAACAAAGGCTATATAAGCTTACGTATTTATGAGTTGACCCGGTGCTAGTTCCAGTAGCAGTAAAAAATTCAGAATATCCACCAACACCAGAAGAAACATCGTATGAAAGAGAATTATTTTCAGAAAATAAATCTCCTAATTTGGAAGAACAAATGGGAATTATGCCATTGGAAGATTGACGTGTGACGCAGCAGATCCAAATATAAAACTCTGAAAAGGAATTGCTAAAAGAATTAATGTTAGTGATATACAATATGGTTTACGAGGAGATGAGAATAATTTTTACATTGGAAATACAAAAGTAAAGCATGGTTATAAAATGTTTGTTAAGAATAATATAAAAAAAAAAGAATCAATAGAATGTAAATTTACAGGGCTTTCTAATTTGTTAATAAAAGAAAAAGAAGAAGATCTAGAGGATAAATACACTGATAATGACTATAAAAATTACAGAAACATTGTTATATAAACCGATGTCGTATTCGAAAAATATAATCCAAAAAAGAAAATAACTCAAATAAAAGTTGGAAATACATAAATATAATTAAACCAATTTATAATAACTATATAAAAGAATCAATATCAGAGCCAAACACACCGGAAAGAATGATTTCTCCAAAAATTCTAGATCTGGAGAATGCATAAAAAATACAATATTTTACCGAAAGAATACGTTTGGATGGACGATGTTAGAAAATTTTTTGATAGATTGTTAGTTATTCACAGTGAAGAAAATGTTGGAAATAACAATTATTACAATGGAAAAGTAAGTATAATAAATATGTTGAACAATAAATAATTTAAATTTCTTATTAATAATCCAAAATAAATACCATATTTTATAAGAGTTTTCAATGTAATTCCACATTATTTTTGGAATTCAGAACATCATAGTCGAGGAATAATTAATTGGGCATTGAACAATTTAAATTTTCCTGAAATGCATTTGCCAGGCTATAATTATTGTGGCCCATTTACAAAATTAAACAAAAGAAGACATTAGAATAAAAAATTATACGAAGCTTTTAAATATCACAATATTGTTAGTAGAGATCATAAAGATTTAGAATATAGACACGAAACTAACAAGATACTACAAAAAGAAGCAAAAGAAATTATGTTAGTTAAAAATACTCCAATCGGTGGAAAAAAAATTGCTTCTGCAGCTGTTGCTTCAACTATGTTTACAAAAAGAACATTAGGATAGGGTATTAAACTTTTTTAATTAATAATATTTTTCATTTATAAATGAAGATAACAAATATAACTTTTGATGTGTCCATTGATCGATTAAGAGATTTGAGTATAGATAAATTATTAACAAAAGATCAACTTGAGAGAAAAAATAAAAAATTTAAAGAAGGAAAAGTTTTCTAATTAACTTTGTCAATACTAATAATCTGAAAAATATTAAAAGAAGAATCTGGAAATGGTTTACATCATGGAGGATTTTTACAATTTGTTATTCCAGTTTTAGCCGCAATTGGAGCTTTAGCTGGTGGAGCTAGTGCAATCTCTAATTCCGTTGAACAAACAAAAAATAAAAAAGAATTAGAAGAACAATAGAGATATAATTTACCAATGGAAAAGAAAACAGGAAGTGGTTTCGTTGCAAAAAGGGGAAGCCCAAAAAAAATGTTTTAAATATATCACCATTATCATAAATTTATATTAAAAAATATGTAAAAATAATAAATATTAAAAATTTCAGAAATGTTTATATGATTGATGAATTACCAAATAAAATGCACAAAAATGAATGTGCTGTGGATAATTTTGACATTTCAGCCAATCCTGGAACTCATTGGGTTTGTTATTTTAAAGAAAATAGTTATGTTTACTATTTTGATTCATTTGGAGGTAATATTCCTAGTAATTTAATTAATTATTTAAAAAAAAGAAATGTTTATTACCATGATATTTGAGTTCAAAATTTTAATTCAGTTATTTGTGGACATCTATGTTTAATTGTTTATATTTTTTTCGAGAAAATTTTAATTTAATAATATTATTTCTTTGTTATTAAATGACAGACAAATTTGGAGAATAATTAATCAAATCTTTATATGAAAACTTTGACACTTTTGCTGGAAATTTAATTAAGAACATGACATTTTTACTGTAACGTTTAACACTTTTACTGAAAATTTAATAACTTATGTAGATTTAAAATCTTCTACTATTGTTTCTGATTTTTTTAAAAATATGTATATACAAAATATGATACTATTGTTTACGATGTATATTGAAGAAGCAATATAAAAGATCAAATAAGCAAAGTTTTTGTTTATACACAAGATTATGTTTCTCTTCATAATCATAGAATTAATGATTTAGCTTATCCTACAGATGGAAAAGATGGAGCAAATAAAATATTTCTGATAAATAAATAACTAATAAATTTAAAAAATTTAATCAATCAGTTTTGAATTATTGCGAGACACATGTCAGTTCGAAAGTTGCAAAAAAGTAAATAAGTTTTTGATAAAAAAATAGTTGATGAATTACAAAATTCAAAGCAAAATTTTTTTAATTATTTAATAAAATTATTGACTTGAAAGTTGAAAAATGTAAGGAAAGAAGGTCACATATATTTTATTTGTCTGCAAAGTGGAATAAAAAAATGATAATATTCCTCACTTAGATAATAAAATAATTTACTTTTCTGTTTTTTTTTTTGTTAAATACTATTTACCTGATGATACTGTAACTGTTATTAAGCGGTCTACAAAAATAGATTATAGTAAGCCTTTTAATGTTAAAATAGGTGATATTTGAACTTTTAAAATATAATAATATCTAAATATGATGGATTGATAACTACAACAGGAATATTCGTTAAATATAAAGAATCAATTAATTTTTTACTATTAAATTGAGATTATTTGGTGCTTGAAGTGTAAGAAAATTACTAAATATAATAATATAAAAAATTCAAATACAAAAAATTGACAATTAGTTCAGACAAGTAAATTTTCAATATGTAATTCTAATAAATCGATATTTTAGAAACAATTGTCCAATGTAAGAGAAGGAATAATCGATTAATTATATAAACCAACAAGAAGAAAATTAATATCATATGGAAATGATGATTTATGGAAAAATGAACTTGTTGAGATGGACACTGATAACTTTAAAGGTATATCACATATAAGTAATGGATACAAATATATTATGACAATTATTGATGCTTTTTTCACAGTATACATTTGGTATTCCTATTAAAAATAAATCTGCCGAAAATGTAGTAATGGATAGTGATAAAAAGAAAACCACATAATATACAAAGTGATAATGGTTCTGAATTTTATAATAAAACATTTACAGAACTTATGCAAAATATAACATAAATCATTATTATACATTTATTGAACTAAAAGCTAGTGTTTTAGAAATATTTAATCACACAATGAAAAATAGAATGTGGAATAAATTCGCTTTAAATGGTAATTATAAATGGATAAATATGTTAGAAGATTTTGTGAAAGAATATAATAATACAAAACAGAACAATTGTATGAAACCAATCGATGTTAATAAGAAAAATGAAAAATAATTTAATTCAAACTGATTTTATGAATATGATTATTAAACCGAAATATGAAGTTGGTGGTATTGTTCGTGTCAGTAAAAAGTTTTTGAAAATAGTTATACTCATAATTGGACAACAGATTTATTTTATATTTTTACAGTTTTAAATTATGATGTACCAACTTACAAATTAAAAGAAGCTGAAGTAGAAGAAATAAAAAGGTAGTTTTTACAAATACAAAATCATGAAAACAAATTATCCCAATGAATATTTGATTGAAAATATCTTAAAAACTAAAGGTAATAAAATTTATGTTAAATGGTTAGGTTTTGGTAGTACTCATAACTCATGGATTAATGAAACGGATGTGTTATAAATTTTAAATATTTTTCTGTAATCATCTATTTTAACATTAATAAAACACATTCAATGTTCGTTTTAACATTCACAACACACGTTCGACGTTCATTTAACATTCAAAAAACATGTTCAACATTCGAAAAAACACATTTTAATGTTCATAAAACACATTCGAATTTTTTTTTTTAATATAATAAAGTCTTTGATTTCATATCTATACTTTCCTTCTTTCATTTTTCTACTCAAATCTAATGCAATAAAACCAAAATATTCAGCCCAAAATTTTGCACAAATCTCTAAAAATTTCGTAAGACTTATTTCCACCAATAAAATTATGATAAATGTTCTTTAAATTACTATCGTTTTCTTTAAATAGTCATAGAAAATTCGTATTATCTCTTATTAATTGTTTAGGTATTTTTGAATAAGTTTGTGCTAAATAAAATAAATCTATATGCTTATGTCTTCCTCTAGTGAAATATTCACGAATTATATCTTGAATATGTAAAATAACACCATCTAATATAACCAGATAATTATTTTCACATGGATCTAAAGAAATCATTTCTTCAGTATTATTAAAAAAGTAACACATTTTTTTCGTTTTTGGATAACACATCCATATCTTTATGTAGCTGAATATATTTGGGTTGATTTAAACATTTTGAGAAATCAAACAATTTAAAAAAAAATTAACCATCCATTCTTATAAATAAAATTTATCATCAAATTAGTTTTTTTCACACTACCTGGACCCACTATTATAGCTCTCATATTGCCAAGTAATAATTCACCATTATTATTAGAATTTGTTTTTGAAGTTAAAATACCGACACACCAATCAACTTTTTTCATTTAACAAGAATTATTATTTTTTTAATGGATAATCTAATATTTAAGTTAACAGATAATAGTTTCATACTAAAGAAGAAATTTCATAATGATATCATTCATAAAGGTAAATAGATTGCTTAAATAGTTTTAAAACTGGATATTTAAGACCTAATAGAAAAAAAATGATACCATTGAGTGATAATAATGAAGTTATATATATATATTCCAAGAAGCTAATACAATCATGGATCATTAAAAGAAACTATAAATTCAATTGAGCCATTTTCAAGTAATAACATTGAACTAACATCGGACTATGTTAAAAACATAATATCGATTAAATCTAAGTTTAATATTATATTAGATGATCGATTATCGGATATCCTTGGATTTGAAAGAAATGTGATTATTGAAAAAGAAAAATATATTATAGTTAGTGAATTACCTAATTTTAATTATTTTAAAACAATAAATGCTCATTGTAACTCAGCATATGGAATGTTTATAAAATATTATGAATCTAAGCATTTAGAAACATATATAACTGCTAGCTTTCCAACACAAATTATGTTTGGTTTTAGAGATTATATTATTTATAATCCGGCCTACCCAATTTTTTACCAAATTAATAATGGACGGTTTATTATATTGTTTTAGAAATTAGAGACGAAAATGGAGATATAATTGATTTTGATGGTTCTGATATTTACATTGTTTTGGAAACTAAATAAATTTTAAAAAACATGTTTTAAAATATACATTTAAATATTACAAATCTTTTGAATCTGTAAAATTTAGATATAGAAAATACTAATATATTATAAGATATAAAATTATATATGAATATAAAATAAAGATATATAAATATAAAACAATTTGTTTAATATCACCATGGTAATGAACAAATTTATAAAAAAGTAAACAATATAAAGATAATAATTTTTAACTATTTAGCTTCTTATTATGACAATATTTCTCATTAAATTATTTTTTACATATTGATACGTATTTGTCTTTAGCATCTTTATTAGGAGAAAATAATTTTATATATTTATTCCCTTTGCACACTGCACATTTTTGTTGGATAATTACCATTTTGAATTTCCTTTAGAATATCTAATACTGTATTATACGATTTAGTATTTTTATGTCTTCTGAGTAATACCTTATGAATGTATTTTCTGCATTCACATAGTACTTTCTCTTTATTTAAATCACATTGAGTTTTGAAATTTTCAATGAAAATTTTTTTACAAGTGTTATAATACTTATCTTTCATGTGTTTATTTGAGTAAAAAGAATTGGTAGATTTATTCTCATTACAGACTGTACATGTCTGTGTTGGATATTAGCATGTTGAATTTTATTTGTATTGTGTAATTTGACATTTTTATGCTCTTTGAGAAATACATTATAAACATATTTGCCACATCCACATAGTACTTTCTCTTTATTTAAATCATAAATTTTTTGACACTTTTAATGAAACCTTTTTACAGGTGCTATAATACTTATCTTTTGTGTAGTTATGTGAGTAAAAACTTTCTATGTTTATTAATTTATTACACTTTTTACATATTATATTATTTTCATTTCATAATTGGGTATCGATTCCTTTTTGTTTTATTTATAAAAAATATATAAGAGAAAAATTTAAAAAAATTAATTTTTGTATTTATTATTATTATTAATTTTTTAAATTTTAATTTTAATGCTTTATTTTCCTCTTATTAAATATTTTCTATTTAAACAAAATAGAAATGGAATTGCTGCTCAACAAGTTAAACAATTCGTATGAATTGACTAAACTACAAGACCTAGGAAAAAATTAAAACTATGTTGCTTCCAAATTCCAATTATAAGAATCAAAATTTGGGGGAAAAATTAGTTTTATTCCAGATAGTAAATATAAACTTACTTTACCTGGTCGTTATATAAACAAGTTTGACAAAAATGCTTTGAAATTATGAAAAACAAGTTTTTATAACATGTAAAGGTTTAAACGATATGAGAAGTGTAAAATCTATGAATGATATAGAATTCTCTTAAAATCTAAAAATTATATGTTTTTGAATCTTTTAAAATTATTTTTTGAACCTTTTTTTGTTATATTTTTCACTTACCATTTGTTTGATTTAGCTTGCAAATTTTTCTTGGATATGTTTGATTTGGCCGAACATTTTCTTATATTTGCTTACTTTTGTATAAAATTAAGATTTCATTAATTTTTTAAAATTATCGGTGCATAAAAGTAAAAGCACCTTTTCGTGCGGGTCTTTTTTTGGAAAATTGTGAAAAAAGCTTGTTTCAGAGGCTTTTTTCTCAGTTTTAGAGATGTTTTGATGTTGGTTTTAAGATAGAATAAAGAGGTAAAAGTGTAAATTCCTTAAATAAACCTTGAAGATGAAGGAAAAAAGCATTGAAAATTAATGAAATTTAGGGTGAAAATTGGATTGTGACCCATATACTACTTTCAGTGTCGCCATCAACTACTTTGGAAGAGGATATGGAACCTCACCATCGGTGTATATACTGCGAGAAGAACTTTACTTTACTTCACACTTTGGGAAGACACCGAAAATTTTATTGTCTGGTAAGAACAGTTAAAAATAAATATTGCTGTGAAAAATGTCAGTCTGTGTTTACTACTCATGTGCAGCTTAAAAACATTTGTAAATATGCAGTGAAGGTGTTGGGTTAGAAAACTCGATGTTCTGGTAATCAATGTCGTTTTTGTTTTAAATTATCTACTTTACGAACCAGCATACATCGTCACATGAGAGATTGTTGTTTAAAGAACCCTGAGTGTAACGTACATCGGTGTATGATATGTTACCATTTGTTTACCAGAGAGTGTATATTAGTTAAACATTTGGTCAAATGTAAACATAATATACTGCAGTAGTGTTTGTTTTTAATGAAATCTGTATATAATTTTAGGTAATATATAAATGTTACGTATTGTTTTAAGGATGTAATATATATGACTGTGATCATATTCTCATTTTTATTTTGTGTGATGAATGCATTGATTGAAGTATGGTAAGATATATAAAGATTTTTTTTTTTATTTGGGGAGCTAGTTCTTTTATCCTTATATGTGTAGGTTTTTTGTATGGACGTGCGGTCACACTCCGGCCCTGTGGGTTTTTCCACTATAACTTATTGTGAGGGGAAAGTGATTTGAGAACGATTTGAGTTGCTGATAACACAAGGCGAGTTCTGAATTTTTTTGGGGATAGAACGCAAATAAAACAAAGATGGATTTTCACGAGTTAAGGAATATTTGTGTCGTTGTGTTGCAAATGATTATAGAGATAAATTAAAGTTTAACGAAAATTGATTGGTTGCAGAAATTTGTTGTATGTAGGAAATTTTATGGTAACAAATAATATTACTTTTACCCTAGAATGATATTGACTTTGGTATTTATAAGTCAAACATACCTTAAATTGTAGTGTAATGTATTTTAATGCAAGCCCTCTGGGGTACACATCCTAGCAGGGGAGAAAATGTTCGACCTTGGAGAAGAAATGTTTGTTTGAGAGATGTTCACTTGCCTTGGGGATTTATTCCTGCTTATTCTAACATGATGTCGCTGTGGTTGTTTATATATTATATTAAATTAACTGTTCTTTAACAGAATGTCACAGCAAGATTACGTTAGTTTTAAAAAACGGTTTTCCATTTTATTTAATGTTTAAAATTTTTGGTGATTAAACAATTGTGTTTTTAGAATGTGTTTGCACCCATGTTCTGAGTAGAATGGATGTATACTTCCTGCATATATAATGCTGTGTATTTGTTCCAGATGTGCAAATCGTAAATCGGTATAGATGCATTTACCTTGCTGAGATATAAATTAAGGGACTTGGTAGTATAAACGTATTTACCTTTCTTGAGTTCTAAGTAGGAATGTCTCAGTAAATATGTTTTAACTTTGGTAGTCATCGAACCAATAACTAATCCATTACAAAACATAGTCTTGTTGGGAGATGAAGCAAGGTTTAGAACAGTAAATATCTATTTACCCTTAATGGGTATCGAACCAAGGTCCGAATCCTTAAACCTTTACTTCTCTTACCCATAGATAGTCATCATGCTTTAAAAGAAAAATTATATTTTTTACTTTCGAGGGGTCTCGAACTAATATCCAAATCCTTAAACCTATATTCCCCTTGCCCATAGTTAGTAGTTGAACTTATAACAAATATTTAATTTTTTTTTACCTTCGATGCATCTCGAACCAAGTTCTGCATCCTCAAATATATACCCTCCTTACCCATAGTTAGTGGTTACACTTTAGAAACGTATTTTACCTTCGACAGGTCTCGAACCAAGGTCCGAGTCCTTATAACTATACCCCATGATTCATAGCTAGTCATTAATCTTTTTAAAAAGTTTTTTTTTTTTTACCTTCGATGGGTCACGAACCAAGGTCCCACCCTTTAACCTAGACCCCCTTGGCCATAGCTAGTCGACTTTCTTGATTGACAGTTTCCGTGTTATGCTTCTTAGGTGTCTGTGTGCGATTAACAGATGTACAGGATCGAAGTAACCTAATTTTCACTAACTAGTCAACTCGGAAAACCGCTGGGACGTCCGCGCGGTATTGAAATCTAGCACGTGCGGGAATCTTTTCGCGAAATTCGGGTGTCCCTACCCATAGTTAAAAGGTACACTTTCAAAAAATATTTAATTTTTTTTTACCTTCGATGGGTCTCGAACCAAGGTCTGAATCCTTAAACCTAGACCCCCATTACCAAGCACCCCATCCTATAACCTTAAACGCCCCTTCCATCCTCGTCACTTGTGATCTGACCGCCGAAGGAACAACTCAGTCGCTCTGTGGCAGTTGGAGGATTAACATGTAGAGTTACACTCGGTGAGACAAAGCCCACAAATGTCCCTTGTGCTAGTATTGCTATCTCGACCAACAGTCAATAACATCTCATCCCTCGTAGGAGGGAGGGAAAGGGAGGGTTAATCCTTCCATCAGCAGACAGCACGTCACAGCACGAGAGCACAAGGTATTGGTAGGGGAATTGTGGAGCGGTAACTCCACCATCAGCCAATACCTGATGGTATCAGCCAATACCTCAATTTCCCAATACCTCATGGAAGGGGGAGGGGCGTAACACTTTGGCCAATCACAGCACAGGGGGTAAATTTGGAGAGGATGTTGGGGAGGGAATGGCGATGGTACCTATACAAATGGGAGGAAGTGGGGAAAGGGAACACAACATAACTTCAGATTTGTGAAATGGCACTTGTGACCCTCTTGCTCCCCAACGGGGTCATAGGTCAAAGTGAGCCACAACCCCTACGCTCCCTCTACTAATATGTAATATTTTCCCATCGGAATACGCTTGCTTATTAATACACAATGTCGAACACAGTTTCATTGTTACTGTTTGTCCTTGCAAACACCACTGGAGGGAGCGAATAACAGTTAAGAACAATTTTGGCTGCGGCAAGTATATATCACAGTTGGAGCCAAAGAAAAACTTTTACAAACAAAAAAATGGGATTTATCCATTTACCTCCAGCTTAATAGCGACCTCTTTGGAACACCAGTGCACGTTTCGGCGGGAATTTTGCCTATGCCAAAATCTTCTATGAGAAACTTCCGTTTTGTCCCCAAAGTGATTAAAATAAACATTACCTATAGTAAGAAATAATCCCAGCATTTGCGTGGAGTAATTTCGGGAAACCCCGGAGAAACCTAAATCAGCAGGATTCGAACCTAGGACCTCCCGAATGCGAATCCACCACTGCGTCACCTCGCTGAGTAGAACATGTAGGAAATGAATGGAAGATGGAGATTGCTTCTGGAGTGCCATACCAAAACAGAATCGAGTTGACTCTTCAGAAAAGTATGAAACACCATTCCACAATAAGACAACCGAGACCTAACAGATCGGATGATTTCTTTGTATTAATATAGGTTTTAAAGTTCAAAATGTTACGCGTGTTATTGTCTTGCACAGTAAAATGCACCTAAAAATGTTTATAATTGTTATTACAACTTTCATAAACAATCTTCTTTCTGCATGTCGGTTCTACCTCGATCCTGCAACACTTTTAGGGCACTATAATTTTATAAATGAGATATACCATGTGTAACACTTACTGATCTGACATACATTTTTTCTGTAGCGGTAGATAAATATCCTCGCTTGTTGTAATTAGCGCATATTTAGACACTGCATAATTTAATTAATTTCATACTCTCCATTAAATATTTATTCGTTAAAATCGATATTGTTGGTTAAAATTATGGTACAAAAATAAGATTTTTAATAGCAACATATAAGTGCATTTGTTTGCCTTCCTGTTAAAGTTGCTTATTAACTTGATATTCCAACAACAATATTATTTCTAGCAAATTTCGATTACAACTATAATGCAGCCACCGAAATAGCAAAGTGCAAATTTCTTGGAATGAAAATATTGAAAGGAAAATAAAATGTAAATGATTGTAATTTCAATGCATCTTTTTACTGTCAAATATTATCGGAAGAATGGCTAACATACACAAAATTATCATGTCATAAACTAATCTCAACCCTTTGGGAATCGATACTACGTTATGTGGCTTGAAAGCTGATAAATAAATAAATAAACACCATGAAAATTAATACCAGACTGTAAAATCTAATGAGAAATTTAATGTCATATTGTATAACTGCAATGCATTGAGTTAAAGGCACTTTCAGCTCGTCTGCCAGTGAACAGCAGTACGTAATTGCACCATAAAAACAGTATTGCTTACCAACCACGGAATTCCTTTTCCTGATACAATTTCGATACCTTTGTTGTTGAAGTTATTTTCGTCATAGACTTGAAAAATAACCGTCCAAAAATTAACGAAAATAGACTGTATAAAATTCATATTACAAATTCTACATAGTCTAATGCCTTATCAAGAACAGACAACTCTTACGTCATTCCCACTCATTGCTAAAAAATAATAATATAAATGCATCACAGTCCTGATTAATTTACTTATGCCAGCTACTGAGCATATCACTTTGTAAAGTAATTTGAAAAACACCATAAACAAACCCCAAATCTTAGCGACACCAAAGTGGCAATATGGATACTGCAAACACGCGGTTTCATTATCAAACTTGCAAATTACAAAACATATAAACACCTCGGAATTTTTACCATCGCACAGTTAAAATACAATGTACACACAAGGAACAAACAACTCTCTTCCCACATTGTACATTTAAAAAATACCATAGGCCAATTTCGTAAATTTTACACATTATAGAGCACACCAAACATACCTAATAAATATTTACTCACCAATTCTATATACACCAAACCCTCATTTTATCAATTAAAATAAATAATATTATAGAGGAAACGAACCCGTAGGCAGTTTTCTATGAGTTTTGTGTTATTTCCCTCCACCTAGGTATTTCCATTTTCCTGTGTCGTGTTTGTGTGCAGATCAAAGTAATTTAAGATAATTATAGAATTTTCTTCCCCATCTTCCTAATCAAGCGACCATTATTGACACATCGTAGTGGTGCAACAGTGTGGGAGGATGGATGATGGACTCCCTAAAACTGGGATGAAGGTATTAGCGTGCTTGAGATGTCGATAAAGTTCCATGCCCTAGAATCTGAATGCGGTAACCAGTGCGTGGGTGACTATGGAAAAGCTAAATGAAGTGTCGTACATAACCTAACAAGGCAACTCTTAGGTTAGAGTGGTGCTTTCGCTAACGGGGGAGAAGATACATATATTTTGCTTGTTGGCTTGGGTCGCCAGATGGCACCTAGGCCCGATCACTAGACGCTCAGGCCTTTGGGCCCAAAACCATTATTTCTATGATCAGATCTTCTGTCAGGCCATGTAACGGACATTCTGGTGTAAAACCCATAGCATGTGCCACAGAAACTTAAGCAGGAGCAAGGGACGACAAGGTAGACCCCGCCAAAAGTTCCTCTGGTGACCGCCGATCCGCTGAGGCCTGACTCGAGCTGGCATTGGTTTGAGCTCCGCATGATGGGCGATACTTTTAAGGTGGCCCTTCCACTCACATGTCAGAGCAATGAGCTACGAAACAACTCCAGTACTGTCCACATGAGGATCTGGGTTCGAGGGTCTCAGTGACGGCGTGGGAGGGTATTAAAGACGTACAAATGTAGCAAACTTGGGGTTTGTGTCCGATCAACTGCTGTGTTACCGGCAGATATATGCGCTGATTGATTGCTCCTCAGCCATTCGTTGACGGGTCCTTCATGCTGATTATGCCCATAAGGGATCAGGTACTGTTGTGAAAGTGCCCCTGACTTGGAAGCCAAATTGCACCCTGTGCAAGATAACGTGATAAATCTCTTAGAAACGGAAAAAGTAATTGTTAACTTTAAATTTCTTGGTTTACCACACGATGCCACTACAGACAATTGGAAGGATTTATACAGCTACTTTGTGTCATATCAGGAAAATTGCTTTAAAATCCAGAGGAAAATACTTATGGTTTCATTCGTTTCACAGATTTCTTCATATTCAATGATAGCAGGCATTTCAACAAATAAAACTCAACTATTTCGTTTGCTACGTCCTGATTTCACATTTCCTGTCGCCATTTTCATGAATACAACAATCTCAAACCGACTACACACTATACACTGTTCTGAAGGTATTGTTATGTATTGGAATGGGCTTATCAACATCCCCGGTGTCATACTTTAGGGCTTATCAGGAGACGGCTTGCAAACTAACTTATGACATAACTTTAACACCCATGCCTTATATAGGATTTAAACCCAGAACCTCCCGCACCCTAGACCGATGGCATACCAACAGACTGCGCCACAGGAGGTCGGCTGTTCTGGAGGTGTCATGGCAAACAAACACACTTTAAAGACATTCAATTACGTCTAACACCGGCTGAGCACGTCACAAAAGGGTTCAGAAGGTAAACTAATTGTCTGGAGCAAGGTGGGAGGAAGAGGAAGCTGTATTGTGTTGAGGAAATTAAGAGCATCCTTACACCGCCAATAACAAACCCCACTCCACCTAAGACGAAATATGATATGAATAGAATGCTTTATACAAATCGGAGATAGCAAAAATTAGGGAGTATGTTTTAATCAACTACTATCCAATCGTCCAAGCCGAAAATGGTGCCCAAGGAAGGAGTTGAAACAAGTCGTATCGATGTGGCGCCCGCCATCGGAGCCAAAACGAACTAAGCTTTGGGAGTTGTATAATTAGTGGTGAATTGTTCCCAAATGAAGTGGCACTGTTGTGACACTGTATCTTACGAGTAGAATACAACTTACGCATGTGTCCTTCTGGAATTAGCTATATAAGTGTTGTAATTTATAACCACGGTCACCATGAAGAATATGAATAATTTATGCATCGACAGTAACTTTCCGACATCATGTAGATCTATCAATTGTAAACGTTATAAACAATAAATTCTCTTAGAAACATATTTAATTTTAGCAGCGTTATACCCATCTTTATACCTCTACATAACACTTAAAAATCACGAGTTACTATCGCCATTTTAAGAGTAGATAAAGGAGGCATTTTCATCAACCTAGACACTCGTATGCTCGTATGATTCGTGTAACTACAACACGCAGTTCTGTTTAACACAAAACATGTACAATCTATTTAACAAATTCGACACATAAATCTTGTTGGCAATCACACATTCCACATACTAGCATAGGATGTTGTCTTGAGGAAGATCGTGCCACAGCTGGCTCAACGCTCGAGAACCCGCCACAGTTGCAGCACGTTCCGAACGTTTTCGGTGGGCGAAAGGTATGGGTATCCTGCAGGCCAAGGAAGTATTTTGAAATTACGAAGGCAGGTCAGATATACCCGTGCTGTGTTAGGCCGGGCATTATCCTGCTGGAAAATGAGGTTGTCAAGCTACACCACCAGGAAGGGGAGCGCACATGGTCACAGAATTTCCTGAACGTATCCCCACTCTGTCAGTGTTCCTTCAGTCAGCACAAGTGGGATGCGGGAATCGTAGGAAATGGCATCCCGCACCATGACATCTCTCGTTGGGGCAACGTGCTCCTCTATAATGAAGTGCGGATCACAGCGCTGGCCAGGATGTCTCCAGACTCGAACACGGTGGTCTTCTGTATCGAGGCAGATCCGTGATTCGTCGCTGAACACTACTCGTCGCCAATTCGCAAGCTGCAATGCTTCCTGTTACCAGCAGAATGTAACACATACTCGGTGATGCCGTAACAACAGATCCCGTTCTGCTAGCCGCCTGGATATGGTACTGGTGGGCACGGGCGTACCCGCAGGTGTCATGACATGACCCTGGATGGCGCGCTGCGACGCCCGTGAAGTCGACCCAAGCCCTCTAGACGACCGTGTGTAGCTTTCTGTTCCTACTGTATCCTACACCGGCTCACAGTATACGCAGACCGGTTCAAGTGGCGTGTAATGCGTCGAAACATCCTACCTGCCTGTCTTTTGGAGGCCGACAATGCTGACTCTCTCAAACCATTCGGCTGGACAAAGGCTTGTCGAATGAGCAGTCGGAGCATACTGCATGTTCACTTAACTTGGATCTGTGGCTCACAATGCTTACACTGCTACTAAGGCTATATTCAATGCCTTGCAGCTATGAATGATAGAGGGACATGTATGCCTAGTGGTACATCCATAAACGCAAACCGCATTAAATGCAAATGGGATCCATGTCGAACAATGACAATAAGGTGTGGCAACCTTCGTTCTACCCACGCGATATGACGGATTATTGTGATTCCCGAAGTCTTCCCAGAGCTGCTTGACTCCTCTATTTTTATCGTTAAGGTATTGATTCAAAGAGGGAAATTTGGATGGTTACGGAATATTAGAACACTCTTGGAAAAACGCAGTTGTGGAGGAAAGAAGTCATTTTGAACACAGTAATAATATTGAATTAAAACTGAGGGTAGAAGCGAATAAGATATGAACATTTACCTGTAACTATCTACGCAGATCTTTCTCAGCAATGCTCAGCCAGTTTTTCATGCCAAACACCTCGGAATGATATGTCTTCATGTCTGAAAAATCAAGAAATATTAATACTAAATTTTTTTGTCTCGTTTGATACCAGGGTGGGTTTATTCTAATCATTGAGAATCCCAACTAAATGTCAAAGTGTATTAGTGAGATAGACTACTACAGACTTATGATGATTTGCAAAATTAAGTTAACATTATATATGAGTCTTAATCGGAATTGAAACCAGAAACGCCAAACATGTGGTGTCTTTTGACTTCTTCAGCTCATTGGGTTGGGGCGTGAAGTCGAAAATCAAAAGGCGTTGCTACGATTCATGTAGCGGAAATCAATTTAGGATCAAATTCACTTAACTTCAGTGCACATGGGAATTTTCTGGGCGCGGGATAGGATGATGCAACATGTGGGTGCTGCCATTGATAAAAGAGACTGGTCACGTGACATATGCACAATGAAGGTTGACATAGTTTACAACATAAACGACAGTGACGTTCAATGTTTCCTACTCACGATAACTAATGCACAACCTTCGCAGCAAAGAGAGCTGCAGCAACACTTACTGCTCGTCCGCAATACAACCAGTGGGCGCATGAAAGCTGCGGATCTAGATTTCAGAGTTGTAGATAAAAGGTGGTAAGAGAGAGTGAAGAGAAAGTTGCATGTTCTAATCTTAACCTCTCAAAAAATACAGAATATTTGCTTAATTTAGTTTAGTTATATGAAAGAATTTGTGATCTAATGGTGTTTCATTTATTAAAATCCGTTCAGTGGTTGATTAGTTATGAATAGATGAAGTTGCGAGTTGGAATTAGACATAACCTCAAAATCGACGCCATGTTGCGCGTCTCGTTCTAGTATTACCGACGGGACTCGGGGAGATGTAGGGGAGCTACACTCGTATGTAAAAGCGAGTGCCTCCGAGGTTAAAGCTTGCCAAGTCTATTTTTAGAACAGTGGCCCGACCGCATGGTAGGCTACTAGTCATATAAACAATTTTTTTGATAAACGAAACAAGAATTTTCATGGTCTTAGAAAAATAAATGATCACTAGTTAACTGAAAATTGAGATTAAATGTTTTTAATATATATATATATATATATATATATATATATAATACTCTGAAAATTGTGCCACAACAGTATCGCCAGAAATAGCAGATGAGTAGTGCAAAAAAAAAAACTGCATAAAGGACAATTACATTTTTTTTTAATATACATATATTTTATTTTTATGTACGGTCGGGTACCAAGCCTCGGAGAACAAAGGTAAATAGGTATAGCAGCACACAGATAATAAAAATTAATTAATTAATAGTAATTATTTGGTTTTTGAAATAATAATTTACGGTCAGTTATCAATTCTTCTTAGAGTTTCCAAAAAAGAGTATCCATTTACGGTCTAAGTCAGTCAGAACTTGCCGGCTTTTTATTCATCAAGCAGGAGGTTTAAAAAAAACAGACAACATTTTTTTGGAGGATTATGTTGCAGCCGAGAGAAAACATCAAAAGCGCCACGACGAAAACGCGATCCCGAGAACCGGACGCACAGCTCAGCTCACATCAGTACTGGTAACTAATGCCACATGGAATCTCTAACTGGAGCTGCTACACAAAGTTAAATAAAATAATTAAATGTTAATCCTGGAAATAAAATATTACTGCACAAGCGCGAAACAAAAATAGCCAAGCCAAAATATTTATCCCAAACAGCGGATCAACTTTTTTCATCTTGCAATGCAAAAGGATTTGTTAACAGTACACCAAGACGACTATGAGCTTCTAAAATAAATGGCAGCGAACAAGTAAGAAGAACACGGAAACGGAAGTGCGTGTGTATATATACATATATTATATATCAGGATATCCCATAAATCTTAACCACACACAATAACTCCGTACCATGGTTCCCATTGAAAAAGTGTTTCGTACAAAATTTGTATAACTGGAAGGGGGAAATAATACTGCTGGGGAATCAGCCCTATATCATTACTTATTAGTGATATATGAGTACTGAACCGCTGTTTTGAATCGCGCGCTGCCTTAATTCTCCGCTTTGCCGATGGCGCGGTGGTGGTACCCTCCCCTACCTCAATGAATACTCCCCCCCCCCCCTTCGACAAACACCATCACCTACGCCCTCCCCCTTCCTTCCCCTCCTTCGGTGCTCTCTATAATTTTTAACTGGGACGAGTCACTCTCGTCTGGTTTGTCGACTTGTCAGCTACCTACTGCCTGCCCACAGTTTCACTTCAGTCGAGAACACCATGGGACCGTTGGACTGTATCCTCTTGGATAACGAGAAATAGTGTCAGTGTAATTTACAACCAAACCAAATGTATCAGAAGCACTTTTAATTGTGCAGCAAGTGTCGGCCAGATGGGGAGCGGTGAGTCGCACCAAGTGCGTTTTCTTGACATGGGCCTTAACTTGTCGATAGTTAACACTTTTCTTGAGCAGTGCTAAACGTTGGTGGGCGTGCCTTAACTCTTGCATGGTTCTCGATGTCTGGCTTTGCACGTTCGAAATTAATAAGATCCGCATTACGGCGGAAACTTTGACGAATTTAATTTTTTTTTTTTTTGCTTGCAGCCTAACATTTCTGCCCAATTCCTTTTGCATTGCCGCTGGTGTGCCGTCGCTCGCTGAGGTTGAGAGTTTGAATGGTATTAGTTTATCGTTATTAAGTGTGTTTTTAAGATGGCTCGCTTTAAAGGGAAAATGTATTCTCGTCGGATCATTTGATTAGCATTTTAAGGTTCGTTTTAAATTGTTCCTTTTATGGTGCGTGCCCTTTGATGGGCTTGGACCTCATCGCGCATTTTCATATTTTTGGCAAACTTATAATGTTTTTGCGCATGGGCATGCTCATGATTAACCCAAAGATAATTGCATAAATGTAAAGTATTCGCCAGGCGCTGTGAGGAGAGCTTTAAACTGGGGCAATTTTGGAATGGTAGCGACGTGTCTCTTTTTAAAGTGTCAGCCTCTAGCAAATGTGTTGCCTTTTTGAGCCACCGCAGTTTTTAGAAATGTTATGTATGTATTCAAATTGATTGTTAGCTCGTATTGAGCATTACTGTGTACCCTACAAAGCTCTAAGAGTGTCAGTTGTGCATGGGCAGGTTTAATTATGCTCTTGTAATGCGTGGTGGTCCTTTATTTTAAAGGAGTATTTGTATATCAAATTACACGAGGCTTTTAACGTGATTGTGTGAACACTGCTTCACTTTGAGATGTTTTTCTTGGTGTATTAGAACTTCTAGTAAATGGTCTCGGTATTGGAAACACGGATAAAATGTAAATCTGTAAAACTTAGGCAACTAGCCATTCAAGTTCAAGGTCGGATCGCTGCAGACAGTCATTATCAATGTGACCGCCCTCCTCCCTCCCTCTCCCACTTACCACGGCGGGCCGAGCCGCATAACAATGCGGCTGGCGAGTTAAGGCTAGTCCATAACAACGAAGCTCACGGAGTCATCGGTCGTTGCGCCAATTGTACCCGTTATGGCCATGTGGCTGCGCAGTGAGATCAGGAGCATGTTAATCCTGCTAATCGTAAATGCTTCCGGTGCTGAGAAGCAGGTCATGTCATGTGTTTTTGCCAACGCTCGGGAAACTGCCAGTGAATGGGAAATGGAGGTAGGGCATCCCAGTCCAGTCAAAACCAAATACCTACATCGGGTTCGTAATTGTAACGTTATGGTCACTATTGGGGATCAAAATTATTCTGTGCTCATCGATACGGGCGCAACACATTGTGTTATAGGAGAATATTTTTTCCAGCATCTATTGGATATTAAGGCGCTGTCGAAGGGACATGTTAGCGTGATTTCAGAGAAAAAGTTGTGTGTCGCGAACGGTACTGAGGTGTATGTGCATTTTTTAATTGGGAGGTTCTCGTGGACTTTCCCATTTTTCGTAGTTCCCCAGCTGTCCCAGAAGTTAATCTTAGGGCTGGAATTTCTTGGTAAAACTAGAGCAGCCATCGATTTTGATTCCTTCCGTCTGTCATTCGGATTTTCCCCTAATATTAGGGTAGGCTTACATGCAAGTGAGGTCCCTGCAATTACCAAGGTGGTTCCCGACATCGCTGCCAGTGAAGAAGTATTTTGGGAATAGTTGGATCACCTTAAGGATGAATTCGGTTATGTAATTTCTTCTCGCATAGACAAATTTGATGTGCTGCCCAATAGGTGTTCCTTGATCGATAAGATTGCTGTTAGAGACCGCCATTTTTGGTGTCCGCCTCCTAAGCTGAGAGTGTTTAGGGATATCATTGATAAGCTTCTGGCAGAGGGTGTAATGCTGTCATCAACTTCTGTTTACTGCTCACTGGGTTTTTTAGTGCGGAAAAGAGATTCTGATAAATACGGTTTGGTAGTAAATCATGCTCTTGTAAATAAGAAAATTCTACATCTTGGTAGAGCCCGTGTTTTTTCTGTACTAGATCTCAACCAAAGTTTTCACCAGAGTATGTTGGAGCCCTCGTGTAGAAAATGTACTGCTTTCAACACCCCCTGGAGCCAGTATGAATTTACATGAGTACCCATGGGTTCCAATTTCGGGAGTCAGGCTCTACATTGTGTTCTTGATCATGTCTTGTCCCATTTTAAATTAAACTTTGTTTTTAACTATATCGATGGCATAGTTGTGTACAGTGAGGATAGGGAAATGCATCTTTCCCATTTGAGGCAAGTACTTCAGAGAATGCGTGAAGTGGGATTGACAGTCAATCCCAAAAAAGTCACCTTGGGAGCCAACAAGGTCAGATTTCTGGGCTACCTGTTATCTGAAGGACAATTGCTTATTGACCCCGAGCATGTGGCACCGATTTTGGAGTTTTGGCATCCCCGTGCCCTTAAAGGGGTGCAAAAGTTTTTGGGGATTATGGGATATTATGCGAGATTTATCGAACATTACTCGGAGTTGGCGGAGCCATTGAATAGGCTTAAGAATTAAAGTGTTGAGTTCGGATGGGGTCCAGATGAGGAATAGGCCTTTGTGACTTTGAAGGAGAGATTGTCTTCTCCGTTGGCACTCCATCTGCTGAATTTCTCTTAACGTTTTGTCGTACAAGTGGATGCATCTCCTCAGGCGTTAGGGGCGGTTTTGAGCCAGAGAACGGAGCGTGTCCTTGCCCCCACTACTCTGTCCTCCTCCGGTCGGCCAAGGTAAGCGATTATTATTCAAAATGAGAGGGCTTTCAAAAGTGCTCACTTTACCGTGAATAGTCTGTATTCGATTTGACGACCAGACTCTGGGCTCAACTCTGGTACGATTTCAGTTTGTTTTCGACATATAATGACTATGTGGACATAGCACATGGTAAAGTGAGCACTTTTGATCCACCTTTTAAAGTAAATATTGCTATGTGTGTATTAAACACAATACCTAAATTCCACCGCACTCTGAACTTAACGTCTAAGGTTAAAATAAAATTATTAACTAGCGCCGACAACAATGGCACATAACGGTCACAAACTGAATATATGACATTATGCTTGTCTTCTCATGAACCCTTATGAGTTCCAATGTTCTGTGGCAGTTTTTAAAACCTGTTTATTCGACTGGTACATTGTGTCATTTAAAATACTTATGTTAGTACTCGTATCTCACGAATAAATACTGCTATAAGGCTGACTCCCCAGGAGTATTATTTCCCCCTTCTAGCTACAAAAATATTGTATGAAGACTTTTTCGTTTTGAGTCCCGGTACGGAATTATTGTGGGTGGTCAAGATAAATGAGACATTCTGTATAAGTATAAACTTGCTCTGGGCTTGTTTCTTTCAGGCGACCAAACGATATATATCGAAGTAATCGCGGAAATATGAATACCTTATGTAACAGATAAATGTTAAAACGGCATTCGTTATCACGTTATATTTGTTATGATATTTACAAACTGATTAACAAATACAGAATGTATTGAACAAAATATTCAATACAGTACACATTGTTGAAGTTTAACATGGCAAAATAGCAACACTATAGATGTAATAAAACATTAGATTTAAAAAAATAAACTTTGATTTGACAAACTATATTTAGTGAACCATAGTTTATCGGAGTCGGAACGGGGTTTGGGAATCTATGAAAAGTGACCCTCACTTGCAATTTTGGCCTTGAGAAGTTCGCCCAATATATCGACGACGAGTGCGATCTCTTCACAGACAATCAGGCTCTCAGTTGGGTGTTGGGACATCTGCAGCAGTTAGGGAAACTTGGTCGTTGGGTGTTGAAGTTGTCACTGTTTAGATTTAAGGTCCACCATGTCGCGGCACGGAGAATCAGGTCGCGGACTTACTGTCTCGTATGTACGACACCAGTGAGTTCGAGGTCAATCAGGGGGAAATCCCCATCGCCTTGTTCATTTTAATACAGAGTTTCCCAGAATTATATGTGAGGCTACAACGGGCTCAAGCTGAAGATCCGATTTGTTCCCAGGTGGTTAAAGATCTAGATTCAGGCAAGTTGTTACCTTAAATGTTAGAAAAGATTTTATTGTATTTCACTGGCAAGAATGGACATGCCAAGAAATTAGTGGTATCCGTGCCCTTGCGTCCGATGGTCTTGAAATATTTCCACGATTCCGTTTTTGGGGGTCATCTAGGTGTTGAGCGCACCTTCCAAAAGATCGCGGGTCATTTCACCTGGCCGACACTTAGGAAGGATGTGACAGAATATGTGTGTTCATGTGAACCCTGTCAATGTTGTAAACAGGCAGTGAATACTAACATGGGGCAGGCGGTGTCTCAGCTTCCACAGTCCCCCTGGGAAATTGTCCACTTGGAAATATTTGGGCCATTAACACTGTCTAAGAAGGGAAACAACTGTGTTGATTGTTCTTGACACGTCCACGAAATTTTCCATTCGTATTCCCTTGATAAACATGAAGTCTGGCACGATCGTAAGAGATCTGTCTAATCAGGTGTGGAAGCTGTTCAGTGCTCCCGCTGATTTTCTCACCGGTAATGCGAAATATTTCACCTCTGTAATTTTTAAGGATATTTGTTTCCGATGGGCTGTGGAGCATTTCACTTCCAGCCCATATTTCCCAACGGGAAACTAGGTTAAACGTTTCAACAAAGATCTCAAGACTTCTCTTACTATTTATTATAACTAGCGAACCGCCCCGGCTTCGCACGGGTGCAATTAAGATTTAAAAAACTGCTTAACCCGGCGTTAATTAGGTTGGGTAAACTCTCCTAAAGCATTAAAAAAAGCACATTATAATTTTATAATTAATTAAATAATTTATAATTTAAAGTTTTTTTTGCTATTTTTATTTGATTTTTTTTTTTTACTTTTTTATAATTTTTCATATTAATATACATTATATTACAATGCAATTTATCTGAGATAGAAGTCTTTAATATGTTATTGGCTAAGACATTCTCTGTAGACAATGTTTGACGTCCTGTTATTGTTTGGTAGCAAAATGTACTGTTTCTCGGGACTTCCAACTCGTGATAAACCAACATATAGTTGGCCATGGGAAAAACACTCTTTTCGTAGGTCGATTCCAACCAAAGAGAAAGTTTGACCCTGGGACTTATTAATAGTAATCGCGAACGATGTTTTTACGGGAAATTGCAACCGTTTGAAAGATATTGGCAAATCCGTGGGAATCATGGGAATCCTCGGGATGTTTGCCAGCTGGCCGGCTGCTGGGCCGGTGAGGATGGTCGCGACAATCAAATTTTCTTTCAAGTCTTTAATGAGCAATCTTGTGCTACTTTTAATGATAGTTCGTGAGGTGGCAAGCCAGAAGGATTAAGCGAATTTAGAAAATCTTGAGGAAAGTGGACGACATCGTCAACATTGGTGACTGTGTCAATCGACTCATAGGTTTTGACTTGGCCAGGAACTCTTTGTATAATGAGATTGTTGATTTCATTGACAGTGTCGTTCCTAGGCGATACTATTGCCCTGGAACACAACCAGTGAAAGTCTCTTTCTAGTAAATTTTCGAGGCCCGGATATACTGCTTCTATAAGATGCTGCAGACTGTGGACTATCTGACCTAATGTCTCATTTAAAATGATTTCAGCAGAATTAGTCCCCAAATTTAGAGAAGGAAAAACTCCTTCTCCAAGTCTGAGCAATTGTTGTGGGATATCTTTATGCGTGTCTCCACCAAGATAGGCTCTCATATTCGTTCGCAAATTTAGGTGTTGAATAGAACTCCATAAGGGAGATGATTTAAGACATGCTTTGATGATATCTGCACGCGTCCCTTTTGTAACTACAGGGAGTGTCTGCCGAAAATCCCCAGCAAACACAAAAGAAACTCCCCCCATAATGGCAGTAGAGCTTCTAAGGTTGGCGCCGTACGCAGCACACAGCACGTTGTCCGTCCTGCAAAGCCGTAGTACATTATTTTGTTCTATCATCAATAGTTTTCGCAGCGCACGCAATGTAAGGAATTTTATAGGTCATTTATTTACACTTTGGGTTACGTTATTGGAGTTTTAGTAGGGATCCCTATTGATTTTTAAAATAAAATATAGCATATGACACTCAGTGATAACGTAGCATTCTACTGGTGAAAGAATTTTTTTAAATCGGATGAGTAGTTTCGAAGATTACCTCCTACATCCAAACACACAAACACACAAAGTTACAAACACTACCTCTTTATAATGTTAGTATAGATTTAGATCATGTTAGATGGGATGAGGACCTTGACTTGTTGCGTTTAACAGTGCTCTGCATGGATCAACTGGGGCTCCTCCTTCTTGCCGTTCCTTGGCTGCTTGTTGAATCACCCATTACTGAATATTTGGAGCATTCCACCTTTCCCTTCTCCTCTCTCCTACTCAGCCCGAGACCAGTTGCCCGGCCAGGATTTTGGTCGCTTAGATATTGCTAAACACCAAGTGAATGATAGGTTAGATAAGCAAGGATCCCCCACTAGTTTCTTCCATGGTGAGTTAATGTTCTTTTTTTGGTAAACTTTCATATTCCATTTCGGGACTAATTTAGGGTGTTCTAGATGTTTGTTGTGGCAACGTGCCCTTGACTTGACCAAATTATATATTTCCTTTCACAGAGTAGTGGCGTGAAAAGTCCGCGGCTACTTTACAAAGGCTTGCCGCCGCCATAAACTCATCGCATCTCGCGCGCTCTTGAACCTTCAGCAGTTATCTGAAAGAATGTTCTGGTTCGTCGCCTTTGCCTCTCTCAGCCAAACTCGGGGTGCGGGTGACCTTCCATATCGGGCCACCGATACTATTTAAGTCTCCGAGGCCGAAAGTTTTTGAGTCTGAGAGTTTGGAGGATTGCGCGATAAGTGTGCGAAGACAACGACGCTACGAGCCAGTAGAGCGACGAGTGGCGACGAGACTAACCAGCGAGAGTGAAGTCTGCGACTGCGAGCATCGGTACAGTGAAGGGAGAGACTGGCGGGCGGGACTATCGAACTGGATACGTCAGTGTAAGACATTTAGAACGAAGGCAATAAAGTGAATGAGTGAAGAGATTTGGGCGGCTCTTAACATCGAGGTCTTGAGAGCCGATGGTTGAGGAACGTATGGAGCGGCCGGGGAAAACGGGACATCCCCGAAGAAAACCCGGCATCGTCTGGCACGATTTCCACTTGCGAAAATTCGGTGACCCGGCCGGGGATCGAACCCGGTTCGCCTCAGTGGGAGGCGAGCAGGCTAACCACTCAGCCAGATGACAATAGACAGATTGAACATGTGTAAATAATGAGTGTGAATTATGCGACTGTAATCAGTCTAGGGTAATTGGGAATGACTTTAATTAGAATCGAGGTAGGCATTAAATATTGCACTTATTGAGAATAATACTAGTAATAGTGGAGATAGCAAGTTAAATTATGTAAATAATAGTTGTGTTAATAAATTAAAAATCAGATTAGTTCTTTTATTTTTATTAATATCTGCGTCCCTCCCGAACTCGGATACGCATGCACTTCTGGCATCGTCTAAAGACTGTTCACGGTAAAATGAGCACATTTAAAAGCCCTGCTTAAGATCTACTTGTATGCACGTTGTGCATTCATCCATCTAATATAAAATTAACGTTGCCATGACCTCATCACTTTATTAATAAGTCGGTAAAGTAATACTGTGAAATTATTAGGAAGGGAAATATTTTACGAATCTGCTAATTTTCACACTTCGATGCATTAAGAAACACAAAAAGGGAAAAGTTTTATTCGACTTTAAGATACGGCACTACTTTCCCTCCATCGTTACCAACTTTACTGGGCGCATGTCACTCAGGGTGTCCGTTGAAATATAAGCAGGTAGGGGCAGTGACATTTTTCTAAGGTTGATTTCAAAAGTGCTTACTTTATCGTGAACAGACTTTAAATGGATTCAGTGTGCACATGTAAAAAATATTTTTAATAATACATACTTATTCTAACTTCTTTGAATACTTCAAGACATGGAATTCTGCAACACTACCAACTTTACTGGGAACATGCAGTCATTTCTTTCCGTTAAAATATATGCATTTAGCGGCAAGGAAAATCATTCAATGTATATTTCAAAAGTGCTTAGTCACGAGTCAGTTTTACTGGCTTACCGTTTTGATTTCAGACTGACTCACGTGGATGGTTCTCGTCATTGCCTGGTACTCCAGCTCTCTGTCACATGCATCTCGGCCAGGAATGTAATAGTTCCAGCACAGCCCGTCATGAAGTTGGATCTGGAAACATACAAATCTTTCACAATCAGAAGGGTGCAACAATATATTAGGCTGGCATTGGCGTAAGGAAGAGTTTCTGCCCTAAGCATAGTATTTATATTTGTGGCATGAAATTCGTTACGAAAAAAAATGTGTAAGACATTGCCTTTGTGTGTCTATATGTATGTTTATATATATATAATCAGTTCGCTAATATCAGTTCGACAGTTTAACGTCATGCCTAGGACACCCTGGGTGGGCCGGTTTTCAATGACCGGGTTCAACCCCACCGCAGGGCTGGCTTGCCTTGCTGAGGAGGCGCACCAATTAACCTCTTCCAAGATGGAGTCAGTGAATTGCACAGCTGACTTCACGAGGGATGCCTCTCCCAATACCACGGAGGCCTGTAGTGACAGGTTCACTCCTAGCTAGGTGCTGTCGCAGTAGGACTGACCGCTCCGGCTTAGATATCGGCCGGCCAACGGAACAGCCCCCGTGGCACTCCTTATCCCCAATAAATCCCACAATAGCACCATATTTGAATTATGCGGCCCCATGACCAAGGACAGGCCAGGCACCACTATCCACCGTACCATGTGAGTGCCACATTTTGCGTGACGCACACTTCAAGTTCTCCTCGACTCCCACTGTAGTGCCCCCTCGCCACTACAGCGAATATTTAAGCCACTACCAGCACGAACCCAACCCTTCTGGCCAAAGACTTGGAATGGGGGGGATCGCACTAAGAGCCCCCCATCGGCCAGCCCGTGCTACTCCTTCCTTTTACTCGGCCGTTACGGAGTCGACCGGCCCACCACCAAGCTAGGCTGTCATGGTTGCCCACGATCTGAGCTTCGCAAGGGAGGCGGATACCTCTTTCAGTTGGACCGGGGCCCTCCCGGGGTTGCCCACGCTTGCTGATACAGAGCATCACCGACCACCAGACCCAACTAGAGGCCTTACCCGCCGAGATGGCTGGGGCAGTGTAGGACCTCCTAGGGTCCAGTGACGGGTGGTACAAATTACCACCCACCCATAGCATGGGGAGATGTGGGCCCCCTTGACCGGTAGAGGCTATGTATTCGCATAACAGGCCCTTTTACAATGGCTGCTATAACTTGGTCTCGGATACTAGGACTGACAGCAGCCCCAACACCTCAAGCGACCAGTCCTCCCCACTTTTGCTGGAAGTGAGGTGCAACCAGAGCACTGGGCATATATATATGAAAATTACAGCCTGGAAATGACGAAAATGCACTTAACCTACAAATTAAATGTATTATTAATAGGGTGCACTAAGATTAAGAGATATTTGGACGGCGATTTGAAAGCCGTGGTCTTCAGTAGTGATGGGAGATAAACAGAACGGGGGCAAATTGTGGCGATAAGAGGAAAGGGAATACCATGAGAAAAGTCCTCTGACCTAATGCCGCGTTTCTTCAATGCGAAAATCTGAAGTGAATCGAACCATGTTCAAGGGAGTGAATAGTGTGTCTACTCTATAACAGCCTCGAGGCCCCTCATTAATTTTCATGTTTCACTGTATGATACGTATAACACAAATAGGTACTCCAATAAAGAACGAAACAATAACGCTGTAAATTTTTTTGTATATAATTTGATATTATTATTATAATTTACACGGATATTTATGGAAAATGAAAACTCCTGAAAAGAGAACTTTGATACGGCATACATCTCATTACCACAGACTTAATAGTGCAGTGTAGTGGCTAGCATCCTAATTCTCGTAACTAATACTGATGCAGTTTTTATCGCTCCCAGCGATGAGCACACAGAATCCTTCAGTTCCATAACGACGTCCTTATTTTTTGCTATTTAATTGTTTTTGTACACATGTATGGTTTTTTATATTTTTAAGAAATTCTCAAATAATGGATTTACTATTTGTCTTATAAAATTGTATTCGCAAGCGTTGTTTTATAAATATGTGAAAAATTGCAATTCATCCACCTGGTTTGCATTTTAATTTTAAATTATCACTAATTAATGTGCTGCTATTAGGGAACTAACTAAAATTTTTACTATAGATGTGTGTGCTGTAGTGCGTATCCGCAAATTACCTGACATCTGGTAATGATGGTCGCGCCGACAGCGCCGCAGCAAATAGCGTGTAGCGCCGAAACTAATCACCGCAGACCTATGGTTCCTATGTTCACAATACTTGTTTTTGTATCCTCTAACACTACTACCATTTACAAAACGAAATTTTTCCGCATCCTGAAGTATCTGGAAAACGCTTGTGTCTATACACTTTTGTTTACTTAACGAAACAAGTAGTAATTGTCCAAATTAAGAATTATTATGTAACCCTCGTAAAATATACGTCGTTCATATAAAGTAAATCTACATAATTTATGCCTATTTTTCATATTTAAATACCATGTTTTATTTATGTTACACTACTAGTATATATTTTCTACATTCGTCACCTGTTATTTTTTCATATTATTTGTATTGTAATAATTATATATATATATATTTCTTATTATTACTTTTGGTATTTGGGTTAGGAATTTTATATTAGCTGTATACGTGGAAATTAATACATTGTTTAGTTATAGGATCTTAGCTAGCTCACTTTTTTTTTGTTATGTTGATAATTCTTCTTAGTTTTGGGTCTCGTATTTGTGAATTTTTCCATATTATTTTACCAGTTTTAGTGTCTATACGCTACCGCCCGAGATTCTCTAAGAGTTTTCAAGGTTATGGACTTAGAAAACGCAATAACGCCCAAACTGATAAACCGAACTAGGTGAAACGAAGTGTATGTAATCACAATAAGTCCAGCAGCACAATAATGACAAAGAAATGCAAATTTGCAACAGCACTAATTGTGTCACAGTAGTTGGTAATAATAAACCAAATACAGTATGGAACATTCCGTATATTGGATCTTAAATCAATTCTCAAACTACAACCCCAATACAGCACAAGGCTGTATTTTTTATAATGAGTTCCCTTCAAGGACTGTTGTGTCATTGTCAACTGTCAGTCACGTATGTGTGTATCATTCTTTATGTATCGTTTGGTGAAAGGCAATTTTGGCAGGCGTGTCTGTACTGGCAGGTATGTCTGTAATAGCAGGTATGTATGTATGAAGCATGTATAAGTGTTACACCATATATGTATCGCTATACCACCTGACGGACTTTATTACACACGAGTCCTTACATCCCTTATAATTACTCATTATAATTCGGTATAGCATAATTTATAATAAAATCAAAAACAAAAAATTACTAAACATAGACGGATTATTACGGCAAAAGAGATTTATTATGGATTAAAATATAGTTCCGCATGACCAAGAATATGCATATCTTATCCTGTCCATGAAGGGAAGGCAGATAATACTGCTGCTATTAGTGTATTTGATGATGCGTCCATGTTCTCGCGTAAGAAGATGAAGTTTGAACTCGGTGATCAGATTTGGTTGTATCGGAAGTTAGTTGGTACTACTGGTGATATGCATATTCTTGGTCATGCGGAACTGTATTTTAATCCATAATAAATCTCTTTTGCCATAGTAATCGGTTTGTGTTTCGTCATTTTTAAATTATTAGTTATGATATATTTAATGATAATGCTTCATTATGGTTGATGTAAGGATTAGTTTGCAATTACGTGGTACAGGTCGTATATGTTGTAACACATACAGAATGCTTCATACAGAATGCTATTACAGACATACCTGCCAATCCAGATATACCTGCCAATCGCCTTGCACCAAACGATACATAAAGAATGATACACACATACGTGATTGACAGCTGACAGTGACATAACAGTTCTTGAATGGAACGCATTAGGAATAATACAGTCTTGTGCTGTATTGTGGTTGTAGTTTGAGATTTTATTTAAGATCCAATATACAGAATGTTCCATACTATATTTGGTCTATTATTACCAGCTACTGTGACATAATTAGTGTTGTTTCAAATTTGCATTTCTTTGTCATTATTATGCTGCTGGGCTTATTGTGATTACATAACACTTCTTTTGACCGAATTCGGTTTATCGGTTTGGGAGTTATTACGTTTTCAGTTTTCAAGGTTATGGACTAGAGAATTTCGGGTGGCGACGTATAGACACTAAAACTACTCTGTCGGCTGCCCCGTTTAAAATCATTTGTTGGTATACCATTGGCCGGAATCTTTAGGCCCTTTTCGTTTCAGTTACTTCCAGCCTAAACACACACACACACACACTCTCTCTCTCTCTCTCTCTCTCTCTCTCTCTCTCTCTTCAACTTACTTCCAGAATATACAGACATGTAGGCTAGGGCTCGTACCTGTAGTAGGTAACGAGTAGGTTTTTATTTAGTTAGTAGAATGTTATTAGATACTCCTTGTTTTCATTTAAGTGTTTTATCTCCTGCAAGTGCTGAGAGCTGACGTGCCCCTTTGTTTAGGACAGATTTTAGGAGGTTAGCTGGACGTGTAGCGTACGAGAGACCGTACATATCCGCTACGTCCCTACACTTGAAAAGTATTAAAGTTTCATTCCCAGCCTACCCTGTTTGATATGCAGCCGCCCGTCAACTGAGAGAGACGAGCAACAAGTTATCTACAGAAAGAGATAAGTTTTGGGAGACTTAAACGTATTTAATTTGTGTCACGCGTAGCGTAAGCCATCCTTTCTAGAACGTCTATCCCAAATCGGAGACGCCATTTTGAAGTTTGACGTTTTGACACCAGTTAACGACCTTTTTGCCTACGGATAACTAGAGACAGAGTTTATTCTCACCGGAGCTAGGTACACAAAATAATTTTAGTTTTACAAGATAAATATATTTTATTTTTATTTTATTATATTTTTGAACTTCTGCGAGTGATTTCAACATTTAAGACGTCATCTTTAATTTTACCGTGATAAGGGACCTTATTAAACTAGGTACGACCACTAGTACTTAATTCAGGAGTGTTACTTGTTTCTAAGCATTTCCCAATTGCCACAGGAATTTTTCTGTTAGCTGCAGTCCATTGAGCTGAAGTTTGAAACAGAAATTAAATGAATGATAATTTTTATTTGAATAAAAACTGGTCTATAAGAAAGTAATCATGCTGGTGGTCGACTACATCATTTCAATGTTTTCCTTAAGTCATTCCAATGTTGAATCAGCGCCACTCTGCTGCAAACCGAGGTATAGTGAGTCCCAGCGTAGCCATGTGGCGCACGCAAAAATACTTATTGCTTACTACATTGATTCATCCAAAAATACTTAAAATGCATAATTATTGTGACTGTTGACCGTGAACATGTATTCCCTTTTAGGAGGATTTTAGGGACAATGCACCCTTGCGGTGTATTGTGATTGTAATTTAGCATGTTTGGTGTTTTCAGAGAAGTCGACAATTTTGTCTCTCCTGGTCAAGATGTACGTTAACAGGTTTCGTAGAGGTGGAAGTTCATATTTTCCTAGGAAGGTTTTTCGTAATATTCATTCTATTGAAAAAGACGTTGGCAAAGAGGAAACATGGGTGGACTGTACGAGTTGTGGACATTGAAGAAAGTTATATATTTTTGTCATTGTTATTTAGATTTGCACTACACTACTGCAAAAGCTGGCTCTGGTTTCTTAGAGTTATGTTTCTTCAGACGAACATGTTTTTTTTTTACGTTCCTGGCACCGCTTCACTTGATCATATGGGGTTTTATGGGTATCAATGGATTGCTTTTGAGATACTTTTTCCAGCCATATACGATTTCTGTATTTCGACTTGGCTTTTTGACGAGTATAGGCCGACGTTTTCTTAATTTTTTTTCATTAAACTCATACTATTTCACCATAACGACGCCACACAAAAGTTTTTTATACCCGCAATCGATTGATCTTGACGAGAGCTGTCGATTGAAATTTACACGAGCGTCGTAGCCATTCCTACTCTCCCCCTCCCCCCCCCCTGCCATAAACCATTTTCTTCACAGTCCTCGTTCAACGTAACATGTTCTTTGATCCTTTGGCAATTGAGTGGTGCAATCGAATTTTGAATGTAGGCTATAGCTTCGGAGCTGCAATGCCAAACTGTATCCCCCAATTTTATTATCATCGGATTTTCTGTATTGCCTCCCACTATGGTTGCAAATTTAAAGACGTATTCACGTCAAAAAGTATCTTTTATGAACACTAATATAAAACGCTTGTAATACATGGCGTATGCTGGAAATGACTGAGCACGTCATACATAGTGAGATTTTTCAAAGGTTTGTTTCAAAAAGGGCGAAGAAACAGCGAGCAGAATATAGCGGCGATAGCGCACTTGTAGTGCTTTTTTCCCTAACCTACCCTAATTCTAAGTGTTAGATGCACGTCCGAGGTAGGGATTGGGAGGTAGATGCTTCTCAGGGCTGAGCCCCTTACGCCTACAGGGAGGGAATCCTTGCAAGGGGGCATTCATCGCGGCAGAGAGGGATTGGGTAGCCATGGCCGCGCTTGCGGCCTTGAATACTTCCCTAAGTGTACTTATAGCCAAGCTATCACTAGAAGAGACAGGGAAAAACTGGCATAAGCACCGTGAAAACCCTTTCAACAGGAAAGAATTAAAAATTTGTTACATGCATTGTTCACGTAAAGTGAGCACTTTTGAGGCCCTAGTTACTTTTTTCTTTCAAGCATTCTTTATCCTTCAACAATATTTCAGAATAAATATTGCCATGTAAGGGATAAACAGAGTGTGTATATTCCACCGCACTCGGGAGTTAACGTCTAACTCTAAAATATAATATATTTATTGACTATTATTCCAAATGAGAGCGCTTTCAATGGTGCTCATTTTGCCGTTAATAGTCTATAGTAACCATGTTCCTCATTAGTAGGAAGAGAAATACTGAAAGAGAAATGAGGAGGGGCGGGGGGCACTTGTAGCGCCTGCCAGTGCAGCCCTTATACAGGATGTAAACGATAAGTGTTTACAACTGTACATAGCAGTGTACAGGGCTCCGAGACGAGCAATTTTATGTAGGACACTTGTGGTCCACAGGATCGGAAAATTTCCGTAAAAGCGCTTGACAAATGTGTACTCAGACACGTGCAGCGCGCGCCGCTGTGGGCCCGGCCTTAATCAACCTACTGGTCAACTGAAGCTAGTTTGTACAGAGGTCAAATCGGGCAGGAAACCTTTAGTAATTGATTTTGTTTGAAACACATGTTGCAATTTCATACATTCTTTCCTGATTTCTGTAACTTGTCTGTAATATTGTGACAATGCAACATGTGTTTAAACAAAAGCTATTACTAAACGTTTCCTGCCCGATTTGTCCTCTGTACGAACCGGCTTCAGTTCACCAGCAGGTCGATTAAAGCCGGCCCACAGCAGCGCGCTGCACGTGTTTTAGTACACATTTGTCAAGCGATTTACGGCTATTTCCCGACCATCTGTGGACCACTAGTGGCCTACATCAAATTGCTCGCATCGGAACCCTGTACACTGTTGTGTACAGTTGTAAACACTTATCGTTTACACTATGTATAGCTAGAGACCTGCAAAATTCGCGTTATTATTTGGGGACATGTTAAACTTGAAATACATGTACCTTTGCAATAAATTTATCATTGGACCATAACTTATGTGACACGCCCTGGGTTACTCTGTACCAATAAAGGAACACTTCACAATTGTATTCCCCAATCACCAGTAGTTCAGTCTTCACAACTATGCAGCAGCCAATGGAGAAACGACGCTGGCTTTAGTGCATACAGTACTTTGAATTTCAGCCTGATGCCAAATAATAACGCGAATTTTGCATGTCCCTATATATAGCTCTTGAGGTTCTCGGACTGAAACACAAAAAAAAAAAAATCTCCTAGCGGGCAGGTCCCTTTAGAGCAGCCGAAATCTCTTCACACACACTCTTATCATCAGGTTACTTGAGCTGCCAAACCTTATTTACGAGTAACGGTGTACTTACGTAAGATTGTCGCCGACCTGGACCTGGGACACAGCATCAGAGCCTGCAGTGCCGTTGGCCGCAGCTCGCCCAGGGCGGCGGCGTCGAGCCAAGACGGCTCGTTAATTCGACTGGCTTCTGTAGCAAGGTCATCTGGCCGGTCGATTGGGACAGCTGTGCGGCCAACGAAAAGCGCGGGCGCGACCCAGGCAGGCAACTTGCTGGGGATCGAGAAATTTCCCCGCGCCGCCCCGTAAAGGTTGGTTTACGATAAAGACTGAAGAATTAAGAATTTTACTTAATTACTCGATAAGCACACGAAAAATGAACAATAAGAAGATTTGCAATTCATGATTGAATTAGAAACTGTTAAGTCTAGCCAATCAGAATTGTAGAACACGAAAGCGGCCCACATAACCTGAAAATAGGGACATGAGTGAAGATTATTTAAATTAGTTACTGCTTGTGTAAATGTTTTAAAACACTCGTGATAGCTTATAGAAGGGAAAACCGATGCCAACATTGGGTATTTACATCAATGTATCTGAAAAGGTTAATTAAAACGGATTCATTAACATCTTTCAAGAAATAAAACATGACCATGCAAGGTTATTTAAATTAAGAAGATACTGTCTTTCGTTTAAAATACTTATTTGCATACGATTTCACAATACTACATAACATAAATCCAAGATGTAAATACAGTTTCCCGCCAGCAACAAATGTCACTGGTCTCTGATTGGCTACTTCGTCATGACTTGTACTTAAGATATAAAATATAACGATATCTTAAGTCACGCCAAGAACGCACACGACAGTCATAAACTAATACCCGTGAACACATTGATTCATAAAGTAGACGGAGCACTTAATCTGTTCAGTCAATCGTAAACCCACCTTTCCCATTACTCCACGTTTCACGTAACACGTAATGTGCGACACGTTCACGTAAGCCGGCTACACTCTGGCTAATGTAATTTCTCCATTTTAGACGACATGTTTACTAAATCCTTAAGTAAGTATGCCGATGTACTGTATTTACAGTGAGTGCCGGAGATATTGATAAACCCATGCACACTATAAAATATAATCTGTAACTGCTTACAAAACCCCACAAATGGTAATAAGTAAATATTAAGTAACGATACTAAAGCAAATATGTCACAGTTCGTAGCCAAAAATTAAGGCCATATTTTAATCACACCGATATATAAATCATTATTACTATAAATACCCTTCATATGATAACCGAAATTGAAAGGAGGCAAAAAAAACAGTAAATGTCAAGTGCATAGTATAATTGGATATAAAAATTAAAGTCACCTCAAAATATTATTACTATTTCAATTTAATAAACATGGGCACCTCTCATGCGGGTCACATACAGTGGAACTAATAAATTTGCTACAAAGATTACCGCACGTGTGTGTGTAACTATATAATGGCAATTTTTTTAATTTTTAGATCTGTTTTCAAAAGTGCAACAATCATTTTCTTCCGCACGACCATGTAAATATAATGTAGCGACGGTTTCCACTTTCAAGTATAGTATTATCGTCCTTTTGACAGAAAAAATACCAAAATCTTTATGAATTAGTACCAACCTGTATTACAGATTCGCATGAGTAAAGTGGTGTCCTGAGGATTTCCCAACAGAGCAAATATAAAATCTGACTGTTTAAAAAACAGTAATTCTCAAGCACGTATTTTAACAACAGTAATATGTAATCAGTTGGCACTTATTATTTTAGAAGAAATTGAGCTCTCGGCAAAAATTTCTTTAACTATCAAAAAAATCAAATAATTAAATGTTTTAAATAAAATTCTATGGTTTTTTTTTTTTTTTTTCAGTTGCATTGGGATTGTTATCGTACACTATTAGGAGTGAACATTTTAACATGTTTTGTATTTGGCATGTTATTAATTTGCAATAAAAACCATGCATCACAGAATTGTATCGTCCGTCTCTTATAAAATAATATTGTTTGTTCGAGGACCGCACAGATAAATGGGATGGGGGCTCTTAAAGGGTGCCTTCTGTCCAGGTTCGCCGAACACGGCTCCAGTAGTAGTTATTAATTTATTTGTATTCTTTTTGATCCCACGTTCGCCTGGAAGGCTTCGGGATATAGAACATGCCAATATACATAATGCATGAAATATGGATACATATAATAAAAAGTACAAGGAAGAATAACACATTAAAAAATTAATTAAAAAACCTTAGATTCAATAATTAAGAACAAGGCCCTATTCAAGATGTGTACAAACGTATAAACAAAGATTATATAATATTAAAACCATCAAGAGTATCGTAACATATCAATATCAAATTGAGATTTGCACACTCAAAAATGCACAATTTAAGAGTTAAATATTACAGCTATATATATTTGTAATGTTACACAAATTATTCCGTCTCTAATGCGTATTTTATTAAAAGAAAAATAAGGTTAAACGAGAGTTTCGCAATAAATCATTTTTACGTATGAAACTTTCGTTGCAGGATACTTAAAACGTAGCATAGATGCAGCACGCCGTTGTCTTTATTATTACACAATAAAATGAAAGGCTCACGAGTGAAAGTCTGTGCGGCGAGTCAACGAGATAAAGACAGCACATCATTGAATTAAATAAGGACAGTAAACTTTTCGTATTTTTTACATTGGAGGTAATTTAACCCTACTTAACCTAACCTGACCTGACTTAACGTAAGACTTCTGACACTTGACTACACTTTGCTGGTCATCCCTGCTACCCCGTCAGTAGTCGTAGGATTCTAAAAAAAAGCTGTCATTCGAAATGTTTCTGGAAAGTTTTGTTTTACACTTTGACAAAGTAAAATTGAAATAAACAGTCATTCGCTAATGCAAATAAAATTTCGAAATAAGTTCCATCTTCTAGTTTCATACACCAATTTTAGGAGAATATTAAAAAAAAAACTACCCATGTTTCCGCCCGGGATCGAACCGGGGACCTTCCGCGTGTTAGGCGGACGTGATAACCACTACACCACGGAAACACATAAGCTTCGGCTACTTATACATAAAATTTATTGTAAATATATTATAATTTTCGTTCGTTTTGATGAATTACGTACAATTGTACAATCGGGTAAAATCTATAGGGAGATTTTTGGGGAAATTTTGAAAAGTTAATTGGGTTTTTCGAGGGTTTTGCTTACTGCTTTAAGGATTATTCATAGTTATGTCTTGCTGTTACATGAACAACTATATCATCAATAATCATTTCTGAGTAAAAGAACACTGAGGCCGTGTCCTAATTGGCAGATTTTGTATACAAAAATGGTGACGTGTTTGGTAATTCGGTATTTGGTATTTTGTATCCAGCGGATGTTAGCAAAAATTCAGAACCGCAAAATTAGCGCCATATTTTTCTTTTACTGTAAAAACACATGCATAAATGGGTAAATAAAATGACTTTTAAAACAAATAACTGTACATGAAATACACTAGGCACTAGGCATGTTTTAAAAAACAAATAAGTGTTGTGCTTTGTGTGTGTGTGTGTGTGTGTGTGTGTGTGTAAACACACACCGCAAAAAAAAAAAAACATTTTTAAATGTCGTTACTGCATAATTTTTTTTATTTTTTATTTATTAACGTATTCGTGGTATTCTAGTGATGATTGCAGATATATTAAGAGTGTTTTAATAATTAAATTTAGATTTAAAAAAAATTCCACTGTTAGTGTTGCTGCTAATGCTAAACAAGTGACTGTCGACAGCGTCCGAATTGATACCTACCAAATCACGAATTTACAAAATAACTAAATAACTAAATTTGTCAATTCGAACACGGACTGACACATCAAACAAAAGCTAAAGGCTATGTGATAGGTAACGATTCACTCATGGCTACACTCTCCAACAGTGCAAATGATAGCATGTTGTAAATACTAGTTTGTGATGTTACTGCAGTTTATGTACATCATTTACATCCATAGAAATTTTTCTCATTTGACGTTCAGCAACTTAATGTGATTGTAATCATTGCTCACTCATTGGCACATTGTAGTTATTTTCTTTTATGTAAATATGTATAAATTACGTAATTTTTATCTAATTTATGCCAAACTGATAGACAGCGCACATTCACTATTTTTTCTGTTACTTTGTAAGTGTTTTTCATTCTAACAATATGTAAATTGATGTAGTTACAATAGCCGGCACTTAGAAACTGTATAATTCGTACTCATACGTCAAGGATTAAGCCACAATGTATAATTTAAGTGAAATTAAAAATAATATGACATCCAACACTTTTGGGGGGATTTGTTTTTTTCCAGAAAAACCTTTTTTTCGGGGAAGGATTTTCCAACCAATTTGGGGGGATATTGTTCAGTCACCTGACAAACACTCGAGCATGGTGCACGAGCGGCGAACATTGGTTTTGCCGTTCGGCGCCAGCGTCGGGGAATAAGAAGAATAACAATTCTGTACTTCACACTGGATAAACTTGCGAGAAGCTGAGATAAAGGACAAATGAAAATATACATATTGTAACAAACGGTTTGCACAGATGCTAATTGGAGTCCAAATTTACATCAATTTCACCAACCTTCAGGAAAACAAAAGTGTGTTTACCGATGCCTGAAGAGTCGCTCATTTTCTACATCGTTTCGAATATTAATAATAATATGATACTTTTATTAAAGAAAAGTGTACATCACAAAAAAAAAAATTTTTTTTTTTAATTACTAACTAAACGGCAAGAAACTTCACTGCATTTCGTTCGTTTTATAGCATTTAATTGTGAGCTTCCTTGCAGGATAACAGATGGCAGCACGGTCTGTTGTCGCTGGCGACGAGCGTTTGACGCGACGCTCTATTGTGAAAACCGCTTGATCGAAGTAAAGCAACTGCCTATGGAACACTTCACCCGACTATACAATGTGAAGAACTCACAAAAAAAAGTAGTACAGACGTTACTCAACAGTACAGACACCATAAAAATTGTCAGAAAAGTACGATTTATGCTGTATATGAAAAAATAAATGTATATATTTTGCAGCATTATAAAATATTTTACTTAAATATACTTTTTAAATGTAAAAAAAAATAAACGATTAAAGTAGTCTGCATTTTTAAATAAATTTAAGTGCATTTACATTCTGGGTGCATCGGAAAGCAGAATTAGCAAGAAATTCTTCTTCAAGATAGATCGTTATAATATTTACTGTGATCATGTGTAATAAAATCATAGCAATAATGTATCATGCCGATTTTATAATTAACGTTATTTACGTCAGTTCCAGTCAAATAGACGCACATAAAAATAATTATAAAATTATTTCCTACATTATTATTAGAATTTTCTTCGACGCAATAAGAGTAAACATTATTGCAAATTCTGCTTTCTGGAGCATCCAGGATGGAAATGAGATTAAATTTTGTTAAAAATACAAACTATTTTAATCGATTAATATTTTACATTTAAAAAGTATATTTTAGTAAAATATCTTATGATATTGCAAAATATATACCTTCTTCTTTCATGTACAGCATAAATCGCACATCTTTCACGATTTTTACGGTGTCTGTACTGCTTTTTTGTGAGTTCTTCACGTTGTATAGTCGGGTGCAGTGCTCCATAGGCAGTTGATTTACTTCAATCTTAAGCATAACAGTAACGGCCAAGACTGAAGCCGTGTCCGAAATGAACAATTCGGTATTTTGTAACCTGTCATTTCGTAAGTTTCACATCGGATGTTGTTGGCAGTTAATTGTTTAGCACTCGCGGCCACGTATTTTATCATTAACAGCGAAAATAATTTTTACGTAAATATAATGCCTAAAACGGACGGGATATTTATACAATCATCACTGGAATGCCGTTCATATGTTAATAAATAAGAAAATAATTATTTAGGCAATAACGACTTTATAAGAAATTGTTGCGAAATATATAAACAAAGCATAACACTTACTTGCTTTTAAAACATGTCTGGAGTATTTTATGAACATGTATGAGGTAAAATTGTTAGGTTTCTGGATGGATTCCAAGTTGTCTTGGATTAATCATATTAGCAAGTGTGTGCCAAGGTATCTAGGGTACTTTATCTTCTAAGAAAACTTAAAAGAATGGTGTCTGAGTACTACTTAGTAACGTATATCGTGCTTTATTTCATAGCTACATAAATTATGGCTTGATACTTTGGGTCATTCACCAAATGTTGCACATGTTTTGCTTTTACAGGAAAAGGCTGTAAGAACAATAACTTTCACGGGGTATTTGAACCATTGTAAGCCTATTTTTTATTCAATTATGTATTATGACAATTGTTAGTCAATGTGTTTTTAATGTTTTAGCACATTTGAAGGAAAATGCCACAAATTATTCTAGTAGGGAAGTGTTCCATGTGCACAATACTCGACAGGTCAATGAACTAAACATTCTCAGGTCTAGACTTGGTATAACTAAAAAGACATATCGAATATTAGCGTTTAAAATTTATAATCCACTACCTTAAGAAGTAAGGCAAATGAATGTGGAATTATTTCGCAATACCCTCCAGAAAAATCCGTTAAATAGGTCCCTTTATTCTTTAAGTGAACTCAATGTAGAGCCTCTCTGGGATGGTAAGAATGGTTATAAAAATACATTTTTAAATAATATAATATTATAATTTTTAATTATGGATATGCATACAGTTTTGAGCTATGTTTGTTTTTAGTTATCTCAATTGTATATGTTAAATGTTGACATTGTCTTAATGTGTTGTAAGTGGTATACATTATAGACGTTATTGTAACAACTTATTGATTTTATGTGCGTTCATTTGTTGCAAAATTTATGGCTAAAGCTTACGTAAGTAATGTTAATTATAAAATTGATATGATACATTATTATTGCAATTTTCTTACATGCAATCATAGTAAATATTATGATGATCTTTCTTGAAGAAGATTTTATTGTAAATTTTGCTTTCCGAAGTATCCAGAATGGAAGTGCGCTTAAATTTTTTTGTTAAAAATGCACTCTCTATCGAACGATAATTTTTTTACATTTAAAAAGTATATTCTTGTAGAGTATTTTATAATGTTGCAAAATATATCATTCTTCTTTCATATACATCAAAAATCGCACTTTTCTGAATAATTTTCATGGTGTCTGTACTACTTTATTATGAGTTCTTCACGTTGTATAGTCGGGCGCAGTGCTCTATATGGAGTTGCTTTACTGCAACCTTAAGGAAACTGCATAGGCAAGCTTTATAAACACGATATTTTACCATTTCCACGAATTTTTTTCTCTATGAATATACTTAATATGTTAAAAGTTAAAACATAAAGGCATAGATAATAGCTTTTTACCTTTTCTAGCAAAAAGTCGTATTTACACAAGATGTAGTATTTAGCGAGATACGCGAATACGCGCAAACAATGATTTCACAAAAACTGTTTTAATGCACACTCCTACGGGAACGCGGCATCTACATATAGTAAATTCCATTCGCTTACATCGCGGGTAATACAATACTACTGATACATCATATGTAAGTTTAGTGCATTTCAGATTCCCGGGGATGTAAGAATATCGCACCCTTGGGAGAGCCCATCTTAGTGCTTCCTTATGGCGAGACACGACATTGGGACGTTTAAAATTGTTAACTAGGCGTTCCCCTTAAGCGTTGACCAATACCTATCAAATCAACAACTCAACACCCTCTACTCCTTTTTCATTTTAGGCCATATCTCAACTGGCTCAGATAGAGCTCTCTTGTGCTTCCACTCTCGAGAACACGTCATTATGACGTCATAGAGAACGCTCACTGGTCGTCTCAATTCGTCCTAGAGAACGCGAAAGAGAGAGAGAGAGAGAGAGAGAGAGAGAGAGAGCGCGCGCGCGCAGAGAGGGCACGAAGTTGCATACTCGCTGGCGCTCTCTCGCGCTCTCTGACCAAGCGCTATATTTGTTTACGTTGTTTCAGTGTTTGAGTAATGTTCTATAAGCTGCACACGGTAAAATGAGCACTTTCGAGGCCCTAGTTAGTTTTTTCTTTCGGACCTTTTTTTCCTCCTTTAACCCCCTTTTTAAATAAATATTGCCATGTTAGTAATAAACACAGTGTGTATATCCCGCGGCACTCAGAAGTTAACAACTAAGGCTAAAATAAAATATATCTACAGACTATAATTCCAAATAAGAGGGCTTTAAAAAGTGCTCACTTTACTGTGAATAGTCTATAACATGGTTTCGCGCCTTTTGAAATTAGCTGTAATGTATCACGTCTGAGAGAAACGAGAGAGTAGTTGTATCAGTCTCACGGAGCGAGAGAAGGGTATCGGTGGTATTGTGGTTAGACTACTCGCCTGTCAGCAAGGCTAACCGGGTTCGATTCCCCGGCGGATTTTCGCAAGTCGGCAGCTTTTCTCGGGGGTCTCCCATCCCCCCTTGCATTCCGGCGCTGCTCCTTGCTTACCTCACTTCACCCTCATAGGCTCTCAGAATCCTCGATGTTAAGAACCGCCCGAAATCTCTCCACGAAACAGAGCGAGAGCGTGAGAGAGCGCAAAGCTGTGCTCTCGCCCGGTTGTACGAAAGGGCGCTCCCTCGAGAGAGCGCTCTAAATTGAAACACGGTCTTAAAGGCTGTTCACGATACAGTGAGTATTTTGGTAATAAACCTTTGAGAAATGTCACTGATCCTAAAGGCTATTCACGACACAGTGAGCACTTTTGAAATCAACCTTAGAAAAATATCACTGCCCCTTCCTGCATATATATTAGCGGGCCCACTGAGTGATATGCACGTAGTAAAGTTGGTAACGATGGACGGAAAAAGTAGTTCCACATCTTAACGTCGAATAAAAAGTGTTAGGTAACCATTTCTATAACTTAACGCTTCGAGGTGTAAAAATTGTTAGATTTGTAAGATATTTGCGTTCCTTATAATTTCACAGTCTCACCTGACTGACGCATGAATAAAATTATGATGCCGATGGCAATGTTAATTTTACATAAGGTGGAAGAATACTCAACGTGCATACAAGAAGATGTTGATCAGGGCTTTCAAAAGTGCTCAGTTTAATGTGAACAGCATATATATATTTCAATAGGCATTAAATTAACCACTGATTAAACATTTTATTGCAGCTGCAGACGCTAACTTTTGGGAGTGGTGGAATGTATACACTGTGTTTATCGCTCACGTGGCAATGTTTATATTACAAAGTAGCAGAAAGATAGAAATTCGCTAAAAGGAAAAATTAATCAGGGCTTTGAAAAGTGCTCACTTTACCTTGAATATACTATGATGGCGGAGGAAAAGTAGCTCCGTTTCTTAATGCACAAATAAAAGTATTGGGTAAACATTTGCGAATACTGAAACTATTTATTTCGACGAATTCGTATAACATAACACTTTTGTAACAATTTCACAGTTTCACTTGGCCAACACACGGATAAAGTGGTCATGCTAATGGCAGTGTGTCAATTGTACGTATGGTGGAAAAATACACGACGTGCATACAAGTAGATCTTACGCAGGGCTTTCGAAAGTTCTCAGTTTACTGTGAATAGCCTATAGTGAATAGCCTATATACTCAGTCAGTGTTATTATTTACGGCAAGCACACGCAAAGCTGAGTTTACAATAGAAACATTATTTGCGTTATTTCTTGTGCAGAAGATATAAACGTGTGTTTACTAATGTGTTGGTTTCCGGTGGAACTTATCAGGTGTTGTGCGTTGTAGGGTTTCTTCTATACATAGTATACAATCGCCCGGCCGCGCGTGTCTGTGAACAGGAACGGCTTATTTCAAAAAGGGACCCGAGTCACTTTTCTGTATGCTTTGCGATAATGGCAGATGTTTGTTCTCCTATTATATACGCACAGTTTGCTGCAGAAAGGTACCTTGTACCATGCATATTCCTAGTGTAATCGAGGATTCGAAATGTACTGCAGAAAGGTACCTCAGCCAATGACTGGGGCACTTTTCTGCAATAAACGTTGGTCATACTGTATGTAACAATAGTGACATCAAAGTTGGTCGCACTGTATCCATTTTGTTGACAACTGACATAGTTTGCTTTGAAGTGCTTTGAAAGCAAGTTTACCAGTCTGTTGCAGTCTTCGAAATATTTTGGTTTCTTCTTTTATAATGGATTGTGGTGATGGTTCATCGCCACAAAAACGTAAGAAAGGAATTATATATCCTGAAAAATATGCGAGGAATGTAATAAAAACAAAAAGGGTTCATGGACAAGAGTACACCGACAATGGAGGGAAAACAAAACGAGCAACGAGAGTTCGATTACCATGCAGATAAGACCATAAATAATTAAAGATAATAAATTGCATTGGAACTTGTCAATGTCATCGTATTTAGTGTAAGAATAAAATGTAATATTATTGGTTAAACCCATTTGTTACGTCCTCAACTATAATTATACTAAAGTTGTGCAATGAAACATATCCTGTTTAACTGTAAATTTCAACATTCATATAGGCCAGAACTCTTTTTTTTATATAGTAAAATAAAGTGTGCATGTTTGGTTTTATTATTATTATACACAAAAAGTTATGTAATGGTTAACAGTAGGTGTTGTAGCGTTTCATAAAACAGTCAGGTTATATTATTAACGTATTTAAAGACTGTGAATACTAACTAATACATCAATCTAACTGCAGATGCCCAAGAAAATGTCGTGAGAGATTTGATGACGTAGACAAAGCAACTATTTTTGACAAGCTCTACAAGCTACGAACAAAAAATGAACAGGACCTTCATCTACAAAGGATGATCCATGTTAAAGAGGTGAAGCAACATCGTCCCCGAAAAGTAGGTCCTGTGCTGAAAAACAGGCGGTTTACGTACCATGTTCTACTCGGTGATGAACTAGTGCAGGTCTGTAGAGAGGCATATTTTAGACGGTATGACGTTACTTACAAAAGAGTTAGGCTTCTCCGAATGTTGTTACTTGAAGGAAAATCCCCTCGAGACAAGCGTGGAAAAAACATTAGTGGCAACAAGATCAGGAGTGATGAAGTTTTTTAGAGTCCATGAACACATGGCTTCTTTTCCAATATCCGAAGGACATTACAAGGACACTAAATATATGCATGAAGAATTGTGTGTTAAAAAAAAATGTACGAATTGTTTAAGTCGAAGTTTCCGGATTCGAACATAACGTACAGTTTTTATAACAAGTATTTCAAAGAAAATTTTACATTACTATTTGGTAGGCCACCAGTAGATGTTTGCAACTTCTGCGAAGAAAAAGGTATTAGCCTTAGAAATCCTAACCTCTATGATCATGCTAAGATAATTGCAGCGGCACAGTTAATTGTGCACAAAAGGCGTACTAAACGGTTTTATACAGTTTTGCAAGAATCAAAGAAGCAATCGGAAAATAATGAACAAATTCTAGGGTTGGTATTTGATTTCATGCAAAATGTAGACTTACCCAAGATCCCAGTTCAGGAGTTGTACTGCTTACGGAAGCTAGCAGTGATGTTTATGCTGTCTGTAACTTGAAAACGGAACACACACAATTTTACATTTACCATGAAGCTGCAACGAAGGGGGCAAATTAAGTGGCTTCATTTCTAACTGACTACATTGAAACCACTATTCCTAACACTGTGACTGAACTTCACATTTTCTCTGATAATTGTCCTGCGCAAAACAAAAATCACACTTTCGCCAGAGTCTTGACAGCTTTAACGGACAGTCGGAAGTTTAAAACACTGAAACACTTCTTCCATTTGAGGGAACACTCTTTTCTTGAATGCGACCGCAAGTTTAGTGTAATAAAACGCCTAACAAAGTGTTGCAGCAGAATCTATACAATCAAACAGCTTTGTGAAATAATAATAGTCATAGTTTTCGGAATACAATCAAGCTCGTTGAACCTGAAGACATTATTGACTATGACAAATGGTGGCAAACTCTCTACAACAAAAAAAAAAACTGTCATCAGTGGAGACAAGAGGACTTTCATACAAAGAAAGGGAACACTTCAGTATTTCATAATACCACTATTCTGAATACAATACCGACCAAAAAGGTGTCATTGTGACCTCAGAATCCATTCACACACTGAGTTATGGAAATAATCAGGGTTATTATTACTCTACGTTTCTTCTGTCCAAAGGAAATAACCAAGGTGAATACGTGCCCAAAATTCCTGCATATCCATCTAGAAGTGTACCCATCAAGAAAACCAAAATGAAGGACATAAAAAAAAGCACTCAAATTTGTGCCACGCGAGTTCCAAGACTATCATGACAAAATTATGCAACTTCCTATATGTGACTGAACTCTGAAAGATCAGACTACATAGCAGTCAATGCAGTAATAAAACATTACCCTGCTTATTTTTTGCAGAACAGGGTTTTTATGTCATACAATTTAAACATTAAGTATTAAACATACTTTTCTATGTTTAGAATATTTAATTACGTTTTGTTTTGACCAGTATAACCATAACATAAACACACAGCACAATGTTGATATTTTCAAATTCGCATTTGCTAGAGAAAAGGACCTCAGTCAGTGATTTTTAAAACCTCGTGTACTGGAAACATATGGCTTAAATGTACGTTTTATACATGTAAAAGTTGAAATACCTTCATATAAACAACATATTAAAAGGACAACGTCTAAAATAATGAATAAAATATATTACAACGTTTTTTCGTTTTTCTCGAAACTATGTAAAAGTGACTCAGGTCCCTTTCTGAAATAAGCTGTTCCTGTATATTCGGATAAGGCTTCTAAACTACTGGATGGATTTTAATGCGGTTTTCATCATCATTTAGAGAATTTCTTGAGAAAGGTTTGGGTGTATAATACATTAACTTTAATGTAAGAATAGTAGTGAAATGTCGACGTTTTCTAATCAAGTCGGAAAAAGCCGCTATTCAGGGGCTTATATGGCTTACGCTGACTAAACCATAACAGGTACACAAAATTAATGTACTACAGAATCGTAGTTCTCAAGAAAGTCTGCGACAGCCTATGACTATTTTTTAAGGATGACCCGCAGTAACCTTTTTTGTCTTTTCAAATCTGATTTCAAATAGGGGTTCACTTACGATGACTTTGTGAACAACACGGTATTAATCCTTATAAAATTTAATACGTTAGTTACCTTGAGCATTTACTGTATAAACCTTGACAACGACATATTTGTAAATCGCACCTGGGTGACTCCGAGGCGGGTCGCCAGTAAGCGATAAAAGAAATGGTTAAAGTCTATATCATATTTTAAGTGAAACTTATGAGGCGGCGACCAATCAGGACAGATGAGTCGGTATTGTTGGCGGGAAACTGTTATTTCAATAATGTATGTATAAAAAAATATTAGAAAGGCGCGCATGTGCACATATTAACGATCATATTTGTTTACAAAAATAAGCTTCCCTGATAGAAAACGTCGGTTTTGACGTATGATCTGCTTAAATATGGTCGTGATATACGAGGTTAGGAATTAACCATGGCAGGCTTGTTGCCTGTTTCCATTGGCTGTAATTAAGAAGAAAAATGGGGTTTGGCCGTGTTGGGGACACGGCCGTTTGTTTTGCGTGAATCCTACGTCGACGCGCTCGGACGCCTTGATGTTTATTTTACGTTACCGGCACCGCTTCACTCGATCATATGAGGTATTGTGGGTATCAATGGATTGCTTTTGAGATGCTATTTCCAACCGTATATGATTTGCGTATTTCGACTTGGCATTCTGACGAGTATAGGCCGACATTGAGTTAAGTTTTCTTAATTTTTGAAATTAAACTCATACAGTTTCACCATCGCCACACAAATGTTATTTTTTTTATACACGCAATCGATTGATCTTAACGAGAGCTGTCGATTGAAACTCAAACGAGCGTCGTAGATTCTCCTAGTCAAAAGTTATACTGCGCGGAAGTTATGAGACGCGGCGAAATGAACTCAAAATTGCGGTGACTCTCCTTCCCCTCCCCGCCTTTCTTAGCGCACGATGCTTCGCAATCCTCACTCAACGTAACGTATTCTTTGATCCTTTGGCAATCGAGTAGTGTATTTGAATTTTGAATGTAGACGATATATTCGGAGCTGCAATATCAAACTCTATCCCCCGATTTTGTTACCATCGGATTTTCTGGATTGCCTCCCACTATGGTCGCAAATTTAAAGACGCATCCACGTCAAAAATTACAAGGAAACTACAAATGTGGAATTCGTGTTTCCGTATGCCAGATCAGCGCTTACTGCATAATTCTTAAAGCATAATTTTTTTAATTGTAGATTCTGCCTTAGACTGGAGGACGGTCTTGGCGAGGCGTCAGTCAAGAGGCGATGCCTCAGGGGCCCTGCCAACTTGCCCGGGAGAGGAAACTACACTAGCTGCTGCTGCCGCGAGTTTTAGGGTGCAAGAGTGTATTTAGAGGAGGGGGCGAATTTGGGGGGGGGGGGGCTCTCTGTTGCCGGTCTGCAATAAGCTCCCCTGTCAGTTGCACGCGTTGTCGGCGGGCTACGGGGATACACGCCGGACGATCAAAGCCCTTCGCCAATTGGAAACTTGAGTTAGTTTAACGATCGCCGGTAGGTGGCAGGAAGGATGCGGGCGTGTAACGACGCCCCTACGAACCCTCGCGATGAGGGATGTGAGATTTACAGTCTCGTCCTAGAAGCGGGACAGGGCTATACTAATGGCTCTTATCGCGGAATATTACTTTTTTTTTTTTGCCACCGCACAGTTACTTCTTTTTTGATTGTGGTTTATCTGAAGTCTAGACAGCGAGAAAAAACACTAGGATATTAATATTACTACACAATAAACAAAGCTGTGCGAAAATTAATGTGCACTTTCTGAGTAGTCCCTGATCCGATATAAGGCGGAATTGTGATCGCACCATTAACAACCATGGACGTGATTAAATTAATATTTTTATAAGTGAGATTAAGTATATACGCCAATGATATGAATTATAGAGGTACAGCAGATAAATTATAAAATATAATCTTGGCTACATACTCTAGTTAGGTTAGAGTTTTGATAAGGAGATGAAAAAAATATATTGTCCGCGTTATGGCTGTCCTACAAGCTGCGGCTTGATGTACGCAAAGCTCAACAGTTTACATATAACACAGTATTAACAGCGAAATTGAAATGCGTCACTTCCGTTAGCGAGTTATCGTTTTAAAAATACCTACTGCTTGAATGTGTGGATAACATTATTGAGCAGGCTGCCTATTATTTTGTCATTGGGGAGCCACCTCGATAGAAAATAAATTCATTTGCATCAACGCAATCTTGTTAACTATAATCAAATTTCAGAAGCGTAAAAATATAATAGAGGTTTTCCGACTTAATTTTTTTTATAAATTTTAAATATTAACGGATACTCTGTATTATGTGCATAATTATAACTAAGCTTATAAGAACATTATTTCAGCTCTGCATTAATCTTCTTTTATTTAATTTCTGTATCTAAAACTATAAAATATAAAACTCATACATAAATAATTTATTAATTTAGTACGTAAATATATATAAAATTATTTTCGGAACTAAGTGTAAGTTAACCAGTTGCAATTTATATTACGAAACCAAACACTATATTTATTAATTAATGAGCTTCGTACAACCCGATTATGAAGTCAGAAAAGCCTATTGTGGAACGATATACAGAATGGTTTACAAAAGAACTTCTTCCACCAACCAGTAAAACTGGTAAATAATAAAATAATATTAATTGTTAGGAAATAGGAAATAAACACATAAACAATTAGAGCTAATCGTATTAATTATGTGCTTTAAATGACAGAAATTGCTGCTAATGTGTTCCAGAAACGCAAAATCAAAAATCAAGACCAAACTTCCATCTTCCAAAATTGTGTAGTAAACTTCTTTATTGTGATTATTTTTGTTAGATGCCACAGAAAAAACTTACCTGACAATTTTAATACATGAGAAGACATTCATATTATGAACAAATTTTACATCTTAAAGAAGCTTTCGAAACCATTAACTTATGTCAAACAAAGAAGTTTTTAAATAACAAATTGATTTTTAATACAAATTATTTGTGATTTCAAAAAGGACAATTTTAAAGGGAATGAATTATTAATCAGAATTTATTAAATCCACATATTAATAAGAAATGATTAAATTATTTTAATATACATTAGCCAATATTCGTATAACAGTATCACATTAATTAATTATATCCTAGAAAATTAATTCTAATATTATATAGCTTGTGTTTTACTTTGTATTTTACTGTTATCCATAATTATATATTCAATGTGTTTGTATGTAAAAAATTGATGCTAAGTCATATAAAATATTTATAGTTATTTTTTTTTAATCCAAGAATTACTTGGTTTTTGCAAACTTGGCAATTTAACAGAAATTTTATTCGATCTTACAAACAGTTCTGTTTTTGATGCTTTTGAATTTGAGTATTGATTAGGACAACCCGTTTTTCATAAATTCATATACATAATCTTTTTTTTTTTTTATTTATTTATTAATAACATAGTTTACAGTATGAGTCGGAACACACTACTTTAAAACTTAAAATTATTTTTTGGCCAATTTGTTGCACATAATTTTTAGATAAATTTTACTTGTCAGTGACTATAGAAATATCACGAAATATATATTTTAATTCAGCTAGTAAGTGGTTAACATTTTCGCATTTAAAAATTTTAATTTTTATCTTTTTTATAGGTTTCAAACAGATACATATATGTTTTGTATTATTATATTCTTGTAATAGATGCAGTGATATATGTATTAATCTGTTGACAATCGCACTGTCAAACAATATGTTTTCACAATATACTTTTAAAAAGTCTATCAAATCTTTTAACGATAATTGATTTAATTTCCGAAAAAGATTGAAAATGATTTATTTTTATTTACTGATTAATTTTTATATTTATTATAAAATTCCTTACCGTTAATAGTTTGCCAATTAATTTTGTTTGTTTTTGATATTTTTAAAAGCAATTATTTGGTTCCTATCATTATATGCGAAAAATGTTAAGCAAATGCATATTTGAAATAACCTGTGATAGTCAAATAACATGTTTTGTCTGTTTTGGCACAAACTTTAAATTACCTCAATCTATTTCAAATAAATAAGCTTGTCATATATAATCAAAGCCAAGCATAAATTTTCATAAAAAGTTATTATTTTTGGTTTGTAAAAATAATTTTTATATTTCTTTAGATGACAAATTTTAATTTTATTTCAACAACATTATGTTTATATATTTTTTAAATATTTACTTTCTAAAGAATGATTTTTTTTTATTTTACAATGTGAATTGTAATATTATATCCCAGCAATTAGGTATTTTTTCGTATAGTAAAAACTGTATAGAATTAAAATTTATTTACAAGTAAACATACATTTGTCATATAACTTGCTAATTGTATACAGTTAAGATTTTTAATGCGAATTGATAACCTTTCTAAAAATCTCAAATATCTCTACTAATTTTTAATGCCGTAAAGAAAATAAATTTAAAGTGATTTAATTATGTGCAAAGTTAAAAATAATGGGTCAACACAGTGAGGGGCGATACAGCTTTGGTACTGACATGGACAACATTTGTGGGCCAGGGTAGCACCTCTTTCGAACCACGGTCGGATCTAAGTGCGAATGTCTCATTGACGCTGTGGGAGGGCACCAGAACCTCACTAATTCACTAGCTCAGGGTTTGTGTCTGTTTAGTTTCTGGGGAAGATGTGTCCCTGCATCGACTGAGCACGTAAGAGAACAGATAGGTTTTTCGCTGCTTACTGCGAGCACGTTTGAATGAACTGCTTATGATCTATAGACTGTTCATATTAAAGTGATCACTTTTGAGGCCCTAGTTACTTTTTACTTTCAGTAATTTTTTATCCTTTAAACACATTTTTAAAATAAATATTTCCGTGTGTGTAATAAACACAGTGTGTATATTCCACTTGCAAGTTAATGTCCAACGCTAAATTAAATTTATTTATTGGCTGTTATTCCAAATGAGAGGGTTCTCAAAAGTGCTTACTTTACCGTGAAAAGCCTATACCTGTATGGGCCAATCATTAGGAAAGGTTCCTCGAAGAACTCCCCTAGCAAGCAGAGTTTCAAATTACTGCCTTAGCGCGAGTCCAGACGTAAACGAATCGATAAACAGAGAGAACTTCTTGTGGGACGTAACGATCGTACCGGGAACCTACTTAAGTTTCAAAGGTGCTGTAGAACATAGCTTATCCATCAACCGTTTGAAAGTCAGCTTCTTTTACAGTCTATTCGCGATTTCTCCACACTTTTTTAATCAAATCTTTGAACAAATTCCTTATGTATGTCATTGCTGTGATCCCGCTTTAGCTAACATGTCACGCATTCGTTTACAAGGGGGTTGGCGTAGTGTGGTAAAGCAAATACCTTTATTTCCACTGCGATTTATTGAAACATTCAATAATACAAACAAGCAATAGTTAAGTCGTTACGTTACTCTTTCGACTCAAATGCAAGAGACTCAGTATTATCTCAGAATAACTGGAAGTCGTACCCAATAACAGAGTATAAAGATTATTCTAATAAGCTCTTAGTTTTCGCCTCACTCGCCTTCGTCTCAAGATACTTTAAGACGCCCTAACAGGAAGGATAATTACCCACTGTCGATGATTCTGATTCGTCAGGCTCGTCTTGACGGCTGCCCCCTTTGCGATGCCGAACTCTGGTCCGCTGGACTGGTGGCCCTCGCAGTGACGTTGACGCAGGTGGTCCTCTGACGTCGGCAGGAACAAATATGGCCGCGAGCCTCCAGCGCTCGCGCCATTTATACTGCCCCGCCTGGCCTTGTTTAGGATACCTTAGCCCCGGCTGTTGCCACAACTAACTTCGCCATGGCCGACTTCCTTCGCGCTCCTCGCATGGCGTGGCAACCCCTGATCCAGTGGTGCTCACAGCAACGTGTATGGTTGTTTTCTAATCATGCCACATATCACAAACTTTTTAAGCCTCTGTTAACTTAAAGGTACTTTTTTTTGTTAAATTGAACATTAACTTATATTTGATTAATAAATGATATAATTTATATATAAGTAATATGAATGAAACAGGGAGAAAATAGGTGTGTTGATAATGCCTTGTAAAATATCATTACACTGAGCGCTGCGAATGTGGTGCAGTGTCCCTTTGGTGTGATTTTCTAGACTCGGTTAAGCTTTGTTAGTGTGAGGCGGGGGAATATTGTGGAAGTAGAACTTTAGCAGGGCTTCAGAAAATTTGGAAGTAACCATGAATGAACTGTGGCTTCGCAGCATGGCGGACACCAGAGATTGGGATAGCGCCGGCGCTGGACGTCAGATAAGTATTAACTTCTCATTTTCTTATTTACTCTATCTTTATAGACTAATTTTATGTTCTAAGTTGGGGAAGTGGGGCTGGTTCAACAATCCCCTCCCTTCCACCGTGGTTAAGGAGTTAAATTTAATGCGATGTGCCCCCATAACTGCAAGCAAGGAGCATTCATCAACAGTTATTTTCTTAAACATTCTTCGAATGCAATATTGTACATTTCTTAAATTATAATTATGTAAATTGCCGCATAGTTTATGTATGTAATTAATAGCGTGCAAACTGTTAAAGGCTGTTCACGGTAAAGTGAACTCTTTTCAGGGCCTAGTTACTTTTTTATTGCAGCCATATTTGATCCTTTAATAACATTTTTTAATCAATATTGCAATGTAAGTAATAAACATAGTGTGTATGTTCCACTGCACTCGGAAGTTGACGTCTAGGGCTAAAATAAAATATGTTTATTGACTATTATTTAAAATGAGAGGGCTTGTAAAAGTGCTCACTTTACCATGAACAGCCTATGACGTATTGTTACGCTCTCTCTGCTTTCTCTTGACCGATCCCGAACGAACGACCCAAGGAGAAGGACAGAGTAGTATCGCGGGTAGTCTGCGGCGATGTTTCAAAAGCTTGCCTCCGCCATAAGCCTACCGCCACTCGCTCTCCTGACATTCAGCGGATCGAATGTTCTGTTATTGCCGTAGACCCACTCGGCGTGACCCGAGGTGCGAGGAACCTTCCAGATCGCGCCTACGAGACTATTTAAGACCCGACGGGCCTCCGAGCTGACAGTTTCGACAGTTGAGGGTGGAGAATTGCGCGACCTTCAAGCGACAGGTGTGCGAAGACGAGCCAGTAGAGCGATGAGTGGCCAGCGGGAGTACAAGTCTGCGACTGCGAGCATCGGCGCAGTGAAGGGTGAGACTGATGGAGGGAACTACTGAACTGGATGCGTGAGTAAGACATTTAGAATGACAGCAATAGAGAGACTGGATATTTTTAAATAATGAGTGTGAATTAATTGACTATAACCACTATAGAGACACTGAGAAGGACTTTAATTAAAATCGAGGTACACAATAATTATTGCATTCAGTGAGAATAATAAGAGTATTAGTGGACACACATAGTCTAATTCTGTAAATAATATCTTTGTAGATAAATTTAAAATCAAATTTTATTATTTTTTTATTAAGACCTCCATCCCACATGAACTCGGATACTCTTCTCTAGCTTCATGTAACAGATTTTAGTTAATGCGCAGTTTTTAATCCAGCCGAACATCTTCTGAATAATAAATATTTGATTTTATACTCTGCTTACCAAACTAAAGTGGGAAATTGAGGAGACAGTTGGCGTCGTATTGAAGATGTTAATGGACGAACATGTAACGTACTTCCCTACCAAAGGACAGCATCGCCTCCTTCCAGAGAGCACTGAGTTATTCGTTGCTTCGCCGATAACATTCTGACCGCAGCTGTACCTGCTGCAAGGGAGTCCCCGGGGGCAACAGCCATCCTTCATGCGGCAGCCGCCCCGTTTTCCTCCCCAGATTAATTATTTGTGTGCGTTCCAGTTCACGACTGCTCGATTAATCTTCCCGCAATATTGTGAACTCTCAATCTAACCGCTGCCGACGACGAGAAGGACCCATCCCCCTCCCCTCCACCCTACTAGCGCTGTAACAAAGCTGGACAATTGGTGGAGGGAAGGGCGGGAGGGGACTCGGAGACTTCGATCGCGCTCATTCCGCGACGGGATCTGGCGGCGAAGTCGCGCGAACAAAGCCCTTTCCGACTGGAGAGGTGAGAAGAAAGAGGACCTGCGACTCCTCTCCCACACAACCCTTCGACCCGACACGCGCGTTTTCAAGGGGATTAAACTCTTTCTCTCACTTCCCCGTCGCGCCTGTGCGTTTCAAATTAAAGCGATTCATTTCCTCCACTGTAAGAGGACTACGTAGCTGCGCGTCTGAGGTTAAGAAGCGAGGGGGCGATACGGGCGATACTAACACGCACGACTAGCGCCTCATCGCTCCTACGCGCATGGCGTGCAGTCTTTCCGTCCTAACTCTTTACTGTGTATACTAGATCTGTAACTGTGAGGCTTTATTACACGCGATGAAGTACTTATATTAAACTACCTGCGTATAATCGTGCTTTTCTCTTACCGCGTAAATAAACGTCATAGGGAAACTTTGAAAATGCGATATTTGACCAATTTCACGATTTTTTTCCTCCATTAATACACTTAATATGATAAAAATAAAAATATAGCGACATAGACAATAGGTTTTTATCCTAGCTGACAAAACTTCGTATTTCCAGAACACTTATTTACCGAGACACGCATTTACGCGCAAACTACGATTTCACAGAAAACGTTTCAGTACATAGGAACCTAAAAAACTAAAAATTTCGGGATCTCAATTAACAGCTCTTGGTACGAGCTAGTTTTACTGGGGGTGTACCGGAAGGCAGTCTTGCTTTGACTCTTGGGGGCAACTTGGCCAAAATAAAAAACACAAATTTATATTCTTGCTGCTCTCTGGTAACTAAACCATAAACTAGAATAAAGCACGTTTGTTTATAACATTAAAAACACTAAACAGGGGTACTGAACGAGGTGATTAATTTTCGGACTCGCGTTCGAATCTTGTGTTCGAATCCCGGTCCGGCCAATAACTCTGTTCGTCCAACCAGCATATCACATGTTGAAATATTTTTAAGCCTACAGTAGAAACACAAAACTATCACAAGCTTGGTACGTTGAAACCAGTGGCGTTTATTCCATAGACACAAAGTAAGCAATGCTTACCCTATACATATTGGTAATGTCTGACCCTTTATGGTTTTCGCCTTAACTTTAAACATATTTATTTCTGAGTTTCCGGTTTCCGATTCGAGAAACAGAGTTTTCGTAAATCCCGTACTCCATACACATGGTGCTAGTGCTGCAAGAAACAACACGCCACACGCTCGACCGCGTTCCTTCCGCAGGGTAAGCAGTCGTTCTGTTTGCGTCCTCCAGTCCTACATTTTTCCTTGGAAAGTGGATGAAAGTGTTCGGGAAAACGGGAGTTTTCTTACAATTTGTGATATGCTCTCTAAATAATTTTCTGTTTAATTATTTCACATTAATTTCGTTTCCGTTTTTATAATTAATGCTAGATATTATAAAACGGTAAACACACGTGGAGGGTAAACAAAGTTGGAAGTTGCGTTTGTTAGCAGAAATTGCTTACCCCTGTAAAAAAAAACTCACTACACGCCACTGGTTGAAACATGATGTGTAACACCTTCCTTCGGGAATGCGATGTATTTTTAGGAAGAAGAAATACTAACATTCAGTCCAGCAACACGTTAAGACGCTAATTTTTGCCAACTAGTAAATCGTAGCCATTACTCCCGAATGCACATTTAATAAGTCTTTAAATATTCAAGTCACGTTTTAATTGTGTATAACAAGTTCGAACACTATTTTTGATGATACGTTAAATATAGAACCTGGTATAATCGAAAACATATGCGCCACTCGCACGCTACTCGAAGAAAGCGAATCGCAGTATGTAGGTTGTGACGGATTACGATAGCCCCACCGTGACTTTAACCCCACGCCAAGAAGATCAGCCACGCACGGGCTGTAAGGCAGGGCAAACACTGAAGTTGCGACGAAGAGGCATCGCGGTGAGCGAGTGAAGAGATTTGGGCGGCTCTTAACGGCGAGGTCTTGGCTAGGTGGTCAATTGGTAGGTGGAAATGTTTAAACCTCCGAGAAAAGAATGCAGTAGCGCGTAACCAGGTGGTGTGAGAGTTGAGGTAGTTGGTGCCAGACAGTCGCCACTAACACCCGACCATTTAATTGTTACGCCACACACACACACACAGCGTCTGAATCAGTGAAAATTTCACTGTTTCAATCAGTCAACAGTATCTCACTGATTCAACCATAGACTAAAGATAAGGTAAACCAATCTCGCTGGCTGCGCACAACCCAATCTCCGTGTCCCAACATTGAACTGCTTTTTTGCCAACACGTTTAGCGAAAACGGCATGGTTAGGATATTAGGTTAGGAAATTGATTTGTAAGCAAGTGCTTTGAGATGTATGTATACTTCCTCTAACAAATTTGTTATGCAGTTTCATTTAATTAAAATTGGTTAAAGTATTTTATTTATATATTTGTGCTTGTCACTTAAAAATTGTGATAAAAACAAACACGTCATTCACTGTTGACCATATGACTTTGACAGCTGTGTCAATGTTGGGTACATGCGCAGAAGACGAATAAGCCGTCTGCTTCATCTTTAGTCTGTGGACTCGACAGTCACTTCAGTGAATTTAACTGATGAATCAGTGAAAAGAATACCGGTCTTCCTTCACGTGTTGATTTAGTGCCATTTTCCACTTATTCATCAGTCATTTTCTTTTCTCTGTTTTTCAGTGATTTGTTTTTTGACTGTTGGATCAGATAAACAGCGTGTAAAAATTACCGTCAATAAAACTCTTAAAAATGGCCGCTAAACAACGTTCATCAAGTGAAATAACAACGAATTAACTAATAAAACAATTACAAAATTCTTTCTGAAATGTGTTTCGTCTTTCAAAACACAATTTTACGAGGTAACATGAATATACAGTCTTTGTTTCCGTTTTTACGTCTTTCGTTTCATTTTCATGTAATCATCACGGAGAGGCGTATCCAAGTTCGTGAAGGACTAAATTTTATTTTCTAAACTTTAGTCATACTGTTATGCATGTTCACACAGGTGTTATTTACAGCATTAAACTACCTTTCTCCACTACTACTTTTGTTATTCTCACTGGGCGCAATATTTAATTTACATCTCAATTTTCATTAAAGTCCTTATCTATATTGGTTATAGTCAATTCACACTCACTATTTACACATATTCAATTCCTCAATTGATATCATTCCAAATGTCTGTTACTCATGCATCCAGTTCAATAGTCCCGGCCGCCAGTGTCTCTCTCTCACTCTCTCTCTCTCTCTCTCTTCACTGTACCAAGGCTCGCAGTCCGCAGACTTCACTCCCGCTGGTCACTCTTGCCTCCACTCGTCGCTCTCCTGGCTCGTCGCTTCGCTGTCTGCACATCTGGCGCTTACGGTTATGCAGCCCTCTAACTTCTAGACTGTAGACTCGGAGTTCCGTCGTGGCTTAAGTAGTCTCGTTGGCACATATGTAGAAGGTTCCCCGCACCCCGAGTCTCGCCGAAAGAGGTTTAGGCGATGACTAGAACATTCCTGCAACGATAACCACAGAAATTTTCCCCACGCCCCGAGTCTTGCTGGGACAGGCTAAGGCGATGACTAGAACATTCCTGAAACGAAAACCGTAGAAATTTTCCCTGCACCCCGAGTCTTGCTGAGAAAATTTAAGGCAACGACTAGAACATTCCTGCAACGATAACAACAGAACTTCAATCCGGTCAAGAACGGAACCGCGCGAGTCCCGATATGCATGTAACAATAACAAAAAAAATACAACCTATGCTCTATTGGTGCTTGATAGGTAAAAGTAGTTGTTTGCATACTGTCAGAAATTTTGTGAGTTGAAATGACAAAATCGTGAATAGTTTAAGCCTTTTTTAAAATCTGCCGTCAGTGAATGTGTTGAAAATCACAAAGAGCCACTGGTAATACGATTTCGCCTGTTAATAACATGGGACCCTCTAATTTCCTAATTACGGGCGATTCTACCACCCCCCAAATGCACACAGGTGGCAGATATCAAATCATGCTAATAATATTAAAGATTAGATGTTTCATTTGACGTAGCTCCTGAAAATTTGCAAATGACTAATTTTTATTCCTAGTTTTCAAAGGCGCTTATAATTCACCTTATGTCATGTCATCTTATTTTTTTCTGCGCCATTTTCCATGACGAATAAAAATCACAAAATTCGTACTTGGCTCCGCCCTGTAAACTGAGCACTTCTAAAATCCCTGCTTAGGATCTATATGTACACACGCTGTATATTCTTCCGCCCTATGTAAAATTAACACTGTCATGTTCCTCATAACTTTATTTATGCTTTAGACAAGTGAAACTGTTGAATTATTAAACAAGTAAATATTTTACAAACCTGCTAATTCTTACACTTAGCTGCATTAAAAAAAAATTGAAACTGAAAGAAATAATTTAAGTTTTTACTCATTTTTCCCCAACACTTTTAATTCGATGTTAAGATATGGAGCTATTTCTCCTCCATCGCTACCAATTAACTGGGCATATGTCACTCAGTGCGCCCGTTAAAAATATTTGTAGGCAGGAGCAGCGATTTTTTTCTAAGTTTTATTTCAGAAGTACTCACTTGAACTAATTCTTGCACTTAGCTGCATTTAAAAAAATTGAAACTGAAAGAAATAATTTAAGTTTTTACTAATTTTTCCCCAACACTTTTAATTCGATGTTAAGATATGGAACTATTTCTCCTCCATCGCTACCAATTAACCTTGACTCAACATTGTTTTGGAGCTTTCATAGTGGCTTACCACTCTGTAAGGGCTTGACCAGATAGCTCTCTATGGCATCCAATTAATTTCTTATCATTCTAAACCCTACACCCTTTAGAGAAGGATCTCCATAATTGGACACTACCCACTCTCTGAAGCTATCATTAATTAAGAATTCGTTTTCTTCCAGTGCACCTTTGATGTGCGCTGTGTCCTGTGAGACGTCATTCGCGCGACTAGTTTACTTTGCGTGTACAAGCTAAATATCTTTTCGTTTATTAATATGACCTTCGCGGCATACGTGGTTGGTTATCTCAGGCCGTGTCCGGAATGACAAATTTCGTTATTTTGCAATTTGTCATTTTGTAAGTTTCAATTTGGACATTGTCGACAGTCACTTCATTAGAACTTCGGGGGACGCATTTTTACATTAACAGTGAAAAAAAAAATTAATTTAAATTTTAATGCTTAAATCGGACGTAATATTTCTAGGGCTACAATCACCACTGGAATGCTGTGAAAATGTTGATAAATAAAAAAATAATAAATTATGCAATAACAACTTTTAAAAAATTTGTTGCGAAATATGTAAACAAAGCACAATAGCTTGCTATAGGCTGTTCACGGTAAACTGAGCACTTTTGAAAGCCCTCCTTAAAATCTACTTGTATGCACTTTGGGTATTCATCCGCCTCATGCAAAATTAGCACAGCCATGGGTCTCATCACTATATTCATGCGTCGGTCACGTGAAACTGTGAAAGTATTAGAAAATTTAATATTTTATAAATCGGTCAATTATCACACATAGGTAAGATTAAAAAAGTAACAGAAAGCGGAATAAGTAATTTAAGATTTCACAAAATGTTTACCAAACATTTTTTATTCGGCATTAAGATATGGAACTACTCTCCATCCATCGTTACCAACGTTACTGGGCGCATGTCACTCAGTGCGCCCCTTTGAAATATATGCAGGGAGGGGCAGTGACTTTTTGTAAGGTTGAATTTAAAAGTGCTCACTTTATCGTGAACAGCCTATAGTAAGTTATTGTGCTTTGTTTACATATTTCGCAACAAAGGAGTGTAGAGCGGGAAGATGGGTCGGCAAGTAGTCCGTGCACATGCATAATAGACTCTAGAAGGCTAATGAGCATAGCACATGATCCGCCGTAACTCCTGGACCCTCGTCAATGTTTCGTCCGTATACACTACAGGTGTGTTAGGTCCATTTGTTTTGCCGCAGTGCACGTAGATAGGCGACAACATCACTTCGCTCCGTTAAAACGTGTCTAACACGTTACAATTATTTAAATTTAAATCCCATGGATTTAATAATTCTCCAAAAATGTATTCTTCTTCCCGGAAAACGGCAGAGTGGGAATTCCTTCGCGCACTTCATAATATCCCAAGCATGTTCGGCGCTCGGCACTTTTATCGAGTTCGTCAATTTCCATTTTCTTTCGCAGTGGACGACGTTTACTTGGGAGGAGGAGGGGGGGGGGGGGAAATGGCAGCTCCGTCATTTTCGGGCTATCTCACACTGTCTCGCAAACGTCACGCTGCCTTTTCTCTTACACCTGCTTCTTTGCCTGCCCTTTCTACTGCTTTGTCGAACGGGATAACGAGACCTCGCTTGTTTTTTTCCATTCTTTACAAAAATTGCAAGACATTGTAAAATAATCTTTCTGCTTTGCGACCGCTTCACTTCCCCGTGATTTCTTTCGAGGATTCTCCATTCTGTACGTAGCTCCCCCCCCCCCCCCCCCGATTACTCTTCAGTTCACGCGTCATTCTGTCATGTAACGATAACACTCGTAATAGCACGTTTGCTTTACAGGTGTAATATCAGCAGCGATCAATGCTCGCGGCGGTATTTTTAGACGCACGCGACACGCCCGTACAACGAGCGCGATTCGCAGGTGCCCGTGCGTAGTCGGTGCAGACCATGGGGCGTAATTTGAGCATTTTGATTGTTGTGGCACGGGTTACCAGAAGGTCTAAGACTCTGTGGTGGGGGGAGGGGGTGTCTTCCTCCCCCCCCCCCCCCCCGGAAAATATTAAAAAATTATGATTCGATTATGGTAGATTTTAAAGCCCTCTGAGAGCGATTTGCGACCACAAAATTATAGCTAATATTCTCTATTTCCCTTCTAACATTCTGTGTTAATCACTTTCATTTAATAACCAAACCTCGTTTAAGTAAAAAAAACATTCGCACAGAATTAAAAAGTAGGCCTAATTAAAAATTATCTGTTACTTAGCCCGATTTTATCTTTAGCAGTGAAAAATCAAGCAGGCAACATGGACAAAAAACCAAAACTTTTTAGATTATTTTACATAATCCGATCACATCCCACTTGTAGGAGCCAACAGTTCGCAGCGTTTGGCGCCCGCCCGTGGCCCGTCAGAATTGTTTCCGAACTTATTAGCAACAATTTTATTTGAATTGCGGGGAAGGGGGTGGGGGAGGTAAAAATGGAACAATTTCTATAAATACTGTGTTTACACTTTTCCAACGATCATTGTGTTTCATTGAGCTAAATTAAGCAGAGTTACGAAAAACGAGCAGGTAAAAATTTGTATTTCTAAGTTTGTAACGTTACGAAAATTTGTTGCTTTCCTTCAACAAAATATTGGGGTGGCCACTGCCAACCCTTGCCACCCCCGAATTACGCCTATGGTGCAGACTGTACACTGCTGTCTGCACGGCCCGATCGCGTCATACAGACACTGTAGTTCTCCATAAACAATTATTTGTTTTAAAAAGAAATGCCATTTAAGCATTCGCGCGTGTGTTTTTAAGGTAAATACAAACATGACGCTGATTTTGTCGTTTTGAATTTTTGCTGACATCCGCTAGATACAAAATACGAAATACCAAATTACCAAATACGTCACCATTTTTGTATACAAAATCGGGTCGCGTGATCATTTAGACAGCAAAATTTTTGCAATTTCGGACACGGCTCCAGGCAGACAAGCGCATGGGGAACGAATAGTAGTTCTCGAAATTTTAAATAACTTGCAAGTGTCCGCTTTCCGACGGAGTCACGCTGGCGCCTTCGAGGAATTAATGAGGCGAGCGGGGCAAACTTGTGGGCGAGGCAGGAGGCGTAGGTCAGAGTGTCGCGTTCCTGTAATAGCCGAGGAGCTGAAAGAACAGTTTAATTCTGGCCCCCCAACAACGGAAGTTGGCGGGTCACCTCTCCTCCTCCTCCTCCTCCTCCAGCGGACCTATTCCTCTCTTCCTCGTCCTTCTTCTCTTCTCTTGCAGATACTCCGGAGCGTCGCGTGAGCACATGAGCGCAGTGACCCTGGTCGATCCAGGATGTATCACGGCTATCCTAACGGGAGAAGCGTTCGCTAGTCGGGGATGTAATCGAAAATTAAATTATAGAAACTGAAAACCCGACTACTCAAAAGTCAAAAACAAGTCTTCAGTTAAGTGTACGAGTATAATCACGAGGCCGTAGCCACACGCCGTGTCGTTTAATTCGCTTTACATATAGGGGAGGTTCAGGGGCATAAATCCAACGAAAGTAGTGTGCCGTCTCAAATACGTCACTATTCTTTTTACACGCATTTTTAACTACGACATTAAGTTTTTAAACTACGTCCCTACAATTTTTTTTTATGCGCCTATATTAATGTCTTAATTATGTCACCATATTTTTGTCTCTTGAGTATGTATCTATGATTTTTTTGCAATTTATTCGTCTCTATCAATTTATTGATGTCTCATTATTCAAATATTTTGAACACATAATTTTAAATGTTTCATCAGTTACTACGTTACTGAGTTTTATCATTGTCTCTTGATATGCTAATTAACTTAATTTTAACCACTGTCGGTATTCAAGTTAATTGCATATATTCTGTTTTTTTTTATCATATGACTAGTTACTTTAACAATTTTTATTATGATGGTAAATAATACTTTTATTCTCATTTTGAACAACATATGAGTTGTCTGATTTGCAAATACTATTTATTTCCTTTTAACATTTGTTTGTCTGGCGATATAAATCGATTAATTTTCTTATCTCAACCTACTTCATATGAGTTTATTAATATTGTAACATTTAAAGCTTTTTTTTTTTTTTTTTTTTTTTTTTTTTTTTTTTTTTTTTTTTTTTCAAGTCGTACTTTCAGAGCTTCGTTTTCAATCGCGTCAGCGGCATCCAAAACGGCATTACATGACTTGTCCTTTTTCACCAGAACTGCAGCGAAACGTAGCACATCCCTTTGTCGCGCCGGCCATAGCCCTTCTTCAACGTGCTTTTTTTTTTTCTGTCGTAGCTCATTCTGCATTTTCTTTCTGTGGTCACGCAGTCAGTGCGTGATATCGTATTTAAAAAAAAACTGTTCTATCACGTGCCAGAGGCCATCGACGCCGCACTCTTACCTCATTTTGTACAACCTATGTCATCTAGCGGCAATCCCGGTACTAGCCGTCTTCTTTGCTCTGTCCATTCACCCTGCATTTTCCCGGCACTCTCGTATGTGGCCTGTTGTCATGGCGCATTATCGTCATGCAGTAACCGTGGTGTTGTTGGGGACTTAAAACCCTTCTTTTTTTTTTGGTGTTCTATACGCTCACCACCACGTAGAGTAGGGGCCACCGTTATGTAGTATTTTTGTGGTGTGCTGATCGTAGTTATTTATTTATTTCTTCTTTCTTTTGGTGCTTCTTCTGTAACACAACATGTGATCAGAACTTATTCTACCCTCGTATGGCGAATACTATTCTAATTGAGTTTTACCCCGTCTCGTGCTCGCATTTATATTTTTTTACTCACTATTTAGTTTCATTCATTTTGTTATAGTGAGAGTTTCACGTCTGCACGTGCTCCCAATCGGCCAAGTTCCGTGAGGTTCCTGGCTTTCAATTCCATTCCACAAGTTGTTGCAAGATGTCGTGATCTTCCCATTCCTTCCTGAGGAATGAATTCTACTGGCCACCAGTCAAGGTCCATGTAGCAATTTTCTCTCGTTCCATCGATACTTTGGTCACACTTAATTTTCTACGAGTTATTAAGTCAGTATTAACCTTTTTATTTTCAACTGGGCCAGTTTTGATACAACGAACTTTCTTTCAACAAAAATATATTCTCAAGAGGCGATCAATCTTAGTCTATTACTACCTGCGTTTGCGGACATATTAATTTTAACCTTAAAAAAAAATAATTTGAACATATTTCACTGTTCCTTAAAATGAAATGTGACTAAATTTTTTTTTTTGCAACTTTGAAGGAAACAATCATGAACTTTATAAAATTTAACAAAATCTATATGAATATGTTGCATGATGTTTAATTATATCAGTTGGTGGGTATATTAATTGTATTTTGTTTGTACCCACAAACTAATGTTTATCTACACTAGCGCCAGTATAATTTACATATCTTTTAAGACACCATGCCATTTTATTTACAAATGCTACTTTGTGTTACATGAAGTATATTTATTTTTCTGCTTGAAGGAATCATATGTAGTAATACTAATTTCATTTTAGTGTGTAATGATGCACCCTAGGTTTAGGTTTTTTATACTTTAAATAATCATTCTCATATCTTGCCCCAGTCATTGGTAAAAGGTAATTTAAATGTTATACCCCAAGACTATGATCATGTGATATTATCTTTTATATTTTCATGTTACATTTAAGATATTGTTATGCCAAACTGCCAAACTTGGTATTTCGTAAACATTTAATTACTGTATACAGATAATACTCTTTCTTTGCAATTGATATTATATTTGACAAAGAATTAATTCAATAAACATACAAAACAAAGATATATAGCACACCACCACAATAAACGTGTTTTTACTCATAATCTAGTGGACCTAAGATTGTTTACCATTTGACAAGCAAGTATTAAGTCTTGCCTATTTTATACGATATTTTCATCCTTTCGTGCCATGTACGATTCCCAGCATGTATGACTAATGTGTTTCTTATGCCACTTTTATTAATATATGTATATGTTATTTCTCAGTCCCTCTATTATGCTTCTGTAGCCACTTTTATGCAATGTTATGTGGTGATTTTATTTCTGAGGGCTGAATTTTTTTTTTTTTTTAAGTTGACCTACTACTAAATTTTTCCCCCTATTATCTTACATCAACACAGTAAGTATCTAAGGACTCAATTTCTTGGATTTCAGTTCAGTGCTTTAGAAACTACATCTCTGTGACATACCAGCATGGACAAACGGATGGACCTGATCTTATAAAGTCTCCTTGTTGACTACGGAACCATAAAGAGGTGCAGTTTTGTAAAGTGATGTGTGTGGTTAAATTTATTGATTTACTCAATCAATTGTGCGTTAACCATACTCATAATTTTATTATTAATAGCCTAATGTGTCCCATTTCTGAGCAAAGACTTCCACCTCTGCCTTCCATTTGTCACGGTCTTGAAACAGACAGCCTTATAATTTAAAAGTGACATAATATTGCAAATTATTTTTTTTTTCCCTGTACCGCCCCTATATGTAAAGTGTCTTAAACGGCACGACGTGTGACTACGGCTTTATGATTATATTCGTACACCTAACTAAAGATTTGGTTTTTACTTTTGAGTAGCCAGGTTTTTAGTTTTTATAACTTTATTTTTTATTTGCGAATTTTTTGTCGAAATAAGTGGTAGTGACATTTCAAAGGCTACTGAGCCTTCCCAATTCTGCTAGAGAATCGGGGTTATGTGGATTATTCAGTAGTTTTCTGGGGTCATGATCCTTTATGAATAATCCATTTAACTTGTTTACCCTGCTAAGGGTAACGTATACGTGACCTACAGATTTTGTCTCACTGCATTTACCTGATTTTTAAATTAGGTTGTTCACAAATGTAGCACACTTGATACAGAACTTGAGAAATTTGATTTATAAATTCACTTGAGTCAGTCAGAAACTAATTATTCCTTACCTTCGTATTTGTTAAAATTAACTTTCTCAACAGAGGAGACTCACACTGCCGAACTTGTGATGCGTAATCTCTCAGAGCTTGAAGTCTTATCTCTCTCTCTCTCTCTCTCTCTCTCTCTCTCTCTCTCTCTCTTCAGAACATCCTCTTTCTAGAACCTGTGCAGCATCATCTCTCATATGTCTTAAAGACAAAGGATACCTTCGACCTATGAGAAATTCCGCTTGTCTACGCCACAGGTGCCGTGCAGGTAGCAAACTGTTGCCCATATCTCTGTCTCACACCCGTGTTTCAGCTCTCGCTTTGGAACCTGAGGATTTCCCAAAGTGCGATAACGATCAAACAACTGCCTGGAAACCACCGCGTTGCCAAATGTAAACTGCTAGCGGATAAACCAGTTCTAGGTAGGCAGATCATTCCCGCCCTTTCACTGCTGCTTATTGAGAGCACACAAGCTTTTGTAATAGTTTTACCGTATGTTTCGTTCTGATAAATTTTTGACCAGCGAGTCCAAGGCTTGTAGAAGGGGAGGTTAGCCGATGGGGGTGTGGCTTTTCGCAGCTGGAAACTGTGACGTCATAGTAGGACTCGCGCGGCGCACAGCTCGACTCGCAGCTTGAAGGCCAGGCGCGTGTCGCACGAAGACAGAACTCATCGCTTTAAGCTATCCAAAATACCTAACTGTACGAACATTTGGTAACTTATAAAAAAATCGCATAGATACTTATGATGTATGTATCATATTTTAAAAAGTTCTTGAATATGGCTACTTTTTCCTCAAAACATTGTCCTTTTAACTTATATTCCCAGGTATTGTGTACATGGAATTAAATAAAGATAAAGTAGTGGATTTTTCAAAAATGTATCTGTTATTTATTCAGAAAGGTTTTAATATTTTTGTGTTTTTATAATCTTAACTCTGCATTTACATGTAATTATGGTATTGTGGAACAAAAAAAGACACTTAAAATGATTAAAATGCGATTGCGTGTAATTATTAAATCTATGTTATATTTAATAATTACTTCAAATAGTTACTATTTTCACATACTTTTTACACAATGACATTTACTAAGCCAAATGAAAGGTGTCACATAACCAGTCCAAATTTGCTATAATAGACAAAACATATATCAAAATATTGAACAAATTTTAAACTACGTTTTTATCTATAGTTCTATAATTATTTTAAACAGTGAAATGCAATTTTTTACATTAAAAATTTAAAATGTTGTACATTTGAGGTCATTAACAATTTCGGCCGTATAATTGAGAGTAAAAGCATTTTTTTTTAAATACTGAGAAGTAAATGCATATAAAAATTCTTTGCAGAAATTTACAAAAAGGGCGTTATATTAAAAATTGCTTTCGTGTGGGGTACTTTGTCCCAAAATGTTACTGTATAACATATGATCCCGTATATAAAATGTATATGTGATGGCTATATGCTGGCGACCATCGAACTAAATCAAAATTACTTTTTTTTTTTAGTTGAATATTGCAAGAAATGGCATATCTCTACTTGGCAATTAGGTAAACATGCATGTTCACACTGCATTTGTTTGTATGCGAAAAAAAAAAGCCTTTCTCTGTTTTACAAAATGTGCTGGTTTAAATTTGTGTGTAAAGTTTATTCGAACCAGCAAACCCTACTAACACGTTTGAACTTCAGAGATTTTTTTTTTTTAATAACTTGTACTTAATAAAATTATGCAACACACTTCTTCATTTTATTTGTTACAGGATATGAACTTCGTTTGCTTTACCCATGATTACGTTTTTATAACCCTTGTTTCATGGCTACGCACTCCCAAGTCTGGAGACTGACGTAGAGATTTTTTCGCTACCCAGCCAGCTAGATAGCGCAGCCCATCTTCATTGCACTCTTCTGAGATTTATGGTGCGTCAAATGGTGGTGGTTGTGTGTCTGGAAGACAGTCCGAATCTTCAATTTCACGATTGTTTTCAACTTATGTAAACACGCCCGCAGTTTTCAAAATATCGCTTACGATGTATTCTTCTGATATGCTGCCAGTATCCACAGTATTTCTCCCTGACTGAACAACGCCTGGACGTTTCCATGCAATATTCATTCGCATATTACATTAATGGGAGTTGGATGGTTATTCAGCCCGCCTTTTGTTCTGTTTTGGCTAAAAAAAAAATTCTAGACAGTCTTGATTCTGTTTGTGGGTGAGAATGTATTTAATGCCAGGATATTTTTCTCTTGCAAAAGAATTCAATCCTTTGGTTGAATTTATGGATATAATAATACCTTTCTGCTAAATCTGTAGTGATTTTTTTTCCAGAACACCCTATTTCTGTCACAGTTTTGAGCAGTGAATCCAGTATTTCGTTTTTTGCCATAAAGTCCAAACCATAAGTGCACTTACTGGGGCGTATGCCTGATAAATGTTTGATAAGAATGTAAGTGTTCATCAAATCAAACCAGGAATTTATTAATTGATTGAAATCAGCTGTGGCCTCTGCACAATCTAATGCGCTATATTTTCGTATCGCAGTTGCTGTCATGTGTGAGAACAGTTCAGCTGCGAGACGATCTTTCTGACGCTGGGATTTCTCAAATTCGACATGAAGCAAGGATAATTTGTGGCAAGAACGTACTTCTGTAGACGGCGTAGAGCTGATTATTACCTTAATAGGGTTTTTGTGCACGATTTGGTCATTGGGTCATACGAACTCGGTATCAAGTAGCCAGTTCCGTAGTAGTTTGAGTAAATGCGGACAGTCAGGAAAACGATAAATGCAACAAGCTGTCAACACTGCATGACTGAAGTTAATTGTTAATTGACACATCAAGTTGTTTCCACAACCCCAAATTACCCCCTCCACAGTCCCCCACATATGCCACAACTTGATAGCCAGCCTCGTGCAATGCAATGCAATTATAAGAGAATTCAATATATCCGCTGTAATTTTTTGTCGAAATTGACAAAAATTGTTTGTTTCCGTTAGTATATAAGTCATCTTGCCATTATAACTTGAATCTGGTTATGTGGCCCAACAATGCGGTCTGCAACTCGGTCCTACTCGTATGTATATTTCACCTAGGAAGGAATATTTTACTAACATTGGACTATACAAGAATTAGAGACTTGCAAAATTCACGGATTGATTACTTGACAGTCGGTACTAAAATGGACGCCATTGAATTTTCGTAACAGAATAACTGTTGGCTTGAAATGCCATGGGAAATTTAACTAATAGCCAATCTGCCAAAAAAATTAAGTAAGGGCAGAAGGTAACAGTATCCAATTAACAAACAATATTACCTCAATAGTGCACGAGACTGTAATTGATATAAAATAGATCGCCTAACACCTGCATTCTTTAGGTCTCTGATGAATGCAAAATTTATTACATGACAAAATTATAAACTCTACAAACACATACGAAAAACCGCACAATGGTTCCTCTAATGCTCTACTGTAGTAAATAGGCTACACGTATTCTTCAGTTGGCAGAGCATATAATCATTGAAACTAAATCGATTTAATAAATAGTTTGGTGCTAGATATTATTCGTTTTAATTTCAATAAAATGAGGTATAATATCACGTAATTTCATTTTCAGTCTATGTAAAAAAAAATATCAAACGCAAAATGTTCCTGAGAAAATAATTGAAACCAATATTACAAGCCATTAATTCGCCAATTTCGGGCTATTCGGCTGGAAATGTGACGACAGAAAAGCATCTAATTCAACGCATACTTAAAAAAAAACACTAACAGTTATTTGTACTGTGAAAACATATCTAGTGACACTTCCTTTCCCGCACTCTCGCTTGTCAAGCGAGCGGCCGTGAGACGACTCCGGGTCCTCCTGTGACATAGGCTCCCCCACACCGACATTTAAAACTGGTTGGTTGCTAGGGGCAACGGCTAACTCTCACACTCGGGCGGCGGCCCTCGTGGCGGACGGTCGTGTTCGTTGGGAACCTGGGTGGCTCAGTTGTTGATGGCTTCGCGCGTCTGCTGGGGGCGGCCCAACGATCAAGGCGAAGGATGTTGGGGGTAACTCGAGGTCCTGAAACATGCGCAGTGTGGCGAACCATTCTACCGCTGGATTCTGCAGGCTGTCAACTGTAGATGCATGCGGAATGGAATGGAACAACACCGGAACTTGGAATCAATGGCGTCAGCCTTCACTCGTGGGCCAGCGGATTCGCCTCCACAACTGGTAGCTCCTGGATGTCCCGTCGAGCACTGCTCACCTACGACCGAGGGAGATTTTGGTGGAGGGGGAGGGGATGGCTACCCGACGCATCTCTCCCCACCTTCACCCGCGATGTGGAGCTCCTGATGTCTGCTCAGAAGAGCGAAAATGGAGTAGGTACCATGACTGAGCTGCTCGGATTTCTTGCGCCCTCGGCTGGAAGCTTGAGGACCCTGCCTGAACTCACTGCTGCCGATGTTGCTCTGCGGGTAGTCAGGCTGCCCGCGCAGGAACATGGATGGCAGTTCCACCTCAAGGGCGCATGTGCCTTTAACATGCTGACCCAAAGCCCCGCGACCTCTCGACTAGATTCTTCACTCCAATATGAAACAGCGTGGACTCCACACCTGCTATCTCCTTTAGCATTTTCACTAGTGCTCCCACGAGTTTAACTCCTTTTCTGTCGGTATGGGTTTTACCGTGTCTATGCGGGTTTTACCATACCTCTTCTTAATGTAGCTTTAACTACACTACACTTAGGGAGATAGGCATGGCCCCAAAGTGATGGCCATGCCTATCCATTGCCTCTGAACCGCGATGCCCACTTCCTTTGTATTCAATTCTATCTCCTTTGATTTGGAGCAGCATCCAGAATGTAAAGGTGGGGGAAACGGGAGATCCTCGAGAAAACCGTCGACTAACAGCATTGTTCAGCCACGATTCCCGCACGGGCAAATTCTGGAAGTGACCTCGCAGGGGATGGAATCTAGATCGCCTTTGTGGAAGGCGAGTGCTCCAGCAGCTCGAATACCACTGTTTAGTAGTTGCGCATGAAAGTACTTTAAACACGTAACATGAAGAGTTCAATTTTTTTATTGGACCCTTTGTCTCATTGCTTCAGGGATGAGAGCTGTCGATCATAATTTTTGTGTTATTAAAAAGAAAAAAGAACTCCTAAATATTTAGTAGCATTAGCTGATTATGCGCATGTTATGCTGAAAATGTAATTTCAAATATTTGGTGAATAATTTGTTTACATTAACACCTAAAATACTCAGATTTGATCAATGTTAGTTTCTAAATGTATACCGTACTTGCAATTTTGCAACTGCGTGATTCATTAAATATGTTTGGGATTATTAGACGAGGCAGCAAAAAAATCGCTCCTGCAACTGTCACAGGAAGATACTTCAGTATATATAATATTTTGATGCTAAACACGAGCTCTACTGGGTCGCTTGAAATTTGGTTGTATATTTTCCCAAGAGTCTAACATTCCATAAAAAATGTTTTTTAAGTCTCATAAAAAACGTTTCGCTTAAAATATTGGAACACCAAAACAAACGTAATTCGACTAGTCTAAAAACAATGCAATACCAATGAAAGTTATGTAATTTAATAAAGTTTTTAAATTGTTTTTTCCTCAAACCCTCTTTGTAACTGCATCACACGGGGAGAAAATTTAGCTACCAATTTAGTTCCACATACAAACAATGACTTGATGAACAAGCTTGGAACTATTTTCACTCCAGGCCAAAATAATTACAGAAAATAATGGGGAGAAATCGCTCCTGTACTGATACTTATACAGTAAGAAAGACTTACAGTGACTTGTACAGCATCGTAACAAAATATCGCAACTGCACTAAACTGGGCAGCAATTTCTTCAAATTCCTTGTAGGTGTTGATTGATATTAGTTGGCCATTCCTGCTTTGCATGCTAAATAAAGCTGGCGTGTAAGGTAAATTACAAGCTATATTGTGGCAATGGTTTGTGATACTAAGACCAGTATGTACAAAATAAAGAAATTTACTGATAAACAGTACATAATACTTTTAATGAATACAAGTGAAATGACGAAATCTCCTTTGGAGTAAAATATGGGTTAAAACACCCTTAATAAGTAATCCTTGCAGCTTTCGAACGTTCATTTGTTTGCAATGCAATTACATGTTTAGTATTAAATCGTCTAACAAGCATTTATTACACAAAGCTATCAATTTTATGTGCCATATCGGAATTTAGGTATTAAAAATAACAATTTTTCTCCAGATAAACTCATTTAAATTCTTATAATCTGTAAGCCAAGCAGTAAAAAAAATAATTGGTCACAATGCTAACGTTACATGACAATTAGAAGTGGCACTTTCGTCACGGACGGGTGTATAGGGGCATAACCAGCATTCTTTCGGAAATAATTTCAAAGATGACCACTATCAATATACTCCATTATAAAAGTATTCCCTGGCTAATAAATCCATTAATTATGATTTGGAACAGCTGTGTACTCAGCAATATGTTGAGCTTCAACACAGCGGTTTATTATACTCCATAAATTGATATAATTTTGTCCGAACTATATTACTGACTATGCCTGTTATGTTGAAGGTTATTTTATGAAACTGTACTCTGTTAGATATTTTGTATGAAATCTGTAGACATGATTGGTCGGAACACAGAGTGGCAAAGGATTTCAATGTTCCTCGACAGTGAGAGGTGGACAATCTGTCTCGCCTATCTTAAATCCACCACACATCCATTCTGAATTCTTATCGTCATGAATATCTTCTGTTTCGGAGTTGGCGTTTTGTGTGACTGGAGATGAGGGTATCTCTTGAAATTGCAGCGGTGCTGCGCTCTCATGTTCAGTTCGCGCCATCGCCACCGCTGCCAGTGCTCGAGGACGATCTCCATGGCCAGCAGGTTCGCCCTCCTTTCTCCTTTCTCTTCCCCCACTCCCCTTTCCCCTCCACGCACGTGACTAATTTGTATTGGACGAGATCATGTGACCACTGGAGGGTAGGATTACTGACCTCCCTCAGGCTTATTCTGCTTACGACCACCACAATGTCTTGATCTGCAATATTCCACGAAAGCATCATAGGCAGTCAGAATGGACACAACATAATTTTTAAATTGTAATGTTCACTCAAGTTGATAGTTTTACTGCAAAGGTTTTTGATGATACTCATGGTTGGATTGTGAGCCTTGACGGGACCAAGTAGAAGTGGTGAGTGTTGGATAGTTTGTGCATTGTAATGGGCCTAGATTTGCGTGTCTTTAGTTGATATAGAGTTTGTGCTTAATTTTGGTAGTAAGCGGCCTTAAATTGCAGAGTTTGGTATCTTGTACTTTCGGCTGCACATTCCAAATTTAATTGGTAATTACGTGTTGAACTTTGCGTTTTTTTTTTTGGATATGAAGGCAGACGAGTAGCACTGTTTGGTAGCCGCTGCCCCGTTTGCCTGGCCCGGCTTATGATTGCTTCTGTGTTGGCGAACTGTCCACGCTTAGCCTGTTAAGCAGAAATCTTTTAGATGTTTTCCCTTTTTTTCATAATATTTAATTGTCTGGTACGCGGCGCTTTTTAAAGGCCCAACGCATTCATAGGGGTGCCGTCGTGTAAGTTAAGCTTGTTGGTAGCTTTTAATGTATAAATTTTAACATGTATTATTTTATGGGGAATGCCCTTTGATGGATCGACAGACGGCGGCGTTTACCCTTTTTTGAATCTTCAGTTAATATTGGAGCAAACCAATGTTTTGCAGTTAGCGTGTGCTCCATTGCAAGCTAACATATACTACGTTCATTAATTATGATTTGTTTTAAAACGAGTAGTAACTGAAATCCATAAGAGAGTGGAAACTTAACTGAAAATTCTGATCACCCTTATAGTGAAGTCTTTAAAACGTCATTTTGGCTTGTGAATGAGGTTGTATAAAGAGTATTTTATTTAAATAATGCAAGCTGGTGAAAATATTTTACATGACTTTAGTCAGAAAAAGCAAACACGCTGCTTGTTAACAGTGCTCAACGTCGCTGTTAAATGCGACGCTTTGGCACGCAAATCGTGTTTGTTCACGCGTAGAAAAGTTAGCCTGGTTAAGTATCCCGTGGCAACTTATTAAAGTAAATTTCTATGATTGTGGTCGGAATGTTTATTTACCAGATAACTTTTAATGAACTAGTGGTGTGTTTTTTTTTAAATCTGCTTAAGGAAAAGTTTTTCAATGTTTTTATATTTGTACCTGCTGGTAAATATTTATATATTGTGGAAACCAGGTGCTATAATAAAGTTGTATTATTCCGCCACTTAAATTCTTATGGGCACTGTGCGCCGTTGTCTAAATGTGGCGTGGTTTGTGGAGGCACTATTCTACAATGATTATTGCGCCCAATAAGAGTGCTGTCTTGATTCGCCTAGTAACATGTCATTATTAATAGCTTGTAAGTTATGTTTACTTTGTCCAGCACCTATTGATAAGATGTGCATAGTAATTACATTTATTAATTGTGTAAACTAAGGATGTTCGTGTAAATAAATGGCAATTTTGAAAGAGTTGCTTGTTATTACAGTGTACTGAAAATCAGTACAAAATATAACATCAGCTGCACCACTGAAATTTCCATAATAGAGTAACTATTTTGAATGCTATTAGCGATAATCAATAAACTAATAAACTCAATAAACTAAGGTAATGCGTTTTGTAGTTGCAGTGGCTGGTGTAGTAATTCATTCAAAAACGAGTGGAGAGATTTGGGTGGTTCTTATCAGCGAGGTCTTGATAGCCGATGAGGGTGATATGGAGCGGTGCCGGAATGCAAGGACAGGGGGAAGCGGGAGATCTCCGACAAAGCCCCCCATTGCAAAAATTCGGGGGTAGCCCCACCGGGGATCGAGCACAGTTCGGCATGGTAGTCGGCGAGCGTCCTAACCGCTACACCAACCGCATCCCCTTTAAACCGAAAATTTAAAAAGTCATCTATTTTACTAATTGTTCCATAACTGTGGCAAGGTTAATGTGAATTAAATGGGAAGACGATGTACTACGCACAGCTGGTTGCCATAATCGGACAGGTATGACATTCCCTCTCAGAGTAAAGATTGCTGGATGTGACATGGCATACGGGTGTGTATTTATTTGTATTTTATTGTGTATTACCGGCATCAATTATATACTAATATACTACATGTATATGTAAAGACCGTAAGGACGCCTTACACAAAAATGAATATAAAACTTGTTTTCTTTTTAAAAATGGCACTTGCCTCCGTAACTGTATCCATAACTTGGATTTCTAGGTTGGTGGTTCGGAGATACAGCAAATAACCTGTCCACGGAGGATCTTCACTTAAATGTTGATTCCTAAGTCAGACAATCCTAGGGCTCTATAAAGGCTTTATAGTGCCTTAGAAAAACCTGTTACGTCATTTTTGGGGAGACATTGCACACAAAAAAAAGTAGCGTTTCTCGTATAGTTACATTATACATTTCACTAAATACAATGGTAAAATTATACACTCAAAATGTACAAAAGTATAAACTAGCATTCACGATCGACAACTGACAACCGTACATCACAATTTCAAAGAGCACCTTAGCTGAAGGTAGGAACGGGCGTGGGTGAGACTAGCCAGGTAAGAAATTCCAGTCTTGAGGGTTTGGCAACCCCGAGAGAAAGAGCTGGCCCGCCCAGCTGCGCAAACAGGAGGGAGAGGTAATAAATACCCTGCCAGACATCCTCAGACTCCCTAGCGCCAGGTGTGTGACGGGTTGCATCCGAGATATTACGGAATTCCAGGCGTAAAGAAAATATGCTACTCTTTTGTAGCAGTTTTTCGCTATGATAATAAAAAAAACCGAAATTGTTTCATTTTATTTTGAAAGTATATTGATGTAGTTACTACATGAGTGTATTATTTTTACATCGTGCACTTTACAAACTGACAAATTTTTGAGAATTTTAAATCACATTAGTCAATAGTTTAGATAAAGTTCTCATGGTATCCCAAAAATTAGCCAGTTTCCTCTTCTGTTTCTCCAGAAAGCTGCTGCAGCAAATGTTAAAAAACACAAATTCAAGAGCCTATAGCTTTTAAACTATAAGTTGTAGCGATCATTTTGGCTCAAAAGCTAGTGCGTACTATACATATATGTAGGCATAATAATTAGCTATAACAATTTTTGGGTGCAACATCCTTTTCCTAATTTCCCTCTTAATAGACGTTTATTGATGCCGCTGTTACGTGGTGCAAATTTTACAATATTTTTGCGCACATTTGCGTATTTTGTTTGTTTCTAATCTTCTTTGTTTCGTATCTGGCGACTTATCACGACGATTTGCTGCTGTTTGGACAGCGTTTTTTGTTTTGCGCCCTAGAGGCATTTTGTTTAAATATATTTCTGAATACCTTTTTAATTTTACCTACACAAATATAGGTTGACAATGATCACGTTTTACCTTCATATTATTAATCTTAAAGTAAAATTTTACTAAAACATTAATGACACATACTTCCAAGATATGCCGCGAATAAAATGCTTGCACGAGCTAACTTTGCCTGCGCCGCCATCTTGTTTGTCACGGCCACCATATTGAATTATTTTAGTTGTGTCATAGCCTATGACACTCGGGTTATCAAAAGGAATCGACAGACACCTCATTCATCAACATCGGTGCCATAGGTGCAATGCTACAGTGGAACATCCGAAATTTAACATACAGCACTCCTGTTATAGGCTGTTCACGGTAAGTGAACATTTTTGAAAGCCCTGCGTATGATCTACTTGTATGCACGTTGTGTATTCTTCCGCCTTACGTAGAATTAACATTGCCATGAGCCTCGTCACGTTAAACGTGCGTCGGCCAAATGAAACTGTAAAATAGTTAGAAAAGGAAATACTTTAAAATTCTGCTAATTTTTACAATTCTGTGCGAAAGAAAGCGAAAGAAATTATTTTAAGTTATCACAAATGGTTACCTAACACTTTTCAATCTACTTTAAGATATGGAACTACTTTCCCTCCAGCGTTCCCGACGTTACTGGGCACATGTCACTCAGTGCGCGTATTGAAATATGTGCAGGTAGGAGCGGTGACTTCCCCCCCCCCCCCCCCAAGGTTGATTTCAAAAGTGCTCACTTTCTCGTGGACAGCCTTTACCACGGCACGAAACCATAAAACGTCCTTAAAATCTTTGTAAGGAAACTTTTGAACGACCTGAAGGAGTGCTACGCAAGTTATGCTTCTAGAATTTGCTGCTTGGCTCAGGACTGTTTGCCATTTTACGTAGGACATCTTGTCCTATCAGCAGTCGGATGCCTCGTCACTTCCTGAGGATGTGGCAATATCACACGACTGTCACGAAGTCACGCTGAGAAAAAAAGGTTTTGTTGAATCAAATAAGATTTGTTTTTGTGCAACCAAATTATTTGTTTGTACATAGGGGCAATGAAACATTTTTGTTGCTGAAACCAAATTATTTTGTTGTTCTCAATTGGTTGTCCCAAACCGTAAGATTTTGCTGGCGTAAATAAAGATTTGTTTGTCTACGCGTACGTTAAACAGTTTGGGGCGATATAAAACAATTTTACAAGTTCGAGCGAGTTTCAAACCTATATCATCTACATCCGAGCGCTACGCCATAGTAATCTCAGATAATATGACAACTGATGACGCCGGAAAGATTTTAAGTAGATATACTTAAAATATTGGGCAACGTGCACAAACAAATATTTCAAGTTTTACAGCTTTACTTGTCAGTTTCTTGTTACATTGTTTTATTAATGTGTTTATACGACTGTTGAGCAACAATAGATGCACAAACAAACACGGTTACTATTTTAATTACCGCAAAAATACAAACAAACTCTCGAACTATATTTTAGAACGAAGCAGTCAAATGAGTGGCCAAACAAATATATACAGTCGATTCAACAGAATATTTAGGTGGTAGTCTAATTTTTTTTTGGCCCAACACAGAGATTTTGTTTATTCAAACATATATTTTGTTAGAAGAATAAAAGTAATTTTGTTGCTTTTGAAATTTTGTTTGCTCATCAATATGTTTTGTTAGGGCAACAAAAATATATATTTGTCCCTATGCAAACATCTATTTTGTTCGATTTTCTCTCAGCGCAGTTTGGGACGTGGACACACCTCGGCTATAGTCTATTCGCGTTTTCTTTACACTTTTTAAATCAAACCTTTGAAAAATCACCCCATGTATGGCGTGCTTGGTTGTTTCCTAAATACGCCATCTATCACAAGCGTTTTATATTTTATTAATATAAAAGCATCCTATTATAGGGTAAATTGAACTTTCAATTACTTATATTTTAATTATAAATTATATTTCGTTTATAATTAACACGAATAAAAACAGAGGGAAAATAGGTGTGTTGGTAATGCCTATTATATAATAGTTCTCATGCAAAATATTTTTTAAGCGAGTACGCACGAATGTGGCGCGTTATTACTTTGGTGTAATTCCGCTGACTTTGGTTAGGCTTTCTTTGCATGAGACGGAGGAATTTCCTGTAAATAGTACGTTAGCAGGGCTTCAGAAAAGTTTGAGGTCATAGTGAATGGACTTTACCTCATATTTATAGCTTATTTTCTCACGTGCGTTGTTCTGTGTACATTATGTTTTATGCTGCCTATACCAGCAGGATATTCAAGACGAAATTTGCTGCAGCAGTGGAAGAGATACTTGTGGATGAAGTGAGGAAATATACTTTGTTATATCTTCTGTCAAAAGTATCACTTTGGCCTTAAATTGTGTCGTCCTAATTTTCCTCGTAGCGATTTTGTAGTACAAATTCATTGTTGAATAAGTTTGTTCGTTTGACTGCAGACAACTCAAATGGCCGTCCCTTACTCAATAAGTAGACGCAGAAGATGTCTTAGACGCAGTCCTTGCACAACCCGCATACAGAGAGAATGACCACAGAAATATAAGGAATTTACGAAAGTTATAATACAGAAACTAATTAATTAAATAATAAATTACACGCATTCAAATGGTGCCGGTTCCTTGTGTTGGGAATATTTATAACAGTAATTGAAATCGATTGAACGAAGAACTCTGATAGCATTTGTCAACCAGGCGATGCGGGGACAACTGTGGAACAGCACATGAAAAATTTATTTACTGCCAGATTTTAAAGAATTGTGCCACACCTGTTTGCGAGAAACAAGACGAACGGATATATCCGGGATGAAAGTTCTGTTGATTCGTTTTGTCTTAAATGACGGCATAGAGACCGAAGAATGTCGTCAATCATTACGATGGCAGCCTTCCTGTAGCGTGAACCGCGCTGCAGTGTGTTTGAAATCCTGTCTCTTTTATTTTTACGAAACTAGTAAGCTGGACTCACAAACCGTCCGTCACATCCGTCAGTCGTCCGTTCGTCAGTCAGTCACGTGCCCTTCCACCAATCACAAGGCAACTTTTTTCCTATCCGTCAAATATTTTTCAAACATTAACTTTCGACGGAGTTACGGATGGGCCACCGCCATCTGACCACATTCTGTAAATGCGAGTACGCACTTTGAAATAAAATGCGAGGCGATGGATCTGTGTAGATATATTATCGTTGGTGGTACATTCAGGAACTTAAAATGAAAACAATAATTCACTATAAATTCTTATTGCGTACAAAAAATACCCCCCCCCCCCCCCCCACAAATGTTTCTCTCTTGAAAATGTGTTTACAACCAAAATATACCTCTAACTAAAGACAGATCTCTATGTAAAGTTGTCACACTGAAATTTTGCCGTACAGGATTGGCGGACAATGGATTGTTGTGATTCGCTTTCAATTGACAGGCGAAAAAACAGACGAAGGACTGACTGACGGACGGGCGACTGACAGATAAGACTGTTGTTTGTGAGTCCAGCTTAAACTTGCTCTTAAACACGAAAAGAAGGTACACCTCAGACTATAGGCTGTTCACTGTGAAGTGAGCACTTTTAAAGCCCTAGTTTCTTTTTTATTTCAACCATTTTTTATCCTTTAACCACGTATTTAAAAAAAAAAATATTGTCATAAGATTAATAAACACAGTATGTATATTCCACCGCACTTGGAAGTTAAAGTCCAAGGCTAAAATAAAATTCATTTAATGACCATTAGTCCAAAATAAACACCTTAAAAAAGTGCTCACTTTACCGTGAATAGCCTAGGCGCATTGGAAACATTATTTTAATGCCATACAACATAACTAAAAACGGCATTATTTTAGCTGCTGTTTCTCAAAATGTGCGTACCAGATTTATGCAAAACTACGATAAAGGAGTGCACTGGAATTTGCTACAGTGTAGCATACAGTAAAATTATAAGGACACCGCTTAAAGTCCCATAAAGGTTGTTCACGATAAAGTGAGCACTTTTGAAATCAACCTTAGAAAAATGTCACTGTCCCTGCCTGCGCATATTATAACAGGCTCCATAAAAGAAATGCGCCCAGTAAAGTTGGTAACGATGGATGGAAAGTAGTTCCATATCATAACATCGAATAAAAAGTGTTAGGTAACGATTTGTGATAACTATTATTATTTCTTTCGCTTTATGGTTTTTTTAACGCGTCGAAGTGTAAAAATGAGCAGATTTGTAAGATATTTACTGTTCTAATAATTTAACAGTTTCACTTGACCGAAGCATGAATAAAGTGGTGAGGCCGGTGACAGTGATAATTTTACATAAGGCGCAATAGTGCACAACGTGCATAGAAGCAGATCTTAAGCAGGGCTCTAAAAAAAAATGCTCATTTGACCGAGAACAGCCTATAGTTAGAAAGGTAAGACGAGAACTCTGCACGTGAGTTTACAATTTTTGCGCGTAAAGGCGATATCTCGTTGCACACGCCGGTCGGTGACAGCCGTAGCGCTTCGTCGGTTGTTGCCACTCACGCACAAACACGCCCCTCGCGAGATGGCAGCCTTGAAGGGGGGACGTAGCCTTGCCATCTTGGATTTACGTATTTTCCTCATTAACTTAATTTTCAGAGTCGATATTTAAAAACCAAGCTAGTCAACACATAGGGAACATTTTAACAGTTATTTCTAAATCCCGCTTATGATTAGTGTCACATCTGTAACCTTAATCAAACATTATCTAATTATTTAATAATTCCAGTTCCACGTGGGAAAATACAGGGATATTTGAAACCCTACTAATTAAAAAAAAATTGTTAAGTAGTCGTCCATGTTATGTCTAGCTTTGATTTTTTTTTTTCTGGTCATACATTTTCATTATGAAGATTTGTAAGAAAATTCGAAGATGGAGTGGATACTACCCCCTTGAGACTCGTATTCACAGAAATTCTTCGTTTTGGCGTCGTAATTTCGAGTTCATGGTAATTACAGACAATGTACGATTATATAAAATTTACGCTTTACGTGTAATTTTTTATTTTCGTTCTCTATTTTAATGGTGAGTTATCTGCTAGTTGTAAAAATTCGAGAACAAATTTATATTTTATCGATAACTTCTTTCCTTTTGTTGTAAGCAGAGAACAGCATACAGTGCAAATTAGATACGTATGTATTAAACCAACTGGTGAATTGTAAATTTTCTGTAATCAAACATTTCCAACGATCCAATGATACTCATGAAACGAAACTGAAGTTACGACGCGAGAACGAAGACTTTCTGCAAAAGGCGCGAAGCCTTGTCTTAAACGCGAAGCCACTAGACTTCGCAAAGTAGCGTGGAACGGACTATACACCCTGCGCCAGATGGCGTTTTCGGGAACACTTCCCACGACCAGAGTAATAGCGATGGTGGCACCGCGACTTGCAGGGGCCGAGCATACACGTCACGGCACATTGGGGCACCCCCGACACTTAAGGGATAATAAAAGTAATTACAGTAGCCCTCCGAGTTGTCCCACCTTCCTAGCACCTGGAATGTTTTTGGGGAGAGAGAGAGAGAGAGAGAGCGAGAGAGCAGGCACGAAAGGAAACTCGAGTCGCGAGGCCGCTCCCAAAGTTTTTGCCCTCGCACTCCCTCTGGTGTAATGATAGTCGCCCGCGTCCTACCGCCGAGGTTGGCTGCCCTGGGTGGCCCCGTCGTGCGCCCGTCTTGGCGAGCGAATGAAGGCTGTTTCGTTGCCTCGTCGTTAGATCTCGGCTTCCCGGAGGTACAGAAGTTGTTTACAGCTTGGGAGGAGTGCATTTACATACCGTCTGTTCCTGGAAGCTGCTTTGTCGCCGGACTGCCCTGCATACTGATTGGATATTAATTGCAATGGCTATCATTTACAACATCGGGCCACGGACACCTAGCTTAACCCGTTACGTCACACATTTATTTCTGAGTTAAAGTGTTACAATCGCGTGATTTTTTCGGTATGTGCTGTATTTGTGTTGAGCATTTTCCTCGCAGCCAATGAACAATGTGTTGTGTGCACGATGATATTGGCACTAACCATTCGTATCAAAGTGGCATTGAGAATTCCACGAATCAGATTAACCACAAGGTAGCATTTCAAATACTAGGCACTTATGCCTTGCTGTGTACTGTTATGTTAATAGTTTCCAATCCTTCACATGAAGATTCATCGGTATCTCATGATGGTAGAGCAATGTGGGGTAAATGAATAGAAAGAATTATAGGTGACTATATGGTTACATAATTGGACATCCTGAAATTACATAAAACACTTAAAGGTCGGGTGAGCATTGTTTTTATAACTGCATTTACTATCTTATTGAGGGCCACGTTATTGTACTGTGTTTGTCCCACCTTGAGAAGTACCCGGAGGCTGTTGAAGTATGGTGGGTTACAGCGGTCGGCTCAACAGTCTTATTGGGACGTCAATCTCACGCCTTCCGCCGCTCCGCATTGCCCTCATGTCGACGTCGCATGACGCAAACATGGCCTGACACCCTCGCTGGTCGAGGGGATTCCTGCTTATCGGGGTTTGGGCAGTGCGAACCCTGATTGCGCCAACTGGCTGTCCTGATTACAGCTCCTGTGCGATGGCGTGTTCAGGCGGGCCGTCGAACTAAGACCCGCCCACGACATCGTAACAGTACAGAGGCGGTCGTATCTTTCTTTCATTTACGACGCGTCCACGATCGTGGCCATGGCGACTCAACTGGTTAAGAGTGGGATGGACCCCCGCGCCCAAGGTCAAGAAGCGAGGGAGCGATACGGGCGACATTAATACCTCTGCCTAGTGCCTCATCGCTCTCATATGCGAAAGGCGTGCAGTGTTTCCGTCGTAACGCTGTACTGTGCAAATTAGATCTGTAACAGTGGCACTTTACTACACTCGATAAAAGCCCGCAGATCAAACTACGTGCGTATAATCGTACCTTTCTCTTACCGCTTAAGGAAACTGCATAGGCAAGTTCTAAAAAATTCTATATTTGACCATTTTCACGAATTTTTTTCTTCGAGAATACACTCGATATGAAAAAAGTAAAAAAAAAAAAATTTAAAAAAAATTGGGGCCTGGATAATATTTTTTTTTTCTTTTCTGACAAAAAAGTCGTATTTGCAGAACATTTATTTACCAAGATACGCGTATTCGCGCAAACAAATATTTCACAAAAATTGCATTCGGCTGAGTTGGGGACATGGCCGTTTGTTTTGCGTGAATACGTCTACGTTGACGCACTCGGACGCCTTGATGTTTATTGTATGTTCCCAGCACCGCTTCACTCGATCATATGGGATTTTACGGGTATCACTGGATTGCTTTTGATATGCTCTTTCCAGCCGTATACGATTTCTGTATTTCGACTTGGCTTTTTGACGAGTATAGGTCGTAATTGCGTTAAGTTTTCTGAATATTTTTTTACATTAAACTCATACAATTTCATCATAACCATGCCACACAAAACATGCAATCGATTGATCTTGATGAGGGCTGTCGATTGAAACTTAAATGAGCGTCGTAGCTTCTTGTAGTCAAAAGTTATACAACGCGGAAGTTATAAGACGCGGCGAAACGAACTCAAAATTGAGCCCTCTGGATTGCCACCACTATAGCCTCAAATATAAAGAAGTATTCGCGTCAAAATGTGGATGCCCATCGCGTTCTCAACAGAAGGCCGTGGATGTTGAGACGAAAGTCTTAAATAAATCACAAGCACCGGCATCGCACGCTGCATGCGACTCCTGACGGACTCGACACGCGTGCGTAAACGCAAACAGAACCTCCCCCCCCCCCCTTCAATTTCGTGCCGGCCCCTTACATATTCCGGCGTCAGCAGCACGAATCGCCGTGCGTGCCCAGTCACCCTCGCCGCCCGCCGCGCACTAACATGGCACGGGAGAGCACAGCCTCACCCACTCTTTGTGCGCTGACAGGAAATGAAGTGGAGAATAGGGAGGGGCTGACCCGGGAATGGAACCCCCTTCATTTGCTCCCTTGACGCGCGAGGAACTATGGACTGCGGTTAAGTGCATGAGCACCATTGAAGGCTTTGCTTGATTACTTCTTTAAGGACGTGCCGTGTCCTTCCGCCACATAGGCTACATAAATAACAGGCTGTTCACGATATTCTGAGCACTTTCGAGAAATGTCTCTGCGCCTCCGGCATACAGGCTATGTTAGCGGCTAAGCTGATTCTCATGCGCCTAGTAACGTCGGCAAAGATGAAACATTGAGCTATAAGTTTTAGGTAAACATTTGCGGAAACTGAAATTATAAATTATTCTTTCTGTTTTCTTTTTTTTTTTAATCCACATAAGTGTAAGAATTAGCAAATTTGTAGAATAATTACTTTTGTAACATTTTCACATTTTTACTTGACCGACGCATGAATAATGTAATCAGGCCCATGGCAATGTTAATTTCACATATGGTGGGATTAAACGCAACGTGCTTATAAGTATGTGGTATGTAAAACGGGAGTCTGGCGCATGTATTTAAATGGGAGGCTGTGCGGCTGGCGATCTTCGGCTCGACTCAGGATGCTCGGAAGCCATCGACTCGGGTTTGACGAACGTACCCGAAGGTGCTAGCAGTTACGTCCACTAATTCTTCAAGCATATTTGTTTCTGGTAGCTATATTGGTTCTATAGGCATTGGGTATGTCAAATCGTAAATATTTTGTTTTTGTCCGATTTAAAAATAATTAATTATGTATATATGTTTTAATATGTATGGATAGAGATAGACGGCAAACCCATGGACTAATCTTTGATGGAAAGATTGATGGGAAAAGGGAAAATTGAAAGTTTGATGGAAAGATTATAAAAGATTGTGAAAATTGATGGGAAGCTTGAAAGATTGATTGATTGCTAGAGATTGATGGAAAGAGTGCTGAGGAGGACGAGGATTACTAAATATTGATGTAAAGATTTAAATATTAGTGGAAAGATTGCTAAAGATTGATAGAAATATTGCTGAGGAGGTGGATTGCGGAAGATTGATGGAAAGGTTGTGAAATACTGCGAAAGATTGATCGAAAAATTAAAATATTTATGGAAAGATTGCTGAGGTGGAGGATGGCTAAATATTAATGGAAATATTGCGAAATATTGATGGAAATATTGCGAAATATTGATGGAAAGACTGTGAAAGATTGATGGGAAGATTTAAAGATTGATGAAAAGATTGCTCAATATTGATGGAAAGATTGTTGAATAAGTGGATTAGTAAAGATTGATGAAAAGATTGCAAAAGATTGTGGTGCTGATTGCAAAATACTGATGGAAAGATTGTAATACTGCGAAATATTGATGGAAAGATTGTTAAAGATTGCTAAAGATTGATGGAAAGATTGTGAAAGATTGCGATATATTGATGGAATGATTAAAATATTGATGGAACTATAGTTAAAAATTGATGGAAATATTGCGAAACATTGATGGAAAGATTTTGAAAGATCGCCGGAAAGATAGATGGAAAGATTGTCAAAGATTGATGGAAAGATTGTTAAAGATTGATGGAAAGATTGCTGAGGAGGTCTATTAAATATTGATGGAAAAAATTGTAAAATATTGAAAGATTGTGGTGCTGATTGTAAGATATTTATGAAAACATTGAACGATTGTGAAATATTGATGGACATATTTTTAAAAAATATTAGTGGAAGGATTGTGAAATATTTATGGACATATTTAAGAGATATTGATGGAAGGATTGTGAAAGATTGATGGAAAGAATGAAAGATTGATATATATATATATACACACACACACGAGGGTGATAAACAGTGCTCTTCTCAGACACCAATACTTCGATCAATCTTTCATTCTTTCCATATATATATATATATATATATATATATATATATATATATATATATATATATATATATATATATATATATATATATATATATATACATATTGATGGAAACATTGAAAGATTGTGAAATATTGATGGAAAGATTTGAGAAATACTGATGGAAAGAATGAAAGATTGATCGAAGTATTGGTTTCTGAGAAGAGCACGAAAGATAAGGCTGTTTATCACCTTCGTATGTATATATATAATCTTTCCATCAATATTTTTCAATCTTTCAATGTGTCCATCAATATATTGCAATCAGCACCACAATCTTTCAGTATTTTGCAATTTTTTCATCAATCTTGAATAATCCTCCTCCTCCTCGGCAATGTATATATATATATATATATATATATATATATATATATATATATATATATATATATATACACACACACATATATATATAATATATACACAACTAATTTTTGTGAAGAATCACCTCCCATAGTTTGTCTGTGATTTTTAGCAACACGCTATATATGACAGATCGTAGTAATATTATAATAAATTAATACATTTATAACACATTAACCTGTTGCTGATTTTTTTCAGTACTATTAGCTTAATCGTAATCTCCATTAGATACACTAGGCAGCATTCTCATTTACGTTACGTGACGTATCAATCATAGTACATGCTGCAATTTTGTGACCGCTGAAACACCCCCCAAATTTCAAACTCAGGGCTAAAGAGGAAATCGAACCAGTGATTAGCAGGCAGGCTATTTGTACCGCTCCTGCCTCTCCCCACATTAATAGACGCCAACATTTACTGATTACTTTTCAGATGCGGCTATACGATGAGAGAGACACGAACTATGACTAGTTCTTTTTTTTTTTAACGCATGTACGATGTTTGCGATTACCAACCGCCTACAGATAAGCCAGAATTGGGCCATTGAAGCATCCTATTGGCTCTTGAATTGCATTTATTGAGGTTTGAAAAACACATTTGATTGTAAATTAATCAACGAATAAGGTATGTGTTTTCCTGCAATGAGAAAATTCACTCCAGACGAAATGTTATGTTATGTTATGTAATTACGAGAAATAAACATATTTACTATAGTTATACTATTTGTATTGCTATTTATATGACTACACCCCTAAGTGTACCTATAGTTTTAGAGCCAAAATTATGCTGTGAATTGCGATAAAACCGAACTAACACTGAAATGCAAGTTTCATCGCTTATCACCGAAATTCCAGTTAAAACACAAAATAAACAAATTTAGCCCAAATGTAGGGCCTATTATTATTTTATCTGTGGAACTATGACCAACAATTTGTATCTAAAATTGTATAAACTGCGTGATGGTAAGAATAATTTAAGTTTTCAGATACGAGAAGAAAAAATTAATCTTATGCTGTTGTCATTAAGGCTGAGTGAATAACAGCAGTAAATATTGAATACTGTTTGGGTGAGAAATAATAATTGAATGAGAATATCAGAATTGTAAAAGCAAATATGAAATTTTTTTATTACAGTATTGAATGTATTTTTCTCTATAAAAATATCCAAGCCTTCCGTGTAACACTGTAACAAACAATCCACACTGTTTAGTAACCTCAACATACAAGTTACAAAGAAACAAAACATTTAAAAAGTTATTTTAAACCTATGGTAATTCTCTGCGTTACCTTTGTTCAAATAAATTGTTTTCTCTTGTTTCAACAATTGCATAAACATTATAAAATTTTAATGTAAATATTAATATCAGAATAAATTATCGACAACTTTTAATAATAAAATTTGCATTAAGATAACACAGCTAATATTGCACAATCTTAGTTATGACGTTTCAGTTTCTAAGACTTCCATAATACAACCAATACCACCGAAAGCAGGTATTTCTAAAAAACTAAATTTACTTTAAAATAACACCACAAAATCTTGCCCCTACCTATAACTAAGATGAGAAATAAAGAACCACCATAGGCTCAATAATAACCCTTTCGACAGGGAAGAATTAAAAACTGTTACATGCATTGATCGAAAATGTTATAGGGGAGATATAGGTAGGAAGCATGCTCTCTATTAGTGGGAAGATAAATAGAGAGGCAGGCGACCTCATTAAACAAAGAACTCAAGCACAACAAACCCACGAATAGGTATGTCTACTCAGTGACGTAAGATACTATTGTTGCTTAGAGAGGAAAAAAAAATTGCTTGGAATGAGGATTCTCGTTTGAGAACACACTAAAAAAAAAATATAGGGTTTTCCGTTCTGCGAAGGGATCCGGTCATTGCGTTCCTTCTGTGGTCGATTGCACAACGTAGAGAACACTGTCTTCTCAAAAAATAGAATAATGATTTATGGTTTAAAATAAGTATTTCGTTGCTCTTGCCAAGAACGGTACATTTTGAAGATTGCGCTGTAAATGAACACACTTCAAATGTGTTTTCAAATCCAGTAGGCCCTAATAATAAATATGGTAAGTAACTGTTCAGTTATATTGTGATGCCAGTAAATTAAATCTCTTAAAAGTAAGATGGAAAGAAATACACGGAAAATATGGATAAAAGCAAACAATGATTCCAAAAAAAATCAGCTTTTGTATGGAAAACTCTACTTCAGGTTTGTTTCTTGCAATTTCATATCAGCCAAAACGAAAGCGCTAGATAGCTGCATAAGAGTAACATAAATCACGGTTACGGGAACAAATTGAGTACTTTAACTTAATTTAATCTGAATCCAACGTTTCGTCTGAATGACTGGCAATGAGTAGTTCACGTCGCTGTTCAGGACTGTTCGCGCCAGGTTTTCATGTCGTGGTCAATTTAATGTGTCGGCCGACAACTTTGCACACAGAGTTCTGGTACAGCAGAGAGAAGAGATAAACTGCACACAGCAGTAGAACCCTCTGCACACTACTGTCGCCTTGTCCCTTTCAAATGCATCCCACGCGGCCTCTAAGGACTTCAGTAAGTCTCTCAGCGTTTTTGATAGCACAGTTAATAATCAAGACTCGCACTCTTTAGTTCGTGGATTCAGCACCTTTAGAATGAAATAACATATTTACATTACTAGAGCCCTGAAAAATTCGCGAGTTCAGTGACCTCCAGGCTATACTCTACAGTCTTATGTACAAGTATGCCGATATAAACTGCACATTGGTTGTCTGCTGTCACGGTGGAAGGCGACGATTGGACCAGCCTTCTCCAGGAGGTGTCAAACTCCGGGTGGACCAATGGCTGTAGTGTAGCCAGAAACGAATCCACGAATTTTCCAGGTCTCTTTACATCACACATGCAGCCAAATTTTCTGAACACGCCTTTTATCCGCTTCGTGAGTTGATTTCTTCCGATGGTATGCGTCTAGAAACGAATAACAAAAATAAAATAAAACTCACGTTTACTCAGTCGAACGTGCATATATTTCGTCAAATAAAAATATTGTAATTTATTTGTATGGCTGGACACGACTCGTCAGGTTTCATGCTGTCAGAACTAAGCCTGACACTTTGCCATAGAGCCATAGAGCTATAGTTGCGTGAACGAGGTCCCAAAAAAAATACTCACAAATATAAAAAGGATGCCTGTTTTGTACGCCAGGCACGAATTCCAAGACAGGGCAGTCACGGCCAAAAATAAAATTCACGCGGCACGACCGGGCAGGCCAAGAAAGACATTTTCGTTTGCCCGTGGGTCGGCCCGGAGCCAGCTGTCACTTCGACTGTTTTGCAGAGAGCGGGGAAACTAATTCACAGGGCGAGAGCTGGACGTCACTCTTGCCGGCGCGTCGATCGTCACGCCTCGGAGCCTCGGCGTTGCCATCCATCAGCTCCTACCCACCCTTCGCCAGGAGCGAGTGGTATGCACGCAGGCCGTTGAAATCCGGCCTCTGCTTGTTCTCGTTAGCGAGTGTACATCCCTCCCCTACCCTCTACAAACCCCCTCCCGCCCATCCCCTTGAATGCTGACAATGTAGCGTTAATTAAAACAAGCGTTAATTAAGTAAACAAACTCAAAACTCTTCTTCTTCCACCGCCGCCAGTGTCTGTCCTACCTCAGGTCTCTCCCCCTCCCCCTTCCCACCCGCGCTTCCCCTCACGGCACCCTCTCACCATCACCAACTCACTCCCGCCGCTGTTGATAAATGTAATGAATGGAGTGAGAGAATGCAGTTTCTGGCAGGAAGCGAAGATAAACAAAACGTGAATTGGGTAAGTTGCGAACGGGACGGAAAGATTGTGGCGTTCGAGAGCGAAGAGGAGGAGTGAGAAAAAGTAGAAAATGAGGGGGGAGGAAAAGCGGTTGGCAAGGGAAGTGTTGGGATGTGGCGGAGAAGGGGAGGAGGGGCGAATTTGCGTGCAACTTGGCGCAGTCGTTAATTGATTTGTTGTTCTGGCAAGGGACGCCGAAAAGTTTTCACCCCCTCGCTCCTCTCTTTCTCTCTCCATCCTTGACTGTTTCTCCCCGGCGCGACCGATACTTGCGACGCGAACCGTTTTGAAGTAGTCTGGCCGGGGGGGGGGGGGGGGGGCTTACTGCTCCATATTCATGGCGCGGAAAATGTTCCAGTGTTGCCACACGTGGCGAGGGGGGGAGAAATATCCCGCTGGAGTGGAAGTTTCCCCGGAACAACTCCGGTTGGTTACGGCGCTTTCGTTGGTGAGGTAGTCGCAGGCTGCTTCAGCGAACGTAAAGAAAACGTCGAAATATCATCATTTGAAACATGGCGGTTAAAATAATACGTCACGGGGTACCCAATAATACAGAGATGAACAGTGGCGTGTGGAGAACTATTTCGAGGTGAGTTGGCGTTAACTCTGTTCTGTACCATGTTGCTTGTTATAGGCTGTTCACGATAAGTGAGCACTTTTGAAAGCCCTCTCATTTGGAATAACAGTCAAAAAATATATTTTTTTTTATTTTAGCCCCTTAGACGTTGACTTCAGAGTTCGGTGGAATATACATGCTAAAAAAATGGCTAAAAGAAAAAAATAACTAGAGCCTCAAAGGTTCTCACTTTACCGTGAACAGCCTATAGTTTACACTTCCACCTAAAGCATAGCCACAGGACGCGTGTATAGGGTAGAGACCCGAGAACTTCGTTGTTACATTAAGCAACAAGTTAGACTCCACAGTCCTTTGTGAAGCCGAACCTAAGTTAGTTGTTCATTGTATGTTTCGCCATTTCAATCACCGATCAGGTAGCACAGGATTCAGTGCTTGTTTCCCCTACAGGTTCATTATTGGTCGAAAGTCACCCGGGGCGTGTCTAGCAAACTGCAGTCCAATAGACGCAAAACTTCGTGGTACATGCGGATACAGTTTAACATGTCCTAAATTTCACTCGCGGAATTCTCGGGTCTCTTAGTAATGGGTCCCTTGCTGCTCGCTCGCGAGTGGTCGGTATGATTGATGCTTCGTGCACCGAGAATGTACAGTAGTGAGCAAGCAACAGCTTATAGGTCGTTCGCGGTAAAGTGAGCCTTTTTTTAAGCTATTTCATGAGACATAATAACCAATAAATACATTTAAATATGGCCTCGGGCTTTTGGTTTTGGGTATGGTACATGTATACACTGTGTGTATTACTCACATGGCAGGGTTGACGTTAACAAGTGGGTGGAAGGATATAAATTGTTGGAAATAAAAAAGTAACTAGGGCTTTAAAAGTGCTCACTTTACCGTGAACGACCTATATCTTGCAACACTCCGCTACCCGCTACTGGAGATGAAACAGCTGCTTACACTCCCGTCTTCAGCAGCACACGCCAGCAAAATGTTGACACTGGCCAAGCAATGTTTCGGAACACACTCCCGCCGATCTGTGCCTGGTAGCTCACTTGCCGGCTTGCAGCCCAGCCAATAGGAACTATTCTCAGCCCGCGGTAGCCAATCAGACACAAGGCCCGTTACCAGAGCTTCGCACAGCCAATCAGTGAATGTGTGTGACCTCGCCAAACGAACCGCAACGCCATTGTATTCGTCTACTCTGTGAATACGTGCTTAGCTTCATACGTGTACAGCTTCGTTCGTTATATTGCAACGTGACATTACGTGTCACCAAAACATCCACTCTTCTATATAAATATTTAGGAAATATTTCTCAACTCGAAGACATTATTGCAAGTGCATTTTATTCGCATGGAACATGTTTGAACGCTGTTCACGATAAAGTGAGCACTTTTGAAATCAAACCTTAAAAAGATGCCACTGCTCCTACCTGAATATATTTCTCAGGCGCACTGATTGACATGCGCCTATTAAAGTTGACAATGATGGAGGGAAAGTAGTTCCATATCTTAACATCGAATAAAAAGTGTTAGGTGACCATTTGTGATAACTTAAATCATTTCTTTCGCTTGCAGTTATTTTCAATACATCGAAGTGTAAAAATGAGCAGATTTGTAAAATATTTACTCGACTAATAATTTCAGAGTTTTATTTGAAGGACACGTGAATAAAGTGGTTAGACCCACGGCAATGTTAATGTTACATAAGGCGGAAGAAAACACAGCGTGCATACAAGTAGATCTTAAGCAGGGCTTTCAAAAGTGCTCAGTTTACCGTGAACAACCTATATATCACATAGTTTTGCTTCATGGCATGCCAAAATGACTATAATTTAATGGGTTCAGGACGTGCAAATAAGGTGAACAAAAACATTTATGGAAACTTAAACAATTGTGACTCGAAGGCAATGTCTTAGTTCACTTTAATGTATGTTTAGCAAAAATATTTCCCCAAAAATCATAGACTGCTACAAATCGAAACATTAAAAAAATTTCACCTATTTTAAAGAATTTTCAAAAATCGTGAAAACATTTCATAGCGTGATTTTAAAGATTAACTCATGGAAATTCATCTCAGTGTGAAGTAATTCATTTATATGAGTTAGGTTTTGTTATTTGTACGTCCAAAAACACTATAATTAAAAAGTGTGGACCATATTACATGTTTAAAGTATTTTCTGAAACTCTTTTTTTCAGAAATGGAAGTTCTTCTAGCACACCGTGTTTAAAAGAAGTCTTTTTTTCAAAAACTCTACTCTATATGAAAAAATGAAATACTATTCGTGTTCCAGCCCTTAATTTATGGAACAAAATATTTCGTCTATGAACATTAAAATAATTACGAAACATACATAGTAATTTTTTAGAACTCTGGACGGTTGTCATTTTTAAACCTGTGTGTGAATTTTCTTAGTCATCATACTTGTTCAGACAGTTTTAAACGATCTGTTTTTCACTAGATTTCTAAAACGAACTTATTCTTTTCAAAGAGGACAGAGCGCGACGAAAGATATGGTCGCATTCATGATGTAAACTGAATGAATAATGCAGAATATCCGAGGCTGTAGTTTCTCCACGAACTGTAAAACACATTACTTTTTTCGATTAATGTTCAAAACTGATTTTTAAAGGCGGTAACTGTCTTTGCAGTTGGAGCTGAAAGCTTCTTATTATGGAAACTATATAAAACGGAACACCGTGAATTTGAATATTTGCCATTGGAGAAGGGTCTTGATTTCTGCAAGATATATGACATTATTTCGTTGAAATAACTTGGGTTGCCACCTTTACCTATCATTAAATTTCCCTACAAGGAAGAGAATTGAGTTTTACAGTTCAACTATTAAGCATATGGGTGTATTTCGTTATTTCCCTAGACCCTGCTGTTTCTGAAGAATTAATTTTCCTTGTAGAAAAATGGTAGTATAATGCATTTAAGTGAACAACGTACATTTCACTTGAGGTTTTTTTTTATGCATATTACTGATGTCTCTATTTTACTCTAGTCTATCACCTTGAATGTACTGATAGTTCATCATCTTCAGGTACGCCAAGTCTTCAACTTAACAATTTTGTTAATTTGTATCTTTTCGGCAATGTACGCTACTGTGATGGCGGTAGATCTAAATGCGTAAAGAGGAAAAATGAAAGTTTTATATTCTTACTTGTAGTACGTTTTAGAGCAGTTTCCTCTTGTATAGTCTATTTGACTAAAATTTTAGATTTATTACTTACAGAGTAGACGGTAACAAAGATTATCGTGTGAAAACGTGCGACAGAGTGCTTCTTTTACCTCCTGAAGGTATACTAATTGAAACAAAGAAAAAGGGAAGAAATTAACTAAATATCGAGATTTCTTTTCCGACAATGACTGCTAATGTATTGCTCGAAGTGTTAGGACAAACACTTATAGTAGGGAAATAAAAAAAAAGAATCAAGAATTTGGAATTTATTACAGCTGTCATTACTGTCTTTACTTTGGCTACTAGTTGAATTATCAGTCCTTTTAAACACAACGACGTATATTCTGCTGTTCGGGATCTGCAATATTACTATACGTTGGAGAATTTTAAGACGTGTCGAAATTCCTGTATGTCGGATTTTTTGTTTTAAACTCAATTAAACAGCAGATAATGTTGAGAAAAAAAAATGTGTCGTCGCTTGTTTGAGCCTTGGTCGCGTGTGTTCAACTATCCATAAATTTATCAACATCCAAATGTACGACCGGTTTAAAAGCCATAAATTTATCAACATCCAAATGTACGACCGGTTTAAAAGCCATACACTTATCAACATCCAAATGTACGACCGGTTTAAAAGCCATAAATTTATCAACGTCCAAATGTACGACCGGTTTGAAAGCTATAAATTTATCAACATCCAAATGTACGACCGGTTTAAAAGCTATAAATTGTGGCAGTGGCAGGTGGATATTGTTCGTGAACTGTTCCAGCCTGTTTTCGTATTTCTCACAGGGGGGGGGGGGGGGAACATGAGCTGTGTTTTTACTCTGCTTTGGTTCAGCGGAGAAATTCCGGTTGCGTAGAATATAGGGGCGTTCAAATTGCACATCGTGTTGGAGTAGCTCACAGCAGAACTCTTCACTCACGAACTACATGCTACCGATTCCCCATCATCTTCCTGGGAGTAGAAGCGCCTACATGCCCCTGGTTCGCCCATATCGTGGTGTCGCCGATGAAAATTCTCTCAGGAATAATCATTGCTTCCATTTAAGAGTGGGATGGACAAGCGCTTCCGAGGTCAAGAAGCGAGGGAGCGATACGGGCTATACTAACACGCACGCCTGGCGCCTCATCGCTCCTACGCGCAAGGCGTGCAGTGTTTCCGGCGTAACGCTGTACCGTGTAAATATGGTCTGTGACATGGGGGTTTTATTACACGCGATGAAAGCCCACAGATTAAACTACTCCCGTGTCTTTGTACTTTTCTCTTGCCGCTTAAGGAAACTGCTAGGCAAGCTTTAAAAATGCAATATTTGACCATTTTCACGAAAAATTTATCTCCGAGAATACACTGAATATGACAAAAGTAAAAACAAAAACATAGGGGCACAAATAGTTGTTTCTTTTATATTTACTGACAAAAGGTCGCAATTGCAGAACATTTATTTACTGAGATACGCGTATTCGCTAAAACAACTATTTCACAAAAAAAGCCCAGGTCCATCCCACACTTAAGAACAACGGTTAACCAGAAGAAAAAATTTGTCGTGATTTAAACTTGTTTGTTCGACTGCACAGTGTTCTCGCATACTCGAGCCTTTAGCTGCCTGTTCGTTTGCCGCGGCCCAGTGAGTGGCCAGTTTTATCCCAGGGCAAGTAGCACAGGATTCATCTGTTTTCTCGTAGGCTTGTTACAGGATGTTAGTGACTAATCGAGCACCTTACAAGTCCTGCTCAATGATGCCGTGTGGTGAACTGTTGCAAGGTAAGCTGGCGTTGGCTGTGTGCTGTGCCCTGTTGCTCGCTAGTATACACTTCCACACCAGTAAACCGTAGCTCGGCGGCTGACGCCACAGGACGCGTGTAATGGGATCCCTCGCTGCTCGCTTGTGAGTGGTCGGAATACATTCAGTTTCCCTGGGCTGCACGGTGGTGCATCGAGAATGTACAGCAGTGAGCAAGCACCAGCTTACCTTGCAACACTTCACCACACGCCACTGCCGCTTAAAGGGCTCGCCTACCCGACGATTGAACAACGTTGCGGAGTGTTTGATATACACATTTCCCTACGGAAATATCAAATTTACGTCCAATGTGCTGATTTACAGGAAGATCGTACTTTTTCTTAACGAATTCTGTCGAGTGCTTTCAAGACGCCACGTGCTTTAGAAACACAATTTCAGAGTACTGCAACATAACATAAAGAACGCATTTTTCTAAACGCTGAATCTCCAAATACACACGTCAGATACGTGCAAAAAGGCCTCAAGGACCTTGCATTATAGGGTTGCCGATTAATGTGCCCATAGGTACACGCAGCGCGACGACGAGAACATAGCACTCCAGCTTGGGCTTAACGGCGATGGCACGCTTGTTGCGCATAACAGCGTCGCCCATATCGCATTGCCCCCCCCCCCTCCTCCTCCCCCACCTCCTCCCCATGCTTCACTGACTCAGACGCCAAAACAGCACCTCCAGGTCGCCGGCCCTCTTAAGATCTACCTTTCTTATTATTTCGTTTCCTTGTATGTAAATTTTGCATTAATATAGAACTAAGAGCCTTATTCGTACGCCAGTCAAGTGAAAAAGTAAAATTGCTTGGGATAGTTAGATGTTCTACTAATAAGACAGTTCGTAAACATTAGTGTACATAGCAGAAAAGCACACTTGATGTGTAGTAAATGTAAACATCACTTCTTGCAAATAACATCAAGACTTATAGCTATTTTATCTTAATTCGTTGCCAACTTAACTGGGAGCCTGCATACCATCTCTGCAATTAACAGGTAGTGATTTTTTTTTCAAAGGTTGATTTCGGAAGTACTCACTTTACCGTGAACAGCCTGTACTGATCCAGTCTGCCAAGGCGTGTCTTCTAGACAGTAACTTAATCAAATCGCAAATCTAGCTTATCTCCAAATGAATTCGCAAATTTTTTGCAAGGTTTCGTATTTCCTTCCCTTGCTAATAAATTACGAATTGGGAAGTTACTTATTTAAAAAAAGAAATTCGCCATTATTTTGCAATCGTGAAATTTAATGCATGATAAAGGTGGCAACCCAAGTTATTTTATATGTACAGTATGAAATACAATTACAAATAGTTCTGTTGGTATTACTATCAACGTTAACAATGTTGGAGCTGAGAGATTCTTATTATGGAAACAATTTAAAAGGGAACACTACGTTTTTGGATATTTGCAAATAGAGAAAGGTATGAATTTATACAAGACATATGGAAATATTTCATTTAACAATATTTGGATGGTACCTACAATCCATCAGATTGCTGTCCTTATTTTAATAGTCTTAATGGTTCCTACCATCATAATTTTTCCTCATAGCCAAAAGACGGTATCTTCACGACACATTATTAAAAACAAAATGTTCGCGGAATTTATAAAGAGACTGCAGCGAAGTGTAGTACAAACTTCCTTTCAGTAATAATAAAATATCGCCATATTAAGTCTCGTGATGATACGCAGATAGACGAGAAACGCTTGCCTGTTTAGTGCCTTGATCATACAGTCGATAAGACTTCGACTCGCTGTCGATTGTTGGCATTATCGTTTCCTTGCGTTGGAACCTCGAAAGTAAAAAGTAGGCGTAATTTAAATATTCGATCCAACAACGGAATTTCTTACAAAGCCTTAAAATGTCGTTTACGGGTAATTTTCATATACATTTGCTAAATGCATGTTTAAATTATGTAATTGCAAACTGTCATATTGTAATTGTGTGATTTTTCAGTAGCATTATTTGCTCATTTAGCAGTAGCAAGATTTTATATAAAAAACGTTGGTTACGTTGAACACTCGAAATTTCAAGGATGTATTTGACTTTTCATATTTTATCGTGGTTTAAGGAATTTATTGAAGGACGGTGAACGCAACACAGTCAATTAATAAACAAACCAGCATCTGGTTTTTAATTTGTTGAGCCATGTGAGTGGAGCCTTTAATTACATTCGAACTGCACAGTTCCATTGACTGAAAGTGACGTGAACTCCGGCCATGCAAGTCTCCGAACCACGGAAAGTCTTCTCGGTGTTTATGCCTAGTGGCTGGAGGGGACGTGAGCTCTCGATTCTGGTGGTCTCCGAACCATGCGACTTCTAGTCATTGGAGTGAAGAAGTTCGGGCTACTCCTTTACGTAGAAGTCTTGGGAGCCGATGAAGGTGAAGCGAGGTGAGAATGGAGCGGCGCGGGAATGCAATGGCGGTGGGAAACGGGAGATCCCTGATAAAACCCACCGATCAGCGGCATCGTCCGGCATAGTTCTCATTTCCGATCATCTGGGAGCGGCCCCGCCAGAAATCGAACCCGTTTCGCCTGGGTGGGAGGTGAGTAGACTAACCACTACACCACCACGGCTCCAAGTATAGTCCGTGACGGTCGCAATACGAGATGCTGGCAAAATGTTACGCAGATGTGTAACTGGGCGTCGGAGCGATATCTGTCAAGAATTGTGTGATGGGATAATGTCCGCAGCACCCACTGCTTACATCAATGTTGCCCCTCACTGTGAGATTACATTCCGGTCACATCGCTCCACGGTAACGATTTTTTTCTAATAAAATAGGCGAAAAACCAACACTGCTTTTATTTTCAAAAAATCAGGGTGTGGCCAGGGGCGGAATGATCAGGGTTGGGATACTGGATATCTCATTGAGGCCCTCATAGCTAAAAGCCCCTTACACCTGCAGTAAAAAGAATATAGTTAACAAGGGGTGCTAAGAGAGTGCAGGTATAAAGTAGAGAGCCATTGGATGAGAAAGCATGAGAGAGATTCGACAAAACTTAATGAGAAATGATGAGTAAGAAATAATAAATTTTGCTATATTTTGAACTCTAACTCAATATCTCATCAAAATCACTAGAAGCCCTTGATAAATTTTGGAACGGTATTAAGGCTGAAATTCAACAATTTTCCCAGGGGTACTCCATATCCTCAGGCCTCTAGCGGGCAGACAATTTCATACCTCCTTTCCCGATCAAACAAGTCCACCCCTGGGTGCTGCTATGTTGGACAAATGGCCGTGTGATTTCACGTGGGTAATATTTTCTTTGGGACGTAGGGATGAAACGGAAGTAATAAAAGGGGTACTTGACTTTTATGGCTCAAATCGACAGATCTAGACGATATCTTTCGTTTGGAACCAAAATCAGTGTGCTATCACGTGGGCAATGCGAGATATGCTGCCCGGAAATTTTCGCCCCACACCCGGATAAAGACGCCAATCTCAAGCATGCGCGGAGGACGCCAACTCGAGGCTACGCTCGCAATGTAAGTTGTACAGCCGATCGAACAAAACCACATTTACAGGCTGTTCGCGGTTACTAACAACTTTCCTGCAGCCCTGCTAAAGTTCTACTTCCATAATATTCCTCCGCTTCGTGCAAACAAAGCTTAAACAAATAGAAAAAATCACACCAGAGGGACAGCGCACCAGATTAGTGCACAGTCAGTGTAATATTGTCTTTCATAAAAATATTTCTTACCAGTCATTACCAACAAATCTATTTTTCCCCTGTTTTATTCATATTAATTATAATTCAAATATTATGACTTGTAATTAGAATATAAATAAGATTTCATTTTAACTAAAAATAAGGTACTTTGTTAGTAATAAAAAGGTGTAATACCTGACATATTAAGGAAACAATGAATCACGTCGTACATAGGGTGGTTTTTCAAAGGTTTGATTCAAAAAGTGTGAAGAAACCGCGAATAGACTATATTAGTGTTATTAGTCACGAAGTTATAGTGTCTGAATAGATCATCTTGTAAACCCGTTACATAGCTCTTTCCGACCTGATGATGGCAGTTCACAGTTTTTTGAACACTTTCGAATTCAACTATTTAAAATTATCACTGGCCCTACCTGCATAGGCAAACTGACGTGCATGTACGCAGTAAAGTTGGTAACGACAAAGGGGAAAATAGTTCCGTACCGTAACGTTGAAATATAAGTGTTGAGTAAACTTTCGTATAGGCTGTTCACGGTAAAGTGAGCACGAACTTTTGAGGCCCCAGTTACTTATTTCTGTCAGTCATTTTTTATCCTATAACAACTTTTTAAAATAAATATTGCCATGTAAGTAATACACATAGTGTGTATATTCCATCGCACTCGGAATTTAAGTTATAACGATAAAATAAAATATATTTATTGACTAATATTCCAAATGAAAGGGCTTTGAAAAGTGTTCACGTTACCGTGAATAGCCTGTAAATACCAAAATTATTCTTTTTCTTTCTGTTTTTTTTAATGCATGTAAGTGTAAGAATCACCAAACTTGTAATAATTCCACAGTTTCACTTGGCTGACGCATGACTAAAGCGATCAGTCCCACGGTATACACTGTAAAAAATTTCTGGTAAACTTACCATACTATAAAGAAGATTTTTAAACTATACATTGTATGGAAATAATACCGCATGTCAGACTGCAAATGTAGGAATTTTCAGCATCGTTACCATACAAGGTTGGGGACTTCCCTAAAACATTACGCAAAATAGCGAGACTTACGCGAGTTGATGAAAATATAACATGTAGTTCAACATCTTGTGTTAATCTCTGGCAAGGACGAGGTTTCCCTTTCTTCTACCATTGTTGCTTTAAGCAAGCATTATCTTTCATAACATCATGCAGAAACTTAAGATGAAAACAACAATACTTTAGAAGGAAATAACTTTCGCAGGTACAACCGCCATCAGCGCACAGTGGCGATAAACATGCGCACAGGGGCCTCCCGCCCGAGATATCGTTGGGAGCAGTTTTATTACGGTTATATTTCCCAGAAACAGTGGAAGATCTTCCCGACCCTTTGTCGCGGCCCCTCTCCCCCCCCCCCCCCCCCCCCCCCTTCGCTCGCCAGCCGTGTATTAGCCGCCAGCCCACAAGTTCCCGCGAAGAACTCGAGCCAACTTGACTGTCTGCGCCGATGAGCAATTTACCTAAGTGCCCCTTGCTTCTTCTATCTCGTCGGATTCTGTTTCCGGCGCTCCGGTTTCCCCTTTTCATCCACGCCCGGGCAGTTCGGTATGTCAAGGAAGGACGTTTGGCCGAGCGTGTACAAGCGGTGCAACGGAGAGGAACATCCCAAACAAACAAAAGTCTTCGCCTCGGAAGCAAGTTTCCAGCGGCGAAACAACAGACCTCAAAATGAAAGTTCTAGCAGACAGCGAAGGGGGGGGGGGGGGGGGGGAATAAAAAATTACCGCGTTCTTGTCGCCCTTTTTTTTTTATATGTACACTAGTTTCCCGCCGACCTATTTCTCTCCAGCTAACCATAAACGAGTAGAATTGCGTCAGACGAATTTTTAAGCATGACTGCATCAGATATTATTCAATCTGCTTCCATTTGATCCCTTTTCCTTTAGCAACGGCTTGCTGAAACAGCGCCAGACCATCAGCGTATTCTTGCCGCGAGTTTTTAAGTCGGAAAATTGTTTTGGAAATAGGCCTACCCACACCTTAACATAGCCGGGGTAAAAACTGAAGGCATTTACATTAGTTAGTAAAACTTACGAACGTTGATATGGTAAGACCACCAGAACAATTTAAATCGTATGAATTTAAATCAAAAGTGCTATCTGAACATGACGTAGCTTCTAAAATAATTATTCACCGCTCTATTTCGAAAGAGAGGATTCGTGGTTACAATTAGCGTTAATAGATGTTAGTTGTTATCCGCTTTGTGTAATGTCTACACTATCAGGAGATGCCCTTATGAAAGATACCAGTACTGCTTAAAGGAAGTGCATTATAAAAGTCCACATTTTCACGTGTCACTGCTAGGAGGCAGCGTGGGGCGATGACCAAGAGCGCAGTGCTGTTGAAGAATTACGAATCTAGTACAGAGTGAGTCGAAGGGAGGAAGGAAGGAAGGAAGGAGGGAACAGCCAATATTACTTTTCCAGTTTCGTCTTTCACTACGAAGTTTTGTTGAACTGTGTTTACGTGCGAGGATGGAGTTTTACGCAACATTCGTGCAATTAACGGAGATTTGTAAAGGTCTTATAGCGCGTCTACATGAGGCCTGATGGTTACACCGGAGAATAGCGCAACACATTTGACGATAAGTGTCATCAGTGCATAGATGTCGGTGCCGTTGGCCAGAGGAAGGTATACATACCACTACGCCAGGTTCCAGGCAGCAGCAACATGCGGGTGGATTAGAAGACCGTAGTAGAAGACCGTACGTGGTAGGAATAGAATAGATGGCCGTCTAATGGGCGTGTTTTCAACTTGGAGCCACCTGAGGGGGAGTCTTCAGTTGTAGCTAATTGCGGAAATAAGAATACTTTCCCGGCGCCGATCGGCGGTGCTCAATTCGAGGTTCTCCCAGTAATTGGTGACAGATTACCCTATGAATGAGACTCGATAGTAAGAGAAACAGATCCGTGTTTATTAAAGACTTATTAAACACGGTTACTCGTGCTTTCCTGCCAGGCAGACCGGTGGTTGGAAGTAATCCTACGGAATCCAGGTGCAGGTGTCCTGGTCCTAAGCTAAGTGGAGAAGTTACGTGAAAAACTGTCGAAGATTACTTAAATACAAACCTAACTCTATATAGGGGGTGTCTGTAGGAGACAAAGAAAGAATTACGCTTGGAATGTATTTTGTACGGAAAGCTTCTGGTAACTACTGGCGTCGCTGGAGCGTCCGGTAGCGTAGCTTGCAGAGCTCTAATGGCGACGTCAATGGTGGCAGTCTCTGGTGGCTGCTGAAGATTGTTAAGTCGTTGGCGACAGCCTCTGGAAGGGCTGTTGAAAGGCTCGTAGTAGTCTAGACTCCAGCACCCAGGGGCTCGGAGAAGACCGCAGGAACAACTGGCGAGGGATTTTTTTTCTAACTATCCTATAACTAAGTGTTAAGTGAAAGCCCAGTGGGTAGGGCAGAAATTTATTGCACCTCAGGGCTAGACCCCTTACGCCTACAAGGATAGGAATTCATGCAAGGAGACATGCATCACGGCAGAGAGGGATTGGGCAGCCATGGCCTGCGATTGGGGCCATGACTACCTACCTATAGCTATGCTAATACTAGAAGAGACTGGGAAAAACTGGCATAGGCACCGTAAAAACCCAGTCGACAGGATATAATTCAAAATATTCATGCATTAATCAGAAATGCTACGGGAGCCAGAGTGTGTGTGTAACATGCTCGTGCCAGTAGAGATGAAAAGCTAGTAGAGAGAGGGGACAGTAACTAATTTCCTTTCGCCTTGGCAATTGGAGGGAGACACTGGCTTGGCTTGTAACCAGAGAGATGCTTGCATACCTCTCTGGTGGGGGAAGTGGCGCTATTGAGCGGCTTTCCCCTGGTTCCCCGGTAGAACCTGAAAATCTTAAGAAAATAATGTGAGTTGCCAGAAAGCGTTGGCGTCAGCGAGAGCTGAGTCAACGCTTACTGGTTTATAGATGTCTATGAAGAGACGGTACATCCTGTGAAAGAAAGAGGTTAAGTTATCAATATAATATAAAAATAACCTAACAATCTTATAGTGACATATGTCCTCGGGGACACAGTGTTAAATCTAATGTTGTCCTGCATCGCAGCGGCCAATCTCTGTAGCCATAGGCTGTAACAGGGCGTATCTACAGCCATATGCCACAAGTGCACGGAGCTTCGGATAAGGGAGGGTCGATTGATTGTTGACGCAGGGGAGGTCTCTCACCAACTGCAGCAGAGAGCCACGCGTCGCCACAAGCCCTACAGTTATTTGCGGGTATTACTGTTCAGTGGCCGCCCTGGAATCGGCAGTGGCGAAGCGAAAGGCCAAACCTACAAACAGCTGGCTGAGAAGAGAGGCTAAATTAATTAAATCTAATAACTAAGCTAGGCTGAACTGCCCCTAAAGTGCAGCTCAGTTAATTCTATCGCAATTATAATTAGAACTTAATAGTTAATAGGTTTGGGGGAGGCTCTCACCAGCTACTGCAGAGAGCACACTATGGCCACAGCCTCCTCAGATTTTGCAGATAATCCGACCAGAGGCAGCCTTGAAATCGGCATCAGCAGCGGCGAACGGGCCAACCTACAAGCAATTGGCTGGAAAGAGAGGGGTATTATTCTAATTAAAAATTAATAACTTATCATTTAATCTAGGCTGACCAGTCCCTTTAGGACTTCTCATATTAGTCCTCTGCAATAGACTATTAAGGCTATGCAGGCGCTATCAAAGCGGAAAGGCGGTGAGTTACACGCATGGCTAAGGGGGCCTATGCGCTAAGAGCGACTTTGGTCATTTATAGCGCTATGTTTCATCTATGTTGTACTCCACAAGGGTAGTAATTGATGGACTGGCATGGTCTTCATTTGATTGGTAAAATTTTTGGCTTGTTTTCGAATTACGTCTTGTAGCATTTCTTGTTTAAACTCTGCGTTCAAGCACCTATTAGGGACATAGCGTGGTACATGTGCTGCCATCGTAAGGCATTTATTCTTCACCACTTGTAGTGAATTGAGATGGGTTTGTGCGCAGTAGGCCCAAGCAGGGGCTAAGTAAGTAATAATGGGTCGCATCATAGTCTGATATAATTGGATCCCATTTTTACGCGACAAACCAGAATGGTAATTTAACACTGGATATAAGGCTTGCATACGGGCATAAGCAACATTTCGCTTAGACTCTACATATTTCCGCCATATAAACGTTCTATCCATTGTGAGGCCAAGGTATTTTACCTCGTCTTTAAAAGGAATATTCTCCCCGAAGAGAGTAAGTTGAATGTTAGGGGGGATGTTGCGGCGTGTGAAGACTAGCGCCTCGCATTTACCTACGTTTATTTTGATTCGCCACAGGCGAAAATAGTTTCTAGCTCATTGAGCTGTACTTAAGCATGCTGAATGGCAAGTTCAGTCCGGCGGGACCGAGTGTAGATGACAGTGTCATCTGCATAAATTCCTAAATTGATATGCCGATTAGGGGGACGCGCAATATATATTATAAAGGACTGGCCCTAGGATACTGCCCTGGGGGACTCCTGCCCTAATATTTTTCTTTTGAGATATTGCTCCCTCAATGGATACAGAGAAGTAACGTTTATCAAGATAGGACGCCAGAAGCTCGATATAGCAATCTGGGAAATTATTTTGGTATAGTTTATAAAGAAGCCCCGCGTGGAAAGCCCTTTCAAAAGCTTTTTCCACGTCTAGGAATACTGCAACCGTATACTGGAGCCAATTGACAGTATTAGTAACATGTTCAGACAAACGGACTAACTGGTGTACAGTAGAATGATTTTTCCTAAAGCCAAATTGCTCATTAGGAAACAAATTAATATCGCGGATATGAGTGTTTAGGCGGCGCAATAAAACTCTTTCATGAATTTTAGAGAGCGAGCTAAGCAGGCTGATTGGGCGGTAGTTTTGTAATTGAGTCGGGTCTTTGCCCGGTTTGGGAAAAACAATTACTGAAGCACATTTCCAGGGATTAGGGAAGTGGGCAAGATTAAAACTTGCATTAATGCACTCTGCTATAGCCTCAAACATGCTGTCAGGCAGCTGCTTGAGTACTATAGCCTGCAGGAAGTCGAACCCAGGTGCTTTTCGGGGTTTCATATATTTAATAATACGCTTAACTTCATCCGTATGCGTGGGGTCTGGTTCAGCCACTGTGGGCTGGTTCAGACGCACTCGAAGGTCCCTATAAATCTGAGCCACAAATGCTGGATCAGCAGGGAAGGCATTGGGCTGGAAAGCTAATTCTAACTGATTGGCTATAGCTTCAGCCTTCTGCTGAGGAGTATAGGCTACTCCTGAATTGCCTTGAAAAGGCGAGGTTGGATCGCGCTTTTTTGTAAAAGCTTTAGTTATGTGCCACAGACTATTATCCTGGGAACACAAAAGGGACAATTTATTATTCCAAATTTCAGCCTGCCAAGCAGTGATTTCGATATCAATACGCTCTCTAATATTATTTATTTGGGCTTTTAATTGCCGAGTTCTTGTGCGGGAATAGAGCTTACGCAGCCAATTTTTGCGTGAGATAAGCTCCCTGATTTGATCAGGAAGCTTATCTGTGCTAGTCCTCGGTGTTTTCTCCGGGACAAACTTATTAATTCCCGTCTGAATTATATATTTGGCGTGTTCGACAGCAGAGTCTAATTCGTCGGGAGTACTAATTTGAGGTGGGAGATTAATTTCATCGTCCAGATAATCCCTAAAGCCCGGCCAGTTCGCATGCTTATAATTTTTAATTTTACGAATGGGTGTAATATCTGTGTCGATTTCATCGAAAGACAAGCGGACAGGGCGATGATCTGAGCCCAATTCGTGGAGCACTTCAAAATCTAGTGCCATATTAAGGCCTTTATTAAACACGATACCTAATATATCGGGCCCATAATTATTTGATGTGGATCGAAAGTAGGTTCACTGGGCTCATAAAGAACATAATTATGTTGCTCCTGATGTCTGAAAAGAATATTCCCATTGGCTGCGCGCGCGAGATAGCCCCAAGTGGGATGTTTAACATTTAAATAGCCCACAGCGAGTAAAACAGGATAAGAATTAATTCATTCATTAATATCTGCGCCCAGAATCGTGCGGCCTGGCAGGCAATAAACGGAATAAATCGCGATATGTTGATTTCCTAATTTAATAGTGACACCCACAGCTTCAAATGTCTGAAGTTGCAATATTTTCGCGGAATTGCATGCAATGGAGTTATGAACTAATATTAACACACCGCCGACTCAACTGTCGCGGATTTTTCTGTAACATTTAAACCCAATTATTGAAAATCTATGCAGTGGGTTCAGATGTGTTTCATTTACTGCGATAGTAGGAATCTGGCGGCGAGAAATAAAATCTTTCAGCTCTTGTTTCTTACTGCGAATGCCATTAGCTTTCCAGTAAGCAGTACTATTGACTAAATGAAACCTAAGAGAGGGCAGACTTGTGTCACGCCCTCTAGCAGCCATCGGTGACCTTAGTGGTCATTGAGAGGGCGAATCCCATGAGGCTTTGTCGTCCTGGCTTCGCACATGATCCGTCCAAATAACTAACTATTTGAAGAGAGACTCCAGCATCACCATCAATGCTGGGGTCTTCTGGGCGAGGGGGCTGTTTTTAATTTGTGAAAAAAGATTCTGTGTGTCAACATGTGACATCGACTGGAGCTGTCCCCATGTGTACTGTGCTGGCATGGCCGTTTTCTGGCCCTTTTTGTATATATTTTTTAAATACTGGCGAGCCCCCAAAACCCGCTACGCCAGCGTGAGCACCTTCACAGTTCTTGTACCCTCCGGCATGCATGTTAGTAGCTAAGTCGGTTGGAGAATGGGATGTGTCTCAGGGTAAGCCCTATACGCCTTAGGTCGGGTTTAATTAACAAAATGGGCGCATGCATCGCGGCTGAGCAGGGTTGCCTGGTGCCATGGCTGCAATTGTAGCCATAGACACACCCCGAAAGAAGAAGGGTCTAGTAAGGGGCATAGAAAACCAGGCAAAGCGAAGAGGACCTGAAAAAAACTTTGTGACAATCGCGGAGGATAAAAATAATTCCTTTATTGGATTAGGGCTGGAGAAAGTAGGGTTATTGTTAATTCGCTAAGATATAATTTGCGAGTTTAATGAGGGTGATATGAAATGTGTCGATCCGCTGCTGGAATGTATCCAGGGTCATACCGCAGTAGCACGGCCCTGGAGGAGAGGGACAGAACTGCGCCACCCGACCGCAGATGCCAGCCATTTCTCTGGAAGCAGAAAAAAGTGTCAGTTTCCAGGCATAAAAATAGGAGTAATTAGGAAGGGGACTCTTTTTTGTACTGCCGCGCACCGCCTTATATAGCGAGGCAGCGCGTGTCGAGGGGGAGGGTGTGTGACGTCCCTCAGGTGCTACGCCGGAGTCGGAGTAGCGCCCTCTGGTCATCTCTCGGCCTTCGCGTATCCTCGGTGGCGCTCGTGCATGGCCCGAGGCGGCTGATGGCTTGATGGTTCTTAGCGAGGGGGAGGGGGGGACGCACAGCTGTCTTTCCCAACCCCTCGTATCCACGTGTCCGGCCCCCCTCCAGGATTGAGGCAGACCGGTACTCCCGTGTACGAAATGGCGCGAGGTTTAAATCTCACGAGTGTAAAAGTGTACGCTAGGGTTGCAGTGAGACGAGTCGTAATCGTTTATGGTAACTGGTATAAGCGGCATGCGTCAAACTTTAAACTTGAGATTGTAGAAATGGAGCCGAATCAGTGAAGCTAGTGTAAACAGCACCATTGGGAATCAGTATCAGATTACTAGGGATAGGAACATTTCGCGAGTTCATTTCAGGACAAGATAGACGTCAAACACCTGTGCACTGAAGTTGACTTTGAAATTGGACCGCAGTTTATTAAACATGCCCTGGACGACTCTGAGCCAATAGCAGACTTGCAACGAAACAAGAAGCGAATGCCATACTCCCAGGTGTGAAGTAACACTGGCTACTGCATGGGGCAGCAGCCAATAAACAAACATCTCAGGCTCGAGTATACACATGACTGTGAAGTCTAGCCTACAGGTCATTGAACTCGCGAATTTTTCCTATCTCTACAGATTACTTATTCATATGATTAAAGAATTCAGTTTATGTATGTGTGATCTCCTCTTAATGCCGAGAATTCCACTACCATAAGTCTCTTGTTCCCACTGTTCATTTGATTGATTCATCTGCTGGTAAAAGCTTATCAACTGAATTTCAGATAATTTTATTTCAATGATTGGCATCGCTGATTCGGACTTAGAGTATATTGTACTCTGGATATCAAGATTCCTTGCCACTTGTGCCCAAGTCACTGCTAAGGGTATACGAACCAGTGGAACAGTGTGCTGGTACGATTAGTGAAATTCCTCTCTGAGAAGTCTGCTTACTGTTTCTCTAATGAAATCAAAACGTTTCACTGAACACATCGTGCATATAGATACGATATATCAAATGGTTTAAAAACTATTTCATTGCTAAAGAATTGAATTCTTCTATGGCGGATTTTCGGGACATACAATTTTTGCGTTATAAGAGAATAATAACTGTTCTTTTGCGTGGTAACTCGTCATTTGTCTTAACATCTTCATTTATATTTTATATTGAAACATTTTTAGACGCAATAATTTTTTTTTGAGAGCGCAGTATTTTGTTTACTGCTCGTCCGTACGCACCCACTCCATTGAAACCGAAGCTGCAACCGGCTCCACGCGGCGAGCATGATCGATTTGCGGGTGCAGGCTGGCTAGGTAGCCTGTAATCTTACCCGGATGTATTTTCGATGGCAATAATCAATCATGGCGCCGTCCCCAGAACATAGCCGACGTGTTTGGAGTTCCAGCGCCTAATTACGCCGCTGCTATGTTTGGCCAAATAATTACCAACCGCTTCCCGCCCCACCAATATCGCCGGGCCGGGCTCGTGTCCACTCTCGAGCAATAATCGATAGCCCGCGGGATGATCATCGATTGGTCGACACCCCCCAGCGGATCGCTTTATAACAACGGCGAGAGCTCATCACCGCGTTTTACTCTCAAACTCCGCTTGAATTGTAGAAGGGTTGGCGGTTTGACTGTAATTAGCTGAGGGTACCCTATCGGCGTTGGTGATGATTAGCCGCGTATATTCGTTACGGGATGTAAAAAAAAAAAAAACAAGTACAATTACCTTCATATCATTGAAACAAAGGAAAATGTTATTCTAGAAGCGAATATTAAAAACATGAGAATTTTCTTCTTTATGCAGTAGGGAGCCTAGACAGCTATCGTCTGGTATGATGTTTCTGAACCGGCGGGTCGCGATATTTATGTGTGAAGTGCAAATGTCACTGTTTTTTTCTGTCATCGTTATTTATTACCTTTTTATTCGGAAGATTCCCGACAAGATTTCCAATATTTCCGTGCAGTCTTTTCCTTGTGTTGCTTTCATTTATGAAAATTTCAGCGGAGCCACTGGTATTTTTATCAGCGGAAAGTCTGTAGTAAGCTTCAAAGCGTGTTTATGCTGTAGTTTCGTGAGAGATGATGAGATGTGCCAGACTAGTAGGCTAAATGTTAGCTGAAATGAGGATATTTCACAATTTTCATCAGTTTCTGAAATACCATTTTATGTGGCCGCGTGGTCTTTGCTCCCTTTGCCTCTCAGGAGCGCGTTGATATCTTTGGTAACTGGCGAAGGGAAGGAAAAGTTACAAACGGATTGGAGAACAATGACACGTGCCGCGTTAAGGCTATAGGTACAGATGCCTCTCCCCATGCCCTGGAAGATTGATTGTCTTAAGTACACTCTAAAACATGTTTTGTACTTTAACAATAAGAATCCTTAGAAACCTAGTTGCTAAGAAAATCCTTTTATATCTACAAAGAGTTTTCTTGTCAAATCTGCAGGGCGTTTATTTGTAACTTTACAAATGACAGCCTTGTATACAACTGACATTATTCAGAAGTGTGCATAAAATTACTTTTTTTCTTCTAGAAAAGAAATGTAATGAATTCATAACAAGAGAGCAACAAAAAATAATTATTATTTCAAATATTATTTAAGAAAAAAATGTACAATTTGCCAACTCAGGGATTAGAATCGACACATCTTGAATAATTAGCTGGCACCCTCAACCACAAAACCTACTTGACTTCGAGATTAAAACTGATTTTTACAGTAAATTTAGATGCAAGAAGTTATTTGGTTAATAAGAATAGGTAAATTTATTTCATTTTAAGGGTTCAGTTGTTGAGTTACGAGATTTGGACGGCTCTCAACAACGAGGTATTCAGAGTCGATTTAAGAGTTCTGTGTTGCTATGAAACATTAACAGTTAATGAATAATATAGTCAAGTTTTATTGAAATGGAAGTTTTTACTTTAGTTTCTTTAAGTGTTTTGCGTTATTCAAACGTGCAATACATTTATCCTTGCACGCATCTATGCTTTACCTCACCCACAGTGTTTGCACAAACATCAAAATAGGGTTTTACGTTGTTGAGTGTCCGCCATTTTGCTGAAGTGCGTGGAAACGGGTCAGTGTAGTACAAACATGTCTTGAGGTATATTACAAGCATGGCTCTTGTAGTTTTACAAGAGAAATATTTGTACCGCTACAAGCATTTGTAAAATTACAAAGAACTTCTTAGTAGAAATTACAAATTTATTTTACAGCGTAGTCGTTGTGCGAATTGTGTGGTAATCGCCTCCCTCAGCGCGACGCGAGATGTGAAGAGCCTCCGGGGGCAGATCAGCTCGGCTGTAAGCCGTGGCCTGCCTGTGTCGAGAGTCTGGAGCCTTGTACTGCCATTAGCGTCAGGTGTGTGGGACCATCAGAGCAAAGAGCCACGACGCAGAGATCATTGAGTGTACTATGTGAGCATTAGGAGAACAGAGAGCGAGAGAGTAACTGACCGGCTAAGTGGCAGTGAGTGAGTGAGTGAAGAGGTTTAGGCGGCTCTAGACAGCGAAGTCTTGAGAGCCGATGGGGGTCATTGAAGTGAATATGGAGCAGCGCCGGAATGAAAAGGCCGGGGGCGGGGAGATCCCCGAGAAAACCCGCTGACCAACGGAATCGTCCGGCACGATTCCCACTTGCGAAAGTCCTGTGACCCGGCTGGGGATTGAACCCGGATCGCCTTGGTGGGAGGCGAGCGTACTAATCGCTCAGCCACCGCGGCCCTCGACTAAGTGGGACTTGATACGTGAGTGGAAGAAATTTGGAATGATGTTAATTCATGCCAAGAGGTATTTTGATCTGTCCGTATTAAGTGACTAGCTACTATGAAGACAAATACTGAGCGCATGATATAATTAAGTGAAATAGTGGAGATGAGCAGTTTAATGTTGTAAATAATATCTATGTGTATTTTTATAAATTCTAAATAAATTAAGAAATTAAATCTGGCTCTCGCTTTCAATTAAGACCATCTCTCATGAAACTCGTATATGCCAATGGCCGATTATATTTAAGAAATGCTGACATGCAAAGTAATAAAGTTGAGCCGTCCGGTCATCTAATGCTTGGCACCGACATTTTCCCTGCATCGAAAACTACGTTTTTATCCGCCTGCCTGCGCCAGAAAATTTAAGACATCTATCTCTACCTTGGGTAATATTTATACGTGAATACGTCTTTAAATTTGCGACCATAGAGGGAAGCAATCCAGAAAAACCGATGACAACAAAATCGAAGGATACAGTTTGGCATAGCAGCTCCTACCTTGGGTAATATTTATACGTGAATACGTCTTTAAATTTGCGACCATAGAGGGAAGCAATCCAGAAAAACTGATGACAACAAAATCGAAGGATACAGTTTGGCATAGCAGCTCCGAATCTGTCGTTTCGTCTCACATTCAAAATTCAATTACACCAATAGATTGCCAAAGGATCAAAGAATATGTTACGTTAATTGAGGATTGCCAAGCATCGTGTGCGACCGGTTTCAGGGGGGGTGGGGGTAGGGGTAAATTTTGAGTTCGTTCCGCTGCGTCTCATAATTTCCGGGTAGTATAACTTTTGACTAGAAGAAGCTATGGTGCTATTTTATGTTTCAATCGACAGAGCTCGTCAAGATAAATCGATTGCGTGGTTAAAAAAATTTGTGTGCCGTAGTTATGGTGAAATTGTATGAGTTTAATGTCAAAAAAAAATTCAGAAAACTTGACACAATGTCGGCCTATAGTACTCAAAAAGCCAAGTCGAAATACAGAAATCGTATATGGTTGGAAATAGCATCTCAAAAGTAGTCCAATGATACCCATAAAACCTCATATGATCGAGTAAAGCGGTGCCGGGAACGTAAAATAAACATAAAGGCGTCCGAGAGCGTCAACGTAGACGTATTCACGCAAAACAAACGGCTGTGTACCTAACACAGCTAAACCCCATTTTTCATCGCTGTTCAGCTGTTCTGGCTGGCCGGGGAGAATACGTGGATCTCCCGGCGTAGCTGGTAGCCGACGACGGTAGACTTCGAGGTCCGATGGGAACCGACCGCGAGTACATCGGCACGACCACGTCTTCCGTTTTCAGGATAAAGACTAACCCTAGTGTGCATTCGCGTTAAAGTGAAAGTGCGCGAAGCAAGTGCACGTGATCGAAGGTAAGCTGTGACAGTGAAAACATGCAGCGTTCACGTGATCGCGGCCTCTACACAGGGGTGTCCGGAATGCTCGACGCGCTAGCGGAGAAATAAATGCACGGAATGCAAAGGTTGACGAAACTGTTAGTGTATATGTCAAGTAGACAACAATGTAATATCACGACCTTATGGTATGCGTAGAGTGAAGAGATTTGAGAGGGTCGTTACAGCATGATCATGAGACCCGATGAGGGTAAATTGAGACGAGTATGGATCAGCGCCGGAATGCAAAGACGGGGGGAAATGGGACGTCCCTGGGAAAACCCCCCTACCAGCGGCATCGTCCGGTACGATTCCCACCACACCACCGTGGCCCCACTGCATGGTATGTGTATATAAACATCAACACGGTTAGTAATAACACACTCTGTCGTGCTATTTATTTACGCCAACGGTAACACGTTAAACGAAAAGCAAATAAAAAGAAACAAGAAACATACTGGTTATTCACGTACAGAATACCGACATTTATGGGGTACACAAACAACATAATGACGTAAATTGAGCTTTAATCATCATTATGCATATCGCAAATGACAACACACAATACCAATCGCGTTCAATCAGATAAACTGGAACTACCATCATTAAGGTTTATTATGAAAGTATCCTCCTCCTCATCTATAATATCATCCAGTTTCCATATCTCACTTTCAACCTTTTCGACCAGTGTATCAACCTATTCAATTATTTCATCATTTATGCGTCCATATTTGACAGTTCTAATATTTACAATAAAATCAGTATTACACTTCCGTTCAGTCCCACCTCAGTTCAGTCCATGTACCGCCAATCGCAATGTTCTAGAGTCCTCCAAGCGCCCTCACGCACAGTAGACTTCACTCGTCGGTTTCACACCCTCTCATACATTCAAGTCACTAACACCTCACTCGCCGTCGTCCCGCAATCTCCATTCGTCGTCCACACTTACCTTCGCTCGCGCACGCTCGCCAGACGGCCTCCGTAAAAGACTACAGGCCGCTGGGTTGCGGCAGTATATATAGTGTCTTAGGCCGCCACCTAGGATGTTCCCCAACTCACGTGATGCGTCGTGGAGGGCTGAGGCACCAACCAGTCTCACCAGGACAATCTTGCGTCGTCACTAAACGTATCGGAAACTCTAGCAGGCGAGAGGAGGTCTGTGACGCCAGCAAGTCTTGTCGCTGTCGGCATTCACGGGATTTCCCGGAAGGGGGCGATCAGGAGGCCGCGAGTGCATCGTTCCAGGAAGAGGGGACGGCGAGGTGGGTCTCCGATTACGGCTTGGGGCAGCTGAGTCGGCGCCAGCTGCAGCACGTAATAGGATGATATCATCCCTGTCTATCAGCATGCTGTCTTGTCCACGTCTAACATATTTGAAGTGCAGTTCCTTTAATAAATGGTAAAATGTGGTTCTCCGAAAAGCAGAAAGCAGGCAAATAGGGGTCGTCATTCACAACAGCATGAACTTTATCGTCAGTTGGCAGTTCATTACGGAAGTAAAAATTAACCCGTGTACCTTCCTCCGTATTGCATTCCTGTCGAACCCGTCAACACTTTCCGTAAACTTCCGACGTTGTTTTTCTTTCTTCTGTGACATCAAGGTGTGCATGGATTTATACTCACTTATCACAGGATAAACTGTTGCGGGACTTACTCCAGTAGAGCGTGCTGCTTTTTAACGACGTCATCTATATGCATGCCTGGACTCAGTTCTATCTCGACTTTATACCGTGTGTTTTTTCCGATGAACTGAGCGCCCTCCTCTTCGGTCGCTTCTTGGCCGGACTTAAACCGGCCCTGTCGGTATCGCTCGCCGTCTCCGTAGAGGACGCCATCGCTATTCACACGTACGCCAATCTAGTGTAAAACACAGAGCAATATATTGTTATTACTTGGCACAGAACAGAGTATGGAACATCACATCGTTCGGCGTAGAGTAACGTACGTTCGCACGTAGCATAACAACACATTTAAAGCCACACCTTCAGTCAGACTAACACAATACAGACAATCGCGTGCCCGGCCACCAATACAGCACAGGGCACACTGCAGCAACGCCAGCTGGCTTGTGGCTTGTACACCCCTTGCTGCTCACTCTGGTGTCAACGCGCTCGCGTGTACAACACCAACTCTCGCTTCTTGACGAATGGATTATAGCTCCGGTGACGTGGGGCGCTATTAGCTGCTGTAACGTCGCTGTTTCCCTATTGCCTCAGTTGGTGGGCCAATCCTAGATGACGCGACGTGACCGGAAATGTTGGACCGGAAGTATTTATTAAAGTGTAATTCTGGAGAAATCTATACAGACTGTCAGGCACGGTAAAATTAGCATTTTTGAAAGCCCTGCTAAAGATCTACTTGAATGCACTTTGTATAATCTTCCACCTTATGCAAAATTAATATTGCTATGGACTTCATCACTTTATTCACGCGTCGGTCAAGTAAAATAGTGAAATAATTATATAAGTAAACATTTTACAAATCTGCTCATTTATACGTTACGACACAAAAAAAGAAAGCCAGATAAGTAGTTTAAGTTATCATAATTTATTTCTTCGCACTTTTTAATTGACGTCAAGATATAGAAATACATTCCATTCATCGTCACCAACTTTACTGGGTGCATGTCACTCAGTGCGCCCGTTAAAACATATGCAGGTGGGGGCAGTGACTTTTTTCTAAGGTTGTTTCCAAAAGTGCTCACTTTATCGTGAACAGCCTTAGCCCTTCCTTTCCACGTATGCGTAAGAGGTTTATATATAAACCCTGGCTGGGGCCGAAGACGTGAGGAATCGGCTCCCTTCAGTGGCCATGGACACACAAATATAAGATAAGTATTGTCAAAGACACTTCAGGTCTTTAGAAAATAAAAAATTATGCTTCTTTAAAAAAAGTAAAAGTTACTGTTTTCATTTTTCCTCGCATTGGAGCGAAATTTTGTGTGATGTTTTGAAAAATTTAAAGGGATTTTTCAAAACATGCTTTCCGCCGTAGCGAAGGTATTGTGGAATTTTACAAAGCTCATATAAAATGAATGTTGTACAAACTTTTATATTTATGCTCAATGCAAAGCGAATATTTTGCAATTGTAGTATTGAAACTTTTGACGTAAATGTTTACTGTTTTGTAATTATGGGGGGGGGGGGGGACACGTTAATATATGTAACGTTCAAGAAAAAAGTTTTCTTTCTTTTCCATAGGGTGCGCAGGTGTCCTTGGCAATGCTAATATTCATTTAATTCACGACGTAACCTCTTACCTAGAAAATTGGCATTTAATCTTTCTGTATAGTAGTTATCTCAGTAAAGAAAACAGGAGAATACATTTGGTGAAGGTTGATGAAAGTTGCCGGCAGTTGGCTGGAGTTGGCATTGCATGTGATTACCTGCTGGCCAATGAAGCGGAAAGGGGGGATTTTCTCGGCATCACTAAATCATATCATAGATTAAAAGATATAACGTAAAAATACACCTAAGCGGGCTACATTTGAGGGTCAATAAACATTGCGGCGGGGGTGTCATTGCATTCAAATTGCTGAGAACCACTTATCTAATATTATTGATGCATCACTTATGGTGCGAAAGCCTGACAGCACATATTTTGCAAACTGTTAATATTAAATTAAATTTATAAAACCTGAGCTAAATTTTTTTGTGAGAAATCATTAAACATGCCAATTACAAAACATTAAAAAAAAATCGACGATACATACCAAATGTAATAACGATGTTTAACGGTTTCCCACAAGTGTCGTCTCTTCGTTATGTAGTGAGTGAGTGAGTTAGTGAAGAGATTTGGGCTGCTCTTAAATTCGAGGTCTTGAGAAGCCGTTGAGGGTGAAGTGAGGTGAGTATGGAGCAGCGTCGGAATTGGGGGGGGGGGGGGGCGGACCAAACGGGAGATCCCCGACCAGCGGCATCGTCCAGCACGAATCCCACTTGCGAGGAGAATCCGGAGTGAACCGGCCGGTGAATGAACCCGGTTCGCCTTGGTGGGAGCGAAGCGGTCTAACCGCTCAGCCACCGTGGCCCCTTTATGTAGTAAGTTAGATGGTTAATTTGTGCTTTGTGAACACGTAAGACTACGACTAAAATGTTATGTCAGGCAAGCTGCTTGTTGTAAATTAGGCGTATCCTCGATTACAGTAAGCCCTTCACGGGGTGCACTGTGGTCAGGTAATTAGTCCTTCAAATCGGAAGGCGCCCAAATTCACCGACTATGAACATAGTTCCCCAATAGCCGGAACCGTACCGAACAAGACCAATGAGGGGGGAGGAGGATCGAACAAAGAAGTACAGGCCTCCCTCTTGACAGCTACCTGCAAGAACAGAGAACGTGAAACGAGGAAATACCCCACCAGAACATCATTCCCCTCCCCCCAACACCCCAATCAAGACGCATACCGAAGATGACCATGCCTGGACGAAGGGAGCTTCGACCCAGGTACCCGATGACGACACAGGCGATCGACCCGGAATGAGGCAAGGAATGTAGAAGCTAAGCTTCCAGATGGAAGGATGATGAAATGAAATGTATTGCATGATGTAATGTATGTACACGCATGTGTGTGCGTGTAAATGTGTACCGAAGCGATTGTCTGCAGTGTGATTCTACTACGGCTTTTGCGCTCGGGGGCGAGGTGGCGGGGAATGTTTCAGGTAACCGGACATTCCCCAAAACTAAGCCATCTGCCCGAAAACTTTCCCTTCACGCCCAGTGCCTGATGCTCGCTGCTACCGCCTATATAATAGGACTAGGAGGGTGAACTTACCTCGTCCCTCCACCGCACCAAAAACTTCTCTCCACGCCACAGGTTCCCGGCCTACAGCTAGCCTACACTTTACACAACAATTTTCCTTGACCAGGGTTGTTTCATCTTTTATCTCTGCTACACGTTTTGGAGAATGCAGACTGTGATTTGCAAAAATGTTTTGTTTTACATAGACGATATTCCATTTGAATTTTAAGCCTCGTATTAAAAAAAAAACTTTAAATTATTAATACACATTTTAAAAAATACTGTGAGTTACTCAACACTGTCAAAAATTACGTCCTAGGGCACACCATCAAAACTTTTAAGTAGTGATAACCCATTAAAATCGTTTACACTGTTAACTTAATACTGATTTTCGTGTAGAAAGTTTTTAGCGTGGGGACTAGTATTTTGCTCTCTTAAACTTACCAATTGCCAAGAACTGTATCGATACAAGCAAATAAATATAACCTACCACAAACAATTATGAAGGCCAGATAAGTATTCCTATAAACTAAAGATGAATTATGTCACAATTATATAAAAAAAACACGAAATAGCATAGAAATCTAATCCAATAAATGAGTTCTAGGAAACATTATCCAAGTTTAAAAAATATATCATGTTACAAATACATTCTAAATAACATTAAAATCGATTCGCATCCCAAATGCCAGTAAGTTTAAAAATTCTCCAAAAATTATATTTTAATTCCAGGAACTTACAACAACAAATTAAACAAATTACATCTTAAATGTCTTTCATCTGTAAAATTCCACAAAATTTATCCCGATTCCAAGAAAGTAACATCAAAACAATCAAATACATCACAATTAAAAGCATTTAAACACATTGGATTATCGTTACAATGTTAATCCAATGAAACGATAATCCAATCAAAAAGTGTAAGATTACACAATAAATTTTTCATCCAATCCCCATCCAGGGGTTTATTAAATAAAAAAAACATCTAATATACTTTAAAAACTTTTATTTAGTATCAGAAATTTTTACAAACATTGTATTACAATCATTTAAAGTCTTGGTTCTTAACGCAAGAGTCGTGTGCTTTTGAGAATCCTCTCCATCAAATCAAGGATATATCTATCTTCCTTTTAATGATTTTATCAACCAAATATTAATTTGGAGAACTGACATTTTGCAATTCATGTTTGTAAAATCCACCTTTTATTAGTTCTCTGTCATATGTTTTTATGTAATACATTCTGGGATGTGTTTCTCTAATTGAAATAATTTTAAATATTTCAAAATACCAATTCACCATAGATTTTTTTCAAAGATCCCTTTCTACTTTGAGATGCATATAAATTCGTCAACTTTGATATTTGGTTCACTTTTACCGATAACTTTAACATTATTATAAATAGTTTTCATTAAATTACTATCTGTAACTTCTTTAGGAGCCCTCTTGATAGTTCTATGATATCTATAATTATAAATTTTTACTATTTCAGGCAAAACATCAACCCATTTATAAGTCCCCCTTGATGTGAAATGTTTATATATTAACTGCTTAATCAATTGGTTGTAATCTTCCACAACTCTTGCTTTAAGCTCCGAACACATTGTGTATTGATTAATACCATATTCAGTCATTAGTTTCCGAAACAATGCAAAAAAAAATTCAGATCCTCTGTCATTTTGAGCGAATTGGGTGTCTTTCTTTCAAAATGATCTTCATTGCATCAGTAACCTGTTTCCCAGTTTTGTTTTTCAAAGGTATACCCCAACCATATTTCGATTATACATCTATTATGGTTAAAACATACTTGTATCCCTTATTGTATTTTGAAAGCAATGTCATTTCAAACAAATTTTCTTGAAAAAGATCATTTAATCAATAAGTTATAACTCTTCTTCTAGAATATATTATTCTTACAAGAGCATGAAGCTCTTGAGCAATCTTACTAGACTTAATTTGTAATATAACCATCTTCTGTTAACTCTTCAATAATATAAACTATTTTATTGGTATGTGAATTATTCCCAGACTCTCTCGAAGCGATGATAAGTTTTAATCTATCAACTAATTTGTTACGATTGTTCCAATATACAGGTGAAAAGCAGTTGTCAATTTCATCTTTATATATTCCACTTCGTACTATAAGGGATCTCCTATTAAATGTATTTTCAGGTGGTTTTCATCGCCTGAATTAATATTAACCTTTGTTCGACGAATACGTTTTTTTTTTCTGCAAATCAGTGTCAGAGTAACCATTTGGAAAGTTTTTGATCAACAATTCAAATAATTCTTCGCTGACATCAATTAAATAATCACCTTTTTTCTCACGCAAAAATTTAACTAATGAATCTCCCAGGAACCAGCTGTTTACATGTCGATAAACAACAAATGTATCCGGCATAGACATAGATATTTTTAAAGCTAAATAGTGTCGGGTTAATTGAGAAAGGGATTTCTTTTTCTTTTTTAAAGCTTCATTTTACATTTTCATTTTCAAAACTGCTTCTTTAGGTTTATTCAACACAGAATGCAAGTGTATACATTCTACTGGAAACAGGTTTAAATATTTTTTTTGTTTAAAACATTATGTTCCATATGGGCTCGTTTGACTTGTAAATATTTCTCTTTCACAGCAGATATAACGTTAAGCAATTCCGAAGCAGAGTCAGACATGTTTTCATTATATTAAATTCAATTCAATCTATGAATTAAGTAATTACTTTTCTAACTGATAAAGTAGGTCGATTACGTTGAACTTTTTCAATCTTATAGACTTTGCTTAAAACAACATCTGATTTTGCTATATGTTTAACTTTGAAATCAACTATAAAATGATTAATTAATGTTTCCAAATCATTATTTTGTTTTCTCAAATCTGTTTGTGTAACTAAACCAAATCTTTTATTAAAATTCATCTCTTATATATTGTGTTATTTGTATCATTCATGTTTCAAGTTGTTTAGTAATAGTAGCACTTACCACTTCATTAATTACAACGCTTAAATTTTCTTGCATTTCTGTACATTGTGTTGTAAAAACTATGTTTGTCATATCATTAAAATCATTACTAATCAATTTAAACGTTCTTCTATTCTAAATTCATTACTCTGCAAATCAGTGCTAATATTGCTGAAAATGTTTGCATTTACACTTGTGTTTTTGTAAACATTGTAATTCAAATCAACTGACTTTGTTCATTTCTCTTGAACATTGTTTGGTTGAGATTTAAATACATTTAGCATAATATTGTTTTAAGTCGTCCATGTAACATTCATTTACCGCATCGCTATATTTCACAGCCATACCCATATTATGTAATATATGTCCATTCAAATCACAATTCCCATAGTGATTTTTGGTTAAACAGCTATTGTAATGATTGCATTTTATACCACTATTTCCACACTTTCAAATACTCATTGTTCTTCACCTGGAAGTAAAAAAAAACTGTCAAAACCAGGCCAATATCTGCCTTTGTATAGGGGAAGTGTTGGTGTAATCACCAAAAAATTATATATTTCTTTCCAACAGTAAAAACACGTATCTTTAAACTTTGGAATGTCATATCGCCTAAAACATCATCATTGTAAATATGTTGCAGATTCATATTATCCATTTTAAACACAATTACCATATTTTCATTATCACATAAATTATGTTTCGGTATACATGTGTAACTTTGTGATAGATAAAAACAATCAACGTTTGAATGTCGACCAAAACTAAAGTATTGCTGTATTTCACCCTGCAGTTCACACTAAACATCGTCAAAAATAAATACGGAATTTGGTAATGCTTTATTCGGAGGCACTATGGCATCTTTATTTGTAAAAGGAAAATATTCCTCTCCTTCAATTAACGATAAAATGGTCGCTAATCGTCGATATTTCTCTTGTATTGTTTTAGAAAACACGTATGTTTTAGAATTTAAGTCCATTTGGATCCTTTAACAACGACATAATAACACTAGTATTTCCACATGAAGAAGAACCACTTATTGTATTGTATTGTATTGTATACTTGATGGTAAAATAATACTATGCTTCTGTTCAATTACGTTTTCTTTGATATTTACAATTATCTGTAAATGTTTTATTTTATTTTATAACCTTAATTTTTCACAATTACACAGTATTATGTAACATACTAATGTAAAACTATAAATGCAGGTCTATATATAGGTTCGCGTTCAGTAAAAACAATGGCTCGTACTAAACGTATCAGAAAAGGATGTGGAGTATTGAATACATTGATTAATAAATTTCCATTTGAACTGCATTTACACAAATACAATTATTGTGGACCAGGTACTAAACTTGCAAAACGTTTGACCCGGAATAAACAAGGAATAAACACTTTGGATAATGCTTGTAAAGAACATGATATAGTTTACGATCGAAAAATACAATTTGAAAGAAGACATATAGCAAATATGTTTCTAGCCAATAAAGCACCAAATATAAAGAAGATCCATCTATGTCTACAGATGAAAAGCTAGGTGCTTGGGTTGTTGATAAAGTTATGCGCTCGAAGGTGAAGGGAGGAATGGGTTTAAAATGTAAAACAAAGAAAGGCGGAATCATTCCATTCCTATTTCCAGCATTAACAGACGTTGGATCAATCCTTGGAGGGGTTTCGGCAATTAGTAGAGCAGTTAAATCAAAAGGTAAAGGAATATATTTGAAACCTTATAAAACTTATATTTACACTAGGTCGCTCTTATAAATAATTTAAAAACCTTTAAATTCTCTGGTGTGTTAAATATATTAGTAAAAATCGCCTATCTACCACCAACATCCCTCCAAACACCTCAAAATTAGAAAAATTAGAAAAAAATTAGCCTTAGCCTACTCTTGCATTCAATGCTACACCTATATAAGACATTGCAATCGACCAGGACACTACACCGTCAACATAGTACAGAACTCCTGCAACCCTCTTCCCCACCTCAAAAAAGAATTAAAGAAAATAAACAACTATATACACACACAAAAAATTTCATCGAAGAAATTTGATCACATGTTATCTGATTAAGATTAATCCTTAATCCGATTAAATAATTTTGATCGGATTATAATCGGATTAATATAGGATTTTGGATTGGCCCTTAAAATCATATCGATAAACCACCAATTAATCTCCATTAATTCAAGGTGGGGTGAAACTTGCCCGCCCCCTACTACTGCCCCTTTATGGCCCTTTGCGTATTTTCGCCTTTAGCGACTCAGCCATCTGTACGGCTTTCGCTATAGTCATATATGGACATGATTAAGGGCTTCATTTAACTCGCATGCGCATCGTATAGCACCTCAACGCATAACAGGTTACACATACCCATGGCCATATTGGATTCAGTTCTTCATTTCTAAGAAAATACTATGTTTAAAAAAAATTGACGCCGAATCGGTGCTCAAAAATGTTGTGCTGCTCTGGGGACTTGGGCATAAATCATGACTTATTCCGCCTCGGTGCAGCATTGAGCTTGTTTTTCCCAAACACATTTTCCGAGGACCTTCTTAACAGGAAAAGTTATGAGTGCATACGTTTGTTCTGTCATGGCTTTAACTCTTCTCGGGACGAAACCGAACGCTCAGCAAGCAAGAACGGGGAAAGAAGCGGCAATGGATATCCTTGTATTCGCCTGGAGTAATTCGAACAAGAGAGTCGTTCTCGGGTCCCCAAAGTGAAGGTCCAGCGTGTACACACTGTACCACCTCGCTGGATGTACAGTAATACAAACGTGACTTTATACCGAAAAAAAAAAAAGACAAAAGGACGAAAGTTCTTCACGCAGTTCAGTAAAAAAAAAAAATCAACAGTTTCAATGTGTTCGGGTATAACTTATTAAATATCAGCTGAAGATTCCTAAAATTTCTCACATTTTTTTATATTAGTAAATATTGCACATATCAATTTTTTTCGGAACTTACATTACTCAAGTTAGGATGGTAATAATTTTAATGTGGTAATTGCTCGTTTAGAAATGTCGACACGAGAAAACAATTTTTAGACCAAGCGATCACACAAGCCTCGTCCAGAAAAGACCACTTAGCACTGCGAGGGTACAAAATTACTTCGAAATGACACTATCTACCAAAAAAAAGTAACTGAGCACCCGTGAATATAGGTAGTTCAGTATGTCAGTTCACTTGTGTTTCACGGCCTTCGGCGTAGGACCGCTGGTGTTTATCCGTGGTAGCATAAACACAGAGGCCTATTGTAACATTCTCGATAATGAAATGCTCCCAACATTGTGACGTTTTTACGGAATGGACCCGTGTTACTTCCAGGATGACAATACCAGGTGCCATGTTTCAAGGGCTACTGTGCAGTGGTACGCCGACATCAATGTTCGCTGATTGGACTGGCCCTCCCAGAGCCCCGACCTCAACTCTATAGAACATCTTTGGAACGAATTGGATCGCCGGGTGAGGGCTCGTCAGGCGCAGCCAAAATCCATTGCTCAACTCATGGAATGGTTGCAAGAGGAATGGCGACGAATCCCCGTGGATGTCCTGCAAACACTCGTAGGGAGCATGCCAGACAGGGTGACTGCTGTTATAGCCGCAAGAGGTGGCCCTACGAGATTCTAACGGGGTGACAACCACCGAGAAAATATTGTAGACAGGTGCCCAATTACTTTTTGGTAGATAGTGTATTTCCGAAAGCATTTATCGTTCGTTGTGCCGAGAAATAAGATTCGGGGAAGTGAGAGGACTCTTCAACGTTCTTACGTGTCTGAGAAGTTATCTGAGTAGCGTTATCGCACAGAACCGGCCTCTATGTTTGCGCAAGAATGGAGTCGACAACGGTTTTTCCCCCCCCTCCCCGTTCTTATAGCGGCGGTATTTGATTTCCTTTCCGCCTCCCCTCCGTCTTGCTTCACTCTGTATAACCCTCCCTCCCCTTCCTTACCCAACGCTGTCAGGTGACTTATTCGTGCCGGTCGTATCAAAGTACAAACAGCGCGCGAGCAGCAATTCGAGGCTGTTTGCCTGCCAACTTGGGGCAATATTGACCTCCCCCTCCCCTCAGCCATCCCCGGCGACCCGTGAGGGCGGGCTTCTCTCTTATTTTGTGCTGGCGTTGGCAGGCCTGTTAGGGCCGGGCCATAAAGATTACCGCCGGCGGCGAAGAGAGTGTGAAGAGGGGGTACCAACCCCCTTCACCATGCCATCTTTAGGCCCTTCCTGCTGAACACCACGGCAAACACGAACCGGCGGTAACAGCGCTCCTACGTGACGATAAGCTGAACTACGGGATACAGACGTGAGAACATTTACGCTGCACGTTCGACGGGAACCCCCCCCCCCCCCTTGACCTTCATCAAGGCTCGGATAACGCCAACCCCCGCCATGGCTGCGAACCGCCTTAAATTGTGGTGACATACGCGCGGGAGGAATTCTGCTGTTTCGTTGTATTAAACCGGAACGGGTCGTAAGGTGCAGAGAAAGCCGTCTTGGATAAACATTCCAGCCTACGACTTCCCTCCACGTGTTAATAACACGTGGATAACTCTCCGTATTAGGGATGTTGAAAAAATATCGAGACGATATTATATCAACGATACGTCGATATAAATAGTCGATATATTTCAACGGCATTTTATCCGGGTATTGGAAATACATTTTTTTTAATGCTCTTTCAATAAGCTCTGTTTTGAATATAACATCTGAATTTAAAAATTACTGTGTTTACCTTGGCAACATGCGCCAAAAACAAGCACTGAATCTTTCTACAATGCTTCTTGTCCTCAATATGTGATATTCCAAGTAATTTTATATTTCTTAAGTCCTTTACTGCATAAAATATGGGGTTTCGATGCACAGAAAATCGCTATTTTTCTATCGATATAGTTTCATAAAACGATGCTTTTATAAATAATCTTTATAATAGAGATATCATTTCTGATATCAACATCCATACTCCGTGTTAACGTTTCTCGTTGAAATACTGCGTTCTGGATAGGACAAGTTCAAGTTTATAGACGATGCTGAAAAAGATAACTTTAAACGACTTGATCGTAAAGAACGCAGGAAGATTAAATATTTCGACAGGCCCGACCAGGAGGAATATGGAGGTGGGGATATAAAGGCGAACTCTGCCACCGGCCCTGTTCATTGAGGGGCCCCACGACCTGAAAATAAAAATTTAAATGCCATGGAATTTTTTGTTTTATTTAAATGCTTGCAGACTACTAGAGAATACATCTTAAAAGAAATGACTAATGTTTTTAATTACGAAATTATTGGGATAACGCTGAATGACCGAGTTGTTTTCCCATAGAACATGAAAAAGCTCAGGGCAGGGCTTTTATGAAAATCGTTGATTCGCCTTCTTCATTTAGCTTTTCGTGCAACACTGATGACAGCGACGTGCGTAGTCGACTTTTTGCTGATCGATTCTGCGTAAAAGCCTGAGCTAAACTCCTATAATACCGGTGACATAAACATTAGACACAAATTATCTCGAGCAGGCGGATATGTCATAGGAACAATACTGTGTTAACATACAAATAAACATAAATGACATAACGAAAAAAAAAAAAAAACGTAGTGATAGGCAACCATTCGATTAAATAGCTGTGAACATGATTAGTAATCACACTTTACCTTACACGCAATACACGGGTAAAACGTTACCGTGCGTTACTCCTATTTCATATAAGTGGGGTAAAATCTGACAGACAATATGACCAACCTACACACACAGTAAACAGTAAAATCTCACGTTTTTAAAGTATTTTATCAGCTTGCTACGCCCCTGAACTCAAAAGACGCAGCAAAATTGGATTTCCAAAAAATTGTGAAATTTCCAACAGGTGTAGAAGAAACCCTCACTGAACAGGGCTCATAAAGTGCAATACATATTGAGAAATTATGACATAAACAAAGAACACATAATATATGATTTGTGTTTTTTTATATTCATTATTATTTTTTTATGTGATGTTTTCATTACACTTAGTTTAAAACAATTTCACAAAATTGCATATGGCAATTTATTTTAAAAATTGACTAGATGTTTTTCACAATGTCAATTAAAATTTTCCCTTTCTCATTTAAGTAAAACCTGGACACAAAAATATTTTGAGTTTACCTGAGACATTTTGCATTTACAAACATTATTTCAGCCAATGTATATAATTTGTTATGTCAACAATGCAAAAGAGTGCAACAGTTATAAATAATGGCCAGACTAAATACATATTATTTTGGCCCACATAGAAAATTATTAGTTATATGCAATAACAAATATAATGTTTCCTTAAAATCTATTTGATAATGCAAAACACACAACTGAGATTATTTGGTCTTAAAAATACAATTGTCATTTATGACATCAATAACAGTTTGAACTATTTTAATTTCCAAAGTTAATTTTGCCACAAAAATAATACACACCAAATTCACATGCTATGGCTAGCCTTAAAAATGAATTTGGTTGTCTAATATTATGACTTAACATAGCCAACAGAGGCCAAAAAAATAAAGTATCTTTATTTGATAATGTTAGTTCCAACATTTTAAATATTTAGATAATTCCTTATTAAATGGATACTTGATATAAGTTAATGAATGAACGGGCTGTATGGCCGAAGGCGGCCAAAAGTTTTATTTTACAAAATTCCGTTTAGATTTGGAACTTGTCAAAAAACTGACTAGAAATTACTGGCCGTATGGCCGAACAAAGGCCAAAATCTGAGAAAACTGCACATTAGTATTCTAGTTTACACAGAGGCCATTTAGATATATATTTTCGTTAGTTCCAGGGAAAACATTAAAATGACTTTTAAAACACCACATTTTAAATTTTTTTGGCAGGCAACTTTGATGTTGATTTACATTTTATATTTTGCCAAAATGCCAAATTCAAAGTATTCTCATGATAAATTGCACCATCATAACGCCTACTTGAATTATAAGGGCACGAAGTGTGCCTGACCTAACCCAGCCATGAAGGCATAAGTTTGAAGTTTCAACATTATGTATTAAGTTTTGGTTTACTTAATTCAGTGCAGGTGAAGCTCCTTCGGGGCGATGATCGACCCCGAACTGAGCTCGTGCACTCCTATTTATACGCCTATATTATCATTTCCCCCTAGAGGAGTATATAGAATTTATGGCCAATCAGAGAGAAATAAAAAGAACGAAGAATCGGCCAATAGAAAATCACATGGCCTTATTGGGAAAAACTGTTAATTTAGGCCTTTCAGGGGGATCTTGATTTGGCGACAAATCCCAGTAAATATGTCAATTTATGGCGATCTACATCACCACCACGTCGACATACTTCCGGTGACCAGACGAGCCTGAAGGAAGTAATTCTGTGGGCAGCCATATTTTTCCAAAGATGGTACTCTTGTGAGCATGCGCAGCAGGGAGAGTAGACACCGCCAGCGCCCAACTGGAGCAATTGGCCGTATCCCTAAAGGTGGCGCCACCATCCACCACCGGTGGCGATGAAATCAACTACCAAAACAGAATCGGGTCTGCCACCAAGTGCGCCGTACGTGTCGATGAAAGCTGCTGAATTCTACCGCGCTGGGCCGGGACGAAAATTTTAGCCTGACGAATTACGCCTCGTTGTAGCCGCCCAGTGCGTCCAGACATCGAAGAACCAGGTAATCTGACAGCAATTTTAGGCTAATTTGCAATATTGCCGTGTAAAAGTAGGCGGTTATTTTCCGTGGAAACAAACACTGTAGTCTGTTGCGACGTGTTGAAACGGCGTTGTATTGCGACGCCGTCACAAACCGACAAATTTCTGCGGGATGCATGTGGTTAACTTGGCGATTTTGATGACGGCTTTTGAAGAAAATGGTACTCAGAGCTAAAAGTTGTAATTTAGAATTTTAATCATACCTACAGCATTTATAGTTAAATTATCTTTTTAAAGCAATATTAAATTTTTTTTTACTTTTAGAGCATGGACTTTAAAAACATGTTTAGCAATAATGGCAGAACATGTCGACACTTACGAACAGAAAACGTTTCCAGTCAAGCCATGTTTATGTTTCCAGTTTCCAGCCCGGTGAACTAATGAAACACATTTCTTTATTGATTTTTCCTCGTTCTGAACACTCCAATATGTCTGGATATACATATTATACATATATATATACATACATACATACATACACACACACACTCCTACACACATCAAACCATATAAACATGCTGAATGGTTCTGCCAACCCAATCGCTAGCTTTTACTGTTTCACCCTACTTCCCCTTAAGTAACAGGTCCTCAAAAAAGTATGAAGTAACTGTGAATGAACTACAGCATTATTATTTTATATAAAACATAAATTGTACTTTTCTGACAATTGTTGTAGTGTTTGTACTACTTTTTAAAAGCTTTTCACGGTAAAGTAAGCACTTTTTGAAATCAACCTTTTAAAAGAGCAACTGCCGCTACCTGCATATTATTTTAACGGGTGCCCTGAGAGATAAGCGCCCAGTAAAGTTGGTAAAGATGGACGGGAAGTAGTTCCGTATCTTAACGTCATATAAAAAGTGTTAGGTAACCATTTCTAATCACTTAAATTATCTCTTTCGCTTTTTTTTTATTTTTAATTTTTTTTTTATCGAAGTGTGGAAATGAGCAGATTTGTTAAATAATTACTTTTTCAATAATTTACAGTTTCGCTTGACCGACGCATGAATAGTGATGAGGCCCATGGGAACGTTATTCTTACATTAAGCGGAAGAATACGCAACGTGCATACAAGTAGATTTTAAATAGGGCTTTCAAAAGTTTTTTTTTTTTTTTTTTTTTTTTTTTTATAATGAGTTTGCATGTTGTACAGGCGGGTGGAGCGTTATACTGGAAGCTACTTACTTGCTGAAAAGAAATAAATTCTATAAATTTTGTGATTGTTAAAACGTCGTAAAACTTGAATATAATACGTTTAATATTATTTAACTGAAATTAAAAATACGTCTTCAAATGTTATGTAGTATCACTTGTCGAAACCACAAATTTAAAGTCAATAAAACAACATTTAAAATAAACCAAACCATTTGCAAAAGTTTAGCAAGATACGCTGAAAGGTGTTATTTTATCACACTTTAAGGCATGTTAAGCGAATATGTCTCTACAAAATTTCAAATGCCAGCGAGAAATAACAATTATGACGATTTCCTAATATTCAACAATTAAAAACTATACAAACACACGCAAACGTTTTTCAGTATAATAATATAAATACCTTAAAAAAGAACGTTAAAATTTTATTTTATATAAATTACTTTATACAGCCTATGCAGGTGATATATATTTTGTGTTATGTTTTTTTCTAAAGAAGGGAAATCTTGATTTTAACATGTGAGTATTAAAAATCTACGAAAATCTTTTTTTTTTTAATGTGAATGTCACCACATACCTATTCTCCACTCTAATGTGTTTGGTATTTATATATATATATATTTAATTATTTATTTATTTATTTATTTAACTCCAAGTCAGAATCCGTATACAAAATTAGATTTTAAATATGCGACTTATGACCTGTAGTGACTTTTAAGGGCTTTGAGGCCTATATACTCTTGAAAATCGATAGTTAACATTACTTTATTTCGAAATAATTAGAAACCACTTGGAAAGGAATCAATTCATGAATAGAATTGCGAATTCTTGAATTAAAATCTGAAGTTTGTGAAATTTGGGTATGCCATATTATTCAATTTCATTATAACAGCTCGACGCAAGATATGTGCTAAAATCGTACAAGATGGCGATATTGCACTATAGTCCATTCACGCTTTCTTCGACCTTTTTGAATCAAACCTTTGAAAAATCATCCTATATATGATGTGCTTGGTTGTTTCCAACATATGCCATATATCACAAGCGTTCTATACTTGTCTTCTTTGAAGTTACTTTTTTCCTGTTAAATTGAAATGTTTAATAATTTATCTATAAATTATAATGCTTCATTTATAAATGATTTTAATAAAACAGTTATAAAATATGTGTGTTGGTAGCGCCTAGTGAGAAATAGTTCTTATACAAAATACTGTTACAACAGAGTGCGCACGAATCCGGTGCGTCGTCCCTCTGGTGTAATCTTCCAGACTTAGTTAAGGTTAGTTTGCACGAGGCGGAGGAATATCCTGGAAGTAGAACTTTAGCAGCGCTTCAGAAAAGGCCGAAGATACCGTGAATCAACTATACCTTCCGTGCGAGAATATCGATACAATATTACTATAAAGATCATACACTTTTTTTTAATTAAATCTCGCTTAAAAGGATATTCTATTGGTCCCCTATGCTAATTACGTGACCCAATGTGTATCATTCAGAGCGAGTACATGTGCGTTGTGTAAAGTGGAATCTTGGTGTATGTTATTGAAGTCAATAATGTTTCGTATTTGTTACGAAATATCATGAAATTTATACAGTGTTGATAGGCGCTATTTAGTGTAGGTAATATTTTCTGTAGGTCGTGGACGTATTGTCAAGGACCCCAGTATGGGACTATCTTCATAAGGCTATTATATTTGTTTCAGTGATTGGCCTATGAAACATATAAGCACCGGTGTTAAGCCCTTGTTTTGTCCATGTGTGATTTTATTGCACAGACTTAAGAATTACGAGAAAACAGAATTTTCCTATCTCTATGCATGCTTTCAGATAAATTTCAAAGACAAAAACCCTTAAGCTTTGAGTAGTTTTTTGAATAGAAATATTTCCGGTTTAATCATTTTACCAAAAATATGATCTGTGAAACTAGCTTAATAAATATCCTTCACAAAACCATGATTTTACACACATTTCGTGTAATGTATCTATGAAGATATGCTGTAGAGTATTGGCATATTAAAATGTTATACAACTCTACCAACATGTTATAGCAGAGTTTAACACAGAAAGTAATTATAATTTTAGTTTCAGAATTACTGACAATCAATTAAAATGTTTGCTTTTATAGTGACAATTTCCTTAAAGATTTCACAAAAAAAGATTTGTAAATCTCTTCCAAACATATAGGTATCGTGTTAGCAATTTATTTGGAGAAAAAAAACTGTTATGATATATTCACAGGCACATTTATAAAGTGAGAGTTGAGCTCTCCTACCTCAAGAGAAGAACTAGTTTTACACGATGGCTTTTTCTTTTCGTTTCCTTGCACAGCGACTTAATCAATTTTTTCACCTGTAGATTTAATAGAATTCTTATTGACACGTGATTGGATAAATATTTTTACAGCTGAGCGTAGGTGGGAATTCGTCCCATATACACAGTCTGCCCTCTTCTCCTTTCGTTTGTTAACACAGAACTTCTCTGGATGCAGAAGCAGAAGAAGAACGGGACCGTGATAAAAAAAAATATATATATTTATGTGAATTTATTATAGTCCTAATAAAAACAGTTACATTCATATTAATTTATTTAATGATCAGGAAAAAATCAGGATAACAGTAGGAAATACGAGAATGCACATTTTAAGAATTAGTATTCACATTTTTTCATAACTCAGGAAGAAAATGATAGTGAAGGAAGTGGGTTTGGCTCGAACCTGTCACGTCCCAAGTATAAGGCAAGCATGCTACCACGTGACCAAACCCCTTCCCTCGCGTACGCGTACGTCGCAAAAGTGTGAAAACTGGCAAGTGAATGCAGAATTGCAAAATTATTGGCAAGGAAATTATTGCATTCTGTTTCTTATAGCTTTGTTGAGATGAATTTAGTAGAATTCACTAATACATTTTAAAGCACTTCGCTGTCTAAATCTTTGCATTTTTTTTTTTGCAGCAAGTGAGGGAACACACTGTCACAAACTTTCTTCTCGATGATTGATGCTACGTCCTCAAAGAGTGCTGGCATTCTATCTTACTCGTGGCCATAAAAATACTACAAACCGATATAAAATACCTCATTTCCAATGTTAGTTTACGAATACGTAGAAAATAAAGATGCTTATCAAGCAAATGCATTAAAGTGCCATTGAAGAAGAGACAATATAATCGATAGCTTGAATATATGAACGGTCACCAATAACACATCATGAATACTTTCATGTTCGTTTGTTTTGGACTTGCAAAGTACTTCTTCAGCTATCTCATTATACTCCCCGGTCATTCAGTCTCTGGAAAGTTATTTGTACTTGTTTTTTGTGGACTCGTATAATTACACTGTATTTTTGTGATGACCGTATGGTATTTCATGTAATTGAAGCTTTTCTAAATATTTTATTAGCTTCAACGTAAATGTTTCGTATCCCGTGACGAAATGAATGCCTCTACGCTGGTAATTTCTTGTAATTAGCGCAACATACAAATAATCATTCAGCAGCTCTATGTATATGTTTACGTTCTCGGTTGATTAGGTAGTGTTAATGGCTTTCTTCAGACTCCAGCCTCATCACCGTAAACATTATGTTTCGTACGACCCCAGAAATTGGAAACTATAAATGACGTGATAATATAGCTTGGTAAATGCTTGTCTAATTTTGTCAGAGACATATTCCAGTTAATTTATTTCAAGATGTTTATGAAAAACATAAAGTACTAAAACCGTGACTTAAGCTGGTGATTAAGAAAGACAAAAAAAATGCATGCTTAAAACCGTAGGGCAGGCGTACCACTGTACATTATCTTAACAACCATTTTTAATAATTTTTTTGCGCCGCCAAATTACTTTTTCTAATGCTCATTTACAAACTACAAAAAGTCACGAATTTAAATGAAAGTTCAACATGAGAACTGTTACATTAAGAGGCTGTGAGATCTTGCGAGCTCAGCTACCTGCAGGCTGGATTTCATAACACACTGTGTACTCGAGGTTCATACTAATTAATCAACGGAAGTTTTTGTACAAAAACACTGTTTTTGGAGGGCTGCTGTGGGCAAAAGTGAGAGAGGGGGGGGGGAAAGTGGGCCCCCCTCACTGATCCCCCATCCTTCCTCTTTGAAACTCTCCCTCTGAAAGTGCCCCCCCCTTTTTTATCATCTCTGGGTGGAGTTAGAGGGACGGGGGGGGGGGGTTGTTTTCTATTTTGTGGGATTGTAGTGCGTTCCATATTTCACCTTTTTGAGCTTCTTTATGGTGATGCCAGTATGGGCAAATGGTAGTAGATCCACCCCACGGACATTTAGACCCTTCGTAAGCCTTACACCTTAGGTCTTAAGTCTTACGTCTTAAGTTTTAAGTATTAAGTCTTAAGTCGTACTTTTACCATAATTGCTACTGCATGTCGGGATGTGCGAGCGAGCACGTGCCGAAGTTCCCAGGCGACATTGCACCATAAATACTAATTCGAACTGTTACCTGCTTCATCTTTGGTGGCTCAGCCTGAGATTTCCCCGGGCCTGACCCCTGGTCACCTCATTAATCAAAAACATGACTTTTTTGAGGATACGCAGTGTCCCCTCTCGTGGGGGGGGGGGCAGATTTGTGCTCACCTTTGGACCTTAGGCTATCTATTCCCCCCCCCCCCCTCCGCCTCCGCTTCCTACCCTGGGAGAAGTTGTAAAGACCGGAGGGGTGCCTTTTTCGCCTTCTTTTCGGTCTGGAAAACGCATTCGAACCTTAGATCTTAGGACTTAAGTCTTAAGTTTTAAGTCATTAATCTTAAGTGTAATGTGTTAAGTCTTGCGTGTTAAGTGTTGTCTTAAGTTTGCAATTACATGAAGGGATGTGGAAGCGAGCGCCGATAGGCGAGGGCGGGCATGTTCCGTAGTTCCCAGGCACTATTTCGTACAATTACCTGCTTCACAGGCGGTGGCTTAGCCCGCGGATTTCGCGGGCCCTTTTTCTGGTGTGTTATTTATTCACTAACGGTAGTCTCTTAAGGTGCCCGCCTACCTGGAGCTATTTTCGGCGCTTAAGGCCGTGAAGCGATAAGGGCGACTTTGCCACGCGTATCAAGTGCAAATCGCCACTAAGCGCAAGGAGCCGAACTGGCGTGCAATGTGTTCTCGTCGTGCTGCGCGTGACGATGTGACTTTCAGCGTTGACCCTGTCACATTACTGGTGGAAATTGCGTGGCAAGGTTCAACGCAGGTCCCTTAGGTGCTTATCTATCTATCTGACTCGTATATTTCGATATACAGCACTTCGACAAAACCGTTTTTAGTCATGTAACATTTCGAGGAACAACAGGAACACAGCATAAATAATATACTTAGATGGCAGGCAGATTTGCATACGGAACATTAACATTGCAAAATTATACACGCTCTATCTAAGGACGCAGTATGTCATGTGGATGACTGATTACCAATTCACTTACCAGCCAATTAAAACAGCACTGCAGCGTTCGTTCACAAAGGAGACCATTCCCTTAATACTCCATCTCCAACACACACATACAATTGATACAACTCGTAGGCACGACAGGGAAAAGGAGAAAACTAACTACGTACATATTTATTCAAAGAAAGGAATCCAATGGCGAAGTAAAATATTTAATGTTGTTGAAAAATTTGTAACCAAATTCAAACTAGACCTTCAACTTAATGAACTGAATTAAAATGTGAGAAACTTAGCACGCACCAGCTTTAAAATAATATTGTTCACCTCCTTACGTCTGTTAAAAATACCGCTTTTGTATCATGTGTTAGGTGACCTGCAGCAAAGTCTTTCTCTGCCTTTAATGTAAAAATTAATACATTTTCTGCAGTGTAAAATAATCAGTTGGCTAGTGTTCCAAAAATATTCTCACATACAACAAATTAATATATCAGTTCGTAAGCTTGCACATAAAATAAAGAAATCTTCTGGCTAGCAATAAATTTAAAACGGTAGAGCAATTTAAGAGTTCTCAGGCATCTCGTGACAAACTAGAAGATGCTGGTAATAGTGCAACTGTTTACGTGTAGCTATAACACATCATCGCTGGGCCAACGGTCACTTAATAAATGGCGGTGGAAATACCTCACATATATTTGACGATGTTGCAGGTATCGTGCTAATTAGCCCTCTTCAGACGGCTTACACATATTACGCCGGCTGTTACACTCGTTCTTAGCATGATTTTCAAGGTCGATGCAGCAATCAATACACAAATTACGCTGATAATCGGCGGAGGCTAAGCCTCCCTGGTTGACTACCTGTAGGATCGTTCGAGAACAAGCTAGAGATGAGATGAATCTATCGCCATCCATAATCGGGGCGGTTACAATATTCAAATTAACCTGTGCAGTATAGGTTTTACCTGTGAGTTATATTCCTTATGATTATAATATCAGTGACGTCATTCGACGTAGGCCAACTTATGTGAATTAACATATGGCTCAAAACTTATCAATATAAAATAAATAAAATTAAACATGAGGATCACAAAATCTTAGCTACTGCGTGTAGCATAACACACATATGTAAAATAAAATAAAATTACTGAGCAATAAACCTTTATGTGTAGCACGTTACAACGTTAGTATTATATCACAACATAAAAATTGCGTAAAATGAATTTGTATTCAACTTGACGTGTTAATGTAATCATATAATATGCGCAACTAACCAGACGTTACAGTTATGTTGGAGTGATCTGAAATAGTGTTTCTAATGTGTGTTACGTCTTGGAAACACTCAGCAGCCCCTATCTGACGTGTGTGTTTTTTTAGTACACCAGTACACTGTATTCACGTTTAATAGTTTCGTATAAAAAAAACTGTGTTTCAAATACTTTACAACACAATATAAAAGCCTGGCAGGCGAGAGCCTAAATAACACGATTATTGCTCACTTTTAACTGTGTTACACGGCGGTTCAACTGCTGTGCTGCGGGCATTTCATTAGCACACAGTCCATCAAAGCTTTGCTTATAAACTGTGATCTAATCGCAGGATTCGCACAAACATGAGGATTTTGGAAGCTCTGACAGGTGAATTTCTAAACTTCTCCAATCCCACGTTGTGAGTGACTGCGACAAATAGGTTGTTTAAGTAAATGCTGCATAGTGAGAAAATAATAATAATAACAAAGCTTATGTGGGAAATGCTGTTATTCCAATTCCCATAACAGTGGCATTCACTCCTCGAGTTCCATGGCGGTGGATTTAAAGTATAACAAGAAAATGTTTTAGCTTACAGTACGTGGATAACTCTTCTCAACTTCTCAGGGCATTTCATTCCATACACGTATTGAGTTGATACGAACGTTACACTTGCGTTAAAAATATCATGTCTGTGTAATCATTGTTTACTACATACGAAATAAATCGGTTGCCTGTACCTATTAAAAAGATATTTAGATTCGGTAATTTTTCTAACAAAGGCAATTGTTTGTGAACTGGCAGTTAATGGATTATATCATGGAAGATGCTATGCCTAAGCAAAACTGCGTAAACAAAATTCAGATTGCAGAGTTGCATTTTAGTTCAGGATATTTAGATGTTTTATGTTTTTTTTTCTTAACTACAGCTCACTCTATACCACACCAACTACTGTACTCTAACAGGAATACGAGAAAACAACACCATAGTCCTTTTAACAGGTGATATGAATTATATTCAGACACACACTACAAATAGTATACTCTATATAATATTTACCAAAGGCCATTCTCGTTTCCATAGAGTTACCAGCTGTTGTCGAAAGAAAGTTTTTTAATGTTCTGTACAGGGCCTACTTTCCCCCAGCAGCAGTGCAGGACGCAAATCTCGCACGAAAACGATCGAATAGACGTGACGAATATCGTACTGCGGGGATGGAGTTCCAAGCAATATTCCACCTGATGGAGCAGTTTGGAAACGGTTATCACTGGCGTCCAAGGCCACACCAGACTACGTTCAGTCCAGCTCCACACATGCTCAAATAGAGACTAACCTGAGGAGTATATCGGTTAGAGTATATGACGAACACCTTGAAGAGCACGTTGCTTTGTATGACATGTATAAGAAAAGTGTCCTGTCTGAAAATCACATCTCCAGAATTTTACGAATTGCAGCATAACGGGGTGGAAGGTGGTCTGGTCATACTGTGTACTATTTAACGTTTTATTGTGAAAGCGCCGGATGAAAAAGGTCATAATAGAGTATGACTCACCCCACGTTGTTTTCACAGGCGTTGGTCCTGTGTATCGCTGCATTGTACAGGACGGACAGTGACGTTCGCCTAGTCGACCATACACTAGTAACATTAGCACCTAAGCAGAACCTGCTCTAGTCACTGAAGATAACGTATCACAATTCGTCCCTTTAAGTCCTTCTTTCTCGATACCACAGAAAACGAGCTTCGTCGTGATGGTGAGGCAGGAGCGGAAGTCTTCTTTGCGGCATTTGTGATCGTTAAGAAACGCGAAAATCTCGTGATTTCATTTGAGAACAAGCTAGACTTCAGGCCTGTTTACATTTGACTTTCTGTCTCAATTGGATCGTAGTTTGTAAGACACGCCCTGGACGAATTTGAACCAATAACTAGGGATAGGAATATTTCGCGAGTTCATTTCAGGACAAGGTAGCGTTAAACACGTGTAGACTGAAGTTGACTTTGCAGTTGGAGCGCAGTTTATTAGACACGCCCTGGACGACTCTGAGCCAATAGCAGACTTGCAAGGAAACAAGTAGCGAGTGCCATACTGCCAGGTGGGAAGTAACAGTGGCTACTATATGGGGCAGCAGCCAATGAACAAACATCCGAGGCTCGCTTATACACATGATTGTGGAGTCTAGCCTACAGGTCATTGAACCCGCGAATTTTTCCTATCCCTACCAATAACTGAACTACAAGAAAACAAGGACCGAATGCCGCTATACCTGGTCTGCGATAAAACTGGGGCGTCAGCCAATGAGCAACTTACTGAGGATCCAGTACACAAAAAATCGCGGAGTCTAGCTTGTTCCGATATGAATCCGCGAAAGTTCCCGGGTCTCTAGTGATCGTTGTCTGGCTTCGGGCAAACAGTTGTGGTTGGCCGCAGTGGGCACCAGTGGTGAAACAAAGTCGTGCCCCCTCCTATAGGAGTGGGCGTGAGGGCATGGCTTTAGGCACCCCTCTAGACATTTTGTTTATTTTACAAATTAAAGTTTGGGGCGACGGAAACCTAAAAAACATGTTGCATAAAAATGGAGGGAAATCTATAACCCATAGATGTGTATAAATATAAGAAATACTATATAGAAATTCATTACAGATTTCATGCGCTATATTAACGCATCTTAGCGAACAAAACCAGTATGGTTGTGTGCCCATGCTCTCAATTTAAGTAATTTGAAGTAGGTTTGCTTACGAACGCCCAGTGCCAAACACAGTTTTTTTTTTTTTTTTTTTTTTTTACTGTTTGTTCTTGTAAACACCAGTGGAGGTCGTGAATAAAAGTTAAAAAGTCAAGTCATATATAGTCAATTCACGGTTACTTAAAACATTTCTGAAGCCCTGCTTGAGTTCTGCTTTCAGCATATTCCTCCGCCCCATTGAAGCAAAGACTAACCAAGTCTTCAAAATTACACCATAGGAACAGCGCACCGAATTCGTGCGCACTCAGGGTAATAATATTTTGCATAAGAACTATTTCTTACTAGGCATTAAAACCCACTTTTTTCTCTCTGTTTTATTTTGTTCTTTTAATTATAAATCAGATATAATTTGTAGATAAAATATAAGTAAAAGTCCGATTTAACCAAAACTCAAGTAATTTTATGTTAACACAATTATAAAACACTTGTGATACATAGTATATTTAGAAAACAACCAAACAAGTCATACGCGGGGTGTTTTTTGAAAGGTTCGATTTTAAAAATTGGGTTTGGCTGTTTTGGGGACACGGTCGTTTGATTTGTATGAATACTTCTACGTTGACGCGCTCGGACGCCTTGATGTTTTTTTTTACGTTCCCGGCACCGCGTCACTCGATCATATGGGGTTTTATGAATATCACTGGATTGCTTTTGAGATGCTCTTTCCAACCGTATACTATTTCTGTATTACAACTTGGTTTTTGATGAATATAGGCCGAAATTGTGTTAAATTTTCTTAATTTTTTATATTAAACGCATACGATTTCACCATAACCATACCACACAAATGTTTTTATACATGCAATAGATTGATCTTGACGAGAGCTGTCGATTGAACTCTAAACGAGCGTCGTAGATTCTCCTAGTCAGAAGTTATACTACGCGGAAGTTATGAGACGCGGCGAAACGAACTTAAAACTGCCCCCCCCCCCCTTTTTTTTTTCCAACGCGCGATCCTTTCGCAGTTCCCACTCAACGTAACTTATTCTTTGATCCTTTGGCAATCGAGTGGTGTAATTGAATTATGAATGTAGACGATGGATTCGGAGCTGCAATGCCAAACTGTATCCCCCAACATTATCATCTAATTTTCTGGATTGTCTCCCACTATGGTCGCCAATTTAAAGAAGTATTCACGTCAAAAAAAGTGTGAAGAATTTGCGAATAGATTATATAGTTACGCCGCTGCTGAACGTCTGTGATTCAAGGGTGTGCTCCTAAGACGCGTAGGCCTTTAAAAACAACTAATCGTGAAAGTGAATCTGAGCTAAAGTGTTCATGAAATACTAGACGTTTCGCACCGTCTGTAATTTGGTTGCAGTAGGCGCATTTGAAAGAGGCGCTGGAATGACAGACGTGGTATTCTTTACATACTGTTTGTATTTTAGTCCCGCACTTTCTTTTCGGCCGTGAACCGTTTAGTAACTCAGTAATCCCAGTGGTATAAGGCTGTTCACGGTAAAATGAGCACTTTTGAAAGCCCTGTTTAAGATCTACTTTTATGCACGTCGTGTATTATTCCACCTTATGCAAAATTAACATTGCCATGGGCTTCATCACATCACTTTATTCATGCATCGGTCAAGTGAAACTGTGAAATTATTACGAAAGTAAAAACATTTTATAAATCTACTAATTTTTACGCACTGATGCGTTAAAAAAAAACAGAAAGCGAGAGATATGATTTAAATGATCACGAATTGTTACCAAACATTTTTATTGGACGTTAACGTATGGAACTACTTCCTATACTTCGTTACCAACTCAACAGGGCGAATGTCACCCAGTACGTCCGTTAAAATATGTGCTGGCAGGGACAGTGACATTTTTCTAAGGTTTATTTCAAAAGTGCTCACTTTATCGTGAACAGCCTTTACTAAACTTTTTTTAAGCTTGTTTACTGGGTGTATTTAAATTCTACTGACAAACTTTACTGCAGGTTTATCGCGAAATTTGAAGACTTAGACCCATATACCACTTATGAAAAACATTGAATCCTAGGAGTGGTATAAATATTTGAAGTTGGGCTTGAAACATAATTTTATTGCAAATAATGGAGAAAATATTTAATATGGAATAACGAGTGTCTGGATAAACTGCAAACGCCACAACATCTGTCGCTGTCACGAAATGATTTCATGTAAATAATCTTTGTTATAGGCCGTTCACAGTAAAGTGAGCACTTTTTAAGAGCCTTCCAAATTTTTCTTTTAAACAAGTTTTTATATTTGAGCCATTTTTAAAAATATCACCGATGTCACGTGACTAATAAAATTGGTGCGTGGTCTCGCCACTCTTAAAAGTTAATGTTTGAGGCAGCAATAAAACATATTTATTAGTGGTTAATGCCTGTTGGGAGGACTTTAAAAAGTGCTCACTTTATCGTGAATAGCCTATACTGCCCGTAATTCGAACTGGCCTACATGACGCTGTAGTACACATTCATTCTGATTGAAATTACAGATTATTATTCCGCATGTCACAATTAACAAAAAAAAAAAAAAAAAAAAATGTCACCTTGTGTAAGATATCCTTGGCCTCGCCGTTTCAGGGTATTAGTGTTTTAATTTCAAAATAGTACCTAGCAATGCCTGGTATGTGGGCAACAAGCTGGACACTCAATAACACACTGTTGCAGTTATCAAAGGGAAAGGAATTTCTAGAGTGGTACATAAGAATAACATTGTAATAACCTAGTGCTTTAGGCCCAACTTTAAAAATGTGTACCGCCCTTAGAGTTCACTTTAGACCCTAGGTCGTATGTATGTATTCAACTTCTTTTTCCGTGATTAACTAGAACCCGAAGATTGACAGTCGAATTTAGATACACACTGTACGAGTCCCAACTTCATCCAAGCTGCGTGGCTACGCAAATGGTTCACAGCCTACTATTATCGTAAGGTCTCGTCGTATTTAACAATTCTGCTTCTGACCGCGCGACTTAAACCAAATACAATGTCATTTACAACCAGGTACGGGTAGGGCAAGGTACTGCTCTTTATACAGCAACAGGGACTTCCTATATTTGCGAACTTCATCAGAGAACATACAGCAAATTCTACCTAGAGAAATGCGGTTGTCCTTCTAACAGAAGTAATTGGCGCTCATCCCCCCGAGAAATGGACAAGTTGCTGTGATATCGTGTGCTGGCGTACGTGCTATTTACTTGGTAACCGATCGCCAATACGTAAATAAATCACAGCCGGGGAAATTTATGGAAGGGTATAACGAAGCATAGGGTATATAATAGAATATTGTACGTGTTTATATAAATATCGAGTAACAGTTGAGATCCTAGCCCAACTCTGTTCAAATAATAAATTAATTAAATATTGAGGATGTAACTTCGATACTTTAGCATTACAGAAATTGTCTTTAATAAAAGCATTATGTTTTACATAATGCAATTTTAAATCCGGCGAAATTTGGTTTTGTCTGCGAAGTAAAGTACATAAAAATTTATCTGATACCAAACAGCAGTTTTTTTTTTTTTAAGCAAAGCTGGCGGGGATAACTATAATCCCAACAAACACAATCACGATTGGAAATAATATATTTTTCCTCTCTTCAGCCTCCTCCTGCGTGATTCAAGTGGGTCAAAAATAAATTGTGTTCGAGCGATGCATCAATACTTCAAATATTTGCTCTCTTTTATTGCATAGCTAATAGGAAATGGTGCCTGGGAAAAAGCAAGTCGCTCCCCATCGCAGAGCACCCTATCCCCGTCCCTTCTTTTCGGCTTCCCATTTCTCCCCTCTGCCCTTTCCAACCCCCCTCCCCACTCCTTATTATTGTATGGTTCTCTAACTGTAGCTGAGCAAATATTTTATCGCTTTGGCGGCAGGTTAGCGTCGCTTGGAGGGGGAAAGAGTGATGATGGCGCGGGGTAGGGGGTGGAAAAGCGGGGGAAAGAGAGCTTCCCGATGAAATGAGTGTAAGGGGTTTAGTTGTCTGACGTAATTGTGTTTGCAGGCGTCTGGCGCTACTCTTTTCTGTCATCCTACTCTAGCGACGTCACACTTATCCCTCCCTCGCTCCTTGTGACTCCCCGCCATTCCCCTCCTTCGCCTCATTCTCCTTCTCTCTTCAACACCACGCGCGGGCCAAGCGTCTGTCACAGTCGGCCCTCCCTGCTTCCCCCTCCCCCCCCCCCCCCCTTCTACTGCCATGGCGCGTGACAAAGAGAGTCACAGCGCACGCGCAGAAAGTCGCACCCCCTTTAGCGGCGGCCACTTTTCAATCCAGGCGCATTCAGTCGGCAAGAGGCGCGCGGAGAGGAAGTTTCTACGTCACACGTCGTGACGTTCCAGCCCCCTCGCCCGGTGTGTCAGTGTGCCTTTTTTTTTTTTTGCGCTTTCTTTCTTTTCTCTCTCTCTCTCTCTTTCTCTTTCGCGGCGGTCACCACGAAAACATTGCACCGTGCACATCGTCACCTCAGCGACGACGATGAAGTAGCTGCAGCCCGCGTGTGGCAGCGTCCAACTGCTGGCAACAAATTTCGAGCGCAGCTTCGGAGCCGACGTTTACAGCTGTTTGTAAGTACTTCGCGCTTTGCGTTTACAAGACTGCTATAGGCAGTTCACTGTAAAGCTAGCACTTTTTAAGGCCTTCCAAACAGGCATTAACCACTAATAAATATATTTAATTTCAGCAAAAAGACGTGTTTATTCGTGTTTAGTAGTCACATGGAAATGTATGTACTAAAAAAAGTGGCTGAAAGGAGAAATTTGGCAGGGCCTTAAAACTTTCTCATTTTACCGTGAATAGCCTATAATTAACTTGCGCCGTGCATGAGAACGAACTATGTTTACCAGTTCCTAGCAACCAGAACAGTGTTTCAGAATCTTGGCGTGAAATAAACTCGAAAATTAAAGTGCGGATTGTGGGCAGAATTTTTAATCGTAAGTGTATCCTAAATATTTTCATGCAGCAGACGTCAAATTAACTATCATCCCAATTACGTAATACTGGGAATTCTTTGGCTATTGTATTCCGGCGTGCAGTATTACATTTGTGTGTACGTGCTTTATTTATGTTAACGAAGGGGTTCAGCATTCTCATCTAAACAGAGATGTTTACATTTCTGACAACGTTGGGCCAACGTATTAGCGATCATTTTATGTTGCAATCACATTATCCTTAAATTCAATTCCCAGCATTGTGCCAATACGCTTGATAAAACATGTCGTATATTAATTACAATGTCGGGTGTAGGTACCCGCGATTCAAACTACCTACACGAACACCTGAAACGCAGGGGAGCATGGTGATTTATCTTCGTTTTTTGTTTTTGTTTTGTTTTATTGCACCCGTAAAATCTTTTTTTCTATGCATAGCCGTACAAAGATATTGGACAAGTCAAATTACAGTATACAAAGTTTATACACTGGACATAGTAAACACACATATACATGTTAGATTACACCAATCCTCCTCCAACATACTGTGGGGCGTCGTCGTTTTGCTGAAACAGAAGGAAAAGGAAACGAGAAAATCTGGAACAAGAAATGTATACAAAGACATGTAATGCAATAATTTCTTAATTTCTTTAGTTTAGATATTCATCTACACTATAAAATGTTAGTTTAGAAAAAAATTCTTTCAGCTGTTTTTTTTAATGAGTTTTTGGTTAGAGAAACAAATTTCTTGAAGGTGTTATGGCAACTTATTGAAAACTTGGCTTCCAAGGTAGGATGGCCCTTTCTGGACAAGTTTTAAGTTAATTGAAGCCACGTGTAAGTGTTTATTTATTCTAGTGTCATGCTTATCATCTTTTCGAGTTCATTCTACGTGCTGTCGGATTTCGCTAATACCGTTTTTACATTATTTTGTAAGGCTCGCGGGACATGTAATAATGGTTCTGTAATGGCGTTTATGTGTAATTATGGTCTCGTTTGTCTACCCCGACCTGCAGCGCATTAATCCTCCGCTTGAATTCAGACACGGTAGAAAACCCATACCATCATGCATCATCACAGTAATTATTGTTGCTTATTGTATTTGTATTTTACGTTGTCGCTTGTTTCCAATGCGCATAAGTACATAAGTATTATAGGCTGTTCACGGTAAAGTGAGCACTTTTTAAGGCCCTTCTAAATTTTACCTTTCATGCAATTTCCATCTTCCTGCTGCTTTTTAATATGAACATTGTAATGTGGCCAATAAATACAGTGTATACATTTCACCATCCTTAACATTTAATGCCTGAGGCTGCAATAAGATATATTTATTAGTGGTTAGTGCTTGTTGGGTGGGCCTTAAAAAGTGCTCACTTTACCGTGAACAGCCTATAGCTAGAAAGACTGGCGTTTGCTCATCAAACCTCTCGTACACGAGTTCTCTTTGGAATATCGCGTAACTGTTGTTTGGTGTTCTGCCCGGTGACGATGACAGTCCGCACAGTTGGCAGTATTTATTTTAATACTGCGTTGTTGGCATAGCTCATGCCAGAAGCATTTTGTACTCATGTACCCCCTGTTCGTATTAAAAATAAATATTTATACAAAAGCGCAAATATTTGCTATTTGCATTTCGTTACTCTTGTGCTGATAATTATTTTGAATAAGATGCGTTTAGTTATTCAATGAATTGCAATAGAATGCCTGCTTCGATGATGTAAATGTGTGTAGGTCGTGTTGTTACTTATTGCTGTTTGAAAACTCGACCTTGATGGTTGTATGTCCAGGTTATTAATATTCTTATTAAAATATTGAGAGCAGTTACACGGTGAATGACTACGCTTATAATCACAATTATTATGACAATCAGAAAATATAATTCTTAGTTTTTTTATTTTTAATGAAACAATAAACCTGAACTTTGTACTGAAATTATTGCGTCATTGAGTTATTTACGTATTTGTGAAGTAATGTAGAGGCAGAGGTAACTTTACTGGCTTCTTATTGTGGATGCATTAGTGTTAAGATTCACCCCTATAAATGTTCCTTGGCTCCTAATTACAGCCTCCACATTTCGATCCAGTGTGCATTTTTGTGCCTAGAAGTACTTGTGTCACGTAAAAGCCACGAGTGTGGGGTTTCCGAATCGAATTATTCCAAAAAAAGGAGACTTATTGACTTGACTTCTAAAGTTAAACAACTGGATTGTGAAATTTCAATAAAAAATTTTATGTTACAAATTACACTACTCCATGTTAAAATAAAGAATTTTCTAAGATGAAAAGTTATCTAAGTTACGCGTTTCGTTTGTTGCATAACGTTCGTAGGGATTCTTTCCACGACTTTTCAAGTCAATGAGATTAAGTCACACGCAATATAAACACAACAAATTACTTCTCTAGGCCTATTTAGAATATAATAAGCCGAGTTTTAAGATAATTAATGTTAATGCTCGATGTGTTAAACACGAAAATCAGCAGGCATTCGTATCGTTATACGAAATGTAATGTACTTTTTTTTTTGTAATTTTAATTGCGATACTCGAGATTTTGTACACTGCGCTGCTAATTATATTTTGCTTTAATTTTTATGGTTTATTTGTGGGCAGTCACTGCAAAAATCGCAAACATAGTCCCATTAACTTTTCGCAATTCCGTGCTCGAAAATGCTATGTTGTTAAATCAAGACAAACAGTGCTGATTACTTCTCAGTAGATATGGACAGCTTGCTATAACTTAAAATTTATTATCTTCGATATCACTGTAAAATTATATAAGTGAAAGCGAATTATATATATATATATATATATATATATATATATATATATATATATATATATATATATATATATATATATATATACCGAAAATAGTATTTAAGACACATACTTTACAAAATTATATTTTGGCTTACATTGTAATTAAATCCAAGCAGAAGTTATTATTTGCAATTGCCTAATCTCTTGAAATCTACGTTCTCAACTAACCTATGAGTTTGTTAAAATCGTCCTTGGAAAAATTTTCGAAAATCCTTGCCCCGTCTGGGGTCGAACTCCTAGTTCACTAAACAAGTGTCACGCGACCGACGACTAATTAGTAATAATCCAGATTCGTGTCTCCAGCGAGATGGTGGCTACATAAGGAAAACTAATCCTTCCCTCTTAAGGGGACGGCGTAGCTTCGCGCCCAAGGTCAAGAACCGAGGGAGAGCAGGGACACGCACTCCTAGCGCCTCCCCGCTCCTACGCGCGAGGCGTGCAGCGTTAACGCTGTATTGTGCAAATCAGATCTGTGACATGGGGGTTTTATTACACGCGATGAAAGCCCGCATATTGAACTACGGCCGTATATTTGTACTTTTCTCTTGCCGCTTCAGGAAACTGCATAGGCAAGCTTTACAAATGCGATATTTGACCACTTTCACCAATTCTTCCCTCCACTAATACACTTAATATGATAAAAGTAAAAAGACAGGAATATAGACAATAGTTAATTTTTATCCTTTCTGGTAGAAACTTTTATTTACCGAGATACGCGTTTACGCGCAAATGACGATTTCACAGAAAACGTTTCAGTACAATAAACCTCTTAAGAGCGAGATTGTGAAAAGACGCATTTAAATTTTAAATGCAACTTATTAATGTCGTGCCCTTGATATACCTGGTTCTGTTAAGGAAATAACTACTGAAAGTCACAGTATTTTAATGCTAAGCAGATTTTTAATTATTTAAGACCAGTATTCTTTGTTGCGTATTGTCCTCACTTTACGCCCAGTTAGTACGCGCTTCTGATAAAAAACATCACGTGTTAGATTCTCCAGAAAAGTTTCCTTTTGTACCGAGAACTTAAACTAGTAGTGTCTCTGTCTCTGAGCTCTAATTAAATTTCTCTCCTCAAGTACAGATTTCGGGTGGGGGGGGGGGGGAAGATTTACACGAGAGGCAAATTTCTTCAACGTAATAAGTTGCAATCGGCATAAACCTAGTGGTATATCTTGTCATTTAAAAATAAGGGAAGCCTTGAGGAACTTATCAAGGAAGCTTACGTATGCAGAAGTGACGACAAAGTGTGCATGAGAAATGCCCGGGACATCCACAGACGTATGTCTAAAGACAGCGCTACCACAAGGCTAAAAAAAAAAACCCTCCAGAACTGCGTCTTTGATTGTGTTGATATTTAGCCAGTGCCAGGAAGAATTGCATAACGACAGTAAATAAGAGCATGGCCGGCCAGGGAATGAGGATGATAAGGAAACTTGTAACGCTCTTAGCACCTCTTTTCAGTTCAAGGGAATAACCTACAGCTAAATATTTACGACTTCGACATCTAGATGCAGCAAGGTAAGTTATTTTCTATACCTGATATATTTAACGTAATCTGTACATTTTAATCTGTAAATTAGTAATTTCTTCTACTTTATTGCGCAAAACACTGGAATTTGAACGTGTTATTGCATACGCTTGACTAACTCATAAACAGTAAAAAAAAAAAAAAGTTACTAACAGTGCAATATTATGTAATATTACCAAAGTTTGCTAATTCACAAAAACGATATTTTTTCTTAACCTGTCGCATTCGTACATTTACGAGAGTAGCATGTGTAACGCTACATGAAAAAAAAAAAAAAAGTGCTATTGATAGCCTGCTAAAATGTTGGGCATTGCTGACTGCATGTTATTAACTGAAGTGAATTTTCTACAAATGTTAGGAAATGGGTCTCGCTGATTAGAATTTTACATACTCTGGTGGTTACCCGTGACAAGGCGAAATCAATTTTGAAGTAGTTTGAAAGTAGGGTCTCACCTGAGTTTCCAATTCCTCTCTATATTTGCATGACTATGTGAGTCAGGCTATGCGAACGGCATATGTTAACACAAAATATTTGTAAACATAAGAAAAGAATGTTGTTATAGCTATAGGTTTTTAAATAATTTTTTTTTCGCAGATGTACGTACGAACAAAATCTATGCGTACATTTTTTTTTAATGCCCTGATAAGTAGTTTCCAGATAAATTAAAACCTCGAATTGCATTCAACAGACGTGGAACCCAAAATTTCTTACTTTGACACATAATTGGTGTTACTATAAATTACCCTATTCTTGTTATAAATAAGTTGTACGAAAATTTTGATCGCTACAAAATAAAGGCATAGGCATTCACCTAAAAATTATATATATATATATATATATATATACCCACACACACACACACACACATACCCAATATGTGTGTGTATAAACACGTGTGGAATTATGGGGAACCCTAAGGTCTTCGTATTGCAGTACAAAGTACAGTAATGAAGCGTTACAGAAATTGAATGAGGTAGCATTGGGTACGCTGACTATTAGTTATAATTTGAATAAAAGTTGCGACGTTCAGTTCGTATGACGAACGACTGAGGTGGCGTAAAAATATTTTCACGGGCAGGAACGGCTTAGAATGACGTTGAGAAGCACCCGGTATTGATCACAATCCAGGCCATGTATGTCCTTACAGGAAGATCTGGGGTTGGGAAATGGGACATGTATGTAGAGAAATAGCGGCAAGGAAAGGGACAGCGAATGAAAGATAGCAAAGCAAAGGGGGAAAAAGATAGTGGAAAGAGGTTAGGTGTTCGAGGAGGGGAGGGGGGGGCAGGCGAAGGTTTTCTAGATATTGCTTTTCAATCCCTCGGACTTTGGCGATGCAGGGGGTAGCGAGTGAAACAGAGAGACGAAGAGAAGAGCGAGAGAGCAAGAAGGAGGTAGATTCTTGGTTCTTTTATTCCCCCCCCCCCCCCCTCCTTCGCCTTTTTTTTTTTTGCTTGGTCGTGTGCATGCAGTCTCCTTACAGCCCAACATTTCCCCGGCACAACCTTCTCCATCTGGGCAGTTTTAAAATTTAACCTCATACATATAACGTTGCGAAAATATTGCCATCTACATTGCACAAAGGCCTCCCCGTGCTCTCCGTCAATGTATTTTTTTTTTTGGTTCGAGCCGGGAGAGGGGGGGAAAAAAAGTTTGACGTGTTTGAATTCTGCAGCTGGCAAGTAACCCGCTAGGGAAATCGGGCGAAGCCACCCCTTCCTTCCCTTCCCTTCCTTTTCGCCCGGAACTACCCTCGCACTCGCCTTGACTCGGCGGTACAGCTATGGTAGGCCAGAGTGGCGAATAAGATTTCGTTACTTCTCCCGCGTTACGTCGATATATTTGTCTTGCATGACGGTATGCATTTTTTACAGCTCCGATGTCGTAAAGCGAATGCTTTCATATTTCCGCCCCTCGTTGTTTTGTGTCTGCAGCTCGGCGTCTTCCCCTTGTACAGCTTCCCGGACAGCACAGATGCGGGCGGCAACAGTGAACAACGCACTTTCCCCGGGGTAAGTATAGGCAATCCAGTACTATAGTCTATTCGCGGTAAATGTGAGCACTTTTTCGAAGCCCTCTCATTTAGAATAATAGTCAATACATATATTTTATTGTAAACTTCCGAGTGCGGCGGAACATACGCTACAGCTACACTGTTTTTATTACTCACATGGAAATATTTATTTTAAAATGTGCTGATATGAAATAAGTAAGTAACGCCTCAAAAGTGCTCACTTTAACGTGAACAGCCTATATAGTCTATTCGCAGTTCCTTCACACTCTTTTAATGAAACCTATAAAAATATCACCCTATGTATGACGTGTTACGTTCTTTCCTAAACATATCGCTATTACAAGCGTTTTATACACGTGTTAACAAAAAATGCCATATTCGTCGTTAACTTGAACTTTTAGTTATATTTTACCTGTTAATTATATAATTTAATTTTTAATTATTATAAATAAAACCCGGGAGGGAAGAGCTGTGTTGGCAACGCCTAGCAACGAATAGTTTTTAAGCAGAATAATATTACACCGAGTGCGCTGTCCGTTTGGTGTCATTTCCTAGACTCGGTTAAGCTTTGTTTGCACGAGGCGGAGGAATATCCTGGAAGTTTAGCAGGCCTCCAGAAAAGTTGTAGAGTAACCGTGAACAGCCTATACAACGCACGCGTCAGTTGTGCAGCGACAAAGATCGTATGTTTTTATTATTCCATTAGATTATTATTATACCAATGCTACATCAAAGACAGCGTCTACGAATTCAAGAAAACGTTTTACTGTGTCCGACTCCCTCTTCACTTTCCTAGGCCCGTGGCGACCACGATCACAACTCCGACAGTATAAAGTTGTTAGGGACCACACAGTTCTGTTTGGACTGTTGCCAGTTAACCACAGAACACAAAATAATTGTATTGAATGTATTTCGATAGCCATTTTGTCGACCCAAGTAAACCTCCTTTCTGCACACGAGACGCAGAGTCCGAACCGGTGCTGATGACCGACAGCCGAGTCTGTAATCGGACTTTTCGTTGTTCTATGCAATCAAAATACCGGGTTGTATTTGAGCCTTTATGTGCACGATAAAACGCCATGAAACCTTAAACGTTGTCTTTTTATGATTCCCTACCTGTCGCACCAAGCCTTCCGGTCGCTTACATTAAAGGTCCTTACACAGCAGGAAACTTCAGCATTTTACAATACATTTCCTTTCCTTTGACGAAACCACCAATACACAATACAATTGTAAAGTCAAAGTTCAGAAAATTGAAAATCAGTACTGCGAGCTTCGTAAAAATGTATATTTTGTTATTCAAATTATTACCATACTATACAGAAATGCATTTTAAATATATATTTTTTTAAATAGGCTTGAAAATTACAGTATAAGTTAATTTCAGTGTATAAACTCCCTTTGTTTACTTTATTCAAAAATGTCAATTCATATATTTTCTCTTCGCATTGTATTAATTTGTAATTTATTTAATTGGTTTAATAATACCGAGATGAAAATCGCTCACACAATAAAATAAAACTCATTGCACATAACCTCTGTTAGATTCTGGGCAAAATGGCTGCTTGATTTTGACTTTAAATTTCAACTTTTCGAAATCTTCAAGCTGCACGATTTCGCAGCGGAACTATGAGACGCACATTTTCCTCTCGTAATCTCGACTTTGAGTGGTAGCTCACATGGCCAGGCGACGGCATAGAGTCGAAGGGTGCGCGAGTTCATGCCTGGCCTGGCCACCTGCGAAAATTTGTTACTTTTTTTAAATTACAGCAAATTGCGTAATATAGATAGCAAACTGTCGTAAATATGTTTATTTCACGTGATTATTTGCCTACATTCGGTAAAAACGATATTCAATTCGCCATTGCAGTCGGCCGTCACTTATTCAATCGTTGAAATTGTTTCACGTCGCTAATTCAATCAGTGGAATGTTTTCACTGGCACAATCAGTGATTTCCCACTGATTCCAAAATGAGCCATTTTCACTGATTAGAGTAGTTGAATTTCACTGCGAATCAGTGGTTTCCCACTGATTCGAATTTAGAGTGTACTTTTCCTCTCGTGCTGTATCAATACTCGCATGGACCCAATCACAATTTAAGTTAATTTCACTTACCCAATTAACAGTTGAAATCTGAGAAATTTATCCCATGACGTGCGCCGACTCTGTCTTCGCAACTCCGGAGTTTTGGCTCAACAGTTCGGCGGAAGGCCTGGAATGAAATAAGATCTCGTGTTAAAAAGCTTGTAGGATTAATATTAGTTTAGGTAGGCATACAAGTAAGTAAGATGTGTTAGTTTTAAAGAGAAAGTCTATAAAATGCAAATGGTAAATATTTACAAATGGAAATTATTCAATAGGCCTACTAGCGACCCGCCCCGGCCTCGCTCGGGCGCAATTTACAAATATGGCGTTGTTTAGTTTTACATCAAGTGTATACACTAGATACTTAGGTAACTAACATAGCATTAATACTGTGTTGTTCACAAAGTCTTCGTAAGTGAACCCCTACTTTAGAAAAGACAATGATTGTTACTGTGGGTCATCCTTAAAAGATAAACATATGTTCTCGCGGATATTTATTTTAGACCTTTTTGAGATCTACAACTATGTACGACATTAATTTGGTGTTATCTCTTATGGTTTAGTGAGCGTAAGCCATTATCCTTACATTAAACATTAATATATTATATACTTAAAACCTTCCTCAAGAAATTCTCCAAATGATGGTGAACACTGCATCAAAATCCATCAAGTAGTTAAGAAGCTTTATCCGAATACACACACACGCGGCCGGGCGACTTTGTTTTATACTATGTATAGATAATGGAGTATAATCTTTCTAAGGAACTTTTAATATGCTTAGGTGGCCCAATGGTAGTGTTTCAGCTTTGCTGGTACCGGAAATGTTGTATTTTTGATTCGCATGTTCAACTTTCCATTGGAATGGATATGAATACTTTTCTTACATATTTATACTAACTGGAAGGACTCTTTTTTTTTAAAGGGGATAACGCAAAGACGGTGTAGGGTATTTACTATGGCGCAGTAATGTAACCTACAAAGAAATTCCATAGTAACTTTGTGTTTCAGCGCACACAAATAGGCCTGATCAATAATCTGTACTACTAAATAAAATAAAAGTGTCTGTCTGTGATTTTTGAATTTTTCACTTTTAATAATTTTTTCGTGTAGTATAATTGATAACTAAGTTATATCTAACGCAATTTTTTTTCGTGTCTGTCTGTCCGAACGGATTTAACTCAAAAACCACTTAACGTATTGTCATCAAATTTACACAGTATATAAATAATAACCCCGGGACCAACTCAGTCTTTATTTCATCGAAATATCTCAAATGGTTCCGGAAAAAATGATGATCAAGTATGTAAATAGGTACTGGATTAAGCTTTTCTTAGGCTTACTGCATAAAAAAAGCATTGTTGAAAATATGTTCGTAATTTCTCCTTACTTTTTCGTCTATGGACTGTAAACCTTTCCTTCCAAAAAGCCGTAGTGGCCCAGTGGCTAGAGTTATTCCAAGTGGGGCCACAGCGATCCAGTGGATAGATATGTAACAAGTGGGGCCGCAGTAGCTTAGTGGCTAGAGCACCCAATAAGGGGACCGCAGAAGCTCAGTGGCTAGAGAGCCTAATGGTGGGGCCGCAGTAGCTCAGTGGCTAGAGAACACAATAAAAAAGGGGCTAGATCAATTCAAAGTCCATAATATCATGCTAACATAAAACATGTGCGAAGCGATGGCAGGGTGTAATTTAATAACGCCATTAAACCTGAAACAATAAATATTAGTATTTTAAACACAAAACCTTAATGAAGGGCTTTATTTGAATAACTTTACAAAAATATGTGAACGAAGTCGCACGGGTCAGCTAGTATACTTAATAAAACGAGCTCGAAAAATTTCATATTGATAAAGAAAACTTTTAGAATGTCTCATCCCATTTCAGTTACATTGACATACTTAAAATTAGGCGTTTTCTTTAGAAAACTCAAGTTAATGAGAAAAATATTCAGCAGAATAACTGATTCGAAATCTGTCGCTTGGAAGTTACATGGAAGAATACTGTTTTTAAGTGCTTTGTTCAATACGATAACTATAACTCAAGCACTGTATATTGCAGTTAAGAATATATTACACTACATTCACAAATAAAATACCTTAAAGGCCGTTCACGATAAAGTGAGCACTTTTGAAAACAACCTTGGAAAAAAATCGCTTCTTCTATCTGCATATATTTTACTGAACGCGCTGAGTGACATTCGCCCAGTAAAGTTGGTAACGATAAAGGGAAAGTAGTTCCATAAACTTAACGTCGAATAAAAATTGTTGGCTAACCATGATAACTTAAATTAATACTTTCACTTTCTGTTTTGTTAATGCATCGAAGTGTAAAAATGAGCAGATTTGTAAAAAAAAATTTTTCCTAATAATTTCACAGTTTCACTTGTTCGACGTGTGAATAAAGTGATGAGGCCCATGACAATGTTAATTTTATATAAGGTGTGTTGTTCATTCGCTGGTGTTTACGGTCATAACGCAAAAGGATATTTTCTTATAACTTTGAAATTATAGTTAATAATTCGTTATTAAAAATATAATAATCATTCATCATCAAACATTTAATGAAAAATAATAACTCCAATAACTTTACGAAATAATTTGGTGATAACAAGGACATCGGCACAGGCTGTATTTTTTTTTACATGCGCGTTTCAAGCATGTATCATTGGTATACACTATAAATTTTGACTGCTGCCAACGCCGAAATTTGGAGTTTCCTGGCATAAAATAATTGAGCAAAAATGTTAAAAAATTTTATCCCCTCAAATGTTTTATCCATTCAACACCTATAATCCGAATAATACGGTACATTATGAAATGTAGGTGAAAATAGACCTGGAAGTGATAGGAAGCTGAGACTATCTGAGTTTTACACATGTTTTGCACGTGGGCTACAGTTTTGTTGCAAAACACCCAACTTGGAGAAACAAACCTTTGCCTCCCTAGCCAGCTATCTGGCTTCTTCAAATTTGTCCGCATCTTACGCTTTTGATCTTTGTTGAAGCATAGGGCGATGTTGGTTTTAATTTCGTAGGTGTGTTTTCTTATGAGATCCAGAACGGGAAAAGGAGGAAATACAAAATGAAAGATGGAAATTTGATTAAATAGTTTATAAAATGGATTCACTTCATAAAAAAAATAATACACTCCATACCCTATATGTGTAGTCTATTCATGATAAAGTGAGCACCTTTTAAGGCTCAGCAAAATTTTTCCTTTTAGCCATTTTCTATCTTTCCGCCACTCTTTAATATAAACATTGCCTTGCGACCTATGAACACCGTATATACGTTCCACCACTCTCAAAAGTTAACGTCTGAAGTTGCCATAAAATATATTTATTAGAGGTTAATGCCTATCGGAAGGGCCTTAAAAAGTGATAATTTTAATCGTGAACAGCCTATACCTACAGATACTCAAACAGACACTAAAAAAAGGAAGATATGAACAAGGAACAGAATTATATCAAGGAAGCTACTGTGGAAGTAGCTGTTTAAGTGTTTGCAACGAGAGTATTTTGTTGATAAAGATGTGTTGAGATGATAAGAAGGGGGAGGAGTAAGAGATCAAAGAAGCCGCAGAACAGAACAAGATCTATACAAAATATTAGCAAAGAAATCGAAACAATTCAGAGAAAGGCACCAAACAGTGAGAGACAGAATAGACACACACAAGGCTTAATGGAGCAATTTTACTAATTAAATGACTTGCATTGAAGGCAGTAAATAGCCTGTAATTTAGTTAAACTCATAACCGTAAGAGAGACAGAGAGAGAGAAATGTGGTGAATTTGAATTTCAGAGGAGAGGAAGGAAGATCAGACATGACAGATAACTGATGTAACACAACAATTTGAGATTTCAAAAAACAATCTTTTATTCAAGAGGGGTAAACAGAAAAATACAGGAAATCAAATTGTTTACTTCGCCTTATAAACTTCTTATTTATGAGAAGTTTTGAAATATCTAATATAGTCTTAATGAAAGAATAAACTGCAGTCCGTAAAGATGGATCATAATTCTGACAGTGACGCACATAAAAATGGTTAAATTGTAAAGAAGATAACTTTATCTACTTACACTCTTAAGCTTCACAGACTGTGACAGAGCTTTCAATCATGGCTGATAAACTAATTATTATATCTAATGAGTATAAGAGGATACCTCATATATTTGATTAAAAACTGCCCAATGCCTGTACAGGAACACCAGAGTTATTACAAGCATCATACTCGCATATACACACTAAGAAATTATTTGTAAATTTACCATATCATTGTATACGTAGGCCTACAGTGAGAAAGCACGAATAGTAAAATTTTTTTCCCATACATGCATGGTAACATTCGTACAGTTGCTTAAGAAACAGTCAAATGCGTAGGGAAGTTCCCAACTTTGTATAGTAGCGATACTAAATATTCCCATATTTTCAACCTGATGCGTAATATTATTACCATACACTGTATGGGTAAAAAACTTCCATTACAGTTTAGGAAGTTTAACAGAGATGTTTTTACAGTGTTTATATATAATATATTGTATATTATGTGTGTGTATATATATATATATATATATATATATATATATATATATATATATATCGCAAAACATGTGAGGGGTAGAAAGTTTATGTGCTACCAAGTACAGAACTAGACAGCTGTTTTTATTTGACAGTTGATATTTGAATATATTTAATTATATTCCAAAAATCAGGCGGTTATTCATTAATAGAGAAACTCATTGCTGATGGTGGTATGTGAACTCCATCTAGTGTTTTCCAGAAATGATACTAGAGTGTAAGAAGGGGAAACGAGAACCGAGGCCTTTTTAGAAAATGACCTTCCAAGAACGAACACTTTTGAAGACCCTTTAAGTGAAGTACTGCACTTGAGACATCTAGGACTTTAATATGACGTACGAGATGAACAAGTTTATCATAGAGAAGATTAATATCTGACGCAGGATATGAGAGGTGGTGTAGGAAGAGTTCTGCGAGGAAAGGTGAGAAAAGACACAAAAGATTAAATTTTATGCGGTAACGGAATTCCCCGCTTTTGAGGGGGGGAAATAAACTGAAGTGGAGATACTAGAATGGAAGTTTTCGAGAGCAGCGAAAGGCTGCATCTGAGAAGAGCTAGTAAGCAGAGCCTCATATTGTCAAGTTACTGGGCAGAACATGTTATGTACTTGTCCCACGTAGTTCTAGAACAACATACGGAACGGACGCCACCAGGCAAATGGAAGTTTGCTGTCGGTATACCGTGGGTAAAAGGGTAAAATCACACTGTGCTTCAACATCTACAAGTTTAATAGCAGAAGATGTGAAAATTGTAGAAAAATAGTTTGAATAATATTTGTTTCGTTTTCGTACGATTGCCTTCCTTTCTACGCGTTGATCTCTCTCAATTGAACAGGAAGCTGGATTATCACACGACTTCAGTTGATAATCAAAATATTACAATTGCCGATCTCAATATAGTAGTTTAATCATTACATCATTTTAAATATATTCATTTTCTATAGTTTATTACTTTTTGCTTTCTTAATACTAACTGGCATTTACCGAGAGCGTTTAATCATTCGTGAGTGTGATCGACTTACATTTTAAAGGATGTGTGTTCGATCGCGAAAGACTGGCCAATGTGGTAGTAGCCATATTACCATATCCCGTACACACTCTATTGTTCCACCTGCAGTCTGATTCTACACTTTTTTCCTCGGTCTACCATCAATACTCTTATTTCGCTGGTCCCAGTACAGTATTTCCTTAATATTGCCTTATCAGGTACTCACTCGTTACATTAAGTAACTATTCTGCTTATATAAGAGGGTTAAATATTTTTATTTAATTCAATATGTTACAATTATCTCTCAAAGTCACAGTGGGTTGGACCATGTTCGTTAAGGTATAGAAGTCTTAATTAACAAAAGAGTTAATTATAATTTCCTAACTTTATTTACAACAATACAAGCCAAATTCTCTCGGCCCAATATCTCATAGTAAATTGATATCACTTGCTGTTTGCAATTAATAAATACAATTAATAAATTTTACAATTATCTCAAAGAAATCAATGCACTAAATAATTAAAAAAATCAGTTCTAATAAACAGTCTATCAAAACCTTTTCAATTATACAAATCATATGTCCATATTTGACAGTTCCGATATCGATAATAAAGTCCGTATCACACGCTATTCAGCCCCGCCTCAGTTTTAGTCCAAATCCCACCAGTCCGCAATGTTCTAGAATTTTCCGAGCGCCCTCTCGTCCATTCATACCACGAACACCTCGTCCGCCGTCGCCTCGTAATCTCCCGTCGTCGTCTGTCCTCTTCACCGGCGTCCCTCGCCACACTTGTCTTCACCTGTATTCCGCACTAAGCCAATTGGCGTCCAAAGAAAGACTGCCGGTAGTCTAACTGTGGCTTGTAATTATAGGGTCGTAGGCCATCACCCTGAAATTTCTCTAAATGCAGCGTTGCGCCGGGGGTTCTGGTTCCCAGAATCTTCTTGTCCATCCTCTACATTTGTCCGAATCTGCAGCAGGAGCGGGCCGGGGGGGGGGGGGGTGGCTGTGACGCCAGCTACGCCACCGCTGTTAGTCATTCCCCGGTTGCCCGGAGGGGATGGCGACGAGGCAGCAAGAGGGTCTGCTTGAGGGTTGGAGAGAGTCGGTGCGAGCTGCAGCGCGTAACAATATGATCACCGTAGACCTCTATTGATACAAACGGTAGCCCACGCCTAAAAGTAAACATTCCTGTTTCGGTTCCCCCAGTTTTCTTTTCAAGTCTTCAATTCTGAGCAGTGATCTTGTTTTAATAATTTAGCAAACACTTTTCACGGTAAAATGAGCACTTTTGAAACAAACCTTTAAAAAATGTCACTGCCCTTGCCTTCGTATATTTTAACGGGCACATACTGAGCGGCAAGCGCCTAGTAAATTTGTCTACAAGGGGGGAAAGTAGTCCAACGTCTTAACGTTGAATTAAAAGTGTTCTCCTAAACATTTATTGATGCTGAAATTATTTCTTTTACTTTTTGTATATTTTTAATGTATATAAGTGTACAAATGATAAAATTTGTAAAATATTTCCTGTTTTAATAGTTCCACAGTTTCACTTGACCGAGACATAAATAAAGTGAGTAGACCCACGGCAATGTTAATTTTACGTATGGTGGAAGATTACGCAATGCAGATCATGTGAAGGTCTTTCATAAATACTTAGTTTGGTGTGAACAGCCTATAGTTCTCCGCAATATTATATACTATAGACTATTCGCGGTGTCTTCGCACTTCTTTAATCGGACCTTTGAAAAATAACCCAGTGTACGATGTGTTTAGTTATTTTCTTTTCATAAATACTTAGTTTGGTGTGAACAGCCTATAGTTCTCCGCAATATTATATACTATAGACTATTCGCGGTGTCTTCGCACTTCTTTAATCGGACCTTTGAAAAATAACCCAGTGTACGATGTGTTTAGTTATTTTCTTATTATGCCATGTTTCACAAGTGTTTTATACCTGACATGAAAGTATCTTATCTTTCATTAAATTGAAATTTTATCTGTATTTTATTTATAAAATATAACATTTCGTTTTTAATAAATATGAGTAGAAATAGTGGGAAAATAAGTGTGTTGGTAGCGCTTAGTAAGAAATAGTTATGCAAAACATAATTACTAAACGTGTGAAGTAACAGTGAATGCATTAAAGGTATACACTAACGTAGTTAATTTGCTAAGAGCTGAGACTTTCCTTTACTCCGTGACTTAAATTAAAAATCGGCACAGCAAAACTTTACACTTGGTTTTCGAGAAAAACCAAAAACAAGTTAGGGCATGGCCATTTTGCTAGCATACAGTGTCGACGATACTAGAACCCGCTGTGTAATGGCAATACATAACTGCTAGTAATTATGTTGTGGAGGGTTATAGGACCTAATAGTAATTATGTTGTGGAAGGTTATAGGACCTAATAGTAAGCGTAGGCTGGAAACAGAATTCTTGCGAGAAGTTACTTTCTCCGAGTATTTATGTTTAGCTCACGTTTTCTTTTCAGCGACTTTTCGAGAGAGAGAGGAGAGAGAGAGAGAGAGAGAGAGAGAGAGAGAGAGAGAGAGAGAGAGAGAGAGAGAGAGAGAGAGAGAGAGAGAGAGAGAGAGAGAGAGAGAGAGAGAGAGAGAGAGAGAGAGAAAAAAAAAAATCAATGGATAAGTGGTTACGAAATCACATTCGATACTCACCGGAAAATGAATTACGATCTTCCAACCTTTTACATTCTCGATACCGATGTAACGCACTAATCATGATATTTAATTGCAGCCATTCATTTCCTGTAATTGTTCCGTGGTGTAACAGAGAAATGATCTAGTAATGTAAAAAAAATATGTTCATTAAAAGTTTCCATATGTCAGTTTTTTTGCCGAGCTGCGAGAAAGTTGGTGTTACCGGAAATCACCGCTTATGAGAGAATTTTCACCAATTAAAGAAACTGTTGCAATGATTTCCATTTGGAGCTTTACCTATTCTAAAAAACGGGAATTGTGTGTAGGAAAAAACGTCAAATATCGTGCTAGAACCACCCCCCCCCCCTCCTTTGCCATTCAAAAAAGGCATTTTTTTCGTTCATGTTTACAAAATTTGCACTGCAGGTAAAAGCGGAAATACTTGACTTTCTCTTAATGTAGCATACTGAACATTTCTAAAGGGAATACGAGTGTGACAACGTTACAAATGCTAACTAACAATCGCCGCGAAATCAACAAAGCAAGCTGATATTTGCGAAGAGCACGCATTGTAAGGTTGATACTAGTGGAAAATGCTATCGACGTATTGGGAGTTCAGTTGGATCGGGGTACATGTGTCCTACTTGCACGAACGTTCCCAAGTGCACCGTTGTGGCCCGAATTGCGGGCTGTATAAAGCTGTATTTCAGGCCCGCTATCTGCAGCCCGGATCAATTTCCTATTTCGGAAGTGGAATTGCTTCTAAAAATTCAACTTTTTCTCCTCCTGTAACATTTTCCCCTCGCTCGGCCCAAGGTATAGAATATGTACCAGGACAGGACGTGCTTCAATCACACTCCCCTACTCCCTACCCCCCCCCCCCCCCACACACCCTTCTTTTGAGAGCGGCCTGCGAATCTCCTCGCAAGGTGGGTGGTGGTGCCAGTTACGTCGCCTCACTTCTGTATCGTGGGTTTGAATCCCGTCGCTGGTCGTTTCTTCTTATTATTCTTTTCATTGATTTATGCACCTAGTAACTTATGACCCAGTCTCACACGCCGCCTTGATAACAGATTTCTTCCATACTGTGGTTAATGAGGGGAACTTATTTCTAAGCTACAACTTGACCTGTTTCGCAACATATTGCAACGCCCTTGCCTCCAAGGACGTGGCAAGGTGGACAAAAGTCCGTAGATCAAAAGGTCTCAAAAGGAACAAGAAAAAAAAACCCTCTTTGAAGCAGAAAAATAATTGAAACCTTAAATGAACATTGAGTATAAAAATTAGTGTTAACTTGTAACTAGTAAAATTCATGAGTAGTTTCAAGAGTATTTATTTGATTCTTTTCGTTTATTTGTTTTTCATATTGGTTTACAAATAATACAGTTTTCAATCATTCTTTTAAGGCATAAATATATTTTAGTACCAAAATAATAATTTTACACATGTATAGAATATTAAGTTGTTTACAAAAGCACAATGGTGTATAAATTCAAGGAAAATTTCTAGATTTCAGTTTTACTCTGACCAAAACATATATAGACATATATGGGCCTATAAGCCTCCATGATAATTAATTGGAGAAGATGTGCAGTAAACATAAAAAGCAACCCGCCCTTTTGGGCGATTCTGCATACCTAAAGCAGTGCGCAATACATTGACATTATTTTATTTTTGAGAACATATGATTATACTGCTGACCTAGCATAAAGTTCCGCCAAACATAGAAAGAGTGGAAGCTAACTCTTTACTATCAAATCAATAATATATATTAAAATATTTTCTCTCTCTCTCTCTATAGCTACAGTGATCAGAGTTTACACACTATATATATATGCATATTGAATAATGGTCAAAATTATTACAAATGGTATTATGTTTATTCTTTTGATTCACATTGACAACAAGATTTTAACGATCTTCTTGACTTTAATTGCAAACATTAGATTGGCTAACAATAAACCACCAAATGATTTTGGTTTGGTTTTGTTTAGTTATTTTTCAAATCTTTCAATATATTGACCCATGGCTTCATGCGCTCTTCACAAGACCAACAAAATGATGCCACCATATTTATTCTATACAAAATTCCGGCATACAATGTCTCTCAAAAATTTATAGCTGGATTAGATTTTAACTGCCATGTAAAACTTCTGGGAAAACACAAAAATTCCCATTTAAAACAATACTGTACTTGGCGTATAACTAGCAAAAATTTTAAAAGATGAATTTAAAATTACTGCCAAGTAAAATTTGCATAATGTTAAATATTCTCAACATTTTAGCATTTTTAAAAATTTTTTGGCAACATGGCGCCTGTCTCCTACACAGGGCATCAACTGTGCCTGCCTCTTATGAACCACAAGGGCTGTGCAAAAAGTTTGTTTATTTGTGGAACATTACTTAACTGGCTGGCTGGACGATCTCCTTCTGGTGCAGTGGCAATCCGACACCGGGCACCCTCCTTAAACACAAAACATAAGGCAATTTCCCTCGGAGGGGTGTGCAAATACTACTAACCAATACAAAAACATGTGTTCATTTATGGAAAGTTCGTTGAAGTTAAGCATTACCACTTATAGAGGGGACTTTATTGCTGTCCAATCCAGTGGTTTCAAACCGCAACATGTCAATGTATGGGCCGCACACGTGATCACACGTCACAAAACTCCCGACATTCAAGCAGACTACATTCAAGCAGACTGTAGGATGTGATGTCACAAGCGCGTGAAAACTCAGATGCCCAACCTATTGGCTAGCTTAGCGTGACGACATAGTCAATAGTTCCTCGAAGCGCCGCTAGTACACGCACACCAGCGCCCGGCTGCCTCGCGCCCGCCAAATGTACTGGGAGAGAACTAGTGGAAAGTTGATACTCCGAACTGCTTCTGAAGTCCACGCCGGTGATGATATTGAATGCAGCAGCCCGCCCTGGGCTGCGTCGAAACCAGGCACAAACAGCTGGTATGTAGTAAAAATCATGTCCCATTCGCAAAATTCGAGCAGTTAGAGAAATTCAATTTTTCTCACGTGATGATAAACAGTAAATTGTTAGTCAACTCCATGCTCAAAAGATGTACATTTCGTGTGAGGCGTCTCACAGTCCCGCCCCCTACCCCCCAAAGAGAATGTGGGGTGAAGATCGAGTCCAGAACTCAATCGAGAGGGCCCTCCTCAATTCAGATCCAGGAACAGAGAGTCTCCATCCTATTGTTCTCCTCATCACCTCCAAGATCAGGAATGTTCCGGAACAAAACAGAAAAAACTTGCGCAAGCATCAAATTAGGAAAATACTAGGATAAAAATCCAGCATCCTCCTCAATGAGGCAAAAGATTTACATCACCACTGCACCAGTTATCCCTACTCTAATCTTAAATGTTTGAGAATATTTGACATCTACATCACTAACATACAATTAAATTTTGATTTTATCATTTAGCATTAAAAAATTCATGCTAGAAGAACAGATAACCAAAAATATCACCAAAAGGCACCCCAATCTTCCAAATCGTTCAACAATCTTAGCACATCTTAAATATAAATGAATAATGAAAAGTACTAAACTGAAATGTATATGAACACCTTGAAGTCTACATGGAAATGAATAACGCTAGTTGAAATGGGCATGAGAACAATGGTCAAATTACCTCGGCACAAAAGGGAGACCCCCAAAAAGTGTGACCAAAAACAAAAACATTACCAATACAGTAGGAATGATGATGATAAAAAAATTCAAAATTAAACCTCATAACCTAAAATTATTACAACAAGCCCAAAAGGAAATCACATCAGTGTATTAAACCCTCAGATACACTCATATTACTATGAGATCCCTAGCTTTAATTGTGTTACATGAGACTTATTACACACTCCAGGGCAGCCTTCAATTTCTAAAAGCACCGTCACTGGTGTCAAAAATCGTTTTATGCGATAAGGACTAGAAAACTTCTGCGCCAACTTAGCACGGAAACTTGCTGCCTTCTTACTCAAAAAATGTGTTTCCAAGAACATCTTGTCTCCCGCTTTGAATGACACAGAACCAGTGGAATTCAAATTCCGAGAGGCTAATTTGGACTGATACCTTTTCAAATTCACATTAGCTTCTCTCCAGATCTCCTCTAGATCTTTATTCTTAAAAGAATCCAAACAGAAATCATGAAGTCCCCAGGTATAAATCAAGGGGTGAAACAGTCTTCGGCCAAAAAAACGATTCTGATGGAACCTTTTTCGTGGCACCACTAACCACGTTGTTGAAAGTAAGAGTTAGTTGACACACCACTACATCCCACTTACAGGATCCAGATTGAAATGTCCGCAAGGCTACCTTCAAATTTCGGTTTTATCGCTCTACAAGATTTGCCTTGGGGTAATATGAAGTAGTTTGAACCAACTTAACCCCCCATGAGAAAGCAAGATTCCTTATCTCTGCGGAAACAAAATATGTAGCATTGTCTGTTACAATGCTAACTGGAGACCCAAACACAGAAAAAAAAAGTTGCCCTAAAAATTTACAAATTTCAGCAGATTACATATTACGCAAAGAGAAAAAAAAACACAAATTTAGTAAAACTATCAACTGCAACTAAGATAGAGGTAAACCCAGCAGAAGTACGTGGTAAAGGTCCAAAAACATCCAAATAGACTCATTCCCATGGAAATGTAGCTACTCCAGCACTATAAGGACTATAAATTTTTACATTATGGGGCTTTGTCCTCTGACATTCAAAACACTCTCTAACCAGCTGTTCCACCTCCTTACTGAGACCTGGCCGATAAAGCATTTCTCTAATATGAGAGACAATCTTACCTTGCCCTAAGTGTCCTCCGAAATAATCGAGGAACAAAAAATGAAAATTTAGAAGTTTTAGGGGCCACAAATACTAACAACCCTTTTCCGATCTCATAAGAACCCCTTTTTCCCGCATTGATATCAGACATAATCTTTAAACATTCGGAATCAACTCCCTGGTGGTGCTGCAATTTTAAATATGACTGGGGAAAGTTCTGAAGAACCCCAACCTGTTCTTTAACAACTACAGATGATATTGATTTAGAATTTCTGAGTTCCAATTCATCAGTTTGTACTTTCTGATCCACCTGCTCAATGACAGTTGTCTGCACTTCTACAGGACAAAGTCTGGATGTAGAATCATCCTCCTGAATTATGTTTACGGATTCAGGGGAATATACCTGGAATTCCTCAGAATCATACATGCGGGATAGTGCATCCGCCATCCCATTATCTATTCCCTTTTATGTGTTTTATGGAAAACTTAAACCACATAAGCCGAACGAGCCATCTAGAAAGCTTCCTGCAGGTTTATTGGTGGTCAAAAACCAACTCAAGGCCTGATTGTCTGTATGTAACAATAACTGTGCACTTTCAAGATAATCGAGAAATTTTTCCATCCCATAGATGACTGCCAACACCTTCTTTTCATAGGCTGAGTATTTCGTCTCAGAAGGAGACAAAAGTTGATTAGCATATGCTACAGGCACCAAACTACCATCTTGCTCGTGGCACAACACTGGCCCTAGAGCTAAAGAGCTGGCATCAACTTTAAGTGTATATGATTTATCAAAATTTGGCAACTGCAAAACAGGTGGAGTGGCGATTTTCTCCTTTAAGAGCTGAAAGACATGATTATGGGACTCACCCCAGATAAAATCTGCCCCCTTTCTTATAATGCATTGAAAGGTTCGGCAAACTAGCAAAATCAGGAATAAACTTCGAATAAAAACCAACTAAACCCAATAATCGCCCCACCCCCCGTAAACTTTTGGGCATAGGAAAATTTATAACCGGGCTGATCTTCTCCGGATCCATGAGCAATTTCCCTTCGGAAATGATAAACCCTAAATATCTCACATAGGTGTTAGACCAAGTAACTTTCTAAGGGTTCACTGTCAATCTTGCGTCCGTCAAAGCAGACAAAAGAATTCTCAGGTGTTCGAGATGCTCCTCAAAGGAATTGTTGTATGGACATACATAATCAATAAAAGTAAAAATAAAATTATACTGATATTTACGTAACACATTAAACAATGCCCTAGGCATAATATGAGGGCCACAATTTACCTTCATGGATAGCCTTTTCTATTGGTATTGGCCCCAAGGTGTTACAAATACCAAGATATCACGGGAGCCTGGATGCAACTCACATTGAAGAAATGTCGAATTCAGGTCAAAATGGACAAATATCTAGCATCGTCTACATGTTGAAAAACTGAATCTATTGTTGGTAAAGGGTAAGGGTGTACAAAAATATTTTGATTTACTTTCCTATAATCACAGATAACCCGATATTCTGCTGGTGTTTTCTTTGGCAATAAGAATGCTGGACTAGAGTAATTACTACTGGAACTCTCATCAATACCATCTTCTTGTAATTTATCAATAATTTCCCTAAACACTTTAAGTTTTGGAGGCGCTACTCTGTAAGGTTGCGAGGATACAGGATCACAATCTTTGAGACTTAATACCACAGGATGATAGATATAATGTCCCAATTTAGGGGTGACTTCATCAGAAAATTCCTGTCGTAACAGTGATAACTGATTCTCCCGATCAATCACTTTTCTTAAATCATGGACAGCCTGTACAGAAGTCTTATATGAATCAAAAGGTTGAGATTGAATCCCAATAGGCTGAGATTGGCAAAAGGCAAATATCAACTGTTTCTTACTCAAATCTAAAGTGGCCTGAGTTTTTCCCAGAAAATCCACTCCCAAAAATAGGTCATGAATAAGTCCGGACAGGATCTGAAACTGAAATTTCCAAGTATAGGCTGTTCACAGTAAAGTGAGCATTTTTTAAGGCCCTCCCAACAGGCCTTCAAATCCCTTAAAAATGTATTTTATTGCAGCCTAAGGGATTAATTATTGAGAGTGGTGAAAAGTATACACTCTGTTTATTAGTCATGTGCTAATGTTCATATTAAAATGTGGGGGGAAAATAGAAATTGCCTGAAAGAAAAAATTTAGCTGCCTTAAAAAGTGCTCACTTTACCATGAACAGCCTACAAACTGATCTATTCTAACCTTCAAATGGCAGTACCCTTTGTTTGTGTTGATAATTTCTCCATTCGCGAGGGAAACACCTAACTCTTCCCCAGGCCTAATCTGAATAAGCCCTTTGGGCATATGGGAAGGTAAATAATTACAAAAATCCTGGTTGATTAAAGAACAAGAGGTGCCAGAGTCCAACAAAGCTGCTACAACTACCTGGTTTGAAATTACCACAGGAATGTGTAGTAACCCATGTTTCCTCTCATACCCTAACACATTTACTGAAGATTCTCCTACAATATTATTCTTTAAAGGGTTCATAGGATACCCAGATTTTATGAATCCCTTTTGTTTACAAAGAAAACAAGTCACTTCTTCAAACCTATTCATATTTCTGGCACCACTCTGAACTTCTTGGGTTTTATTACTATTTTTAAAGTTATTTTGAGTTTGAGAATACCACGACCGAGTAGGTGTTTTACTAGATCGGGACTGCTCACCGGAGGCAATATTAAAAAGAGACTTTCAATGGTAACAATCCTTTGCAATATGGTTCGATTTCCCATAGACTACACAATACTTTGAAAATTTTTACTTTTCCTTGTCACAAGTTTTTCCCTTTTCCCCATCAAGATGACTACCTATACTACTATTTCCTTCCCCTGAACAATCCCTCAAGGTTCTCTCTACCTCCACAACTAACTCCAAAAGTTTCTTCAAAGCATCTGGTTTAGTAGTAAGGAAAACATATCTACTATTGCGAGGAGGGAGGTTTTAAAGAAATCTATTTGCGTGAAATAATTCTCGGAGCATGGAAAACCTACAACGTTTACAGTGTCAATTATTTCATGAACAAACTCTTTCATAGATTGATCTAACCGTTGCTTTTGTTCTAATAATCGAAACCGAAACTTGGTTAAAGTAGTTTCACTAGAAACTTCTTTAATACAGGCCTCTACTAGTGTGTCATATTCCCAATTCTCATCCCGGGCCCGACTAAATATGCTTTGCAACTCGTCTGACACTCTAAAAGTGGCTATTGCAAAAATTGTACGTTTCTCACAAAACTTTAGAGAAAGCACTAAATTTAACTGTATAAAAAACTGTACCAATGATTCTAAGCTCAACTTCGCCAATGTAGGAATTTTTGGAGCTAATTCAGTTGGGATAGATTTCCAGACTTTAAATAATGGAGTGAACTCACTCGATACAGTAGCCGAACTGTCTCCTGCCGCATCTTCCCGATGCACCAGGGCCCTCGCCTTTATGCGCAAGTCATCAATGGACTCCGTTTCTACCACCTCCACTCTTGCTTCCTTCAGCATTAGGAGTAGAGAGAGACCCCTTGGAAAATATTCGGAGCCAGGCTGTAGACATGATAAAAATCAGTACACACGCTAAACCACAAAAAATTTAAATCGAGGTTACCCACTGAAGTGTTTTCCTTTGTCTTCTCCAATATACCGAACAACTCATGAATTTTAATTTATTTAAGGTCCAAACACCCTGCCCCACGAGAGCAGAGTGGTGCAGATAAATCCTTGCAAAGCCCTTCCCCCCAAGGACGTGGCAAGGTGGACAAAAGTCCACAGATCAAAAAACTCCTCAAAGGAACAAGGGGAAAAAAACCCTCGTTGAACAGGAAACGTTTAAAACCTTAAATAAACATTGAGTATAAAAATTAGTGTTAACTTGTAACCAACAATATTCATGAGTAGTTTCAAGAGTATTTATTTGATTATTTTCGCTCATTTGTTTTTCATATTGGTTTACAAATAATACACTTTTCAATAATTCTTTTAAAGCATAAATATATTTTAGTACCAAAATAATAATTTTACACATATATAGAATATTAAGTTGTTTGCAAAAGCACAATGGTGTATAAATTCAAGGAAAATTTCTAGATTTCAGTTTTACTCTGACCAAAATATATATAGACATATATGGGCCTATAAGCCTCCATGATAATTAATTGGAGAAGATGTGCAGTAAACATAAAAAGCAACCCGCCCTTTTGGGCGATTCTGCATACCTAAAGCAGTGCGCAATACATTGACATTATTTTATTTTTGAGAACATATGATTATACTGCTGACCTAGCATACAGTTCCGCCCAACCTAGAAAGAGTGGAAACTAACTCTTTACTATCAAATCAATAATATATATTAAAATATTTTCTCTCTATAGCCAAAGTGATCAGAGTTTACACACTATATATATATCTTACAGGCCTCCATATTGAATAATGGCCAAAATTACAAATGGTATTATGTTTATTCTTCTGATACACATTGACAACAAGATTTTAACGATCTTCTTGACTTTAATTGCAAACATTAGATTGGCTAACAATAAACCACCAAATGATTTTCGTTTGGTTTTATTTAGTTATTTTTCAGATCTTTCAATTTATTGATCCATGGTTTCGTGCGCTTTTCACGAGGCCAACAAAATGATGCCACCATATTTATTCTTTACAAAATTCCAGAAAACACTGTCTCTTTAAAATTTATAGCTGGATTAGATTTTAACAGCATGTAAAACTTCTGAGAAAGCACAAAAATTTCCGTGTAAAACAATATTCTACTTGGCGAATTACTAGCAAAAATTTAAAAAGATTAATTAATAATTTCTGCCAAGTATAATTTGCATGATATTTAATATTCTAAACATTTTAGCATTTTAAAATTATTTTTGACAAAATGGCGCCTATCTCCTACACAGGACACCAACTGTGCCTGCCTCTTTATGAATCATGAGGGATGTGCAAAAAGTTTGTTTATTTGTGGAACATTACTTAACTGGCTGGTTGGGAGATCTCCATCTGGGGCAGTGGCAATCCGACCCCGGGCAGAGATTGCACCCACCTTAAACACAAAACATAAGGCAATTTCCCTCGGAGGGGTGTGCAAATACCACTAGCCAATACAAAAACATGTGTTCATTTATGGAAAGTTCGTTGAAGGTAAGCAATACCACTTATAGGGGGGACTTTATTGCTGTCCAGTGCAGTAGTTTGAATTCGCAACATGTCCATGTATGCGGCGCACACGTGATCACACGTTACAAAACTCCCGACATTCAAGCAGACTGTGGGATGTGATGTCACAGGCGCTCGAAAACCCAGGCGTCCAGCCTATTGGCTAGTTAAGCATGACGACATAGTCAATAGTTCCTCGAAGCGCCGCTAGTATGCGCTCACTAGCGCCCAGCTGCCTCGCACCTACCAAACGTGCTGGGAGAGAACTAGTGGAAAGTTGATACACCGAACTGCTTCTGAAGTCCACGCTGGTGATGACATCGAATGCGACAGCCCGCCTCGGGCTGCGTCGTAATCAGGTACAAAAAGCTGGTATGTGGTAAAAATCACGCCTCTTCGCAAAATTCGGGCAGATAGAAAAGTGCGATTTTTCTCACGTGATAATAAACGGTAAATTGTTAAGCAACTCCTTTCTCAAAAGCCGTAAATTTCGATTGCGGAGCCGCAACATATTACACCGTAAACAAACAATTTCTGGAATTTTGTCAAGTAATTACAACGTAATTAATACAACATTTTGAAAATTATCATTACAATCTTGCCGTTCCACAATTACCAGATAAAGTGTGGATAAAATTTTGGCGACTACATTTGAAGGCCGATTGTGAAATTTAAATGTGTGATAGTAAGAAATATTTAGTAATTTTTTAAAAAAGGAAATTGTGGCACATAAATGGAAAATCCAACATTGTGGATGAGACAGAGACTTAGGACAGCTCATAAGTATACACTCGTCGACATGTAGGCATAGGCTATTCACGATAAAATGAGCACTTTTGAAAGCCCTACTTAAGATCTACTTGTATGCACGTTGTGTTTTCTTACGCCTCATGTAAAATTAGCATTGCCATGGGCCTCATCATTTTATTAATGCATCGATAAAGTGAAACTGTGAAATTATTAAAAAAAGTAAATACTTTTACAAATCTGCTCATTTTTACACTTCAATGCCTTATTTTAAAAAAACCAGAAAGCGAAAGAAATAATTTAAGTTAGCATAAATGGTTACCTAACACTTTTTATTCGTCGTTAAGATACGCTATTTTATCACAGAGGAGCGCAAGAAACTTGTGGACATTGTCAGTGGCCACCCAAATAGCACATAGACATCCGAAGAATATCTGACGGATGTAACTCTCAGACATTCAGGATATCCAAGGACATTCAAGATTAAGATTAGTAAAGTTACATTAAAACATATGCAGGTGTCCGCCCAATATCCAAAATCTGATATAGATATTGTTATATACATTTTTAGGTGTAGTCACTTACCTCAAGTAAAGGGCATTGGTGGTTTTGTAATATCTAATGGGTATCCAATAAGTGGTACAAACTGGTATCTACTACTGGATATCTAAAGGATATACATGAGAGATTCAGTGTAGGACTTCTATGACTATTATATATTGTGGATCTAAGTAGGATATCTGGTGGATATGCTGTACTATGTGGGCAGTTGGGTTTGCTCGGGGAACTCCCGTCGTATGTGGCCTCTACGTTTAGGGAGTCAATTCGTTTCTTCGGCTACTATTTATAGTCTCTCATTCCATTTCACTCGTTTATTTTCCTTGACGTGCGTGTTAGGCTCCTGGTTGTGCATGTTTTTTTTTTTTTTTTTGTGACGTCCGTTAGGCAACAAGAAATTTTAGGCCATTAATGCACGGTGAAAATGGTCCCAGCTGGGAGTCGTATTATATTCAAATGACGTGATCACAAAAGTGTACAAATGCCTCGTAAGAGCACAGATAGTGTGTAGAGAGGTCACGAGCTCGGTGATGGGTACATTCAGGATACAGTCCTGGAGACTTGTGAAGTTTATGCTACCTGTCGCGACGTCCAGAACATTTGTTGGTCACACCATAACCAGACATCCAATAAAAGTAAAATACATCGATTAATAGTTAAAACTACTTTTATGAACGTTTTTGTTTAACAATAATTATAATTACAAGCCAGAAATAAACAAATTTTTTGGGAACGAAATTTTACAGAATTTATTTCGCAATTAATTCAACTAATACGTCTGAAATATGGTTTTTATATAGTTAAGACCATTTATAGAACTTAGCTATTTAATAATTCTGAACAATTAATAATTTAATTTCTTCACTTTCAAATCTTAGTGGACTAATCCTCTGTGGAATAACTCACAACATTAGATTTTTAATTATATAAAATATTAATTAAACAACATGAAATGTATTAATAAATAAAATGTGCATGTTTAATTAATTTTAAACATAAAAATATAGCATTCACCAATGATCTTAACGTACGTTATTTTGTAACCCGAAGTGCAATTATGTCACTCATGCTAATACATCAGTTTTGTTTACTGCGGCGAACTGATGAACATGCTGTTGTGTCTTTAAGATCAGACACTCAATAAAATGACTGTACTTGCATTACAAAGAATATTGTTTCATAAACCGCTGGCTTTTTCGACGTCCGCTGCCAATACTGCGTGGTTGCCTAATCAACAATTTTCTTTTATAGGGCTATTCACGGTATAGTGAGCATTTTTAAGGCCCTGCTAAAATTGTCCTTTAAGCCCATTCATATCTTTCCGCCACTTGTTAATATAAACAATGCAATGTGACTGATACACACAGTGTATACATTTCACTACTCTCAAAAGTTAACGTCTGAGATTGCAATGAAACATATTTATTAGTGGTTAATGCATGTTGAGAGGGCCTTAAAAAGTGCTCACTTTGCCGTGAATTGCCTATACACTATTATTTAAGCTGGTAGATAAGCGAGGACCGTGGTGCAACGATTCCTAGTCCCTTTATCCAGTAATGTCGTGGGCAATCATAGAGGAGCTTCCGTCGGGTATCGTTCTCGTCCTTTGGTATTATTTTTCCTAGCTCGACGATCGAGGTATCACACTCTGATCCACCTCAAGCGGCAGAACTGCACGTCCCTCTTGTCTACTGAGGGACATAACAGATTGCATGCATAAACGAGACCTTAAACATTACCCGAAGCATACACACTTTGAACTGGGCCGTCGAGCATTATTCTTTTTTTTTTCGGGACCTTGTGCATTGCGCTCTGAAGTGCGTGTCCTAGGGACTTGAACGGCGCGGCGTCGCTGCACTCGGGTGCTGGAATGATGCAGCTGGTAGGCAGGTTTTCTCGGGGATCTCCCGTTTCCCCCGCGCTGCCCCTTACTCGTCTCTATTCACCCTCATCGGCTCTCAAGTCCTCGATGTTAAGAGCCGCCCAAATCTCTTCACTCGCTATTCTTGAAGCGACGGAAGATCTCCTTCTTTCTCGCAGCTGCCATCATCAGGACTTCGCCTTAGAAGTTAAGGCGTCTTTTCTCGGTCGCACGCGATCGTGCGTCTGCCCGCCACGAAAGTTCCCCCGCTGTTTTAAAGCCAACACCAAGTCCTTCAAATACTTATTGCCTTTTATTTTTGCTAGCGACTTGGTTCGAATGGAAATAAAGTTCCGTTTCCGCCATTGTAACCGATTACACGGTCTTCAGTGGAAGTGTATCTGCTTTCCTACTTTCCCAGGGTCCTTGTTTTAAACACAGTATCCCGTATTTGAAAATTGTTTCGGCGATTTCCCCGAATTTTACGAGTCCATGAATCCGAGAGAAATCCCATCTGATAGAGCTCCTCTCTGCGATTCTTCCAGATTTCTGGGGGAGTGTCCCGGCGACGAAGCCGCGATTTCCTGCGGAATTCTTCCCCCCCCCCCTCTCTCTCTCTCTCTCTCTCTCTCTCTCTCTCTCTCTCTCTCTCTCTCTCTCTCTCTTCTCTGCCCGCGTCCGGGTTGCCCCCCCTCCCCCCCCCGGCGAAACAACTGATCTCCCAGCGCGTTCGCATGACGAGTAAAGTTCAGTAAATTAAAATTCCTTTGGTTTGAAAAAGGGGAAAGGGGATCGGCGGGGATGAAATGAAACTTTCTCCAGGCACAGCCTAAAAAACACACACACACACACTCACAAACTGGATAATCTTCTGCCGTGCATCTTGGCAAATGCGGGCTCATTTCGTGTATGCGCGCGCCCGCGTCTGTGTGTGTGTGTGGTTGAGTTTTCGAGATAGGGATCACGTGGCATGAGTTATATATTGTGGAAGCGGTATTAGTGTATTATGGCTATTGGAAAAGCGATTCAATTATTGGAAACTGCTCCGCAGGGGAATAACTGGAGGCCTCCAATATATATATGAAGAGAGAGAGAGAAAGACAGAGACAGTGGGTGTACAGGGAAGGGTAGCCAGGAAAGGGAAGGAAGAGGCAGACAGACGTAAAGAATGCTCGACAAACACAAGTTAAGTCTGGGAAATATAAGGGGTGGAAAGGAGGGGACGAAGCGTATGCAATTTATACACGAGGTATATATGGCCGTCTCTCTCGCACGAACCCCCTCTTCAATCTCGCGGGGAAAGAGTGAGGGGTTGGGGGGAGGATGGGGGAAATGCATACGTTGTGTGTTCCAGCTTTCCGGATCAATTTAAAATAATTAGTTCCCCATCCCTCGCGGTGCTGCTCCCCCCTCCCCCCCCCCCTTGCTCAATCTCGTCTCTTTCCTGTCCTCCACTTTTCATCCTGTTTGCGATGTTAGACCTATATCGTGCCGAGGTCCCGCACGCACGCCCCACTTCATGACAAGACGCCAGACGATGGAAAACATACCCTATATACAAGTTTTCCATGAATATTAAACTCATTTCGTGCTATGGGCGGTATTACGCCTTCCTCCAAACCTGCCAGCCCGCACCCCCCCCCCCTACTCATAGAACTAAAGGGTGGGTGAAGGGGGAGAAATGAAAAAAAAAAAAAAGCGTTTAAAAACTTCTCCCCCCCCCCCCCTCCCCCCAACGCTGCCAAGAATTCAATTTTCGTTACGGGAACTGATACAAGTTAACGAAAAACCTTTTATAAGCGCTGGAATTTTCTTTTTGTCCCCCTGTTTAACATATTTATGGAGACAAACTCCCGCTGTGGTTGTTGCCTTACCTAATTTATTCCATCCCTGTCAGTTATAGTATAAATGCGCGGGGAAGCGAATGAGGACTCGTCGTTTGCTTTTTCCCGTTCGTCTTGGCTGGCAGGAATCGAAGCGACTGCACTGTGGAACTCATCTTGGTGATGAGAATAGGATTTTTGTGAGTTCCGACGCCGTAGGTGTAAACAGTTGTATGGTGGAAGAATGGTTTGCTAGGAGCGTCGCTGTTTTATTCCAGACGGACTTGTCATATTCCAGCTGCTTACCAAAGAGCAAGAAGAACAACTCGATGGCGTGATAGAGAGCACGCCTAGTAAGGTGCAAAACCTCGTATGTACGACAGGAAGGCATGTTAACACTGGAAACACCACAAAATTGAAGTTTCGAGTGGCAATGCGCTGTAGGGAACTAACGTTCTGTATGTCATTAGTCAGGCATGTATAATAGTTTATGTTCAATTTAGTTTAGTGTTGCTGCGCACACAGCCTAGTGAAATTTAAAACCTCCATCATCAAATCTATTGCATACCAAACTTCTGTTCACGTTTACTTTTTGAAAATACTGAAGGTTATTTTGTATTTCAAATAGAATAACATTAACCTTTAATTAAAATAAATAGACTGCTGTAAAAAATTAATAAAATTATTTTTGAACTATGAAAATGAGCTTAGCGGCGTTGTCTATTGCTTCCTATTCTCCATTAGTTGAGGCAGACTGCTTTAGCGATGCAGAATTTTTCAAAGATACGTTCAAAGCTTGTGAAATACTTCCTATAATTCGGTCGTGCAGTCCTGAGCACAAAATTTAGTGACCTCATAATTGTGTGCCACAAAATTGATTTCGTCTCCATATCATATTGGGGATTTCCCTACGAAATAAATCTGTCATTCTAAATGCTCTAGATACCTCAGATCTCTCTATAGGCTGTTCACGGTAAAGTGAGCACTTTTGAAAGCTCTCTTATTCGTAATAATATCCCATAAATATATTTTATTGTAGCCATAGACGTTAACTTCCGAGTGCAGTGGCATATACACACTGTGTTTATTACTTACATTGCAATATTTATTTATAAAAGGTGGTTAAAGGATAAAAAAGGGCTGAAAGTAAAAAACAACAAGGACTTCAAAAGTGCTCACTTTACTGTGAACAGCCTATGATTGTAAAATGAAGGTGAGTCGAAACACCCTTGAAGTAACCAACGTCAAGATTTTTTTTATATATTTGTAGCTAGAATTATGCTCTTAGCATGATCTAGATTTCATAAATTAAACTGACTCCATTAAAAATACAGTGATAATTCAAAATACAGCGATAAGATCAAGCGTGATCAGCGATTATAAAAAACAAATTGAAGGAATGTGTTGGGTCGAATCGTTCGAAAAAGGAAATAAGCCTGTATTATACTTGAAGGAGGCATCTAGAGCGATCTGCAGTGACATTCTGTTGTGCTTATTGGCTTCAGTACCTACCGCGGTAGAGCTTACAGTGAAACATATATGAAAAGGAAATAAGCCTGTATTATACTTGAAGGAGGCATCTAGAGCGATCTGCAGTGACATTCTGTTGTGCTTATTGGCTTCAGTACCTACCGCGGTAGAGCTTACAGTGAAACATATATGAAAAGGAAATAAGCCTGTATTATACTTGAAGGAAGCATCTAGAGTGATCTGCAGTGACATTCTGTTGTGCTTATTGGCTTCAGTACCTACCGCGGTAGAGCTGACAGTGAAACATATACGACAAGTAAATTTGGGGAGAGTTTCGGTCTGGGATCCTTGCCCAATTTGCTAGAGGCATCGCTAACAGCGAGCGAGCCGTTTAACTGCTAGCAAAAATCTCTGTCGGCATGCCCGAATCTATGTACCCTTACGAATCCTGCCCCTTTTATAACACGCGACCCTCTTGTTCGACTAATTCGGACAGCGAACACGCTTATGATGCTCGAAACGCTTCACTTCAACAACGTTCTACCGAGTGTGTTCACTGGGATCAAAGGGTATCTTGTTACATTTTGTTCAAAAAAATGCATCTTGTGGACCTGCATTGCAATATCACATGTCAGACATTTGTGGGTTCACAAAAGTACAAGTTGTTCTACGTTTTCTTTGCTTATGCTGTTGGAATAAGAGTTTTATTGCGTCCTGGAGGAGTCATGAGCAGCTAACACACATCTAGCGACAGTATGTACTAATCAACTTGCATACAAGGTAGGAGATTGATCACAGGAATAGCAATCAACGAACAAGTCACCGTTTCAAGGTAAGGAATTGTGAAGTCCTCTCTTACCATAAAATGACGTCGAGAAATTTCAGCATCTCTATGGTTATTAATCAAGGCGTTTTAGAGTTTTGTGTCTGCTGGTTGAATGTAGATATTTTCTCCAAAATTTTTCTGTACGTTTCTTACCACACCTTGAACAGATATTAAGAGTATATCCTGAAATGCATAGTTTGTTAATGTATTGAATGGAAATGTATCACTATTGACATTTAAAAAGTTCGTTAATTTCTTTAGAAATCTTATGCGTAAGCCCCTTTACGATTTATGCAGCTATATAGTTGCTGCAATGATATTGGTTTATGTAACTAGCCAGTAAGCAGTGAATGGCGATAAATAATGTCGGAAACTTACCCTGAAGAGATTCGTCTAGAGGTGTATTTATCTCGACACGGAATCGATTGTTCCTCGCGGGACGCTCGACGAAGCGCCGTTCGCGTGAAGTATGATCGTTGTCACGCCTTTCTCCGCGAGAATTTTCCAGGACGTAATACGGGCGAAAGAAAGAAGCAGCGAAAGGCGATAATACGGGCTCCCTAAGACGACTTAAGCCCCGCGTCTTCTCACTGTTCTCATTCCCAACAGCCCCCAATGTTCCGCTCTGGTGGGCGGGTCTCGATGGGTCGATAGGTCTATCCTCGAACCGGGTTCACGTCGAATAGCGCGCGCTTTTCCGACCCCCTCCGTGTTTTCCAGCCGTAGTACAACAAGCCATTGATGCCCGTGGGGTTGCTTGGGTGCGGGCTGAAGCGGGGGGGGGGGGGGGGTCCCCGTTGAAGACACTAAGGCGAAGTTGGCACGGGGAGGGGTAAACTACTCGACGTCTGTTGTGCGGGAGGGGAGTAAGGATGGGGGTAAATACTTTAAAAGCAACATCACAGCAGCTCTGAGAGAGCGCAGAATGATGGGGAGGAAAGTGATCCACTCAGTGTCTCTTATTTCCCCGGCTCTTTTTCCGCGAGTCTTCCCGGTGGTCCTCTTAGATTCACTTCGCAGCTTTTCTTCCCGAGCTTTCACCCACACTACTCCCCCACTCCCAACCCTTGTGCTCATCCCTTTCTGCCCTCACCCCGTCAGCCAGGGAAGATTTTCCTTTCCTTCCCACGCTCGCCTGGTCTTGCTTTGTGCCGGTAACATCCGCCCCCCCCCCCCCGCACTGCCTGGGACCCGTGACACACACACCTAAATCCCGGTTGGAAAGTTGTCAGGGTATTTGCGGTAAACGTAACTCAAATCCTGAAATATGTTCGCCTCAATTAAACAGGTACACGGTCCTCGGCACACTTTTACGGAAATTCCTACGAGCTTGAAACAACACTTTGTCGTGGTCAAATTCGTCTAGGGTACCCTGATGCGTCCTCACGCCATTTTCATTTTTAGAATTCCTTTTCCTGTACTTGATGTGACCACGCGGAATTAGATATTTGAAGTGATAAAGGCTATTCCCGATGAAGTGAGCACTTTAGAAATGAACCTTAGTATAAAGTCACTGCCCCTGCGTGCGTATATTTTAATGGGCGTACTGAGTGACATTCGCCCGGTAAAGTTGGTAACGATGGGTGGAAAGTAGTTCCATATCTTAATGTCGAATAAAAAGTGTTATGTAACCATTTGTGATAACTTAAAATTAATTCTTTCACTTAACTGTTTTCAAAATGCATCGAAGTGTAGAAACGAGTAGATTTGTAAAGTATTTGCTTTGTTAATAGTTTCACATTTGCATTTGACCCACGCATGAATAAAATGATAAGACCCATGGAAATGTTAATTTTACATAAGGTGGGGGTATACACAACGTGTATACAAGTAGATTTTAAGTAGGGCTTTCGAAAATCTCATTTTACCTTGAACAGCGTATAGATGTGTTGCTTCAAAGTCTTTCATTGGCTCTTCAAGAGAACAGTGGTGCAGTCACATTGTCTATGATATGCAGGAATCATTGGTGAATGATAAGACTAGAGCAAGAAAGGGAACATTTTCACAAACTAGCCATCACGCAAAAAAATAAGAGTGCTAACAATACGCAAGCTGGTGTAATTTTTGCAGGATCTACTATGCTGTACGAAATTCAGCAAGGTGTAGCAGACGAATGCATATTTAAACTGCTTCCGTGCTATCTACCCTGCGAAATGTAAATATTGCTAAAACTTTCCAAAAGTTTCACTTTCAACGAGTGTAGAATAAATGTAATAATAAATACATTTTAAGTTAACTATGTACTCTAACAGTAAGTTACTGCTGCTTAAGGATAACTTTTCGCAATGAAATAGTTTTCGTGAGCAACCAATAGAAAACTAGAAATTAAAATGAATATAGTTTCGGCACTTGTAAAAAGGCCAGTTATCGGCTGTCAAGATCCTCAGTCGTGGCCTCTGCTGTGGCTCGCCCAGCAGCGCTTTCTTCAACGAATATCCGTGTCTATTTGTAGAACACAGGGAAAGAATAATACAAGAATACCTAAAATTACTGATGAGATCTGTGCAAAAGTTGACTATAATCTATTGTTTGCGACACGATGACAACTTCGTATCCACAACACTCGATAGGAGAGAGATATTTTACATCCAATCATGTCAGTGTATCTGGAAAATACCTAAAGCTCTATACCACTTAAAGGTAATTAATAAAATTCATATCATAATGTGTTAAGAAATTTGATATTTGCATTTGCGTAAATTTTTTGTCTGGTTTTCCCGTAGGTAAAATCTTACAGCTGGGATGTAAGTTCACATAAAACAATGTGGCGTAGCCGATAGGAGAAAATCTTCCGGAACATTTATGGCTGACGCTGCATATGGGCCCTTAGGACTATACTTGGACGGGCCTATCTGTTTTCAGTAAACGTGCAGCTCTCGTTGCTCTCGTAGGCGTAGATTCACTTTGTGGGTGCAAACAAAAACCTCGCCGAAAGGTGTCGCAGACAGTACGGATATAAGTAGGGTCTCTCGTCGACATGGAGATACGGCTCGTACACGTGCGCGGCCTAGCTTCTACCTCCCAACTCCTTAATCCTAGCAAACGGGGTAAATTGGCACTCTCAAATTCTGGAACACTTGTATCACGTAAAAATTCAGAGAGAGGCTAGAACAACCTAGCAAACTAATTTAAATCCTACTCTGCGCCCACGTACAGGTGAGAGTCCTATCACTAACGTCTATGATGCACGATGGTTGTTAAGACTAAGGTCCTGGAGCCAGCTTAAATGGGACCCAATGTTCCAGCCAATAGGAAGTCAGGATTCGAACCTGTGGGCCAATGGGAAGCTAAGAACTCTCTAAATGCCACTACATACCACTTTCATCGTCCTGACTGCTAAAAGTCATAGAATACCAGGTCTCAAACATACACAACAAAATTAAATAAAAAGAAAATTTACAAATATGAAACCATCACAATGAAATAAAATTATTAATTCAAAATAAACACAAAAATGAAAACTAGACAAGATCTTATCCTTAAACGTATTAAAATTGCCAGAGTTTAATTTACGGTAAAAATATCCTAGCATGATAAAATAAAGGTAAGTAAAATATTAAAATTAATACAAATGCAAATTATATGGAAATCTATATATGTCACATGTGTATGAAAACAGTATTTGCATGGTGAGAAAAAAACATAAAATGTAGCGTCAGAAATATCAAATATTTACATAAAATATGTTGATTAAATATGTGAAACAATGTACATTTTGCATGTGATATATAATGCTGGAAGGTGTGGAGGGTGACAATTAACTTCACGCGGAATATTTGAGCCCTTCTTTCACTCACACGATACTAATTTCGTTGTAAGTGAATTAGAGTTTAATAAAGGGGGAGGTTCGTCTGTGCGCGAAATTAAAAGGATATTGGGAACTAAGACTATAAAGTAACCACACGTTTTGTTGTACCTTTTGTGTTCCGGAAAATAAAGCAAATGGGTATGTTTATCCCTTGCGTTCAGAAGGTTTCATATGCAACTCATGTGTGAAATTGCTCGTATACGACGCGCTGTTGCAGAGATCTCTAATTAAACTAATTAACCCTCGAATGAAAATCTGGGGAATACAGGCTGATCTCCCTTCGTTGGTGTTTCTAATCAACTCCCTTTAACATTTTAGTAATATGTTCCGCTGTCACTTACACACAAATTCCTCACGCTATACGAATAACTCCTGGTTTGGAGGCCTGTAGTGTGCATGGATGAAATGTGATGTATTGCATGGAGCTGGTGTCATGCAATGTACCCTGTGATAGCTGATTGTTGCACCAAGAGATTGTGATGGGAAAGGCGTTGTGCGTATTGATGTTCGAATACTCAGACGTCAACCTTGCATTTTTGGATGTGCGAAAGAGTGGAGAATTCTCTGTGCTGTTTGATGTGGCGTACCGAATCCGACCCAATGAAGAGAGCAGTTTAGTTCAGCTAAGTTTTTTGAGCGTGGAAGTTCTGGAGTGTTACTGAATTTGAGCAGATAAGAGCTCGAGTCATGCAAACTGCAAACAATTTATGGGGCAATTTGAAGCTGGGAATAATTCAGTTAGAGATAATAGATTTAGGTATGTGATTTATGTTGTAAGAGGCATTACTTCCATTAAGTTACGAAAATGAGTTCATCCATGTTACGTAACACTGATACTGTCAACATTGGAATGATGTATTGATACTCGACTGTGATCCTGTGAGTAGGCATTATATAGTTGTAAGTTACACAATGGAAACATTTACTTACACTGTTTATAGTCGTGTGCTTATTACGTTGGTATCAATTTCTAACGAAATTACTATTCCAAGGGGAAGTCGAGGTTTGTGGGAAATTTTGTTCAATTTGAACCAATCTGTGTGTTGGGGGGTGGGGATGTGACAGTGGTTTCTAATCAGTGTCCTTGTCATGAGGACATTGCTTTCTCGAAAAATTCGACGCTTAGAATGATTGACTTGTTTAACAGGGCAACCCCACACGACGTGAGGAAAGCAGAACTGTTTCAACAGTAACGTAAATGTCGCAAACCTTTCCTTATTTACTAGGGGTTTCAAGAACGAATAATTCTGGAAGTGTTGTTAAGCGAGCTTAAGGAGAATAATGCGCAATTAAAATGGCGTCAAGGCAAAGACAAGTTTAACTTTCGTAGCTTAACTGGTGGTGTGCTTTATCGTTTTGAACATTGTCTAAGCTAGGATCAATATCGCGTACCATCACATATGTATAGAGGTAGTCCGACACGTCAAGCAGCTACACTACTCTTTTGTGTTTTCATATGAAGCAAAGGATTGTATTGTGATCGAGATAAATGCAGCAGGCGTGAATAAGTTATCATCCACTAACCATCTCCCTATTGGGCCGGTTCAAAATAAAATCGCTTTATGATATTTAATGTAGATTACGGCCCTTTTTTGCACTCACTAGGAGTTTTATCCACTGAGTAAAACATATTATCTTGCATAATAGGGTAGTTTAACATTGGTTTTTACCTCGCATATTTGGAGCTGGTAATAGTGGCATGAGGTGGCGCCAGAAGGGCGAAAGAAAACTAACTGTGATGGCCAAGAGAAACGTCCGGAAATGTACAGACACACAGTAAAGTGTAAAGCAATATAGTAATTAAAGTAGTTGTACATGTACAGAACTAAGTGCAGATATCAATGTTGCAAGACACACACACACACATACATACACAACTGCGAAAGTTGTATGTGTCGGATTTTGTCTGCGAGGGCGCGCCATTTGGTGCATCAGTGCGACCTCTCGACCATTAACGTTTGCCTGGCAGTAGGCAAACACCACCTCGGCTTGAACCGGGTGTAAATAACGGACCATTTTACCTGCACCACACAAACGCAGATGTATTCCGTGGGGCGACCAGTGGTGTCACCTCTACACTGACGATTCCACGCTTCCGGTTTACTTCTCATTTTCCATACTTTCCTCGTTTGTTCTGCTTTTCAACCCATGTCCAGTTGTTGTAATTACACTGTTTTATTACATTTCCCGGACATATGTTGATATAGGGTTTTTTTTTTGTTCGTTTCCCTTACAGGAGGAATTATCTCCTAAAGTTTGTCCACATTGTTCCGCCTTATGGCGTAAAAAGCCGTGAGCGTCGAAGTGGACGTATGATGAGAGCTGAGTGAGGCGGAGAGTTGCATGATATTGGCGCCCGCCGATTCGGTTATTCCTTGAAGTGAGATTACTGGCAAGTTCCGTGTACGAAGTTCAAGATTGAGTAATGTAGTGGTGAAGTTGAAACGTCACATAGTCATAAATGACAACCTCCACGCGGGATGCCAATAAAATTGTAATGTAGCGTAAAGGGCTTTTCGATTGGCATCTGCGGCACTTGGATTTCATGGACTAGCTGCAACACATTAACCAACGATCACTATATTGAACGCTCGCCTGTGGACTCTAGAACAACTTAAGAGCATCATGTGGAGTGATGAATCACGTTACAAGTTGTGGCATTCCTTAGGTCTTGTATGGACCGCCAGTGGAGCGTTTCTTAACGGAGTACATTGTTCCCACTCTTGAGATTTGGCGGAGGAGGCATTGTGGCGTGGGCCGGTTTTTCGGGGTTTGGTCTTGGTCCACTGGTTTTAGTTCCTCGAACCACGAATGTCGCAGCGTATCAGGCAATATTCGACAGTTCTATGCTACTCACCCTGTGGCAACAATTTGGAGCTGGCCCTTTTCTTTTCCAGCATGACTGCGCTCGTTTATGAATCGAGGGCCATGATCGAGTGGTTTGACGACTTGGGTGTGATTGAAATCGAATGACTGGCTCAAAACCCTGATCCAAACTTGACTGAGCGTCTTTGGGTGGAGTTACAGTTGGCAGTCAGACCATACCGCCCCAAACTGGCTACATAAGTGTTCGCCACGTTGCAGGATTAATGAAATAAAACACGTGCAGACTTTTGCCTAAACTTATTGGAAAGTCTTCTTAGAAAATTAGAGGGTGTGTGTGATAACGGCGAGTGGCGGACGTATGTAATACTGACATAACAACAGCTCCAGTTATGCAATTTACTACAGGTGTCCGGTCATCATCAATGGTAATATAGAGTATAGGTGTCACTTTGCTTACAAATGTTAAGTTAGGCCGTAAAATAAGTGACAATGTAGGGGTTGGAGCACTGGTAACATCTTAGTTTCCACCTGCATCATCCCCTGGGTTTTTCTTTGCATCTCTGGCCCAACATCCTGAAACATAAGTTCCCTGGAACCTGCTGGAATTATAGGCGACCACAGACTTTTAACTAAAACCATAGTAAAAATCAAGGACTTTATCCCAACAACAATATTACCGCTGATTACAGTGGTTGAGGTCAGAGCACTCACTTGTGTTAAACCGTAGTACATCAGTCTGTCCATATCTATAGGAGAAATAATTTGACGGAAATTTTACGCTGTTATGTTTCCTCTTATTTCATTTTTTAATATATTTTGGTCGTTGACATTTAAAGGATCGGGTCTAGTAAGTACAACTGGAAAATTACGTTTGCCTTTCCCCGTTTTAAAATATTTTATTACTCTGCAGCATTAGCGATGATTCATCACGTAACATATAAAATAATTGTGGTTTTTCTGGCAGGCGCTGTTGTTTTTTTTTTACATTATGTAATGGGCAGTTTTTGACTTTTATATTCGTAATTCGTAAATGACTGAATATACGGTATGACGGTAACAAAATTCCGTACATTTATAACTGCCCTGTCTTTAATAAAAATCTGATATTCAAATTTTGTGATGGTTTGGAAGCTGACGAAAAGTAATTGACTTCAAGATTGAAAGGAGAATTAAAACAGTAAATGATATAAAAACAGCTTCTTAACCGAGAAGGAATGCCGTAAATCTATTCTGAATGTTCCACTCCCTCCCCCCTTCCCCCTTTTTCTGTTGGTTTCCTAAGCTTTTCGGGCACTTTGCATCCGTTGTTTTCTTTTAATTTCACAAGTCTTCTTTCCATTTCTTCACTCCCTGCTGCTCTCCCGACGAGAAGTTGCGCCCTTATCCCCCCTTTCTCCGCTTCAAGATTCTCGAAAACCTCTTTGCTTTTCATCCCTCTTTGAAAAAGGGATTAAAGTCGAGAACTTCCCCAAGCCACTTAAGGGTTCCCGACTACAAGGTGCGAATGCGCCTTTATTTTTATTTAAATGTTTTTTCAATGTACTGTAAATTTTAAATGGTGCTAACCCCTAGCGGGGGAAGAAGTTAGGCCACGGCCGCGTTCCTTGGTATTTCGCCCACGTACGGAATATCTCAAATATTGCACTCACGTTTCGGTCCAATCTAAATTTTAATCTTCGCGCGACTACAGTTCCTCCCCCTTTTCCTACCCCCCCTCCCCTGGAACTTCTCTTTCCTAAACCCTCAGACATCCCCCGACACTTCCCCCTCCTCGCCCGTTTAGTGCTCATCCCGATTGAAACCGAATTGCGTTTTGATTCCCCGTGAATTTTCACCGTGTTATTGTGTTACCGCAGGGGTTCGAAAGGTAGGCAATGTCCTCTCTTGGGACTTTTCCCCGGGTTGATTGCGTTCAAGATTAGCCTTAACCTTCAAGGTCGTTTGCGCAATCACAGTTCCTATATGACTATTTCAGTATTAGCGCGACTCGGCGATTTAGACAGCGGTGTAAAATGTGCTCTGCGTACAAAAATCAATGAACCGAAAATTATCCATGATAAAAACACTGACGTTTTGCTCTTCGCTATGCTTAATCGTTTCTTCTGTTTACCTGCTTTCAGTCGGAACAAAACTCATCTGAGCTGTGTTTTTGGAATAATTATGGCTAGATAGTTCAGAAGCAGATGAAACGATATTTTCACTACATTCAGTAAATCGTTTTAAAAAGTAGTATGATTATAGTTTAACAAATCATATCCAAAATGAAAGAACCGTCCCTTTACGAGCTATGCAATTTTTAGCGTAAATTCGAAAATGTAAACCCGCAAGTTACAAATCTTCAAGGCAACTGTCCTGTTATTCCCTATTCTCGTATGTTTGGAAATGTCAGTGCAATCTGCAAGAGAACGGAAGAAAGAAACTTTTGTCCAAGAGTGTACAAATTTACACGTATTAATTCGAAACGAACAGTGCTAGTGTGTAGCAGCTGTTTCCATCTCACTATTGTGAAAGTGGGCAGTAAGCAGTGGGTATAAATACGAGTATTATTCCCTATACTGAATGAATGCAGATGCGTATAAGTAGAGTTAATATGTTTTCATTACATAGGTGCAAAATATCTTAGATGTATGTAGTGTCTTAACTGTTTTTTTTTAAGTTACTTGCAGAGATGCAGTACTTTGCAGTGATAATGATTTTTATTGAGTTTAGTTGTAATTTTTGATAATGCGCGCGCTCGTATCTACACCAGACTTACGGGTTGCACATAACTGGCGGAGCCACATTTAGCACAGCTCACTGCCAGAAAGGACAAGACTTATGACGCAGAATTGTACAGTGTAACCTGGCGTAAGTTTGTTAGTTTTGACTTGTTGGATGCAATGCCATGCAGATTTACTGCCGGAGTCGCGTCGATGGTTATTTGCAGCTGATGATAGGACGTATTGGCTAAACCATATTTATAATAATAATAATAATAATTCTGGACGATTAATCTACGATGAATATTGTGGGAAGTAAACTTTGGCCTGGAGACGTTGTCAAATTTCAGCCGATTAGTATTGTAAAAAGGTGTGAATATTTCCTGTAAGTTGTCTCAATATGACATACAGTTTTGAAAATATTTATTATATTTTCTGATACTATACAATTAAACGCAGTAACCAGCAACGCATGAGCGTTCATTACCACCGTATACCAATTCGGGTGTTAAGGTACCACGTCGACTAGACTGTACAGTGAGAACTTTTGAAAGCCCTCTCATTTGGAATAATAGTCAATAAACATATTTTAATTTAGCCTTAGACGTTAACTTCCGAGTGCGGTGGAATATACACACTGTGTTTATTACGTGCATGGCAATATCTATTTAAAAAGGTGGTTAAAGGATAAAAAAAATGGCCGAAATGAAAAGTAAGCAGGGCCTCAAAAGTTATCACAATACCCTGAACAGCCTATTATGAAAGCAAACATATACTGTTCTCTCTTTCGTGTCTGTAAAGCGTGGCGCTATTCAGTGCAACATATTAGAATAATATTAATTTATTACGGTAGTCTCAGCATGTCAATCTTAATAGCTGGTTCTTCAATAAGCGTCTCGGACCAAAGGTTCTCTAAGTCAGAATATTATGCATCACGGAATCCTTTGTTATGTTGCCGCCGTTGAGTGGAGATATCTCTCAGTTTCCCGGTAGCATGGAAAATAAATTGCAAGGACAATTTAAGTGGCAACGAACGGAAAACATTTTTTTTTTTTTTGTTGGCTGATATGCGTGAATATTTCAAAGGACGTGTGTTAAACTTAGTGGAAATGAGGCTTGCACAGTCGACAGTGGCTAGTACTATTGCTTTGCAGGGAACAGTCTGTGTACTGAAAATATTTCCAGGTACGGTTTCGAGGTCAGGATTCCTTAACGTAAGGTTTCGCGGTCTACCGGCCATTATTTTTGCAAGCCGAAGTTTTCTTGTTCCGTCGCGGTTAGCACCGAGAGGGTTCAGTCATGCGGTCGGAATATCACATTTCGCATTCGGTGGGTCGCGGTCTCGATTCCCATTGGCCGCGCCTGCACCTGGGAAGGAAGTGGTGGTGATGGCTGTGTAGTCGAGCTATCGGTTTTTCATGCCATTTTTACATTCCTTCAGCGTGACTCTCGGAGCTCCCCATTACATTATTTTGTACTGTCCCGGTTAACCAAATCGTAAAAAAAAAAAAAAAAAAAACGAGTGAAATAAGAGATTTCCGATTGTTGTTTCACAGCCGGAATCCTTACGCTTACATTTAGCGTGACGGATATTTTTTTTTGCTGGAAAATATTCTTTGGAATAAATATAAAAAATAATGGAGTCTACCCTTGGTTATTTACACCGCCCCACAGCACAGGCACGAAAATTAAGCACGTTACAGTCTAACAACTTGGGCGCAAGATAAATGATATTACAATGGAGCTGAGCGCAGCTGTCGGACGCTAGTAATAATTATATTCGATGCTACACCAATGCAGATGAACGTTTGTTGTACTTCCTTGTATTACTGAGAAGCTTCTTTGCCTAAATTACTTTAATGGTTGACATTATGCATATAGGACATCGAATAAGAGTTGGAAACGTATCAAGGGACTTACTTGTTGTTTTACTTTCCAGTACTAGTTGTGTGCATATGCCGCTGACAAATTGTGGAGATAGCATTGTTTATTCTCCTACTAAGGTGGTTAGTGACTGTAGTCTATTTGCGGTATGTTCACATTTCTTGAAGCAAACATTTGAAAAATCACCCCATGCAGGACGTTTTTGGTTCTCTCCTAAAAATTGTCGTGTATCACAAGCGTTTTATACTAGTGTTAAAATAAAATACCATAATGGTAAGATTATTTTGGGTTAAATTGAACATTCGCATGCATCTTATCTGTAAATTATATATTTTTTATTTAAAATTAATGCGAATAAAAACAGGGAGAAAGTAAAATTGGTAATGCGTGGTAAGAAATAGTTCTCATGCAAGATATAGTTGAACTGGGTGCGCACGAATGCGGTGCGTTGTCCTTTTGGTGTCATTTTCTAGACTAGGTAAAGCTGTGCTGCATGAGGCGGAGGAATATCCTGGAAGTAGAATTTCAGCAGGCCTTGAGACGAGTTGCAAGTAACCGCGAATGGCCTATTGATAACTATTTCTTCTGACATACATTCACCAGAGCTGCGCAATGGTGTACGGCCAAAGTGATAGTTCATTCAATCGAATTGTAAACAACTTATTTTAAGAAGTTTGTTGAACATAAAATTCGCATAAGTGTAACATGAGAGACAGAAAAAAGAATGTTAGTTCTTCAGGTTGCTGGAGGCAAACATTTTATTAGTTTAAGTTTATGCGAAACGCAGTCATGTAAGATTGCCCAAAGTGTCATTTGCCTAAGAAAAAAAAATAGATTGATTACTTTTCGTCTAATTGCATGTCTGAAAAACTATTTTACTGTTCTCGGTAAACGCACACAAAAAAAAACTGGACAATTTACAGTAAACAATTGACAAAAAAATTAACAAATGATACTGGATGGATTATTTTGATTCATATGGATGTATGAGTGGCAATAAATTTTACAAAAAACTACGGACTGCTACAGATAAAAAAATTGAGAAATTTTCTTATATTCGCCCACTTTTTCGCTTAGTTCACAAACGTTTTCCTGTGTTATTACGTAGACATCTTAAAGCATATCGTGGCAGTTTTCTTTTTCGGCGTAAATAATTTTATTGGTATAAACTAGTTTTAACTACATGACTTCCAAAAAACAAAAAAAAAAAAAAAACAAAAAAAAAAAACGATTTTGACATAATATTTTGAAATACATCGAGCCCCGATATTTTGACTCGTGGCTGAGACCTACCGCAGCCGCGGTAACTGCGCGTGATATTATATATAAATAAAGCGGAGGTTTACTTAAACTGTAAAAAGACTAAACTGATATCCTGGGTTAGTTTAGGTTTACTTTAAAACTTTCTCATCTGCTATCGTAGGTTCGTTTTTTGTGGTTCTGTAAGGTTGGGACACTGTGTTGAATACCGCGGAGAAACGAGGAGGGGAGGTCTATCACACGTACAGATATGATGAACGGAACAAAAACGTGCATGTAGTGAATTTGTGCCTCGCATAAATAAAATAATTACTGCTATATTTCATTTCTCTTCACTATCCGGTACCCTTATCCAGCCGCGCGTAGTTTACGTTTTCGAGAGAACAAAGCATTAATTGTGACGCCAGAGATGTAATCGCTTTGGTGTACCGTGGCCTGTGGCGGGCCTACGTTAAGGCGAAAAAGGCCTCTTTGCAAGGGGCTTGCAAGTTTGTTGATATGTTTTTTTTTACCAATACAAATTGAAATAAATTATGTCATTAGTAATTTTAAATTTGAAGTTAAATATTACACATGACATTTTACATTTATGATAATGCTTTAACTGTATATTGGTATAGTCTATACGCGGTTTTTTAAAACACTTTTTGAATCAAACCTTTGAAAAAACAAACGATGTATGACGGGTTTAATTGCTTTCTTAATATGTTCTGCATCACAAGCGTTTGCCATTTTTTAACATAAAAGTACTTTTTTTTTTTTGGTTAAATTGAACTTTCACTTATAATGTTATATATAAATAATAATTTTAATTTATGACTAATACAAATCAAGCCGGAGAGAAAATAGGCGTAGGCCCTATGTGTAACGCCCAGTAAGAAATAGTTCTAATGCAAAATATCATTGCACCGAGCGCGCACGAATACGGTGCGTTGGCCCTGGTGTAAATTTTTAAGCTTTGTTTGCACGAGGCGAAAGAAGATACTGGAAGTATAACTTTAGCAGGGCTTCAGAAAAGTTGGAAGTAACCTTGAACAGACCGTGCAAATTTATGCGTGGACTTGATGGGTTTGGAAATATTTAGTATCCACCAAACAGAATTATCAGTGCGCCCACTGTGTGAAACTGGCCTGATGATTGGCTAGTTTGCCGCATGTAAGGGCGAGCGGCGTGCGCAGCTGTGTACAAAGACGACATTTTGTAAAAAAACAAAACGACTCAATAGAAATGCCTCCAGATGGAAAGGACGCGACTGGAAATTCGATGGACGACGCAATACACAATTGCACACCTTGGGCTGTGCCCGAATTCCGGTATATGATAGTATACTTAACACCCTTGCATGCTTCACTCACCCATACGTTAACGTACAATTTGTTGTCATGCTGATTTGATTAGATTTGTTGGTTCTGATTTAACGATTGCTTATCTTCGCTTTCCCAGATTATTAACTCATAATGTGCATTTATTTTGCATATAGGTAATTCTTAACGTGCAACTTTATATATATATATATATATATATATATATATATATATATATATATATATATATATATATATATATATAAAGCTATGTGCATACAAAGTAGTGGTCGCAAATAAACTATGAGTTAATATCCAAATGGCGGCATGTTCAGACCCTTGCATACTTCACTTGCGATTCGGACAGCACTCGTGATGTCAGTTCTGGGGCCAGGTACGTGCAAATACGTACTTCTTCCGGCGAATTAAGACACGGCCTCTAACTCGGATGAAACCACATGGCGCAGCCCGCGATCTTTATTTGGGGACGCCTAATGGGTAGCGACCCTGAAGAGTTCGCGGATTCACTTTGGGTCGAGCTAGAATTAAAAAAAAAAAAAAAACCTAATGTGTCATGTTACTATTGTAATTGATCCACACGTTATTTGAAACCTTCCGAAGAACTGTGAACCAACAAGAGACACGCGGCAAAAATGCAGACCCAACCCTCGCCGCGATCCGATGTGACAGCAAGCAACCAATGAAGATTTTTTTTTATCTGCGTGATTGCACACAACACTGGGCAGTCAGTCTGGCCTACAGGTCATTGAACTTGCGAATTAAGAACGTTGTCCGAACTTCCCTTCCTCCAAAATAAGGGATACTCAAAAGCCATCAACCACCCCCCCCCCCCCCCCCCCCCGTTTGGCCACTAGTTGTATATGAGTCTCATTGTAAGAAGAAGTGTCTATTTTAATTAAAAAATTATTATATGGGACATTTTAATGTTAATCTTTTCGGGACAAAAAAGTAAGTCGATATTTTGTTGCCACTTTGCACATTTGATAATATTAAGAAGAAAAAAAAGGCGGTCTTTGGTCACCGCTTGAAATTCCGAGGAGACAACACAAGCGAATATTTCTAGCACTATTTTTCCATCTGCCGTCGCAGTGACGGTCGGGCGTGACCTTGACGAGTTAAAAATTGCTCACGAGGTTGAAAAGCGTACCGTTGAAGCACTTTCAACTACAGTTTATTCACGGTTACTTCCAACTTGTCTGAAAGCCTGCTGAAATTCTACTTCCAGGATATTCCTCCGCCTCATGCAAACAAAGCTTCACCGAGTCTAGAATATTACACCAAAGGGACAGCGCACCGCATTCGTGCGCGCACTCAGTGTAATAATGTTTGGATGAGAACTATTTCTTACTAGGCATTACCAACGTACGTATTTTCTCCAAATTTTTATTCACGTAACCTATAAACGAAAATACTATAATTTATAAATGAGATATAAATAGATGTTCCATTTAATCAAAAATGATGTGAGATATTTGTGGCACATGACGTAGATAGGAATCGACCAAAAAAAGTCGTACACGGGGCGACTTTTCAAAGGTTCGATTCGATAAGTGTGAAGAAACCGCGAGTACGCTACATTTGTACCGTCAGCTCCGCAACTCCTGGTGGGCGAATTTGCGAGGAGTGGGGTCGCCCGGGGATAGGTAGCTGTAGCTGCAGCTGCAGCTGCAGCCTGCCGCAGGCTTGTAAGCAAAAATTATGTCTGTGGTAAGCCTGCTTTGCAGAGGTTCATATGTAATCAACTTTTCGTTTGCGACAACAGACCATGTGTTGCAGCAAAGGAAGCGTTTTTACAGTGCGGCAAAGGCTGTTCGCGTTAAAGTAAGCACTTTTGAAATCAACCTTAGGAAAAAGTCACTCCTCCTATCTGCATATATTTTTAACGAACGCGCTGAGTGACATGCGCCCAGTAAAGTTGGCAATGTTGGAGCGAAAGTAGTTCCATATCTTATCGTCGCATAAAATGTGTTGGGCAATTTTTTTTTTTTTTTTTTTTTTTTTTTTTTTTCGAAGTGTAAAAATGGGCAGAATTGTAAAACATTTACTTTTCTAATCATTTCACAGTTTTACTCGACCGACACATGAATAAGGTGATAATGCCCATGACAGTGTTAATTTTACACAAAACGGAAGAATACACAACGTGTATACAATAGATCTTAAGCAGGGTTATCAAAAGTGCTCATTTTATCGTGAACAGTGTATAAGGTAGTTGAAGAGTTAAAGATTTTTCTCTAGATTCCGAGGATATTTTATGGCTTCATGACATAAATGAAAATTTGATTTAAAAAATACCCAATCCATTTAAAAAATGGCTTTCGACAGTTTTTTTTTTTTTTTTTTTTTTTTTGCGTAAACGTGAAACTTTTAACTTAAAAGATTGATTCGCAAAGTTTCAACAAGTCATTTTGACAGGAAGTATGGCTCCAACTAGAGTGTTTCTTGCAGTTGTAGCAATATAATGCTGACAATTTCTTTGAAATCCAGCACTGGGTTTACCTGTGTACTGCTTTGACTTCAATATAGTTTATGTGTAAATTTTATCTTAAATTTTAAAACTGAACTGCGGGTGAACAACATACAAAATTACCAAAACAATATTCCAGTCACATTCTAATAACATTGACACTTAATTTGCTACGTAGTCTTATGTATCTATTTTGTTCGATCTTGAGATGTGCACAAATTTATGTAAAATTGTTATCAATCCTTTTACATTAGTTCAATTTAAAAAAAAAATGGCAATCAATCGCATAGTTTTACAAGGTTATTATTTGAAGTCACAAAAAAAAGCATTATGCTAAAAATGTAGAAAATTACAGTTGTATTACTTTAAGTGTGTATGTCTATATATATATATATATATATATATAATTTCTGCATTTAAAGATTATCATAAAATAACTGCTATCTCCTTAATTTTTAATATAATTTGGCATCAGAGAGAAAACGAGAACCCATGAATTTATATGTGTTACGCCCAGGCCCTACACGATAACAATAAAAAAATGTTAAACAACAGCTTTATTTTACGTTTTTAAACAACATTAAGTTGGCATAAGAGGAGAACCCCTCGAACTCAAATAAATTAAAATGGGGTTATTAATATTTACGATAGTGCTTCCATAACTTCGGCCAAGGAAACTTTTGTAAATGAATTTTCTGAGCAACTGGACTTGAGTGAAGAGGCGCGACGGATACTAACGCAGATTCGTTACTTCATTCCCTGAGAACGCGCTGTCGGCAGTGAAGACCACGGGCCTGCTTCATCTCCCCGTGTAGGTACAATCCCGCGGTTTGAATACGTCCCATTTCCCCCCCCCCCCCCCCTTTTCCTTTTCATCGTTCGACTTTCGTGAACGCTTTCCGCAGCTAACATAATAATTGATCTCGCGGTAGAATGATACGTGCCCCGCACAATAATGCAAGGGGCCGTACATGCCGGCAGCCGATAGCATTCGTGCGGGGTCTTCCTCCCCCCCCCCCCCACTCCTTTTCATCCCACCGCGCTTCAGTATACCTCGCAAACTCATCTCCGAGGACGTGTGCCAACCGCAGAAACGCAAACCCGCGGAGGACTCGACAAAGGTCCATTAACGTCGCTGATTTCCCGCGCCATTTCAGAAATCGGCACTGCCCCCGCTCCCGGATCCGCAAAGCTATTGTACACTCGGCGATCTCCGCCCATACAGAATGTGTTCGCCTGGGACGGCTCCTCTTTTGTTCGTGTCTAGCTGTTTACTGATCGTGCTTCGCCGATTCGGGACGGGAACCTCCTCCCCTCCCCCCCCCCTCAAATCAACCTTCCCGTCACGTCAAATCCGAAAGCGTGGCAGGGCGTGCAGTGGGGCGCAGATCAAACCAAGCTGTTTTAGACACGAATGAAAGCCCACGCGAAAGCCAATGCGATAACTTCCCATAGCGAAGCAAAAGGAGCTTATTGTGTGTATTGATGATGTTTCTAAACTTGTTACCCAAACTGGGTCTACAAAACGCATAAGGTCTAAGATAGCGCAGCAACTTTTCAGGTATGCAGGTAAGGCTTAACTTCTCGTCGACAGCGAGATTATTAGAGACGTATCAAGTTGCTCAGAGAAACAGGAACGAGTAAATAATCGACTTTGTCTTATGGTACGGAAAAATCCCAGCATTCGCCCGGAGTTATTTCGAGAAATCGTGGGAAACTGACATTAGGGTAGCCGGTCCAGGAATGGAACCCGGGTCCTCCCGAGTGGAAGAGAAACTCTCAGAATGCGCATCTGGCAGTACAAACAAGTTGCATGCCGTCAGGAGGTAATGAACCCTCAACTCCCTCCCCTTGGCCGGAGCGTCTTGTGATATTCAACCAGTGGCGTGTGGTGAACTGTTGCAAGGTAAGCTGGCGTTAGCTGTGTGATGTGCCCTGTTGCTCGCTAGTATACACTTCCACAAGTAAAACTTAGCTCGGCAGCGGACGCCACAGGACGGGTGTAATGTGTCCCTTGCTGCTCGCTTGTGAGTGGTCGGAATGCATTCATATTTCCCAGGCTGCACTGTGGTCACTGGCTCCTGCTGAGTGCACCGAGAATGTTCAGTAGTGAGAAAGCACCAGCTTACCTTGCAACACTTCACCACCGCCACTGTATTCAACTTTCCATACACATGCGCACTGGCATCTGCATACTCCCGACGATGCTCCGCCATCTTCGATTGTGATTTTCTAACCCGCGAATGATCTTCCCGGTTGTTACATTTACTGGGTTATCGTGTTTCTGCATGTCCACAATGGGTGACCAATAGGAAAGACAGTTCTCTCCCGACCGTAGTTATGAGACAAGATGATTCTATTGGTCCAGGCTGTAGGCCACTATGTGATCATGCGGCCAGTTCGGCAAACCCACGAGTGTCCCGGGAATTAAGTAGTACCACAGGAGATGAGTCTCACCCCACCAGAGGTTCTCTCTGGTGACAAATCTTTCGAGGTTGGATTCGTGGTGGCAGTGTTTAACTCTGCATGCTACACTCTAAGAAATTATTCCGAAATTTACCATACCAGTGTATATGCTTAGTGAGAAAGCCGGAATGGTAATGTTTTTCCCTACACATTCATTGTAGCGTTCGTACATTTGCTCAGAAAACAGTAAAATGCATAGGGAAGTTCCCAGCTGTGTATAGTAGCGCTGCTAAACATTCTTATATCTGCAGCTTGATGTGTTGTATTATTAGCATACAATGTATAGGTTAGAAACTTCAATTACATTTTAGGAAGTTTACATGAATATTTTTTACAGTGTAGAGGAGATGGTGACGAGTTCCTTTCGCAATGAGTGAATGACGCGTTGAGCAGCAACTACGCTCTGGCGCTGACCAGTAGGGACAAGTGTTTTGATGGTAACCTGGCCAGACCCCGCGCGTACTGAATCCGGGGGTATCAGTATTCGTGGAAGAATTTAACAGTTCGCATTATTGTGTCATAGTGCGGCACTGATTTTGGTCAACTACAGTGTGAGATGCTGGAACATCTGCGTTGACAGGGCGTGATCTCTGTCCCTCATCGAGTGGACGACCTTTGCACGATAATGCTTGTGTGGATAAGAGCTCTGGATTAATGTAGCAAAACCAAAGTCTTGCAGCAGCCGAGTTAAAGTATATACGTATGCCGCAGATGGCGCGGTTTCAGTTTAGAAGCATCAGGTATGTTGCATTTGAAGAGCTGGGGTAACATCAACCTAGAGACAAGCTTCCAAGGTAGGGCCAACAAGTGACCGTCGTTGCTGAAGTGTGACATGGAGTAAGACCTTACAATGGATCGCAGTTGGAATGCAAGTGCAGGGGACACAGGAGTGCCACGAGAAAACCTACCGCCCTGCGGCAACGTCCATCACGTTTTACATTTCTGAGTAACCAAAAAAACCATACTGTTTTTACAGATTTGCTCTTGCAAAACTCAGCGATTTCAATACTAATTTTCTTTGTTTAGTTAAAACAACATAACTTTAAAATTTAAATATGTTTTTCTGATTTTTTATTATTAGCTGTTTCTCATATATATATATATATATATATATATATATATATATATATATATATATATATATATATATATTGAAATTAATAAAATTGTTAATGTTTTAAATGTTTCTTTTACTTAATAGTTCTTAAGCAACCCTCTACTTATTGAAAGAAATAGGCATTTAATTGATTTCTTCTATTTCAATCGAAACCGCTCTCCACCCTCACTACTAGTGGTATAGATATGGCAGCATGGTATACCTACACTTGGTACTAGGTAATAGGTAGTTTATTTACGTGAAACACATCGCTGCATTACTTCTTATTCTTCTCCTTTTTCTTCTTCTTCAGAATCAGACCCATGAAGTGGTCTTGGTACATTTCGTTGAAAAGTGGCGTAACGTCCCCCCCCCCCCCCAATCTTTCCGCCTCACATTTTTTCCCTTTCCTTATTATTATTATTTTTTTTTTGGCTTTTGAGTTAAACGAACCTTTTCTATTGTTTTCAAGTAAGTATTTAGGGTACAGGGTATCGTGCTGGCCCTGTTGTTTTTAAAGTTACAGCACCTGGTGAGAGGTGCCATTTTAACCAGAAGACACTCGGCCAACGTGGACTCGCAGGATTGTATCGCAATTTTTTTTAACTTCGCAGAGGTTATTTGTAAGCGGACTCGATGTTAAAATCTCAATTAGTCACGTGGCTCGGTCTCAAACAGCCACCGGTTCGTCGGTCCAACGGTATGTTCCACGTGGACATGAAGCTTTGGGGGCGGCCTAGCGCCCATCAAGAGAAGGATAGACGGCATATCCATGCTACTTCGACACTCGGCGTCTTGCGCTTTCAGCGTGAGGATTCCGAATGATGGCAATGTTTCGGGCTCGGAAATAAAACACTAGCGAGGTCCTACACACGTCGGTTCGCAAATAACTTTTTTAAATCTATTGCCCTGGAAGTTCTTACTAAAGAACGCTTGGAGGCAGCATTTACGTATTGCAATAGATGGCACATCAGTCTTGATTACCATCACCGCAACTTCTGGTAGAAACCATCGCAATCAACAATACGTAGCGAACAACACATGCCCACTATCTGCTATATAGTGTCAGTTTGCTGACTCGGATGAAATATTCTTAAAGTCAGTGACATGTTAAAAAGAGCCACTCATATATCTAAAGAAATTACTGAACCTCTGCATGGAAACAAGCGGGCACTACGAAATTTGTGACATGAATATAAATTTTTATATATATATATATATATATATATATATATATATATATATATATATATATATATATATATATATATATATATATATATATATATAATATCACACGAACCCTTTATACGAAATCCCCAAGGCATTTTTACTTAAATTTATGAATTTAAAGTTTTTTTTTTTTTTGCAGTAGTAACTAAAGATTATTACTTCCTCCTTTCATGGTGTAACTATTCATCAATTATTAAATTACTTGAATTAATTCAATTACAAAAAAATTACCACAAAACAATTCGTATCTAGTACAACAATTAATATTAAATAGTCGTAAGCAAATATTCTCGTGAAATATCTAGCACTTTTATAAAACTTAAATTAATCGGCCTCTCTCCAAATTTGTTTCACCTTCACGCTGCCCTATGGGTAAATCACGTTGTTTTTTTTTTTTTTTTTTTTTGTGGTATCACCCAGAGTAAACCCAAGTCATAATCTAATCGCTGGTCACCGGTCGCACGCCGTGAATATTACCGCCTGCCACGGATACAGTGTCTCCTAGAACTCGGCGTCTCGGTAGTCACTGGTCTCTGATTTCCCTGCGATTGGAGCACTCGGTCACCATTTGCCTGGCCTATTCGCTCACTGCGCACGCGCCATTGCTCACAACTTACAAACTCGGAGACGCGAAAGTCGTTATTTACAGGTCTACTAAGAATCTTCCGATTATTCGTGTCATGTCAGCAATCAGAGGTCATCTCCACGTTATAAGATTAAAAGTAAATTAACTTCAACTTATTTAACGTCAAAATATCACGATATAAAGCACATGTAAATAAAATTAATATCTGCTAATACATTACAACATTATACAACACACAATAGAATTTTTTTTTTCATTTTGCTTATTAAATTTATGCTCGGAGAACTTGACAAAGAGCATAAATAAATTAATGGTTTACATTAAGATAAAAAAGTTTTAGAACGACCACAAGTAACATTCGAAAAACAACCACGAAAATATTATTAATTTTAATTTTGTAACAAAGTGAATCTTGGTAAAAACCACGCTCGCGGCTACCAGTTAGGTACCCATGTACGACCAAAAAAAAAAAAAAAAAAAAAAAAAAAAAAAAACAAACAAAAAAAAAAACCTTCCACAAACAAAGAAAACCTCCAGGTCTTTAGCACAAACTGCATAATTAATGCCACAAAACATGACAAAGTGGCCATGCTACAGGAAGAAGGGAAGAAAACTCCACCAGTTGTGTAACAATGTAATGAGCGAAGGGGACATCTTGTAAGTTAAACGACTAGTGTCTTAAGAACCGACAGCAACAGGCATCTAATATTTTTTTTCGTAGACAAAATCACACACACGTGTATGTATATTATATATATATATATCGAAGGGGTTGACACGCGGTTGTAGGCTATGCCGCACGTTCGCTTCTCGGAATACAAAGACGACCGCGTCGAAATGATTATAGCCACATCTCGGGGCCCCCACGGCCCGGCACACAAAGACCCCACCGACACAAGTGACGTATTAACGTAATGGAGGCGTCCCTCGGTCCCCCTCCACCCTCTTTGCACCCACCCTTCCGCTGGCCTGGTCTTCTCCATTCCCCGACCGCTCGATTGCCATTTCTGATTAAAATGTTCCGGCGCGGGCCCACGATTCAAGTCGATTGCAAAATCGATTCGCGGCGGGCCGACGGATGCGCGGGGCTCCAATACTCGAAATTGGTCTTTCGCGGGGTGGGGGGGGGGGAGTAGAAAGAAAGGGGAAAAAAATTGCTTTCTACTGTTTGATTGTTCATGGATGAAGGGTGATACGCAGGACGGGAAACGAAGGGTTAGAGGGGTTGGAGGGGGTGCCGCGGCAAGAAGTAGGAGAAGGTCCATCCACCATTCCACTTTAATACTCAAAAACGTGTTGTTTGTCTTTTCCCGGAGAGAAAAAAAGAACGTAACAATAATAATAAAAAAGTATCTTTCAAAACTACTTTCTTGCCGGCCATTACCTAAATTGAAGGGAAAATGCAATCAAGTAAATGGTTGCGTCATTGTTTTTTTCCCTGTCGTTCTTTATTTCCCTCAACCCCCCCCCCCCCCCTTGATGTTGGTGGAAACCCTCTTACACCCCCCTCTGCCCACAAAACCCTTCCACTCGTGGCAACTCCGTTCGCCGCAGTGCGGCCGAGTCAAGGAGCGCGGGTTCAATTCCGCTAACAGGATCCGCGGCAGGAAGGCTAGGGGGGATGTGCGGAGAAGGGGTGTGTGTTGTAGTTCGAGGGGGCAATTCCGGGGCAGCAAGCAAATCCTTCAAAGTCGGTTTCGATCGCCCGCCGAACCGAGTGGGTCGTGTCTCCGCCTTTTTTGACGGTCGGTGAAGGAGGGGAAAACGTTAATCGGGGGTGGGGGGGCGAATAAAAAAAACTGCCGGGAGGGGATGAAAGATGCAGACACCTCGCGGATGAAATCAGCAGCTTCGCTACTAGTTGTCCTTGTGATGTTTTGTCCAGTGGCGCCGGGGCGTAAGGAGCCGAGACTCGACTGGTGTCCCCTTGTCGCGAAACATTTGAAAATTAATAAATCGACGTAATTTCAAGTTGAAAGCATGACTCACGTGCGTGCAACAAAGATGACCTGTAGTCTATAGTTTCAAAGCTGTGTGTTTCTCCATTGCTTCTCTTGGTGGCGATCCCACTTCAGACGCCCATCCGAAAACGTAGTATTGTACCCGTATGCTGCAGCTCAGTTTTCGCAGACTATATATATAGTCCATTCGCGGTTCCTTCCAACTTTCATGAAACCCTGCTGAAGTTCTACTTTCAGGATACGCCTTCGCATCATGCTTAACCGAGTCTAGAAAATTACACTAAGGGGACAGCACACCGCATTCGGGCGCACTCAGTGTAATAATACTCTGCGTTATTTCCTAAATAAGTCATGTACCACAATCTTTCTATACTTCTGTTAACATAAAGGTAACTTATCAAATTTTTGGTTAAATTGTACATTTGCTTATTTTTATTTATAAGTTCTCATATTTAATTTATAATTTGGATAAGAACAGTGAGGAAATAGATTCGTTAGTAAAGACTGGTATAGACTGTTCACTGTAAAATGAGCACTTTTGAAAGCCCTGTTTAAGATCTACTTATGTACGTCGTGTATTCTTACGCCTTATGTAAAATTAACATTGCCATGGGCGTCATCACTTTATTCATGCGTCAGTCAAATGAAACTGTAAAATTATTTGAAAAGGAAGCATTTTATAAATCTCCTAATTTTTACACACTGATGCATTAAAAGAAAACAGGAAGCAAAAGAAATAATTTAAATTATCACAAATGGTTACCTAACACTTGTTATTCGACCTTAAGATATGGAACTACTTTCCATACATCGTGACCAACTTTATCGTGCGCATATCACTCTGTTCGCCCGTTGAAGCAAATGCTGCTATGGGGCAGTGACCTTTTCCTAAGGTTGATTTCAAAAGTGCTCACTTTATCGTGAACAGCCTTTAACAAATAGTTCGTATGTAAAATATTACCTATTACACTGAACGCCCACGAATGTGGTGTGGTCTGATTTCTGGTCTGATTTTTTAGACTCGGTTAAGCTTTATTATAGTGAGGCGGGAGAATATCATGGAAGTATAACTTCACCGGGGCTTAAGTGAAGTCTGAAGTAACCTTGAATGGACTATAGACAGGCAAATGAGTACATCACTGTCTCAATGGTCGGCCTTCAAGACCTCGATGTTAATTGCCCTGTTTTGGCAATTCGCGTCACAGAAACGAGGTCGGATAAGGGCGACACCAACCCGCGTGCGTAATAGCCCCGGCGCACCTACGCATAGGCTGTTCACGATAAAGTGAGCACTTTTGAGACCCAAGTTACTTTTTTCCTTCAGCCATTTCTTGTCCTTTAACCATCTTTTTAAATAGATGTTGTGACGTAAGTAATAAACTCGGTGCATATTCCACCGCAATAGGAAATTTACATTTAAGACGAAAATGAAATGTATTTATTGTATATTATTCCAACTGAGAGGGCTTTCAAAAGTGATCACTTTACCGTGAAAAGCTTATACACGCAAATTCCTGAAATTGCGTGCAATGTTCCCGCTTTACCGCTGGAACCAGGAAGGAGTTTTAAGCATCATCAGTTTCATCGCGGCCACGGTGGCTGAGCGGTTAGCCTGCTCGCCTCCCACCAAGGCTATCAGGGTTCTATCCCCGGCCGGGTCACTCCGGATTTTCGCATGTGAGGAATCGTGTCGGACGACGCCGTTGGTCGCCATGTTTTCTCGGTGATCTCCCATTTTCCCCCGCCCTTTCATTCCGGTGCTGCCCCCCATACTCACCTCAATCACCCTCACCGGCTCCCAAGACCTCGATGTTAAGAGCCGCCCAAATCTTTTCACCCACTCACGAGACGAGGTACGAAGACAACTTTCAAAGCACCCGTATTACAAGCACTGTTTTCGATCTCTCCAGAATGCAGTTGCGAAATACTACATTCTGGAGAGATTCGGAGAAAACCCGCCGACCAGTGACGCCGTCCGGCGTGATTCCCACATCCGAAAATCCGGGAGTCACCCGGCCTGGGATTGAGCCCGGTTCGCCTTGGTGGGAGGCGAGCAGGCTAACCGCTCAGCCACCGCGGCCCCGACCTCGTCCCGTGGTTATTTTATTTTCGTAGATCAGTTCGCACAATGCGTTTAAAGTAGTTTCATTTTTAAAAAAAGCACGAAGGTTTATTTCAAACATTCTGCAACGCCTGCCAAACTTCACCACTCTAATTCACCATTTCAACGATATTCATAGGTAAAGGCTGTTCACGATAAAGTGAGCACTTTAGAAATGAACCTTAGAAAAAAGTCACTGCCCCTGCATGCATATATTTTAATGGGTGCATTGAATGACATTCACCCAGTAAAGTTGGTAACGATGGATGGAAAGTAGTTCCATAACTTAACGTCGAATAAAAAGTGTTAGGTGACCATTTGTGATAACTTAAAATTTATTCTTTCACTGTCTGTTTTTCGAATGCATCGAAGTGTAAAAATGAGTAGATTTGCAAAGTATTTACATTCTTAATAATTTCACACTTGTATTTGACCGACGCACGAATAAAGTAATGTGGCCCATAGCAATGCTAATTTCACATGAGGAGAAATTGACAACGTGTATACAAGTAGATCTTAAGCAGGGCTTTCGAAAGTGCTCATTTTACCGTGAACAGCCTATAGTCGGATTTTCCATCAGGTATCCTGGCGACAGTCAGTTCCCATAGTTGCGACTGTCACTGATGTCACGGTCTCACGGTGTATCGGCACCTCAGGAGTGCTTCTGCACTTCTGACGTCACTACCGCTACAGAACCGTCTCACACGGAGGCGCGCACGCATGTGGACACGGGCGCGCGTCTCTTTTACCGTAAACGCAATGGCCGCGCGATCTGGTCTGGACCGGACGGCCCGATCGACAGGGGAATCGTAAACTTTTATTTCCTCTCTCCCCCCCCCCCCCCCCCCCCCCCCCCCCCCCCCCCCCCGAAATGCGCGGAGTTCGCCCCAGACGCGGGCGGAAGGCGAAATGAATGCCCGGCCGAGTACATCGGGGCGAGTTATACCGTGTAACGCGGGACAGGAGTAGAGTGGCAGTAGCTGGTTGATTTGTTGCCACTTACCTTCCCGAGTTTTTCCGCCCTCTCTCTCTCTCTCTCTCTTGCTGGTGCCGTTCTCCGTGTCCACTCTCCCTGGATTGCCTCACGTCTACTCTCTCGGCCCCTTGATCCTTTACCCCCCAACCCCTCTAACTCACCCACCCCTTCTTCCTCAAAAATCCTACCTCTTCCCCGTCCAGCCAGTTCTTCCTACTTCCACTCAGGATTAATGCAAGCAAGCAGCTTATATTTTCCGGAGCATCGCTCTACGGCTTCTCCTGCTGTAGCTCTCCCCTGTCTCTAGCTCTCTCTCCCCCTGCTGTCCACCTACTCTCTTTTCTATTAACAAGATAGCATCGTGAGGTGGTTGTGGGAGGGGGAGGGGCCGTAGCTGCGCGGCCGAGGGATGGGGAAATGGGGGCTTGTAGGAAGTGAAATGGCCAACCGGTCATCCATATCCCTGGAAACCCCCTATTCGATCATCCCCGTTGTTCGCTTTAGCTTCTCTCCAAGGATTGAAAAATTTACAACAGGCAGCAGAATCCCCGCTACCCCCTCCACGCAGACAACCTCGTGGAAGTAAGAGTGTGCAGAAAGCCAGCGTGTCTAGAAGAAATGGAGGAAGAAACGAAAGCCGTATTTTCTTTTGAGAGTTCGATTCCTCGTGCCCTAATTCAGTTTGGGAAATATTATCTTCTCGTTTAGCGGGGAAGTGGCGAATGTGGAATTCCTCTTAGATCTGCCGTACTTGCCAGCAGTCGACTGAGAAGAGAATTATAGTTATCGAAATAGCAGGGCAAAAGTGCGGATGACAATAGACAGAGACCTGAAGAATTCGCGGATTCATTTTGGGACGAGCTAGAATTCAAAACACGTGTGTTTGCATAACTTTAGCCATTGGTCCACACCGTGTTCGACACTTCCTGGGGAGAACGCTGGCCCAATCGTCGCCCTTCACTGTACCAGCAGACATTCAATGCTCAGATGATATCGACATATTTAGACTGTGGAGTCTAGCCTGCAGGTAATTGAACTCGCGAACTTTTCAGGTCTCTAACAATAGATCATCGTACATTGTTTTGTACCACTTACGTACTTTAGGGCTGCTAAGAATGTGACACGCGCTCGCTTTTTTTTTTCCTCATGTGCCTGTATTGCTGAAAACATTTGTTACGCTTGCACCTATACGCCATTGAAACTTCTACATAATACGGGACGTGGCTATGTTAGCTTCACTAAATTGCGCACTCAGCTATTCTTGATTGCAGTGTTCAAACGTTCCCCTGTGATATTGTTATCACAGACATTCAAGTGCTAGCAGATCTAACAAAAAAAAAGATAAATGACATATTGAAAACATCACGTTGGGAAGAATACTCTACAGGTCTTGCGACATGGAATATAACTTTTTTTTTTGTTTGACGGGTGCCAGTATTCAGATAAAGCTTACTGTCATGTGAGTCTTATTCTAAGCAGTTGTGTATATAGTCTATTCACGATTTCTTCGCCCTTTTTGAATCAAACCTTTGAAAAATCTCTCCATGTTTGACGTGTTTAGTTATTTCCAACATATGCCATGTATCGCCAGCGTTTTATACTTGTGTTCGTAAAAGTTACTTTTTTTTTCTGTTAAGTTGATATATTATTAATATTTTATCTATAAATAATAATGCTTCATTTATAATTAATTTGAAGCGCGAATGTGGTGCGTTGTCCTTTGGTGTAATCCTCCAGGCTTAGTTAATCTTAGGCCGTGTCCCAATTCGCAGAGAGTCCTCTCTGCTATCCCAACTCCGTGGAGAGTGTGCGAGAGAGAGAGCGAACGACGATGTACACTCGCTGCTCACTCTCGCACCCTCTCTGGCAGCCATGTTGTTTTCAGGTCTGACCTGAAATATCCAGATATATATTTTGTTGTTTTTAAAGCAGTGTTAGAAATATTTTATCGACTGTGAAATGTGTGTTAACAATATTTCGTTTGATATGGAACATAACAAATTATGATGTCATTATGTATTCGTTTCATTTAGGTTAATTTAGTGAATGTTATTAAATACTGTGATTTGTACATAATTTAGATTTTAATTATGGAAAAATGTAACAAATTAAAATAAGTTAGTATTTCATAAAATAATGTACGTACATTTATTCTAGGAAGTGAAAGGTTAGCAATATTTAATTTTTCACTATTTATTACCTTTTCTGTCAGATAAATAATGCCGAGTGCTTACATAGGGCACAAGTCTCAATTCGCTAGAGTGAACCAGAGTGTGCCAGAGTGAGAGTGAGCACACTTTCGAGTTGAGACACGGCCTTAGTTTGCACGAGGCGGAGGAATATCCTGGAAGTAGAACTTTAGCAGGACTTCAGAAAAGGCTGCAGTAACCGTGAACGGATTATATTCTAATTTCTAAGAAAACGTTTCGCTAACCATGCTCTAAATGTGACACTCAGCGAACTCCCAAGTTCTGGTGGCAACGTCGGAGGTTGTTTGGCGAGTGGTTAAAGTAGAGGCAGGACGTTAAGACCACTTGCAATAAGAGCATATCCTGTCCAGGGAACATAAGAAATTATATTTCCCACAGCTCCTCGTTAAACTAAACAAACTTAAATAAATGATGCATTTTAACTCCAGCGCTGTATTGTTTCGTTTCTTCTATGTGCCGGAGGGAGAAGGGTTATGGGGGAAATTGCTTTCTTTCTTTCTTTCTTTCTTTGTAACCGAACCCTTAACGTGTGATTACAACGAGGAACTCCCCTGCATACGACTGGATTCGAACCCGTGACTCCTTGCGTAGAGGTAACATGCAGTAGAGTACGCATGACACCTGCGCAATAGCTAAACCCAGTGTTTTAACAATATTGATTTTTCGCCGATATAACTGCCCGAAACAACGTTGTTAGAATTTGGGGTCAACACCGTTTACGGTATTACGTGATTTGAGACATTTGCATACTTCTCTAACCTAGTTTTAAAGATACTAGAATACGTACAAGTTAATGAAAGTATTTTAATAAAAAAAAAAAAAGTAGTATTGGCAATGGCTAACTCAATGTTGGGACGTGCATACAAAGGCTGTTCACGATAAAGTGAGCACTTTTGAAACTAACCTTATAAAAAAGTCACTTCCCCTACCCCCATATATCTTAACGAGTGCACTGAGTGGCATGCGCCCAGTAAAGTTGGTAACGATGGATGGGAAGTAGTTCCATATCTTAGCGTCGAATAAAAAGTGTTAGGTAACCATGTGTGATAACTTAAATTATTTCTTTCGCTTTCTGTTTTTTTTTTTTAATTGCACCGAAGCGTAAAAAAAAGAGCATGTTTGTAAAATATTTACTTTTCTAATAATTTCACCGTTTCACTCGTCCGACGCATGAATAAAGCGACGAGGCCCACGGCAATGTTAATTTTACATAAGGCGGAAGAATACACAACGTGCATGCAAGTAGATCTTAAGCAATGCTTTCAAAAGTGCTCATTTTTCGGTGAACAGCCTGCAACAAGAATTGATCTACTTCACCGTCACTGCGTGTTCCTATTGTTGACGCATGGGAAAGTTTACTTTGGCGACGAGATATAAGTGAACGTACAGTTAAGATAAGAAAGGTAGAATAAATAGAAGGAAGTTGGTAACGTTGTTGGGGGGGGGGGGGGAAAGGGGGGAGCTCCATCGTCGACGAAGTTCCGTTACAGTCTTCCAGAACCGATACACTGCGTTGTGTAAATATCTCGCACCTCGGACCCGCGCCGCATACCTTAACGGAGGCCGGCGGAGAGTTGTACAAACAAGCAGCCAGCGGCCCGGGCCGTGATACGCGGAGAGCTGTGTAAACCGTCGCCACCACGCGTCGACGCCTGGGCGCGCCGGTAAAATATTTGTTTTCGACGAAATATTCCTCGAGGAGGCGCAGCGGGATATGACGGGCGCTGGAAAAATACACACACACACACACACACACCTCGACCTCCTCGCGAGAGATATATCTGCTGCCACTACTGTTTTAGAACTCTGTCGCGGGCAGTGATGTTAGACGTACCATTTTCGTGGTACTTGTACCATAATTAGACGTTGTGTATTGTGTATCATGTACTATGACGAGGTCGCAAATGTACCATAATATGACTACAGTAAAGAAAATATGCAGCTGTAGGCTATTCACGGTAAAGTGAGCACTTTTTAAGGCCCTCCCAACAGGCATTAACCACTAATAAATATATCTTATTACAGGCTTAGGCGTTAACTTATGAGAGTGTTGAAATGCATACACTGTGTTTATTAGTTACATTGCAATTTTTATATTAAAAAGTAGCAGGAAGAAAGGAATTGGGTGAAAGTAAAAATTTTTAAGTGCCTTAAAAAGTGCTCACTTTCCTGTGGACAGCCTATAATGATTCTGAAGTATAATAAAATATGATCCGTTTGTAGCGCTTGGTTAAGTCAAAAACCGAAGCCCTATGACCCTATGATTGATTTATCTGTAAATTAGTGGTTATATTTAATTGTATTTGATATCAGTAGTGCAACGTTCAAACAGTTGTTTTGTCATGAGAGCGAAGGAAACGTAAAATTATGATTTTACGCATTCGTTAGAAATTCGCTATAATTTTGTATCGGTGTACCATTATTTTGAATGCCCCGTGCCATGATAAAGAGCACTGACGATCTAACATCCCTGGTCGCCGGCGGGATGCTACTTCCAGGCGAGTGGCAGCTACTCGTTCAGCGAGCCGTCCAATTTTCGCCTCTGCGGTCACACGTATATCGCCGTCCCGTTGGAAGATAAACAAGTGATCCTCGGGGAAGAGGAACGCGTTGAGAGTGAACGCCGTGGACGTCATCACGTCATCGCGCGCAGTTTTATGCCCGTGTTAAGAGCGGGATGAACCCCCGCGTTTTTTTTTTTTGTGAAATTATTTGTTTGCGCGAATACGCGTATCTACGACTTTTTGTCAGAAAAGATAAATAACAATCATATACGTCCCTATTTTATTTTCTTTTGTAATATTAAGTGTATTCTCGGAGAAAAAAAATGCGTGGAAAACGGTAAAATATCACATTTTTAGAGCAAAAAAAAAAAAAAAACACATTGACGCGATTTTCTCAGAGAATATTGCTACATAAAATTGGTTTTGAAAGAAAAAGTTATTTATCCATCTTTTTTCTGTTATATGTAAATTTCAATATTTACAATTTATAAAAACATATTAAACAAAAAAATTGGCAAAATATTTTAACGTAGCATCATTCCTTAAGAAATTTCACGTTTAGTCCATTCACGCTTTCTTCGGCCTTTTGGAATCAAACCTTTGAAAATTCACCCTAGGCATAACATGTCAAACTGTTGTGTTCAATCACTTGTATTCCAAAATTGTATAACCCTGTGATTAACGTTAAAGTACTGTGTTCTTGAATAGATTAATAACCCACTTAGTATCTTCTATAACTTGTAATATTCATTTCGTATTAAATACGAATTAACAACAGCGAGAGCAGCGACGTGTTGGCAACGGCCGATAAGAAATAGTTCACAGTTATAATATTTTTTAACCTCGTTTTTATGTATACTATTTGGAAATAAAACGTTGCCAATTGATATATTTGTATTGTTAGGTAGCACTGACGGAAACACATTTTATTGCTGCAGTAAAAAATATCAGCGGAAATTACTGTGCGTAGGCTCGCTCAAGTGACACGTGGTTTTTTTTTCGTCCGGAAAAAAAGTTTAAGCGAAGCAGATCGTGTCGCGCTCTCTCTCTCTCTCTCTCTCTCTCTCTCTCTCTCTCTCTCTCTCTCTCTCTCTCTCTCTCTCGGGAAGTTCATACCACCTGTGTGGCAGGGAAAGTATAAATCTTATTTCCAATTTCAGTACATTTTATACTAATTACAGCAACAATAGTGATGTTTGAAACAGTAATTTACAACGGAAACGAGATTGTATTGTTTAAATACCTATTATATGTTATTTAGATGTGATGCGATGGCGCGACGCTTACAAATCCAGCAGGTTGGCAGATGTGGTGTGGAAAGGAGAATCTAAAATCACGCGCTTGTCCCAACCCAACCCAATATGGCGGGCGATTATACCCATTGCCTTACGACTGGCAGTGCTGTGGCGACGTGTCAATGACACGGCGTGTTTCTGAACAAAGCATCAAGTTCGTACTCGTGTTTTTTAAACATCCTAGGATGTTACAATGCTGTGATAAAAATGTGTTTCCACGGCAGTGTTAAAAGTGTTGTGTTGGAAAGGGCGTGGTGGTTGCATTGTAATAATTTCGCAAGCTAGGTGTGTGTGTGTGTGTGCGTGTATATATATATAAAAAATGTGCAAAAGTATACGTATTAACCATGAACTGATGTAATGACGAAATTATTTATTGAAATTCACGCATGTTTATCACAACGTTGTACCTTTGCGCTAGGTGTTTGAAACATAGTTGTGTAACGAGCTTACGTTTCTGTGATTTGAATGCCTGTCACGATCCCCTCAAAATACTAAGCCCAGCCAGATAAATTTGAATAAGTATTGCAATAAACATACAAACCAGTAAGTACCAATGCATGTAAACATTAGCGTAATAAACGTTACGGTAGGTCTATATGTTTGCATGTTCACCACTATCTTTCACGTTTGTCGATTGTACAAACAATGAATACGCAACACGATTTGCGTGATTGAATTTACTGTGTCCCTTCGTTTTAATTTTTATTCCAAATAAGGCCGTCCTTTTAACGAAATAACCCAACACACATTAATAACAACAGATTAAATACAACTGTTGTTTCCGCCACAGTTGTAACAAACACTGTTGTGGAAAAATATTATTGTGTATTATGTGTAACGTGCTATGTCGTGTGTAACAAATACTTATAAAGCCGACCTACATATTGTTATAGGCCTAAATTGTAAACATTCGTAGGTAGGAAATATAACAGAATTCTTTGAACAGCTGTAAACAGCAACCAACGCATCTGGCAGGTATAAAAGTAGAAGTCACATGGCAGTTTTTATGTTTACGTGTGGCGGAAGGATACGTAATCAGTAACAAAAGGTAGATATTTAGCAGAGCTTCAGAAAAGGCCGAAGTTATCGTGAATCAACTATAGAATACTTTTAGTTTGAAATAGTTATCTTTAAAATTGCCGCAATAAGAAGGAATTTTATTTAACATTGATTCCCCATTTGAAGTTCGCGGCTGCCGGCTTGGTAGGCAGGCCAGTTAAGCGGTAAGAGAAAAGTACAAAGATACGGACGTAGTTTAATCTGTGGACTTTCATCGTGTGTAATAAAACCCCACTGTTACAGATCTGATTTACACCACATAGAATCCCGACGGAAACACTGCACGCCTTGCTCGTAGGAGCGATGAGGCGCTAGGCGTGCGTGTTAGTGTCGCCCGTATCGCTCCCTCGCTTCTTGACCGTGGACGCGGGGTTCCCACGCGGGGTCAATCCCACTCCTAATGGCGCTTGAAATACATTGCAGTGTGTTTGAAACACTCGTTTTTTTCCTACGAAACTATTAAACGTGCGTCCAATGTGCTCGTTTACGAAAAGAACACACACGTTAGGAACACCTGTATTCACGGCACTTCAAAATGGCTAAAAACGGATTTTTTTTCAAAGAGCTGTATATCGAAATATACGCGTCAGATACTCTCAAATCTACTCAAGGATCCTGCTCTGAAAGTCCCATAGGTATAGGTTGTTCACGGTAAAGTGAGCACTTTTTAAGGCTCTCCCAACAGGCATTACCCACTAATAAATATATCTTATTGCAGCCTCAGTCATTAAATTCTTGAGGGTTGTAAAATATATTCGCGGTGTTTGTTGGTCACATTGCAATGTTTATATTGAAAGGCAGCAGGAAGATGGAAATTTGATAAAAGGAAAAATTTAGAAGGGCCTTAAAAAGTACTCACTTTACCGTGACCAGCGTATACACGCAGTGCGACTATAGAGCGCCTCACTCTTAGATTGCAGTGTGCGGTGTAATGGACATTCACTCTCTCTTTCCAATGCAAGATTTCTGTCGTTAACTCTGTCCTTGTTGCTGCGTGCCCTGTTGCCTGATGTGTTATTCCTTACCAGCCTTTAAAAAAATGCCATTTTCGTCGCGTGCGCGCCATGCGGTCACAATGATACGTTTTCCCACAGGTGTCACTTTCAGAGGAGCCGCTTAGCTTTGCTTCGAAGTATAGTATTATCTTAAAGAGTTGTCAGGGAGGTAAACAGATAAACACCTCTTAATCAGGCCATTCCCTTTGCCACCCATTTGTTACTCAGCCTGGCAGTCACGTCGCAAAGCTCGACTAATCTGGCAACAGTGCGCGCCATTTTCTCTGTACTGCAATCTAATGCCGGAATCACATACCCACGACCGACATAGCACGACACGACTAAAAAAGCAACCACGACACATTTCAGTGTGACTACTTGAATTTACAGCACGACCGACACCACGCTCTCGGCATTTAAGCTAACTATTTAGAAGGCGCTGATAAGCTACATTAGTTTCTAAGGCGGTGAACAAGAGGGAAATTTGTAATACATAATGGTGACAAATTGGTATCGCTAATACATACAAAGGTAAAATGATTATTTTTAAGAGTTAGATACAGTAGTTTTAAATTTATTTTTCTTTTAAGCTGCGTATTTACCATTGTAGGGAAATGTTCCAATACCATTTCATTTTGCAATGTTGTACATTCTGTGCGCCGTGCCACGACGAAGAATAGAAATAATTTCTAATCCAAAATTGCTGGTCGAACGACAGAATCGGTCGGGCTTACGACGATCTATCTTATATTTCATTTACCTGTCGTGTCGTGCGCGTCGGGACTATGTAATTCCGGCATAAGAGTGGGACGCACTATAGAACACGGCACGCCAGTTCGGAGTCTTGCACGTACTGGCGATGGTGCATGTGATGCGAGTAACAGTGTCGTCCTTATCGCTACCGCGCTTCTCGGCGTCAAACATGGAAAAAAAAAAAGCGCTAAGGTTGGCGGGGACCTTAGAGTCACAGTAGCCCGACGAACACGATACGACAGACCGACACGACGTCAGACCTCGGCGGAATTTCATATTATAAATTATTTATTGTTTACAAGACCCCGACGGAATCTGCCCGACAAGTGTGTTAATTGCCTATTGGAAAATCCTCAAATGGCTAATTATTTGTATAGTATCCAATATTTACTTTTTAAAGATCATCATAGAGTGAATTATTATTTTGCTAATTTGACAATATTTGAATTCTTACGAGAATAAAAAAGTATTTAAAAACAAACCGGAACGTTGTTTGGCAGAAAGTTAGTTTATTATTTACTAAAGTAGGGAAATACGAACGAAATTTATTTTTCTAATGTTGTATTCACTTTTTTTTTTTTACGCGCCCCGACGAGCACGACACGACGGATAGTATAAATTGAATCAACTTTTGTCGGGCTGTCGGGGCTGCGATTTTGTCGGACTGATCTTGCCTTTCATTGACTGCTACTCAGATTTCATCTTGTCGAGGTGGCTCTATACTGTCTTCGTCCTATTAATAAACTACCGCTACTCCCAATTTCTAATTTTCTAAACATTGATTCTAGTAATGCATTTAAAAGACAACTGAAAAAATTAATCAAAATTTAATAAGTACTTGTCCCTATTCATTAAATGAATTCTTTTTGTGAACGATTTTCTTAATTTTAAAGTTTAATGTAATTTTTGCTTCAATAATTTTTCTTAAATTTTGTGTAATCCATTTGTGTGTGTGTATTTCTGTTAATGTTCCGAGCACAACTACATTTTAAACTTTTTTATCATAAAATGAATAAGAACATGATCTTTCAGTCAAACTTGTTAAATTTTCTGCAAATGTTTTCCTTTAGTTTGTTCGTACGTTCCAAAAACACTCAAATTGGTATTTTGATATGCCATGATACAAAAACTACGCTATATAAATATTTTTTATTCGAGGAAAGAGTATCAGAAGCAATATCTATAGGTTAAACCGTGTTTCGTAGGAGTATAAAGTAATACATTTTCTGGCGGCCAGCATCCGTAAGTACTCTGTAAAATATTACATTTGTAATTTTTGCATGGACGATTGAAATATTTATGAACGTTATACTTACTACGGGACTATATCCACATTAATATATTTACTGAAGGAACTATTGCATTTTTTAATTTGCAAATGCAACTATAGAGGGAACCTTGAAAAGACAGTTCTGATGGTAGTGTTCGCTGTTTACAATAAACAATATTAAGGCGGTGCTATCAAGCCAATTGATTAGCATGTCCCTACAACGATGGAGGCTGTGTTCCTACAGCCATAAATTTTCTTTCAGTTTCCTTGACATTAACTTAAATTTACGCACACTGTGTGCTTAAGATATGACGCGAAAATTTCTGTCGTCCAGAATTGTACACCTTGTGTACGACTCATAATTTACTTGCAGGACTATAATGCGCCGGGGAAAATGATGTTTTAGTCTTCGCGAGTGTCGCCATCACGTTGCTGTGGAAGGCCATCGAACTGCTAGTAGCTGTGGTAAAGACTTTATCTTGTCCACTTTAGTTTACCACTCACAGGTATTTTGAGCGGCGCTAATGAACCCACTTGAGGTCTTATCTACGACAGCTTGGGATTCTCTACTGTGTTTGGCGCGAGTGGTGTGGAGCACATTAGAAAGGGTCATTCAACTGGGCTTCGTCTATAATAACTTGCCCTTCAAAGGAAGTCACGGAAACATTTTTAAAAGAGTTCGAATTCCTTGTGTGCGGATATACTTATCCAACTTTTGTTATGGGCGCGTTTATAAACAAACCCAGTTTTTCACCAAATTCTGTTGAACGCCTGCTGCGAAGTAATATCCATATATAACTTCGGTGATTTTCGTTGCGTATTACCAATGTTACTCCATTTAGCTTAGAAATATTTTTTTCGGTTAAAATATGACAGTCAACTTTTTATTATTTTAAGTATTTACAGCATGTAAATTCTTCTGCAAAGGTTTCCAAACAGATTTATTCTCAGTTACTGGAACACACTTACAGTATTATTTTTGCAGTTTATTGTCTTGAGTTGAGATATTTGGGGTGGCTCTAACAGCGAGGTCTCGAGGGCCGATTTTATTTACTAGAGAATCCTATAAAAGCAGTACGTCGGTCGATCAGAAAACTTACAAGGAAAAAGAGTAAATATTTGGCCATTCCATTTTAACAATATAATTTTGAAATCTGTACTCATTCCACCCTACGCATAACGCATAATTGTGTCCCAGTGCTATTCCCCAATACTAAAAATAAACATTATGCTATATTTGAAAGCACTCCTTAATATTTGTAAGGGGATTAATACCGAAGAGGGGTTTTTAGCCATTAATATGGTGTATGAGAGTTTTTAGAATGCAAAATATAGTGTTCATGGATACAAATTCTGTTGATGTTCAAAATATCAGTTTTTTTTTTTTTTTCGAACTGTATGGTATTATGAAAAGTAATGAGCAATAGTTAATTTGTTTACTTCAACGCCGTCAATCAATGATTAAATATAGTCGTCCAAGAACTGTAGCTAAACAAAGCTACACAGTTTAGAAATTTATCTTCTAACTAAGCAACAAGCAAGCTCGCCAGTATATTCGTGCCGCGTTGCGTTAGGTTTGCAATATGCACATCTTATATATTTTATAAATACTCCTGACCATGTAAACAATGCACATGCCATTCTCATAAAATGAAAATTACTACTTTTCCATTGTTTTTGGGGAGATATCTGATATGATGTTACTTTTTCTGTGCCACACAAAACGAAGCCCTTCTTAAAAAATAAAAATGTATTTTTAAAATTTATTTTAAAACTTGCTTGGATGAAACTAAGCTTTTAGGGACATGTATAAATAAAATATATTCAAAAATACCCTCAGTTGTACAATTTTTTTAAAGGTACACTTCCCCAGCGTAAATGATCTGATTTCAAGAAATAAGCTGCTTGCCATTTTTACATACAAAAAATTGTGGTTTTAACACGTAGTGTTTCCAAACGTTTGAAAAGGAAATTTATGTTTAATTTTTCGGAAATGACATCGCATACAACGTCTTAAAGTTAAAACAGAATTTGGCACAAATGTAAATAAGTATTTTTTTTTAACCTCTCAAATGCACATTATATTATAATGTGCAATTTAATACGCCCCTAGCATTGAGATGTATTTTTATTTACGTGTGCGCACATAGCTAATTTCGACGATCACTTATAAACGACCTGAGACTTCCAGCTGACTTCTTCTTCTTTCTTAGTTAACGGTTTTACCGAGTTACCAGATATAAATTTTCGTGTTTCTGGAAGAATGTGTTATTTGTCTGCTTCCAAAACTTTGCTGTGCTAGGCTAGCGGTTCACGATATATCTCTAGGTCGGTTCACACGTACGTCGGAAAACACCGCGTGGGCACCGTAGGAAGCTCAACGGAACATAAGAATGCATCTACGTTTTCTACGAGCTCTCCATATAGATAAATAAAAAAATTTTCCCTCTCAGCTCTAAGCCTTCTCGGGGATTCTCTCCATATAGATACTTTTAATCTCTTCTCAAATAAATCATAAGATTTTATAATAAATGTATTCAATATTTATCTACCACTGCCAAGGAAGTTGGAAACGAATATTTGTTTTATAGAGTTAAAATAAAATTACATTTAAAATAAAATTTCCATTGTTAGATAACGCGCTCGATATCTCGGTGTGGGGTTCTATAAAGGATGGAAGTTATAAGCTTGTGGATATTATATCTTATTATAAATCTAGTAACTGTGTGTGTAACATGCCACGCAAATACTATGTTGGGATTTTGAGTCACTCGGGGAAAGTACAAACTCAAAAGTTCAACTGGCGGAAAGGCGAGAGAGTGGTTGTCTCAATTCCACTGAGCGAGAGCGTGGGAGGGCGCGAAGCAGTGCTCTCGCCAGGTTGTGCGAAAGAGTGCTATCTTGAGAGAGTATTCTTTGAATTGTGGCACGGCCTTGGAACATTGCTGTGCACGCACGCAAGATGACTCGTGTTTCTCTTAGGGATGGCCATCAATGTTCGATATTTTCAAAACATCGATTGTTGAAGGTTCGATGCCAAACAAAGATAGTTCAGTGTCAATGTTCTGTCCCTATTACCGAAGTATAATGATTTCTTGGCTTGTTCTGTAGGCTAGGAATGGCTAACCATGTTCGATATTTCCGAAACATCAATGTTTCGAGGTTCTCGAAACATCAATCGTTGAAGGTTAGATGTTAGATGTTTTACCATCGACGGTCTACAGTCAATGTGACATCGATGCGAAACGTCGATGGGTTATTGTCGATGTTCCATTGCTAGTAATAGTTCTCGGTTTGTGCTGTAGGCTAGGGATGTCCATCGATGTTCGATATTTTCGAAACACCGATGGATGAAAGTTCGATGTTGGATGGTTTACCATAGATGTTTGGTGGTTGATGTTTATCGACCAACGATGATTTTCAATCGAAGTGACATCGATGCGAAACATCGATAGGTTAGTTTCTGTTTTCCGTTAAGGTTTATTATGCTCAGGTTGGGAACAAAACGGGAGATCTTATGGGAGAGCTCGGCATAGGAAAAATTTCCACCACTAGGTGCGCAGCGTTCCAAAAGTAACTTTTAATTAAAATGTTAAGCTACATGAATTGCAGAAGAGAAATATTTTACCTAGTTACGAAGTTATTTTATATTTGATTTACAATTATCACAATTTGCGTGTTTTTTTTAAACCTAGGAAACAGAGAAAATGTGGTATACTGCAGACACTAGCGCTAACCTAGTGGCGAAATTTTTTTTGTTTTCAAACTTTCAACATTGATCTTCCCGACCTGTAGTAGAAGTATAATCCATTCACTGTTGCTTCCAACTTTTCTGGAACCCTGCTAAAGTTCTACTGCCAGGATATTCCTCCGCCTCGATCAAACAAAGATCAGAATACTACACCAGAGAGCCTACGCACCGCATTCGTGCGCACTCAATGTAATAACTTATTGCATACCAATAATTTCTTACTACGCATTACCAATACACATATTTTCTCCCTGTCTTTGTTAATATTAGTTACAAATGGAATATTGTAATTTGTAGATGAAGTACAAGTAAAAGTCAAGGCACTTTTATGTTAACACAAGCATAAAACGCTTGTGACATACGGCAAGCAACCAAACAGGCCATGCATGGTGCGTTTTCTCAAATGTTTGACTCGAAAAGTGCGAAGAAACAACCGCGAATAGACTCCATCCCGAGTTCTCGGCCCCTGCGAGCCCCAGCTGACGTCACCGCGGCGGCCGCGCAGACGTCAGCGCCCCTAGCGGCGGCCGCCGCGAGTATTTACAGACGGGCAAAACAAACGCTGGGCGACGTGACGCTCGCAGCATCGCAGGTGCCTGCGCTCGGCCTGGCCTACGTCGCCGCTGGGTCTGTTCCACTTTTAGACGCGAGGGCATGGTTTGGAAGTTCCTCCGTGGTTAGTCACTCGCTATACGTTGACCCTCCGTCCCTTCTTGCGAGTCTGCCGTGTCTCTGGAGCCGGGTCTTGTGCCCGGCTGCACCATCGTCGTTCGAAACTCGAACCTAGATCGGACGTAAGATTTTCCACAGAAAAGCTGCTGCGCCCTCTCCTGACATCTTTGGGTTGCACCATTCGAGTTCAAGCTCCCAGCCAAAGATGTTAGAAGAGGGTGCAACAGCTCCCGGTGGAAATCTTACATCCGATCTAGGATCGAGTTTCGAACCACGGCGGTGCAACGGGGCATTAGTGATTCCGATTTCGAGGATTGAGCGTCTCGCATGCTACCTGGTGACAGTTGTCGCAAGCGGTATTAGGTTGTTCACGGTAAAATGAGCACTTTCGAAAGCCCTGCTTAAGATCTACTTGTATGCACGTTGTGTATTCTTCCGTCTTATGTAGAAATTAACGTTGCCATGGGTCTCATTACTTTATTCATGCGTAGGTGAAGTAAAATTGTGAAATTATTAAGAAAGTAAACATTTTTCAAATTTGCCCATTTTTACACTTCGAGGCATTAAAAAAACTTAAGTGAAAGAAATAATATAAGTTATTCCACGGTTTGATATGGAACTACTTCCTCTCCATCGTTACCAACTTACTGGGCGCATGTCACTCATTGCGCCCGTTAAAATATATGAATTTAGGAGCAGTAATTTTTTTCTAAGGATAGTTAAAAAAGTGCTCACTTTATCGTGAACAGCCTTTAACAGTATTACACTCTGTGTAGGTGGCTGCATAAGTAGTTGTTATTAATAGTTAATATGAAATTTATGTTAGTGTTAAATATTGTATGTTATACTATAATTGTTGTTTGAATTGTCACTATTTTATGGCTAATTGAGAAGAAATAATAACACAGCATGAAAAGATATACGTGTGTTCTATTCATTTGATAATTATATCTTGTGAAACGGTATCTGGTAAATTGAATTCTCTTAGGCGCACCTACACTTACCGAGATGGCTTAAGCTAATGTGACCTAATCTAACTAAACATAACCTAATCTTATTCCTATTGAAATACAATTTCACTTGTCAATGGTTTTCAGCCTTAAGGTTCCCGCCTACCTGGAGATTTTTTTTCCCCCGCGTTTGAGGCCGAATAGCGCCGGAGCCATAAGGGCGACACTGACACACTCATAAAGTGCTGTCATCGCCACAAAGCACGCAGTGTTCTCGTCGCACCGCGTGTACGTATGGGACTTTTAGCGGCGACCCTGCTATTTTATTGGTGGAAAGTTTGTAGGAAGGTTCAATGCAGAGCCCTTGGGTAATTTTTTTGTATGTAGTTGATGCATATATTTTTCCGAGACAGGGCTTTGGAAAAAATCCCCTTTTTAACGATATTGAACGCATGAGTCTCTTTCGCAGATCAGCATATTAGCCGCACGTTTAATAGCTTGGTATTGTATTTCAAACACAAGTGCCTGCCTCTCGCTTGAGTTACGTTGCAGTGTGTTTAAAATTCCGTTTCCTTTCTTTTATGTACAGGAAACCAGTAAAAATTGCGCCCAAAATTTTGGTAGCGTGTGTCCTTCAATTTAACGAGTGCTACGTGCGAATCCACTACTTAACACGTGTGCTTATAAGGAACACAATTATTATTACTGCTTCACGTGTCGTGAACCGAAAATATAACGCACTGTATGCATTCGCGGCAGCCGTGGAGAATAGAAAAGTATCGTGTTTGGTTGTAGTCCAATCACGGTTAGTTCCAACTTTCCTGAAGCCCTGCAAAAAGTTCTGCTTCCAGGACATACCACCGCCTCGTGCAAACAAAGCCGTAACCGTGTGTATAAAGTTACACACTGCATTCGTGCGCACTCAAGTGGATTTCGCGTAAGAACTATTTCTTACTAGGCGTTACCAACACACCTATTTTATCAATGTTTTATTCGTATGTAATATTATTATTTACAGAAAAATAGAAATATAAATTGCAATTCAACTAAAAATGTGATAGTTTTTAGTCAACTAAAGTATAGAATATTTGTGATATGTGGCATATTTAGGAAACAACCATACATGCGATTTTTCAAAGGTTTGATTCAAAAAGCGTGAAGAAACCGCGAATAAACTAAAGGTTGTTCACGATAAAGTGAGCACTTTTTAAATCAACATTAGAAAAAAACTCACTACCCCTGCCTGCATATATTTTAACGGGCGCAATGAGTGATATGTGTCCATTAAAGTTGGTAACGATGGAGGGGAAAGTAGTTACATATATTAACGTCGAAAAACAAGTGTTATGTAACCATGTGTAATAACTTCAATTATTTATCTCGCTTTTTTTGTGTTTTTCAATGTATCGACGTGTAAAAATAAGCAGATTTGTACAGAATTTTTATTTTTTCTAATAATTCCACAGTTTCACTTGACCGACGCATGAATAAAGTGATGAGGCCCATGGCAATATTAATTTTTACATAAGGCGCATGCGTACAAGTAGAGCTTAAGTGGGGCTTTCAAAAGTGCTCGTTTTACCGTGAACAGTCTATATAATTATGGAAGTCGGAAGTTTCTCGGTAGCATCACATCTAGTGGCAGGCGCATCGCAAACGTCGTCTTTCTAGACGCACGGGTTTTGCAAGAATTCCAGCAAGTGATAGATGATAACTTCCTGTCGGGGAAGCCTCGGGGTGCCTTTGCCGTGAATGCGATGGCTCGGGAAGGAAAAGGCAATTTGCTAAAGCGTGATGAGGCGTACGCTTGCTCGGGGAGAATGTAACTTAACGCTGAACAAAGCTGGCTTCCCCTTTGTCAGCGGGTTTTGCGAGGTTGCCAATCGCTAAACCAGCTGTTCCCAATCAGGTTAAGAGCTGTGAAGCCAACCAACCGTCCGCAAGACAAGCAACGGATCATGTACTACCCGGGGTGCTTAGTTGGCACTGCAAGAATGATCGTCCACGGAGAAATTTGTTATTTTATATTCTTACTGTACGCATTGCTCAAACGTGTAGACATCTGTGACTATAGGCTGTTCACGGTAAAACGAGCGCTTTCGAAAGTGTATGCATGCTGTGTAGTCTTTCGCCTTATGTAAAATTAACTTTGCCATGGGCCTCATCACTTCATTCATGCGTTGATCAAGTGAGACTTTAATTATTAGTCAAGTAAATATTTTACAAATCTGTAGATTTTTATATTCCGATTCATAAAAAAAAAACGGAAAGGGTTACCTAAAATTTTTTATTCGACGTTAAGATATGGAAGTACTTTCCCTCCATCGTTACCAACTTTACTGGGCGCATGTCACTCAGTGCCCTTTTTCTGAGGTTGATTTCAAAAGTGCTCACTTTATCGTGAACGACCTTTACCTATTCATCAAATACAATTTTTTTTTTTAGATCGCTTTATTTCTGCAAAATGACATGGCAGAGTCAAAATTTTACTGTTTTTGTAATGCAGAAATAAAATAAACCAAACTATTTGTAGAACATTTAAAAAGGGCAACTACCCCGCCAACAACCCATACCATGCTGCTTCGCAGGTTATTACTAGGTGAATGCTAATGTAAATTCCTAATAGGCGAGCGAAGGGGGCTGTAAAATAGTCCGGCTGCTCCTCCTAATGTTCAGATCGCTGTGGACATTGTCATAGCATTGCCATCAAAATACACTTACGCTGCAGTATTTTGAAACACGAAGTAATCAGTTTTCCCCAACGGGGAGAGAAAAAAAAAATCTCTTATTTTTGAATCGCTGCTGTAAAAGCATAACTGCATATGACGAGAGTAATTTTACATTGTTGAGTGAAGATATTTGGGCGGCTCTTAACGAGGTTTTGAGAGCCGATTAGGGTGAAGCGAGGCGAGGTGACGGAGCAGCGCCGGAATGAAAGGGTGGAGGAAACGGGAATTCTCCGGGGGAACCCGCCGAGCAGCGTCATCGTCCGACTAGAATCCCACATGCGAAAATCCTGGAGAGACCCCACCGGGAATCGAACCCGGTTCCCCTAGGTCGGAGGCGAGTAGTCTAACTACTACACGCGAAATAGAAATAAAAATAAAACAAATGTTATGCATTTAATTTGAAAACCATATCGAGATAATTACTGTCGTACTCGTGCCGGGCTGTGCCGAGCGCAAGCCGGATGGGGCCGAACCGTGTGTAATGAGCTCTCGTACACGGCCAGGACGAGTTTTGGTGAAAGAAGAGAACGCGTGGAAAAGCAAACATGTCCCCGCCATAATTTATTTTCTTTTTATCGCCGGCATCTGGCTTCGATTCCTGTCGCGCGGCTTTTGTGGAGGGGGAGAGGAATTCGAGCCGGGAGACATGTGTGTTTATTGGATGGGGGGAAGTTTTTAGAAGAGGAATAGGGTGTTGGGTAGGGGTCGAGGGGGAGGGGCTGTTTAGTGTTAGGTGGCCGGCTCATTAGCTAAAGTGAGGACATCACTACGGCGTGTGGGATGAAAGAGGGGGAGCAGAAGGAGGTGTGAAGAGGATCAGTTTACTCCATCAAAAACGTCTGAGGCGAGAGGGATGGGGATGGAAGCTGGCACTGACGAGATGCTGTGAGGGCCACATCTGCCGTTGGTAGTGTCACCCTCCTCCCCTCCTCTTCATCGTCCTTCAAGGAGGGTCGGGGGATCACGGGATGAACTTTTCTCTCCATAATATTAGCCAGAATGCTTTGACGGAGAGAATACAAAACTTCCCTCTCAACATCGCACTTCCATCCAGCTCCCCTGCTACTCTTCCTCAGTCCGCTTCGATGTCAAATTGGGAATTGTCATATGGGTCTCACTGAAAGCAGCTGTGTCTATTCAAATTTTCGAAAAAGAAGTATGAGATATTTCTTTGTAAATCTTTCTCCATGGCAGATATTAAGGTATAGTATTGGAGTATTGGAAAGGGCTTATTACCGCCCCCCCCCTGGTGTTATGGCTGAAGGCTTATCAGGGGACGGCTTACGAACTAACTTATGACCTTACTTAAACTAACACCCATGCCTTGCTTGGGATTCGAACCCAGAATCTCCCGCACTGCAGATCGGCGGTGCACCAACCGACTGCGTCACGAGAGGTCGGCATGAAAGTCGGTATTTTGTCGCCAATTTTTAAAGTTTGTTCACGATAAAGTGAGCACAATCAACATTAGAAAAAAGTCACTGCTCCTACCTGGATATATTTTATCGGGCGCACTGAGTAACATGCGCCCAGTAAAGTTGGTAACGATGGAGGGGAAAGTAGACCCATATTTTAACGTCGAATAAAAAGTGTTAGGTAACCATTTGTGATAACTTAAATTATTTCTACAGCTTACTGTTGTTTTTAATGCGTCGTAGTGTAAGAATTAGCAAAATATTTTAAATACTTGCATTTCTAATAATTTTACAGTTTCACTTGAACGACGCATGAAGAAAGCGATGAGGCCCATGACAATGATAATGATAATTTTACATAAGGCGGAAGAACACACAACGTGCAAACAAATATATCTTAGGCAGGGCTTTCAAAAGTACTCATTTTACCATGAACAGCCTATACATTGAATTACTGAAACATTAACGTGGTTGTTTAAAAGTGTAAAAAGTCAGCGAAAATTCGCTGTAGGCAACCCTTTGTTTAAGATATTTATTATTCTACAGGACAGTACTTTAAATTGTAGCCACAGTATTGTATCTTTTGTGAACAGTTTCCTGTGTTAACATCCTGTAATCAGCGTTTGAAATTCCGAGGAAAAAGAATACACGCAAAGATGTGTATGCAGTTTTTCATCGCCGTTGCAATGTTTCCTTTTGACATTGAAGAGTTTGACATTTTTTACTACATTGTAAAAAATAAGTGGAAATTTGCACATTAAATTTTTTGGTAATTATACATTTTGTATGTGAAATTTGTTAAAACAACTTTAGTACTTGTAATTTTACATACATTGTCTTAACAATGCGAGAGTACTACATGTATTTGGTGAAAATACATGATTGTATGGCTTAATAAAGATACACATACGCAGTGGTGAAATTATAACTGTGATGCCTTTGTAAATTTAATTGCCGTGTAGAAAAAATACACGAATATTGCTGTTTATTTCCTGCTACATAGTAATAGTAATTATATCCCATTCTATGTAAAATTAGTTATACAATGTATACGTTGTTCTACTAATTTTGTAGGATAGATTTACTTGGACGTAGAGTAAAAATTAATTGACTTTATAGGTGTAAAATTACACCGATGTCAGTGGAGAAACTGCAGCCACATACGTTTCGTATAAAATTACACACATTTGTTTTACAGTGTAGGGAGGCTCCTTAAAATAAACCAACTGCTGTAGTAAATCGTAAGAAGGATTCGTTATTAAACGATTAAATAGAAATTTTCCCTTTTCTACTGTCACTACTGGAGAAAATTCTGAATTGTCTAAAATAATTAAAATACTAGATAACATGATGTTAGTCATCGTACATTTAATTGAACAAATTCCTCAAAGTGCTAAAGATTTAATCTTACAGTACCGTCTTCTGTTGCTTCTTCGAGAATACGTACAAGGTGGTCCAAATGTCTTGCCCCCCCGTTGAATTTTCCTTGAGGTTGTGTATGACATTTCATTCTTCTGTGTCAGATGGCCGACACGAGCTCCTACAGTGTCCGAAGGATGGCTTGTTGGTAGTGTTTGGTCATACGAACGTCCTCATGTGGGGAAGAGCATAGGGGATGCACGACGAAACTAGACGAGACGATTCCGCAAAGAAGACCCTCCTATAAGGACAATGCTGCGCTGGGAACACAAGCCGTGTCTGACGGGATCAGTTAAGGACAGGCAGAAGATCAGGTCAACCAACCTCACGACAGGACACCGTGCTTCGGTGGCGGCATCTGTGCTCCGATCGCCCAAGAAGTCACTGCGGAAACCAGCCCCCGAGCTTGCAATTCCAAAAGCCACAACGTTAAGACTCGCGTAAAAGAATCTTGGATTGAAATCCTTTAGGCCAACAGCTGTCAATGTGCTGAGAGATACGGACCAGATCAAACGACATTCAGCATGCGCGAGATTGCTTGAGGCGTGTTTGACACTCCGACAGCGTCTGATTATTCGAATACCTTATGATGTATTGGATTGTACCACGTTTTTACTGGTTATCTATGGGTGACAAGACATTTTCAGGGGGCGACAAGACACGTGGACCATCCTGTAGATGGAGTGGCATTTGGCTATGGTTTTATATGGTTCTGTTATGGTACCAAGCTCTAGATCAGCTGGTTAGGCGCTGTTTGGCAAATTTTGTCGTATTGTGCATTGCAATATGCATAAACTTGTTCTGAATTATTTTCTTGGCCGTTTCTGATATCACCAGTTTTGCATTACAACATCGTAGCGTTTTGTGCCGGCTCTCATTTGCGCCAAGTGTGGGTTTACACTATTTATTTATTTTGCCCTGGGCGAAACTTTTTTTAACGTAAGAAAGTAACTTTTGTGTATTTTGTGTGAAGTGTTTTAGCTGTGTTTAAGAAATCTCAATAAGTGCTGCAAAGTTTGGTTTAAACCATTTTCAGTTAATAGTAGTCGTATAACGTTTACTTTGTCCATATATGCGAGTTTCACAACAAAAAGATGCAATCTTCTATCTATCCTGATCTTTGCGTTGCCTGGATGATCGCGAGAACGGAAAGCTAGTAACTGGCTGCCATAAAACTAACCATTACATTGACTCCGATGAAATGTATCGAAGCAGCTATATTTACGTGAACATTATAAGAACTAGCCTATTCACGGTAAAGTGAACACTTTTGAAAGCCCTCTCATTTGAAATAACCGCAAATAAATGTATTTTATTTTAACCTCTGACCTGAACTCCGTGCGCCGTGGAATACACACACTTTGTTTATTACTTACACGGCAATATTTATTTTAAAAGGTGGTTAACAGATAGTAAAAAAAAGGCAGAAAGGAAAAAATCAACTAGGAACTCAGGCGTGCTCACTTTACCATGAACGACCATAAGAAAAGAACTGGCTAATATATATATATATATATTTATCGACACGACTTGGCACTCATCCATACGTGTAAAAGTTGAAAAGGAAACGTGTGAAGTTACACAGCGCTCAATGCTGGTATTATAAGCGGCGTGTCCCCCCCCCCCCTCCCCCATGCTGACGTCATGCGCACGAGTGGTCGAGGATTGGCTACACCGGGCGGTTACATCTTACTTGCATCATGGGTCCGCGCTGCCTGATGTCATTGGCCTCATTGTCTTCGTTATAGGACGTACAAGTGACATATGTGCGTTTTTTTGTTAGCTTTTTATGCGTCGCATTGGAACATGCGTAATGTTGTCAATATTTGCATGCTAATTTTATTTAATTATTCAAGTATGTCGTGTGAGGTGCAGATGTAATAACAACTTCAAAAAGCTGGGTTTGTAGTTAGGAAAAAATATATATAATTAATGTTTGTTAAACTGTAAATAGCATTGAGCTGTAGGTATTACAGGGGAATGGCAGCTCAACACAAATGTGTATATTGTTTGTAACTGCAGCTTTGAAGGATTGTTTGTGCACATTATTTATACGCCCGTGTTGACAGCGAATTTATAAAAAATTTGTCCTCGGACTTGGCACTGTGTTGCGACTGTAATGTTTAAATTTATGGCTATAGAAGTCAGTGTTTGTTTGTTTCGCACGCATTAGAATACGTATTTGCATATTACAAACACATTTACATTGTTAACAATTCCACGGCTTCATTTGGACGACGCGTGATTAAAGTGATCGGGCCCATGACAATGTCAGGCTGTGTCCGAATTCCCCTGAAGTACATACTTGTGCGTACCAGTCCCCGGAAGTGACGTCGTAAGTGCTGTCCGAATTGCAAGTGAAGTATGCAAGTATACAAGTGAAGTTCCGAACCTACAGAAGCTGAGATAAAAAAAAAAAAAGCAATCAAAATCGTACTCGCATACAATAATGCAAGACAATAAATGTTATGTAAATAAAAATTAGGTATTTTTTAACCTAAAAAAGTTCGGCAATTATCAAATTCTTAGTCGGAATACACGTACATTAAAAGTGTTTAGCTGGCTATTAACTGTTAACCGAAGCCAACAAGACTGCGTGTCCGAATTCATCGGATTTGGTGCCAAGCGTAAGTGAAGTAATTAAAGATGCAAGTACACCAGTATATATCTGAATCCGGACATGGCCTAAATTTCGCGTATGGTGGAAGGATACAAAACGAGAAGGAAAGTAGACCCTAAGGAGGGCTTTCGAAAGCGTTCGGATAACCGCGAACAGCCTATAGACTAAAGATAAGGTAAATCAGTTCTTCGTCTTCTGCGCATGTACCCAACATTGACTTACCCAACGCCATCACAACTGTCAACATCACACGGTCAACTCTAATGAACGTGTTTGTTTACATATTGATAAAAAAAAAAAAAAAACAAGCACTTTCATTTGAATAAAATACTTTCACCAATTTTAATTTACCCTAATTCCAGAGGAAGTATACAAACATTTCAAAGCACTTGGTTACATATAGGCAATTTACAGTTACTTCGCACTTTCCTGAAGCCCTGCTAAAGTTCTACTTCCAGGATATTCCTCCGCCACATGAAAACAAAGCTTAACCAATCTATAAAATGACACCAAAGGGACAATGCACCGCATTCGTGCGCACTCACTGTAATAATATTTTTCCTAAAACTAGTTCTTACTAGGCGTTACCAACACATCTACTTCCTCTTTGTAATTTACTCACATTAATTATACATGAAAAATTATAATTTATAAATAATATGTAAATGCAAGTACAATTTAATAGAAAACAAGCTATTTTTATGTTAACGGAAGTACAAAAGGCTTGTGATACGTGCCGTGTTTAGGAAACAACCAAACACGTTATACGTGGTGTGATTTTTCAAAGGTTTGATTCGAAAAGTGCGAAGAAACCACGAATAGACTATAAACGTTATCATAACTACAAACCGTATCCACTTTGTTTTCAACAGTCGTGTTGGCGGCGGAACAGTTCAACGTTCGTACACAGAGTTTGGTTCTGGGGCAGCCAGCGTGATCGCTCTACGGAACAGCCTGCATGTTACTCCTGTAACTGGCATAGCGATTTTTCCAGAACATCGGCGTAAATAAATATACAGTATGTAATGTGAGGAGTCCGCCACGTTACACGGGCGAACGCTGACGAGAAGTAAATGATGGGCTCCCCGGTAGAAAATTCCGAGGTGCCCGAAGGAAATGGAAAACAAACGTTATTTTTTTCAGAAACATCCCGTCTTCACGCAATCTTCGTGCTTGGTCAGTGCGAGGCAGGGATGGGTGTGTGTGTGTGTGTGGGTGAGGAAAAAAGGAACAAGAAGAAGTGGAGGGGAAATAGACTTGGCAGTAGTTTTTTCGGTAGCAGTCGTCGAACCGAAGGTAAGGACCGGATGTCTGGCGTCTGCCCCTGGGGGTTGTGGGGGTTTGGGGGGGGGGGGGGGGCGGGGAGGATAAACAAAGTTCGTCACGAACTGTCACGTCGCAGGGCAGACAGGGTATTTGCTCCTCTTTCAAGAAACTCATTATTCAACATCTGTGTGGCAGGGAAAAAGGGGAGGGACCCCAGCGGGAGAGTGGTAAAGGACTTTGGTTGGGGGGGGGGGGGGGGGCGTTCCGGCAAGAAAGCAGCTGCCTGCCTGCCTGCCTACAGGAACTCATTATAATTAAGCCCGCTAACTGGGTGGGCTCAGCAGACGAGCCAAGATGGCCCTGACGAGTGATTGGCAGGCGACAATCTCCCCGGTGCTCTATAAAGGGGGGGGGGGGGGGGAATTGATTTGTGCTGATGGTTTTTTTTTCTTTACAAGATTTCGAGGGCCTAAGGGAAATAACAACGCCTGCGTCATCACACGCGAAATTTAACAGGCTTAACATGCTTATACATGTTACACAAGAAATTATCAATGTTGAAAATTAGAGCATTGTAAAAATTTTTTTCTTTTGTGGAAACCCTATCAAAGCGGAAGAGAGTAACGGTGAATGTTTTATTAACCATTTTAGAAAACGTGTTCGGCATACTTTTCTTTGAACACTATGGGAGAAATATGTATAGTATCTTAGTAAGCCAGCCCGCCAAACATGCAAACAGACTTTTCTGTGTCAGTAACAAACAAAATTAATCCTTATCTGAAGGAAAAAAAAATCCAAACTAACTAGAAGGTTGAAAAATGTGATAAATTAAACTACGGCTGTAGCATGGGTCAACATATTTTAAATCTCAGTTGTGCTCATTTTAGTAAAATTTTACAACATTAACTTGTCTTTTCTGATATTATGCGCATATTTTAAATCCGAGAAATGTTCTGTTTTGCAAAAAAAAAAAAAAAAAAAAAATAAAAATAAAAATAAAAAAAAAAAAAAAATTATTCGTTCGCTACTGCTTTACGAGTTGGATTGTGTTTGGCAATTAGAGTACATTATTTCATTAAGTGAACACCAGTGAGGACGTTTACTTTCTGGGGTTCGTCCACAGAAGGGTCATGGTGAATGTTCGTGCCTTAGCGCTGAGTTGAAACAGGAAGCTTTGCTCTACAAGTTTAGTTTACTTATACTCTTCAGTTCGTAGTTTTGCTAGGCGCCAGGATGCAAGGGGATTGAAAAGAACTCGTTACACATTTACATGGGAGTCGATCGAAAAACCCGATTCACAACAAAACCTTGCGCTGAATAGGTAAGCTTGAAAAATAATGAAACCAGAAGACTAGCGGGGGGGGGGGGGGGGGGGGGGAAAACCTAATTTTGGTATGTTTGCGTATTGTTATTCGTCCTTAATCTGCAATACTGTCGAGAAAGTTGTCACTAACACAAAAAAAATTGGAATAATGGTAACAGAACTGAAAGAATAATGACATATGTAAGTGTAGATGAAAAATAAAGACGTGATGACATGGAATAGTATTGGTCTAGTTGTCCTTATTCTTGGAAGTGTATGATCACGATGTTACATATTTCCCAGCATTCTTATGAGCTGCAGAATGCAGTGTTTTATCTTGCGACGCCAATCCAAGGTGCGAAAACTCCGGTCCTTGCGAAATTGTCAAAGTCCGTTACAGAGGCCGACGTGGCACATTAAATTTTGTAGGCTTGAAGAGTGTATTTGAGTGGCGGTAATTGAATTTGTGGTAAGGAAACCTGTGGGGATAAACTCAAGTTCATCTCAACGGTTACGCGGAATTATTTGATTACGATGCACATTCGAGCTACACTCATTGCAATAAAAATTTGGGCTCCGTTCAAACACAGTATTTGGAAATCGTGAAAGCTGATCAAATATGCACATCTATAGATGGCTTGCAAATGCATAAAATGCAATGGCTCATTCACATGTCATATGGGGGCGCATTTATCAGACAAAGTGTTTGCGTGTCACGCACGATACTTCACGTACGAGAAATCCATTCGGACAACTGACGGAGCCTGAAAGAGGCTGGATATTGTGCATGCGAGTGTTGGGTTAGACGGAGCGCCAGTCATCTGAGCCACTCGGACTTCGCAGTCAGGTTGTGTTGGGAGAAATGAGTACGTGTAGGTACCCACGGATAGGGAGACCGATTTTGAACAACTCCGAATGACCGACAGAGAAAATGTCGTTTGATTTTCCGACAGGCATGGGCGGATTCGGTGGCTTCCTTGCCCACCATCCAGCGACACGTTGTAGCTTTGCTACAGCACCGTACGTCTACCAGATGCAATTTCAGACAGCTTGCCTAACGCAGGCTAGTCTGCGATTCCTGGAACCTTTATGTGCTCTGCCATAAATACGTGGACATCGTCGCCTTGGTAGTGGTGTCAGCAGAGAGCACGGTGTAACCCGACGATCTGGGGACGAATCAGCCTTTTCTTTAGGACGATTGTCTAGTACGCCAGAATTAGAGGGACCGTGCTACAATTCCTGCCTCGATTTACAGCGGCTTACTTCCCCTATTGGAGGTGCGATGGCATAAGGGGCGCTTGCATACTACCGTCGTTCGCCACTGATAGTGAAAACTAAGGTCATCAATGGGCGGTCAACGGTAACCCATCAAATTACCGACCACGCCCAACGCTGTTGAATCGTGACTATCAGAAGACCACTAGGTTCCAGCGTGGTATGGCTGGCCGTCGGCGCTAACTAACTAGGGTCACTTCACGCGCAGAGGTGTACTACAGAAAACATTATCGGTGTGACCACTTTTCGTCTCTGCTATAACTATTAACACTACATGGATTTAATATTACTTCATAAATGATGGATACTTTGAGCTTTGAAAACTATTTCACCTTCGCAAATGCTGAACTTATCGAAGGAGTTAATATGTTCCTATCAGTTGGTAGGAAGAATTCCGCTGTGCGTTCTCAAATTACCTGCTCCTACTCCACTATCTCTTCGAGAGATAGCGGCCAATATAGCAAGGCTGCTTATAACCGTCGCTCAGGCTTGCGTAGGTAGAGTGAGATCCAAATAAGAAGAAGATATTGCGCAAAAGAGAGTCCACTGCCACTGTACGAAGGATGTGGGGTTGTTCAGTTCAGTTGCGACAGCGGCCGAGTACGGTTAGCTGAGAACTCATCCGCGCGTGCGTGTTACCTGTAAAAAAAAACTTAAGACTAAGACAGTTGTACCAGTTAAAACACAATACTAGAGAGCGATGTTATCAGTTTGGTATGTATGGCACCAGCAGTTCCTATCAGATTCCCTCCCTCCAGCGGCGAGCGCTCGGGAGATCCCTACCCTACACTGCCTTCCCGACTTCCCTTCCCTTAAAGCTTCTTACACAATAGAAAACTTTAGCATTTGATTTTACGTTTCCTTTCCTCTGATGAAAACCACCACTACACAATACAATTGTAAAGTCGGAGTTCAGACAATTGAACATCGGTTGTACGAGCTTCATAAAAAGGTGTATCTTGGTATGCAATTAATTATGATATTATCCAGGAATGCATTTTACGTACCTGTCTTAAAAATAGGCTTAAAATTTATATTAAAAGTTCATTTAAATACAAAAAACTCATTTGTTTACTTTATTAAAATATGTCAATTCATGTATTTCCTTTTCACATTATATTCATTTGCCATTTATTTAATTTAAGACGAAATTTTTTTTATATACCAAGATTAAAATCGCCCTACAATAAAATAACGCACTTTCGACATAACTTCTTGTTAGATTCTCGGCAAAATGGCTGATTAACTTTGACTTTAAATTGCAACTTTTCGAAATCGTAAAGTCAAGAGCGTTTGACTTTGACTTTACCTTTGACATTTCCATTGCGTCAAGTTCCACAAGAAACAACATGTCGGATAGCAAACGTAAAGTCAACTCGTAAAGTCAGATGTTAAAGTTTTCAATTGTGTAAGCGCCTTTAAGCTGCGCGAAGATTATTTTCTCATTCGAACCTGACTCTACGTGTGACAGCCGGAATACGTTTAAGACATCCTGTAGCTCAAAGAGATGCCTTTCCTGGCTCGGCGCCCAGGAATCACTTCTCATCAGCTCTCGTACCCACAGCTCTGCTTCACCATGGGGTTTTACGTGATGATACAACACTTATCTATACGCTGTTCACGATAAAGCGAGCTCTTTAGGAATTAACCTTAGAAAACAGTCACTGCCCCTGCAAGCATATATTTTACCGGGCGCACTGAGTGACATTAGCCCAGTAAAGTTGGTAACGAAGGATGGAAAGTAGTTCCATGTCTTAACGCCGAATAAAAAGTGTTGGGTAACCATTTGTGATAACTTAAAAATAATTCTTTCGCTTTCTGTTTATTTAATGCATCGAGGTGCAAAGATGAGCAGATTCGTAAAGTATTTACTTTCTTAATAATTTCACAGTTTTACTTGACCGACGCATGAACAAAGCGATGCGACCCATGACAATTTTAATTGTACACAAGGCGGAGGAATACACAACGTGCGTGCAAGTAGATTTTAAGCAGGGCTGTAGAAAGTATTCATTTTAACGTAAACAGCCTATACTTGCCCGAACACCTTATATTAGTCGCTCATTGAATATGTATGCGGGAACAGATGGGATGATAGCTTCCTGCATGTTGAAATGTACTTTGATTGGAGGAATAATTGGTAACAACTGTGGACAAATCTACCGCAGAATAGGTATTATTCGGCACATGAGATCATCTCCGATCATATCAACGCATGTTTTCTATGCCCTTAGTCTCTGCTGCAGGTGGGCGAACATTGTCCGTATGCAATGATGTTGTAATCACTTGTTTCTTTTGTCCCTGCCATCACAGAAATAAAATTTATCGGGAATCTATAGGTCTCTTCACGCTATTCAAATATTTGTGGCAGTTGTCAATGTGTAATGAAGTTTAAGATTTTCACTTGTGTTAGTGTGTTCATCTACATTATTAGTCATCTAGCAATTCTCGTGAACTTTGTATATACGAATAAAATCACAATATGCTTTCGAGGACGAAGGTCAAAGAACTGTATTTTAGTGCCACGCTAGCAGAAAAAAAAAATTTTACGGCACTAGGGCACAAACTTATGGTGCGCGGTGTGGGAAATTAGCAGAGAAAGTGGCTATGCAATAGTTGTGAAAACGGATTTCGGTGCAGTATTGCCTGAATACCTTGTATTCGCATCAAAGTGTCACGCAGTTTATTACACTCTAACTGCTGCACAGGAAATCCCGATATTTCTGAATACTTTCTGTTTGAACATCTGTCTTTCCTGTAGTAAAATCACACTGTTTTCCTGTGGAACCTAACAGTCGCCAACAGTACCACAACTGAAAGTGTTGATATTACTTCTTTCACGTTTGGCAGCAACCACAAAGTACATTTAGAATAGTATCTATTCAAAACAAACTTAAATTCTTTCCTTCTACAAATGGTACAAAAATATATCACCGTGTTCTACAAACTGATACTTTATATCTGAAAGCCTATCGTTAAAGTAATAGCAATTACAGATGCAAATAAGAGTGCGTGAATGAAGAGATTCGGACGGCTCGTAACATCGAGGTCTTGAGAGCCGATGAGGGTGATTGAGGTGAGTACGGAGCAGCGCCGGAGTAATCCCCAAGAAAACCCGACGACCAACGACATCGTCCGGCACGATTCCCACATGCGAAAATCCCTGAGTGACCCGGCCGGGGATTGAACCTGGGTGGCCATGGTGGGAGGCAAGCAGACTAACCGCTCACCCACCGTGGCCCCTTGCAAATAAGAGACAATTTTACAAATTTATATTCAAAACAATAGTAGCAATTTCAATTTTTTGCAAATTTTTTTTGGAGGCTTATTTTCCTTTAATACCCTGTAAAAAATTTAATAATTTAAAATCATAATCCACACAAACTACGATTTTTTTTCCTGTAGCCGCATATTTTTCCTTACTGCTGCGTATAAAAACCTGACGGTGGGAGAAATGCAAGGGCAGATGAGAACGGATGTTGTTAAGGCGATGATACGCCGAAATCTCGCGGGGGCAGACCGATAGAGCTCAAGATTCGCCGGCCCTCGTTTGTCCGATAGCCGGTCTTCCGGTGCTGGGGGGGGGGGGGGCGAAACTGCCTTTGCGGTTTCCGCGCGATACTACGGCGCGCCTTGTGGGGGTGTACTCTGAAGATTAAGGTGCGGCCTCTCTCTCTTTCCGCCAGGGGATGGCATCGCGGGAGCTTGTCTGCAACCCCCCCCCCCTTTTTTTTTCTTCCATGACTAATTGGCACCACGCCGTGTGTCCGGGTCCGATACTGGCGCGACCGGGTGGTGATAGCCGGCATATCTGTCCGCCGATTGCATGGAAGCCGAACTTGTGATCATGTGAGAAGCGTATGGATGTGTATGGGTTATTCACGGTAAAGTGCGCGCTTTTGAAAGCCCTTCCGCTTGGAATAATAGTCAATAAATATGTTTTATTTTAGTCTAAGACGTTAACTTCCGAGTGCGGTGGAATATACACACTGTGTTTATTACTTACTTGGCAATATTTATTTAAAAAGGTGTTTAAATGATAAAAAAAAATGTCTGAAAGGAGAAGAGTAACTAGGGCCTCAAACATTTTCACTTTACCTTGAACAACCGATATATGTGTGTGCTGTGTGCTTGGAGTCGCTACTCGATTATTAACGGCTGTAGGTAGGGGCCTTCACGACTCACGATTGGATGATTTTGATATTTCTTTTCTATTCGCAGTTTCTTTTCACACTTTTTGAATTAAAGTTTTGAATAACTCCTCATATATAACTTGTTTGTTTGCCTCTTATTTTTTGTTAAATTGGACTTACTTATATTTTAGTCTAAAAATAACAATATTTATGTAAAACTAATACGAATAAAGATAGGGAGAAAATAGGTGTGTTAGTAATAGTCTACCCGGTAAGAAATAGTTATTACGCAACATTTTATTAAACTGAGTGCGCACGAACGCGGTGCGTTGGCCCTCTGGTGTAATTTTCTAAGCTTTGTTTGCATGAGGCGGAGGAATATCCTGGAAGTAGAACTACAGCAGGGCCTAAGAAGAGTTGGAAGTAACGAGATTGAACTATACACAGCCTAGCGGTTTTTTAATGAGGGGAGGAGGGGGATCAATACCCCCTATTGGGTACCGAAGTGGCGGGCCAAAATGTTTAATTTTTTTTTTTTTTTTTTGTTTAGTGTAATTACGATATGCAGCGTCACTCGACACTTTTTAATATTTTTTATTTAAATATTTTTTTAAATACTTTTTGTTGTTAAAATAGTTTGTAGGGAGGATGGCGGACGAGCATCCAAAATGGCATCGAATCGTGGCTGTGACACCCACCAATATGGCAGACGGCACCGACCAACATGGCCGCTGGCCGCACCTGTGACGTCATGGCAGACAACTCATACCTTCTCGTGCCAGATGCCGTTGTCCCGTTGGAACTACACGTATAGTCCATTCACGGTTTCTTCGGCCTTTTTGAATCAAACTTTCGAAAAATCTCCCTATGTTTGACGTGTTAAGTTATTTCCAACATATGCTATGTATCACAGGCGTTTTATACTCGTGTTCATAAAAGTTAGTTTTTTTTTTTTTCTGTTAAATTCAAATATTGTTCCTATTTTATCTATAGATTATAATTCTTCATTTATAAGTAATTTGAATAAAAAATCAGTGAGAAAATAAGTATGTTGGTAGCATCTAGTGAGAAATAGTGCTTATACAAAATACTGTTACACCGAGTGCGCGCGAATGTGGTGCGGTGTCCCTCTGGTGTAATTGTCCAGACTTAATTAAGTTTAGTTTGTACGTGACGGAAGAACATCCTGCAAGTAGAACTTTGGCAGGGCTTCCGAAAAGGATGAAGTAACTGTGAATGGATTATAGCTACTGGCTCGAACGGGTGTTTTTACCATCATTTTTTAGATATTAACAGTCCGGTACAAAACATTTAAAAAGGAATAGGGACGTGTATCAAACCTATATTTTTATTATCACTTCTTAAAATGGTAGGGTCTCCGCTGAAAGTCTCAATAGAGGTGCGTTATCGACGACAAGACTGCACGCCAGTTCAGTACTTTGCGCGTAGAGGCGATTAGAGAGTTGATGCACATGCCTCGGTCGCCCCTAGCGCTCCCACGCTTCTATGTGCCTCGGACGTGCAAAATTCCTTTAGCCAGGCGGCCACCTTAGGTTAAAGCTGCAGGCGGGAAGACAGGATATTAAAGTCTCAGCATGAGAGAAAATATTTTCCCGAAAAATAAATGGCTCTAGCTATAGGCCTGTTGTTTGAGTTTAATGAGATGTCTTGAGGAAGCTTACCAACCAGTTCCTAACAACTACGTCTCCGTCGTCACTGACGGTGAGATGAGATGGAGAAGGACCCGACGATGAAATGCAAGAGCTGTAAGAAAGGGAGCACCCCAAGAAAAATACTCACCGCCGAACGGCTACGTCCACACACGAAGACTGGTCGTGAACTCTGCTGGGAGTCGAACTTGGATTGTCTTAGTGGGGATATAACCCCGAGAACCGCCTCTCATACAAGTACTATGGGAAACGGGGTTGTTAAAGGTCGTATCACGTGTTTTTTTCTCTCTCTCTCTCTCTCTCTCTCTCTCTCTCTCTCTCTCTCTCTCTCTCTCTCTCTCTCTCTTCACGTGTCACTTCTCACTTATCTGTTCCCCCAAGATGAAATTCCTATCCAACCGAGGATCCAAACGGATCATGAATATTCGCTTGGCTAATATCGTCGTACAAAAACATAACTGATTTATTATGCCAGCCATTGAAGTGTCTCCTGGATTACTATTACGTCGACAGCTCCCTTTTCCGGATTCACTCGTTCGTGAATTGCTAAAACTCTTTCCTCGCTGCTACACATATTTCGTTGCTGCAAAGAAAAAGTTTCTTTAAATGTGAAACCCACTGCAAATTAGCCTTACCGCAAACATAATTGTTGTTTGACCTATACAGTAATGACTGTGATAAACTTGCAATGTCTTTACAGTAGTCCAGTAGGCATCTTGTGGTAGTATCAGTTACACTGTAAATAATTTTTTTTTACTCTGAAAATCATATTAGTAAATAACAGAGAAGTAACAATTCTTTCAAAATTATATTCACTGGAAAAATGAACAGCAACAATGACTGAACTGAGAATTGAACCCGTGCCCCTCATATTGCCAGCCTAGGGTACCGAAAGCCTTTTAAAATAGCCAAACGTGTACCTTTGGTATGAAATATTTCTTTGCTGTGAACAAACCAGCTCAAAGGATGTTTATTTCTTTGCTATAAAGGTTGGTAGTGTTGCCGTAAAAGAAAAACTTAAATGGGCACATATTTATTAACAGCACACCTATGTTTCTTTAACCGACTCTTTGAATTAAAGCAGTAATGCGTTGTTATAAACAAAACAGCCTCAGAGAATTTTTTTCCCCTCCGCCCTACGCAAAATATTGTAAGAATATTTTTAGATTGTATCTGGAAGTCTGACCCAATTCGTTCTTCAGAGGTAACTTCTAATGAACAGTAGACGAAGAATACTGAACACGATAACGATAATAATCTCGTTAAAAAACTACAGTCGCCTTCGCAAATAATTGAAAATCGTAGTAAGAAATAATAAAAAAATTTGCACACCTACTCCAATGCAATTAAATTAAGATTATTTAGCTAATACAATTAACACATTTTAAATTTTTTTTTTTTTTTCATGTAAGCTAGACATATTCTCGTGTATTTAGAAAATCGAGCTCCTTTGTTATACTGAGACCTATGGGGTTTCTTCGCAGTGATCATTATTTACAGACGGGACTTCGGTCCACCATGGGGTGGTTTCCCACGACCAAATAAAGAAAAACTATTTCAGCTCACGCCCTGGTAAAACGGGCTCAGGAATGTTAAGTTTTCTCATGGGAGAAATGCGTTCTGCTAGTCTAGCATGGCCTGCCCACTGAAAAGGATTCGTCTTCAATCTGTCGCTGTCAAGAACCAGGCAACCACGGCGAGGGAGGCGTAGCTAGTAGGCTTACACAAAAAAAAAAAAAAAAAAAAAAAAAAGCCGCTGTTCCTTTCACATTCGTCAGCAAATTCGAGGAACAGTTTCGGACAATGTAGCGCATTAAAGGTAGTTCTGGATGTGGCAGAATTTATTTCCTGCGGCGAGAAATTGATAATTCTGCTTGAAACCGAAAGTTAATGACTGTCAAGGTGTCCACAAAAGCGACGTCTGTGATTCGTTGGACCAGAGTAGTTTTGAAGGAAATGCATAGTAGATTCACGGTTACTTCCAAGTTTTCTGAAGCGCCCTGATTAAGTTCTACTTCCAGGATATTACTCCGCTTCATGCAAATAAAGCTTACCCAGGTCTTAGAAGATTACACCAGCGGGACAACGCACCGCATTTGTGCGTCTCAGTGTACTAAACTGATGGATCAGAACAATTTATTATTAGGCATTGCCAACACAGATATTTTCTCTCTGTTTTTATTCATATCAATTATTAATTAAATATTACCACTTAGAGATAAAATATAAGTAAAATGCAGTTTAACCAAAAATAAGGCACTTTTATGTTAACACAAATATAAAACGCCTGTAATACATAAAATATTTAGGAAACAACCAAACGAGTTTCACATGGGGTGTTTCTTCAAAGGTTTGATTCAAAAACTTAGTAGAAACCGAGAATAGTCTATAGCAATTGTTTGTTACCGATGCTACATGTTAGTAAAGGCTGTTCACGTTAAAGTGATCACTTTTGAATTCAACTTTAGAAATAGTCACGGCCCCTGCCTGTACATATATTTTAACAGGCGCACTGAGTGACATGCGCCCAGTATAGTTGGTAAAGAAGGGTGTTTGGTAAACATTTGTGTTAATTTAAATTATTTCTTTCACTTTCTTTTTTTTTTATGCATCGAAGTGTAAAAATTAACAGATTTGTAAGCTACTTATTTATCTAATAATATCACAGTTTCACTTGACCGACGCATGAATAAAGTGACGAGGCCCATGCCAATGTTAATTTTACAATTGGTGGAAGATTACACAACGTGCATACAAGTAGATCTTAATTAGGGGTTTAGAAAGTGATCATTTTACCGTGAACAGCCTTTAATAGGCCTAGGTAGGTAGGGTTTAAAGCCTCGTCGACAGAGCGATCATTAGAAAAGGATCAAGGTTTTCGTAACAGGAATGGGGAGGGAATCGGCCATGACGTGTAGTCTGGAACCATCCCAGCGTTTGCCTGGAGTGATTTCAGGAATCCATGGGAAACCGGAATCAGTGTGGATGGACCGGGGTTCGAACCCAGCTATTCCCGAACGCGAGTTCGAAGGTCAACCACTGCGCCACCTCGCTCGTTGCACTCAGGCGTATCCTAAATAGCTGCAAGGGGGCCGCGGTGGCACAAGAGCTAGAGATCTAGACTTCTACCAAGGCGAACCGGATTCTATTCCCGGCGGGGGGCGCTCCTGGATTTACGCGCTTGGGAATCGTGCCTGACTATGCCGCTGGTCTGCGGGTTTTTTCTGGGATCTCCATTTCCTCGTGTTCTCGCATTCTGGCGCTGCTCTATACTCGTGTTGCTTCACCCTCATCGGCTCTCAAGACCCCGATGATGAGAGCAACTCAAGTCTCTCCACTCTAATTAATAGTTTGCTCCTTGTTCACGGCTACCCGAGCCGTTTTGAAACTGCATGCCAAGAACGACCTGAAAATTATATTGTCTCGAAGGGGATTTCAAACCTGAATCACCAACCGCTCGAGCGGAACGAGCTCAAGGATAACGACGAGCTATCATCATTTATTTTGCCTGAGAGTTCACGCAATTTTATCGGCCCTTGTGGGCTGGATATAGTCAGGAGCGCGTATGCGGGATGCTTAAACGGCCTCCTCAAAAGCCGTTTTATCAACGCAGCCAAGTTTAATAACGCAAATCATCACATTCGTATTTTACTGTTACGATTCTGGCCCGGATATTAAATGCCACCTGCCTCACCCGGGGGACAACTATGTCATTGCAGCGTGAATAATAGTTATAGTATGATGAGCTGTAGATGAAGCAGCGGCAGGATGAAGATGGTGGAAAGGGGAGTACGCTGAGAAAACACTGGAATCGAGTGGCTAGCGAATAACTTGTAGGGCAACCGAAAAAAAATGAGGGAGGAAATATTGTGTATTGTTGAGAGGCTATGGTCGTTGGGGCATCGTGGTATTGAGCGCCGTTGAGGGTGAAGTGAGGTGAAAATGGATCAGCAGTGGAATGTAAGGTCGGGTGGAAAACGGGAATGCCCCGAGAAAACACTCCGGCAAACGGCATCGTCCTCGTGACCTTCGCCGGGAATTGAATCCGGATTGCTTCGGTGGAAGGCGATTAGTCTACGACACCACCGCGACCCTTTGGTCCTCTTAGGAGTAAGGGGTTTTCATCATCCAGCTACGCACGATACCAGAGAAAACGCACCAACCACCCACTGTCAGCTCGCACGCACGTGCAATTAGTTGGAGAGAGAGTGGGAGGCCGGGAGGGCAGCCGCTTCAATTACGGCGCGGGACCAGTTTCATATTCCTTGAGTGAACTTCCATAACGTCCCACGCCGCCTGAAACAAACTCTATTAATACTGCAAAGTTTGAGGGCTCGTAATTAGGCGGGCAAAAGGATTAGGTTGGGGGGGGGGGTGGAGGAAAAGATGAGGTTGGAAGGGTAGACGAAGAGGACGTGAAACGACTCGACGCCATCCCGCGTGCAACGGAAAGGTTTTTCCGCGGCAGCCCGGCGTCGCGAAGGCGCCACGTCTTATATTTGCATTCCTTTTTTTTTTTTTTTCTCTCTCTCTCTCTCTCTGTGTGATTCGGCGTGTGGAGAGGAACATCTGTACGAGTGTCGCCCGCGAGGGACACGTCGCGCGATATATTCGGGCGTGATTAAAAGCTGGACGCGGGCCCGAGTCGCCGCGAACGGGGAGTTCTGGCGAGCTGTCTTCACGATCGTCGATCTTCTCTGCAACCAGCTGCGATCACGTGAGCCACGATCTGAAGGGCGTGGCCGTGTCTGGATTCACCGCTTTGGCGCCCTCGTCCACTTACCCTCGCGCCCTTCGAGAGGTATAAGCCCCCTTGTTCCCTTTCCGTGGAGAAGCGCGCGTCTCCGAATTCGGACGCGCCCTTGTTCGATCGTGTCTCGATTACCGATCGATCGATGTGCGAGAGTTTCTGTTGTTCGCACGGGAAGCCGAGACGGGAGTTCCGCGTGTTTTGTTTACGTTTTCATCTGCAAGCAACATGTGTAGAGAGGACGTTGTTTTTAATGCGCGAGGAATTTTGATGAGAAGGCTAAACGCTTCATTTTAGTTTGTGATTGCGCTATTAGCGTTCGTCGCCCATCTTTAAGGCGCGAAGATAAACAGCAACGAACAGGCCATCGCCTCCTCTAAGCGCAAGGCTCTAAACTGGCGTGCAGTGTTCTAGTCTCGCACTACGCGTGTAGCTATGACACTCAGCGGTGACCCTATTATTTTATTGATGGAAAGTCTGTAAGATGGTTCAAATCAGGGCGCATGAGTAGTTTTGTATTATGAAATACAACGCTTTAAAAAAACCAGTTTTTAGCAATTTTGGAATACTTAGGAATGGCATTCCTAATGTGCGTCACGTCTTGAAAGCACTCAATACTCGTCTGAAGTGTGCGTTATTTTCTTAGATTAGCACATTGGACGCATATTTAAGTGTTCCGTTGGAAAACGAGTATTAAAAACACACTGCAGCGCAATTCAAGCACTATAGTAGATTATGTTCGTGGAAATCATCACTGTACACTGGTGCGCAATTCAAGCACTATACGTAGATTATGTTCGTGGAAATCATCACTGTACACTGGTGCGCAATTCAAGCACTATACGTAGATTATGTTCGTGGAAATCATCACTGTACACTGCAGCGCAATTCAAGCACTATACGTAGATTATGTTCGTGGAAATCATCACTGTACACTGCAGCGCAATTCAAGCACTATACGTAGATTATGTTCGTGGAAATCATCACTGTACACTGCAGCGCAATTCAAGCACTATGCGTAGATTATGTTCGTGGAAATCATCACTGTACACTGGTGCGCAATTCAAGCACTATACGTAGATTATGTTCGTGGAAATCATCACTGTACACTGGTGCGCAATTCAAGCACTATACGTAGATTATGTTCGTGGAAATCATCACTGTACACTGGTGCGCAATTCAAGCACTATACGTAGATTATGTTCGTGGAAATCATCACTGTACACTGCAGCGCAATTCAAGCACTATACGTAGATTATGTTCGTGGGAATCATCACTGTACACTGCAGCGCAATTCAAGCACTATACGTAGATTATGTTCGTGGAAATCATCACTGTACACTGCAGCGCAATTCAAGCACTATACGTAGATTATGTTCGTGGAAATCATCACTGTACACTGCAGCGCAATTCAAGCACTATACGTAGATTATGTTCGTGGAAATCATCACTGTACACTGGTGTAGCTGGTTTTCTCGTAAGTTCGAAAGTACCTTAAAATGAAATTAATATTATTGCTATATTAAACGTTCTCCGTTTTGTAAGGGGGGGGGGGGGTAATTTAGACGTAGGATGTTGCAACTGAAGTAATAAACAAGAATGCAGTAGTACTTTCCAGTGTACAGTTTACAGTAACCAACATCTTAAGGGGGAAGTATCCTTGTCATCTTGGATAAACGTACTTCATAACTTAATTTTCGGAGTCAATATTTCAATATTTATAAAACCATCTAGTAAAGGCACAGGGGGTATCTTAACAGTTATTTCAAAATGTAACTTATTTTACTTACATGATTAGTTTCACGTGTGTAACTGTAATTTAATATTAGCTAATTATTTAATAATGTCAATCCCACATTAGGAAATACAGGTATAGCTGGAACCGTATAAATTTAAAAAAAAATTCACTAATAATCCTGGGGCCGCGGGGGCCTAGCGGTTGGTCCATTCGCCTCCCACCAACCGGGTTCAATCCCCGGCCGGGTCGCCGGATTTTCGCATGTGGATGCAGCTGGTTTTCTCGGGGATCTCCCGTTTCCCCCGCCCTTTCATTCCGGTCATCTGTAATAGCCCGTGTTGACTTTTTTTTTTAATGGAAATAACATAAAATTTTTGCGTTTGCGAGGCTTTCGAACCGTGCAGATATGATGTTAAAGGTTAGTGGCTAATTATATTATTTAGGAATGTTAAATAATGCGTTGTAATAAAATAAATTAATGAAATTCACTTGGCCACTCTCAATAAAGAAAATTCCGACACACAAAAATGTGTGTTGTCAATTGTGCAACAGAATGGCAACCTTGCCTCTGTAACTGCGCCGAGAGAAAGCTGATGTAAAAGCATAAACTACACTAAAAGTTATTCACGATAAAGTTAGCACTGTTTTAAATCAACCTTATGAAAATATCACTGCTCTTACCTACATATATTTTAACGGGCGCACTGAATGACGTGCGTCCAGTAAAGTTGGTAGCGATGGAGGGAAAGTAGTTCCCTATCTTAACGTCAAATAAAAAAGTGTTACGTAACCATTTGTGACAACTTAAATAATATCTTTCACTTCCTGTTATTTTTAATACATTGAAGTGTAAAAATGAGCAGATTTTTTAAAATATTTACTCGTCTAATAATTTTACAGTGTCACTTGACGGGCGCATGAATAGAGTGGCGAGGCCCGTGGCAATGTTAATGTTGAGTAGGACGGATGAATACACAATGTGCATACAAGTAGATCTTAATCAGGGCTTTCAAAAGTGCTCAATTTACAGCGAACAGCCTATACACGTAGGCCACGCTATTTTTGGTTGAAAGAAACGAACCTAGAGAGTATCCCCTCCTGGGTTGAGTCCGCTGCAGCGAGCCCTTTTTGGGGGGGGGGGGGGGCGCTTCGCCGGCGTGGAAGAAAGCGAAGGAGAGGAATAGGTGGGGGGGGGGGGATGTGTACCTCTGCTCCAAGCCAGTACCGGGAGGTATCAAGTGTCCGTACCAGTCCCGGTAGGTTCGAAGTCTCGCACCCGGTGCAGTTTCGTCCTCCCAGGGGTCTGCCCCTGCCAGGTGTAGGTTACCTCGTCTCCGCCCGTAACTTCGGCCTGCGCGTCGACCTACGTCGCTCGCGACTGTCGGAGGGAATGCCGCTCAACTCGGCCGGTTAACCTGTTGCATAGACGGCGTCTCAACTCGCGCATTTGACACCGCGGCAGTAGACAGGCGTGTTAGCGAGGCAGGCTGGGGAAATTCGAGAACAGGTATCTTATCTGAAGGCTGTTCACGATAAAGTAAGCACTTTCGAAATCAACCTTAGAGAAAAATCATCTGGTCCTACCTGCGTATATTTCAACGGACACACTCCGTGACATGCGCCCAGTAAAGTTGGTAACGTTGGAGGGAAAGTAGTTCCGTATATAAAAGTCGAATAAAAAGTGTTAGCCAACCATTCGTAATAACTTAAATTATTTCTTTCGCTTTCTGTTTTTTTTTTACGCAGCGAAGTGCAAAAATGAGCACATTAGTAAAATATTTGCTTTTCTAATAATTTCACGGTTTCTCTCGACCGACGCGTGAATAAAGTGATGAGGCGCACGTCAGTGCTAATTTTACATAAGGCGGAAAAATACACAACGGGCATACAAGCACATCTTAAACAGCTCTATCAAAAGTGCTTATTTTGCCGCGGACATCCTATATAAGCCATTCGCAGTTACTTCACATTCTTCTGAAGCCCTGCTTATTTTATACTTTCGTAATATTCCTCCGCCTCATGCAAACCGAGTCTAGAAAAATTACACCAAAGGGACAGCGCACCGCATTCGTGCGCACTCAGTGTAATACAATTTTGCGTAAGAACTATTTCTTACTAGGCATTACCAAAATACTTATCCCCCTCCCCTGATTTTATTAATATCAATTATAAAGTAAATACTGTAATTTATGGATAAAATATAAGTAAAAGTTAAATTTAACCAAAAATAAGGTAGTTCTATGATAAGAGTGGGATAACCCCCGCATTTTTTTGTGAAATAGTTGTTTGCGCGCATACGAAGGCAGAGGTATATCCTGGAAGTAGAGCTCTAGCAGGGCTTCAGAAAATTTGGAAGTAACCGTGAATGGACTATAACTGAGTGTATAGGCTATTAGCGGTAAAGTGAGCATTTTTTTAAGGCTCTTCTGAATTTTTCGTTTTAGTACATTTTTATCTTTCTTCCACTTGTATAAAAATTGCCACGTGACTAATAAACACAGTGTATATATTTCACCAATCTCCAAAGTTAACGTCTGAGGCTGCCATATGACATATTTATTAGTGGTTAATGCTTTTTGGAAGGCCCTTAAAAAGTGCTCACTTTACCGTGAATAGCCTATGGCAGTGGTAGGTACTAATTTTGTTTATTCGATGGACGTAGAATATTGTTGTTAATGAATGCTGGAAAGTAGTTTCATACCGTAACGTCGAATAAAAAGTGTCAGGCAATCATTTGTGCTAACTTAAATTATTTCTTTTGCTTTCTGGTTTTTTTTTTTTTTTTTTTGTACGTAGAAGTTTTGTAACATATTTACTTTCTCAGTAATTCCACAGTTTCACCTGATCGACGCATGAACAAAGTGACGAGGCCCACGACGATGCTAATTTTACATAATGGCGGAAAAAAATACACAAAGTGCAAACAAGTAGATCTTAAGCAGGGCTTTCAGAAGTGCTCATTTCACCGCGAAGAGCCTGTAACGCGTAGGAGCTCTCCTTACAGATTTCTAGTCCGTCCGGAAAAAAAGCCGGCCGTCTTCAGAAGAGACCTCCCCAAGGGTAGTTTATTCGCATCACGCGAGGAAGAGGGAGGGTATACGCCGTATCGGCGGCTGCTCTAAGTGGTCTTGTGTTGACATAGGCGCCACACCATTAGCGTCCTCCCCGCCAGGGGTGGACGAAAGCCCGCGAGACGTGGGGCAGGACCGCCGCAGCACGGCAGAGATACGTGGTCTATAGTCCATTCACGAGCTACTCCCAAGTTTTCCGAAGCCTTGCTTGCAACGCATCGCATTCGTGCGCACTCAGTTTAATATAATTTTTGCACGAGAACCATACCACTCATTACCAACAAACGTATCCCCCCCCCCCACCAGTTTCGATTAATGTTAATTATAAGTGCAATTTTATAACTTATAGATAAAATATAGGTAAAACTACAATTCACAAACAATTGGATATTTTTATTCTAACTAGGTATAAAAAAACTTTTGACACATGACACATAGTATTGAGGAAATAACCGGACACGACTAACAAGGAGTGATTTTCCAATGGTTTGATTGAAAAAGTGTGACCATATTCTTGGTTTCTTCGTACTTTTTGAATCAAACAGTGTGAAAGAACATTTCGCGTATGACGTGTTTCGTTGTTTCCTAAGTACGCTACTTATCACAAGCGTTTTACGCTTCTGTTAACATAACAGTATCTTATTTTAGGATTTATTTAAAATTTTATTAATTTTTTTCTGTATAGTACACTACGTCATGTATAATTAATACGAATGTAAGCGGTGAGAAGATAGGTGTGTTGGTAAGATTTAATAAGTAGAGAGCTGAAAAATTCGCGAGTTCAGTGACCTACAGGCTAGACTCCACAGTCTTATGTACAAATATGCCGATATCATCTGCGCATTGGTTGTCTGCTGGCACAGTGGAAGGCGACTATTGGGCCAGCTGTCTCCGGGTGGTGTCAAACACCGCGTGGACCAGTGACTAAAGTTATCTACACACACATGTTTTGAATTCTAGCTTGTCCCAAAAGGAATCCGCGAATTCTTCAGGTCTCTACTGATGAGAAATAGTTCTTATGCAGAATATTGTTAGAATGAGCGCGCACGAATGCGGTGTGTAGGCCCTCCGGTTCAATTCTCTAGACTTTGTTAAGTTTTGTTTGCATGAGGCGGTGGAATATATATATTGTTCAGTAGAAATGTGGCAAGGTTTCAGAAAAGTTTGAAGTAACCGCGAATGGACTATGTACAGACTCTTGAGAAAAAATTATCCTGAAGCGACTTCATTGTTGGTCTGTGATATCAGTGCCTCAGCAGACATTGTGCCAGTCAGCTGCCTATGCAATTCAGACTCGATGTCAGGATGAACGAAGTCCTGGGCGAGAAACGTTTATTTTGCAGCTAACCGCGAGTTTTTATTTATTTATTTATTTATTGTGTTGTGATCCCCGTGACCGAGGCTGTAAAACTTTTTTGTGCCAATGCCCAATATTGAGTTCGTTGTACAGGAATAGGATAATCAGAACTATGCACAGAATACCGCAGCGTCATGTGTTTAGCGTGTGGTTTGAGGGTCTTCGTTTTGAGACTCCTTATAAGGTTCATATACAATTGCTGCCGTCAGCATCTGACACAAAACGCGATGTTTACAGGTCCCGGCCCGAGTTGCAAGATAGTGTTATCGGCATACAAGAAGTGTCTACAGTTCCTGACAAAAAATAATCTGGTTGCAGCTCCAAAAAATTACATGCATTATTTTTGTATGAATTAAAATAAAATGACGGCTTCCGGCCACGTGGATAGGGTTTCAAGATGTGCGTACCGTTTCTGGATGAAAATTGGAGTAATTTAGTTTGTAGTTCAGCACTAGGTTAGCCTTGACGTAAAGTTGAGGGTATTACAATACCAAATAACGTTTTTTTCTCTCTCTCTCTCTCTCTCTCTCTCTCTCTCTCTCTCTCTCTCTCTCTCTCTCTCTCTCTCTTCAACTTACTGCATTTCGTCAATGTGGTGCATTTAATGTTCTGGATGCCCCACGAACATGGCGTTTTGATTATTCCCATACACCACCTCCTTCATATTGTGTGCCAACTCTGGGAAAGATACGTGTATTCTTACCGGGAATTTTTAAAATTCATATCTACGAGTGTATTTATTCATAATCCAAACCCACCCTGTTGGGGCCCACCTACACTTGGCTTGCTGTCTCCTTGGATCTAACGGTATCTCCTTACCAACTTAAACGACGTCACATTGACGCATTCAGAATTACGGACTGCTATGAGGACTCTGAAATACAAGCTGGCCGTTATTTCTTTGTTCTGGTTATTTTCATAATTTTTTTTTACACTTAATGGATTTTCATATGTTGCAAATAATAATTTTAACTTAATTCAATGACTATAATGTCTATATTATATATAAAGTTTTTCCGACGTTATGTAAGACGTGGCTTAGTACAGCCCACGTAATTTATTAGTAGAGTAGGCGCTGACGCGTATAATCAATTTTAATCTGTATGATTCCTACCGTCGTATTATGTCTTGGCATTTGCACACAAAAAAGTATTAAAAACTGGAATATTATGTTATTTTACAACAGCGTTTGGGATAGAAGTTCAAAGTGTATGAATGTTTCTCTCTTAGGACACAGTATTTCTTAAGGGACCCGCCTACCCTTTTCAAGAAACTATTAAACGTGCGTCCAATGTGTTGGTCTTAGAAAAGATTACACACTTCAGACGAGGTCTGGCGAGTGCTTTCAAGACGCCACGCGTATTACAAACATCATTTCAGAACACTCCAGCATTTCAGAACACTCCAGCATTTCAGAACACTCCAGCATTGCTAGAAACAGATTTTTCAAAGATCTGTATCTCAAAATATACGCTTCACACACATTCAAAAATATTCAAGGGCCCTACATTTAACTTTTGTAAAGGCTGTTCACGATGAAGTGAGTTCTTTAGAAATGAACCTTAGAAAAATGTCACTGCCCCTGCATGCATATATTTTAATGGGCGCACTGAGTGACATTCGCCCAGTAAAGTTGGTAACGCGATGGATGGAAAGTGGTTCCATATCTTAACGTGGAATAAATTGTGTTAGGTAAACATTTGTTACAAGTTAAGATTATTTCTTTCGCTTTCTGTTTTTTTTAATGCATCGATGTGTAAAAACGAGCAGATTTGTAAAGTATTTACTTTCTTAACAATTCCACAGTGCCAGTAGTAGATGTATAGTATGTATAATACGGGAGAGACCGTAGCGCACTTTTTCATCGAAAAATCAAGCAATTTAAGCTTAAAATCAAGCAAAGTTTCCAATATGTCACAAAATGGCCGCACAGGATTTTTAAACTATAAAAACAAGCAATTTTAGTCGAAAATCAAGCAATTTTTTTGAGTATTGGAAGTGTCAAAGTTAATATGAAACCTGTGCCTTCTTTTAATTTGAGCTTGTTAAAAAAATTATCTATACCCAAATATCTTAATTGATCACTGGGTATGTCGAAAGTTCAGCTTTTAATCTTGATTTATAAGTAAAAATATATATTTATAATTAATAAATTATTTTAATTCCCCATCCTAATTTTCTTCTGTAAACATAGTTGAGGCAACAGCAGCAGAAGCAATTTTTATTCCTATTGGAGTATCTTTATTTAACATTATTTATTTTGCTTTCTTTTGTAAAATTGTAGCAGCATTATGTCTACATTCTGTATCTTTATGATATCTATAAGCAATATCGTGATGTTTGCATGCTTCATCTAATTTATTTATGCCTGTGTCTCCTCTTTCTAGTCTTTCGTTTAATTTTGTAAATAGCCCACAATAATTATAACATGGCAAATGCATTTCGGGTAAATCTAAATTATTTAATGCCCAATTTATTATTCCTTTCCATTGATATTCAAAATTCCAAAATGATTCTGGAATTACATCTAAAATTCTTATTAGATATGGAATTCCTTTTGGATTATTAATAACAAAATCAGAAAATTAATTGTTCAACATATTCATTATGTTTACTTTTTCGGTGTAATAATTCTTATTTCCAGCATTTTCTTCACCATGAATAACTATTAATCTATGAACCAATTTCTAACATCGTCCATCCAAACATATTCTTTCGGTAAATTATTGTATTTTGTTTATACCTTCTCTTCTTTGAGAAATCATTATTTCTAGTGTCTTTGGTGTTGTTCTTCAATGCGTTTCTTTTATATAGTTATCATAAATTGGTTTCATTATATTTTTGTATTTCCAACTTCTCTTAGAGTTTTTTTCTTTCGTGAATTATATTCTTGAAATGCAGCATTGGTCTCTAAAACAATTTTCGTGTAGGTTTCGTAGTCATTGACAGTGAAATTGTACTCAAGAACTTCTTTTTCATATGTTAACGAATTAGAAAGTCCTTGTGTTAATTCATATTCTTTATTTATAACAGATATTTTATCGTCGTCTATATTTACTTGTGTATTACCGATGTAAAAATGTTGTACTTCTGCACGTAAACCATATTGAGTACCAATAACATTTATTCTTTTTGAAATTTCTTTACGGAGATTTATAGTAGATTCAGACGCTGCATGTGGTAAATTTTTCAATGGTACAATTCCCATTTGCTCTTCCAAATGAGGAGATTTGAGTATAATTCTCTTTCAAACGATGTTTCTTCTGGTGTTGATGGATAATCTAAATTTTTTACTGCTACTGGAACTAATGTTGTTATTAAATTTTTGTCTTCGTCAATTACTTTTTCTACTTTTTTTTTACCGATATTTCGTAATTCGTTGATTAATTATTGCTCTTTCTTCTTATTTTTTTCATTTTCTTCATGGCACTGTTTATTTCAATGAGTAATTTAACTCGAGAAACTCTGATTCCGTCATTTATATATATATTTTTCTTATAAATGTGTTATAAAAATTATTGAGAGTTTCGAGAGACAAACTTTTCCCCCAACTGATCCAACTAGGGGGAATTTTAATGTTTACAATAATATAATTTAATATTCCTATTGGTGATGGGTTTTCTTTTCCAAATTGTGCTTATGTTTATGAGCAATTTAGTTTACTAAGGAGAGATAAGGTTGGAGATGAGGCAAAATATGATAAATTAGATAATATTGATGTTTGTTCGAACTTTTTTCGTTTTCAGTTTTCTAGAGTAGAAATTTCAAAACATGGAAATATTATTGAAGCTGTTTATAATCCAGGTATAACATCAACAATGATGAATGCTTTATTAAGATCACCAAGTGAACAAAATTATTTAGAATTTACTGGTGTTGATAATCTATATGGAGATAAATCTGTTTCTAGTTATATACAATATTAAGTTAAAACTGTTTCTTGTGATAAAACAAATGAATTAATGTATACGCTGAGATATTTGTTTGGTTTTATTCGTGATAACAATAAGATTTATTGGAAAGGTGGTTATAAAATTACTTTTTTTCGTAATTCTTCTGATAACAACTATTTATTTATTTATGAAACGTTAGATAAAGATGTTAAAGTTACGAAACATCGTCCTGATACTGGTAAAATTGTTATTCAAAAATGATAAATTATGTGGCATATTGTTGAATATGAATCTGCAGCCATCGCAATTGAAGAAAAATTTTAAAAAGATTAAAAAATTCCTATTAGATTTGATCATTGGCAATTGTTGGAAAAATAAGTTCCTGCTGGTTCAACTGTTTTTAACTTTGATATAAAAGATCAGTTTAATAATTCCAAATGGACAGATCGCCCCGAACATGCTTGACAGTGACCAAGCCAGGATGGCGGGAAGGTGGTATCGGGGGGAACCCCCCCCCCCCCCCGGTACACGAGATGAAAATAAAATATGCGAAAATAACATTTGAAATAATTAAAACTCTAATTTTCTTTAAATATAAGAAATATGTGATCCCTTTAACAAGAAGGATGTTTAAATCATCTTGTTATTCCATTGATTTTAAATAGTTTTTTAATTAAACATAAGTAAACTGATCTATTTGATTTATTCATGTATGAGAAATTTGTATTCTTCCTTGAACACGAAGGAGGCTTATAGCATTATATATTAGCCTATTGGCTGTAAATATATTTTTTTAAACAAATTATTTTTAATATAACAGCCTTCGTACTTTTTTTTTTTTCCCAGAAATGTAAATGTGAAATCCTTCCCCGAAGTAAATTCCTGGCTACGCCCCTGCACCAAGCAAGGGTTTCCCACAGCCCGCTGTTTCACAGACACCCCCGACTGTGACGTCAGATATGATGCCGTGCTTGTCGACCGCGGAGGAATCGGAAGACCGCTTCTTCTGGTTAATATAGTAGGTTGTCTGATGTCTCCTGGTACACCCATCTGCATAAAACTGGGGACTTAAAAAAGGAAGAGTTAAAACTATCTAGATGGTAATGATTTCTCAGATCATTTTGTGTGATTATTTTTGACGTTTTTACTTTACACCGGGAGGGTGACTGGGGTGCGGCTTACATGAATAACCAACTTTAACTTGTGACTTTGGCCACCAAGGTCACATCCTATCTGGTGATACCCTAGGGGGGAGCTCGTTGCGATTCCTGTGCCTAGAATATGGAAACATTTCTACAGAGGATACACTAGTATCAAGGTCACATCCTATCTGGTGATACCCTAGGGGGGAGCTCGTTGCGATTCCTGTGCCTAGAATATGGAAACATTTCTACAGAGGATACACTAGTATCAAGGTCACATCCTATCTGGTGATACCCTAGGGGGGAGCTCGTTGCGATTCCTGTGCCTAGAATATGGAAACATTTCTACAGAGGATACACTAGTATAAGGCTATTCACTGTAAAATGAGCACTTTTGAAAGCCTTGCCTAAGATCTACTTGTATGCACGTTGTGTATTCTTCCGATTTATCTAAGATTAACGTTGTCATGGGCCTCAACACTTAATTAATGCTTCCGTCAAGTGAAACTGAATTGATTATAAAAGTAAATATTTAACAAATCTGCAAATTTTTACACTTAAATGCATTAAAAAAATTAACAGAAAGCGAAAGAAATAATTTAAGTTGTGCCTAATGGTTGCTTAACGCTTTTTATTCGACGTTAAGGTACGGAACTACGTTCCATCCATCATTACCAACTTTACTGGGCGCATGTCACTCAGGGTGCCCGTTAAAATATATGCAGATAGGGGCAGTGACTTTTTTTCCTAGGTTGATTTTAAAAGAGCTCACTTTTACGTGAACAGCCTTTAGCAATCTCAATCTCATTTATAATCTATTCGCGGTTTCTTCACATTTTTTTGAATCAAACCTTTGAAAAATTACCTTGTGAATGACGTGTTCGGCAGTTTCCCAAATACACTGTGTATCACCAGCGTTTTATACTTGTGTTAACATAAAATTATTTCATTTTTGATTAAATATAACTTTTACTTACACATTATCTATAAATTATAATGTTTTATTCGTAACTAATGTGCATTATAACAGGGAGTAAATAAGTGCGTTGGTAACGCTTAGTAGGAAATTGTTTTTATGCAAAATATTATGAAACTAAGTTCCCACTAATGCGGAGTGTTGTACGCTTGGTGTAATTTTATAGACCTAGGCCGTGTCCGAAATGACGAATTCGATATTTTGTAATTTGTCAATTCGTAAGTTTCAATTCGGACGTTGTCGACAGTCACTTGTTTAGCACTCGCGGCAACACATTTTTACATTAAAAAGTTACATTAAAAAAAAATTTAAATCGAATGCTTAAAACGGACGTAATATTTCTGCAAACGTCACTGGAATACTGCGAATATGTTAATAAATAATAAAATATGCAATAGTGACTTAAAAAAATAGTTTTGAAATATATAAACAAAGCACAACACTTACTGGGTTTTTTTTAAACATGCCTATTGTATTTTATGAAGGTTTATTTGTTTTAAAAAGAGTTTTATTTACGCATCGCGTATGTGTTTTGAATGTCAAAACCAACATGCCGCTGATTTTGTCATTTTGTATTTTCGCTAACATTCGCTAGATACAAAATATGAAATACTGTATTACTAAACACGTCACCAATTTTGTATACAAAATCGGGTCACGTGATCTTTTTGTCAACAAAATCTTCCATTTCGGACATGGCCCTGGTTATGTTTTGTTTGCATGAGGCGGAGGAATATCCTAGAAGTAGAACTTCGAAAAAGTTGGAAGAAATCATGGTGGACTTTCAGATGTTGAAGGTGTGGATGCTAAGGAACGGGACTGGTGAGAAAAGTATGGTCTATTGTCTAAATATTTCAAAGCCTCTTTTCAATCTCTTCAACATACTTCCCTCCCCTATATGCTGGTTTGCCGTCTTTTTTATTTATCACCTCTTCAGGAGACTGAAAATGTGATACTTTTCACTTCAGGGAACGGGTGTAAGTTGATACGGTGCCATATCTGGCGATTGAGAAGTTTGTTCAAACACAGCGATGCGTTTTTCTGTTTTAAAATAAAGCTTCGCAGAGAGGCTTTACAAGCAGGCGTTTCGTCCTACTGTCTCTCTCATATAAGATGGCAAGATTTTGACAGTCAGTGAGTGGCAACATGACGTATAAGAAACAAACAAAGTGCCGTTTACAAAATCGTGTATCATCTGATGCACGAACGAACAAAAGTTAATATTAAGTTGGCTATTCCGAGGGCACTGTAGACGCACATCAGACAAGTGTAAAATACGCGATAACAAAGAGTTCCTAGATTAATTAATATATTTTATTTTACGTGGTCACAAAACAGCGGTTGTAAGTGTTACAAACTAATCTTCGTGCTAAAATAGTACTATATAGGAGTTCAAAATGAAATGCCCAATAAGACGATTCAGAGCCGGATGAAACGTGACTTCAAACCTTAGATCTGTTCATGTCGTATTCCCACTGCCCATCCATGCTTTCCATATGTGCTTGATATTGATTCCAAAAGCCTACAGAAATATTGCATGGTAATATTGAATTATTTCTTCAAATAATTTGACGAAATATATTTCAAATTCGTGTCGTTTCGAGACAGTAATATGGTAAAAGTCAAGTTTTAAAAAGCAGAATCTAGAGGCGGTGAACCTGCTGCTATCTGTGGCTCACACACGTAACCATGTCGTGCGCGCCATCCGTGAGTTCTTTCTCGAACCTAACCAGCTATAACGCTCAAATGAATATGTTTCGTATGTAGAATAACAAATTTACAAACAGATACCAATAGTTTTATTTTTCCGCGAGCTCTGCATAATTTTTAAAGCAGCATATATTTCACGTACAGCTATTTTGATTACTATTAATTATTATTGGGCCAGTAATTGCCCGTCTGTGTCCTAAACACGCCATATTATTTTTCCCGAAACCCATTTCCTTGTTTTCGTGTAGCATCCAACTGACACATCAGCTGATGGCGAAAGGATACATAAACTAAAGTAAATATTAGTTGAACTGTCAAAATCTTGCCATCTTATATGAGACAGACAGTAATTGTAGGATCCCGAGACTTGATATTCCAAAAATCGATTCTTTTCTTTCTTGTTCGTTCTCTCACCTTGATACTCACGACGCTTTAGGCAGCGATCGAACTGCAGCTTGGTCACTTATTTAAAGCTTAGTATAATTCACCTCCCTTCCCCTCCCCTCCCCCCTCAAATAATGCACAACCTCGTAGCACCCAAAATTTTGTATTATGATATCTTGTGCTATTCTACAGAAAGAAAACACTTTGTTTTGGTTGCGATCGTATGTTCGGGGTGTTTTATCCAACTTTATTTTCAATTACAGACATTTGTAAATTGTGCTCCATCCTCAAAAGCGGTGTCCTTTTTCTGATTGACGATGACGTTCCAGTTTACAATTTTCATGAGTGGAAAATGGGAAGGATTATGATTGAGCAAATTTGCCGAAGAAATCAGCGATGAGACATTTTAGACATCTGGAAATAAGCAAGAAATACTACAGTTGGACAGCGGTGAATTGATTTGTTTTGAACTGAACATTGGGAAAAATATAAATTTTTGCCCTTAACTGCGTATAGCACATTTACAGTAATGTTGAGAATAAACCATTGAAGGTACGTAGTTCTCTGTGCTAACTGGTGAATTTTAATTTCGTTAACATTACGGTAAAAATGTATATATATATATATATATATATATATATATATAATATATCAAGGGACAATAAAATGGTTAGAACCGATATATATATATATATCGGTTCTAACCATTTTATTGTCCCTTGATCGACATTCCGTCATGTTAGTTTTCCCATGATGTGAATGCGTACACAATGAGGAGAGAGAATAAATTAATCAAGGTTATCGAAAGTTTTCAATAAATTGTGCTAAATGACACGCACTTCATGTCTCGGGGACTTAACACAGCCCTTTCCTTTCGGGAACGCTGATCAGGGCGAGTTCAGAGCCTCTTCTGTTACAAGGGAGCCAGGCTGTTTTCTCGGCAGTTAAAACTGCTGCAACGTGAAGCTGTTTTTGAACTTTTTTTTTTTTCTTTGCTCCTGCTGCTTGTGTTCGTGTGTGCCGTCATGCGCTTTGCTCTGTTTGCCGTGTACGCCCACTGCCAAATCAACACTTGAAGGAGCTTTCCATAACCTAGGCTTGTTTGCTGGTAAAGTTTGTTATTTCAGCTGGTATACTTAGGAGATGTACACGATTAAAAACTTAACCATTACGACGAAAACCGGTGGAAATATAATAATAATAATAATAATAACTCAGTCACCTTGCTTCAAACCAAAGCGTTCGCATTTTATTCCGTATTGCTTAATGCTCAAATTTCACTGAAGAAAAATCCGGAAACTATAAATGTCACTTCCCCAAATCTGACGTTTAACTAATCACAGAGAAGTGTATGCCTATTTATAAATTAACACGTGTTTATATTATAATCTAGATTTTTTGAATGACGAACTTTAATATGTAGCCGCTAACTAATTACAATTTTGTTTAAAATGTTGCTAAAAAAAAAATCAGCTAAACAACCATTTACTTCATCTTTGTTTTAAAATAACGTACCTGGAAGAACTGTTTCTATTGGCTTTATTCACTTAATCAGTAAGAGGTCTGTTTTTCTAGTTCACACACGATTTCGATTGGTTTTATTTTCCGTATCCCCTAAAACCAGCTGTTACCAACTATGGGAAGCGCACACCACAAAACAGATATATCACACAGACATATAATTTTCTTCTCAGCTTTACTACGTCCTGTTATGATTATCACACAAAGAAAATTTTGCATGTATGTAATATTACACATACCGGTATTTGTAGTACAGGAGTAAGTAATTATTACTTAATGTGGCGGAAGATGTCGTGGTATAGTCTATTCACAGTTACTTCGCACTTTTTAAATTCAAATCTTGTAAATATTACCGTATGTATGGCGTACTTTGTTGTGCCTTATTATATCTTGTATCACAGACGTTTTGCGTTTTATACTTTGGTTAACATAAAAGTACATTATTTTTTGTTATAAAGAACTTTTACTTATATTTCATATATGATTTATAATCTTTCATTTATAATTAACATGAATGAAAACAGGGAGAAAATAATTATGTTGGTAATGCCTAGTAAGAAATAGTTCTTATGGAATATATTACTCTGAGTGCGCACGAATGCGGTGCTCTTTCCCTTTAGCGTAATTTACTGTACTCAGTTATGATTGGTTTGCATGAGGCGGAGGAATACCGTGGAAGTAGAACTTAAGCAGGGCTTCAGAAAAGTTGGAAGGAAGGCAGGATTTACAACAACCCGTCACATACGTCCGTTCGTCATCCCTCTGTCAGTCACGTGACCAACAGCCAATCAGATGTGTCCATTAGTTCTAACCGTCCGTCCGTCAAAACCTTGGCAAGCTTCAACTTTTGACGGACGGGCGGATGTAATTAGAACCTTCTAACCTTTTCCTGTTTCGTAACCGTTCATTACAAGGTCATTAGCAGACTGTGTAGCGTGTGCAGTGTTTTGTTTTGCTCGTTTTTTTTCGTGTTTGTTTGTGTAAAATGCAATGACGTCACGTTTTCCTTGGAGAAATATTGATAATCATCTCGAGAACACGAGTTTATTCTGTGGAATAGCAAATGTAATATAAATAATCTTATGTTATTAATTTTTTTTAAACTAACATTAATTTCCGTTACTCACATGTACTTACGTTTTGTGTAGTTATATACACACACAAAACCACCAATAATTTTCACTTCTAATGGGGAATGGAATGTTTTGTTTGTATTAGTTTGCAGCAATGAACTTAACGACGGACGCACGAAGTTTGGCTGTAAATCGCTTGGCTGGAAGACGGACGGGCGGATGACGGACGGATGTGACGGGCTATTGTAAATGGTGCCAAACCCAGAATGGACTCTGAAAGGAAATCTTCCACAGGGGTTTGTGACTCGACGTTCTTCGCACGGCCTCGCGTTTTGAAGTCGGTATCGGCAATGTCGGAGTCCCTGGGGAAGGGCCGACACAAAAGCCTCCTAGAAGCCGGTTATTCCCTCATTTGAAACAGCGTGGCGGCCAGAGAATGGCGAGGAGGCTTTCGCACTTTTCCCCACGGCTGTCCGGTTTCACAAGTGTGCACTCGAAGTCTCCCTCCCCCCCCCCTTCTTTTTACCATCACAACTTCTTCGCTTTAGTGTTGTCTTTAGTGTTGGCTGAGGGTTGGCAAGGAAGAGGAGCAATGCAGGTTATGTTTTTAATCTTTTTATGCTAGTGTATAGGGACTACGGACGGTTTACATTCTTATGAGCGAGGAATTGAAGTTAAAGAATGTTCACGATAAAGTGAGCACTTTAGAAATGAACCTTAGAAAACTGTCACTATCCCTGAATGCATATATTTTAATAGGCACAGTGAGTGACATTTGCCTAGTAAGGTTGGTAACGATGGATGGAAAATAGTTAACGTTGAATAAAAAGTGTTCGGTAACCATTTGTGATAACTTAAATTTTTGCTTTCGCTTTCTGTATTTTTTAATGCATTTAAGTGTGAAAATGAGCAGAGTTGTATAATATTTACTTTCCTAATAATTTCAAGTTTACTTAACTGACCCATGAATAAAGTTATGAGGCCGATGGCAATGTTAATTTTACATAAGGCGGAATAATACACAACGTGTATTCAAGTAGATCTTTAGCAGGGCTTTCAAAAGTGCTCATTTTACCGTGAAAAACATATAGTTATGAAGACAGAGCAGATATTTAATTGAACTAGTATGATATAGATTTAAATGTTTTATTGACGAGGGAGGTCCTGACCAATTACAGCATATGACTAACCTGAATGATACAGTCGCCGGAGGCTGAGTGTTGAGTCGGAAGGCAACGAGCGGCACGTCAAGCTACATCTTGATGGCTTCATCTCGGCGTGGGTCCTCAGACAGACAGACCCCGTACAAAGTGTTGCCAAGTATTATATAGCGTCTGGTGGCGTGATTGTCCCAAATACCGTGTCGCCAGGAGGAGAGCTCCGCTGGCGCTTCGCTGATATTTTCTATAAACTATTATTGCTGTAATGTGCTATGGATTCTTCGCCTGGCCTGGATACCGACGCGTCTCTGCAGTTCTCCTTTACTTGATCATTAGAAGGTGCGTTCTAGGCGGAGATTCAGGCCGCGACCGAAATGACAATTTGGTTATTTTGTAATGGTCATCTCGTAAGTTTCAATTCGGACGTTGTCGACAATCACTTGTTTAGTACTCGCGGCAACGCATTTTTACAATATGATTGAAAAATATTTTAATCCAAATTTAATGCGTAAAACGGAGATAAATTTCTACAATCATCACTGGAATGCTGCGTATACGTTAGTAAACCAGGAAATAATGAATTATGCAATAGCGACTTAAAAAAGGAAATTGTTGCGAAACACATAAACAAGGAAAAACACTTAGACCCTACTTGGTTTTTAAAACATGCCTAGTGTATTTGATGAAGAAGAAGAAGAAGAAAGAAAAAAACACCCATTTTATTTACGCATTCACGCGTGTTTTTTGAAGGTAAAAACCAATATGGCGCTGATTCTGTCATTTTTGTATTATTGCTAACATCCACTAGATACAAAATATAAAATTACCAAATTACCAAATACGTCACAATTTTTGTATACAAAATCGGGTCACTTAATCATTTTGTCGATAAAATCTGCCATTTCGGACACGGCCCCGGATTTTCGTCGGCGTCAGCTGGCCGTACGGGAGAGGGCGTGCTGCCCAATAGCGCATCTTCCCCTTCCACCAGGGGGTTGATACCTAGGGCGAGGTATACCTCCCACCCCCTGGTTACAAACAAACAAAATAAGAGTGACCAATAAATGAAATAAAGCTCTAGCGACCTACCTTGCTCTTCTATTGTTTCAGACATACTTTCCTTTGATATTATCCGTTTCCGTGCTCTGTTCTATTAGAAATTTGTTTTCTATTTCATAAATTGCATGGATTTTTGCAATTCTTTTCTGACGACGGGTTTTGCGATTTCTGTGCCCCCGTCCCCTCCGTAACATAGATTAGCTGGTTATTATGGGAGATAACTATGACCCCCAATCGCAGCCATGTTCGTCCTATCCCCGTAAAGCCGCGATATATGCGCCCTGTAGTTAGTATATTTCCTACATGCCTAGGCGTTTGTGGCTATGCTCTGAGACGCACATAGCTCCCAATCATACCTTGGACCTTTGAATTTATCAGTTCAGAATATTAGTTAGGTTAGGAAAAATAATCTTGACTGGAAGGACGGGAGCGACGCAGTGTGACTGTCCAAGCTTACTAGAAAGTAATGACGTCAAACAGTCGTAACTGAAAATTACATCTGATATTCTAAACTTAAATTTCAAATAAGGAATCATGGGTTGTATTTTTATCTTTATTAAAATATAGGTTGGTTTAAATTGTATTCGATATACAACGGGAAGATGGGGTTGCAAACAAGCTGCTGCTGCTATCACTACTATCACCACTACTACTGTTACCACTGTACTACCACTACAACCATTCCTACCACTGCTACCACTACTACTACTACCACTACTACTACTACTACCACTGCTACCACTACTACTACTACCACCACTACTACCACTACTACCGCCACTACTACCAATACCACTACTACCACTACTAACGCCACTCTACCACTACTACTGCTACCACTACTACTACTACCACTACTGCTACCACTTCTACTACCACTACTACTACCACCACTACTATTACTTCCACTACTACCACTCCTACAACTACTACTACCATTACTACTACTACTACCACTACTACTACCACCACTACTACCACTACTACTTCCACTGCTACCACTACTACTACCATTACTACTACCACTACTACTACCACCACTACTACTACTACCACTACTACTACTACCACTACTACTACCACTACTACAAAACGAGAATATCAGGCAGCTTGCTAGCATAATGATATTATATTGAAAACAATGTTTGAATATTAAAAAAGAGGTAATCTTGGTTGTGTATGTTTTGCACATTGCACATGAAATAGATTTGATGATCTACACTGCGCACAGTAGAAAACATCGTACAAAGAGGAAAATCCCTCGCATGTGGGAGACATTATTCACTGTCGAAACTATATACCTCAATCTTATAAACAACTGCTGCCAATAACAGCAAACACAAACACTTTGTAATTGGTTCTGGCATACGACAGTGCGTAATTATGAAAAATCTAACTGAAAAAAATCTTGATTCCTACAAATTTCAAAAAGTTATTTTCGCACAGAGTTTGTATTTCAATTGGAGTGTTTAGTGAATGAAGTCCCATAAGTATCATGTTGCAATTTGTGTGAAATAAGGCACTTGGTTCAACTGCGCGTAAGGGTTGAACATCTCGCTCATTTTGTATTTAAAGTTTATCTCAAAAGTTAAACACTGAAATACGGGCGAATCGCATAACAGATTTTCAAGAAATATTCCTCGTTAAGTTCTAATAACACTGCTACCTAACAAATTATTTATGTCCAATTTTGAGATTTGTACGAAAGGCGATACAAATAAATAATTCTTATAATTCGTTTAATTCTATTTTGAAAAGTAATTTTCCTCAATTGTCAGAATTCTTTCCGACAATTTTTTTCACACCACAACGAGGTGGGGGGGGGGGGGGAAAGTTAATAATATTATTCCTTTTCTCTTTTATTGACGATTTAAGTTCATGTGTAGGGAAATAAATTAAATATTATATATTTTATAAATTATATATATAATTTATATATAAATTATATATACATATATATACCTTAAGAAGTCTAGCAATTTGCTTTACTCTGTAGTACATACATGAAATTCGAACTATCAACGTAAATTTTTGTCACAAATAGCATAATATTAATTTTAAAATGCCAGTACGTTCCTGCCTTCATTACAACTACCAGATAACGCATACATTTTGAGCACCAAAATATTAATGACTCTTCAAATTTAAACATCTTGTAGTCATTAGATTTCAAGAATTACTCGGAAACGAAAATTGTGACTCGAAAACACGAATTTCTGCACATGAGATGAAACTGAGCCTTAGGGTAAAAATATCCCAGATTTTTTTTTTTTTTTTTTTTTTAATAGTTAAACTTATCATCGGAATTCAAAAATTAAAGCTTAACGTAATTTTTGAAGAGTGAATGTTTTCAGTTACATGCCCACGTGAGCCAGAGAAAACAACAAGGCGACATTTGGTTACGGTCGCAGATGTGAAACGAATCACGTGAGAATAGAAGTTGGGATTTCGTGGGGGTGGGGGGGGGGGGGGGGGGGGGGGGGAGAAACTGTTGAGTTGTTCCGGGCGCATTGGCGAGCTTGGCTTTGAAATGTTAAGTCGGGAAATTGTTGGGCTGTGTCCGAATTGGCCTGAAGTACATACTTGTGCGTACCCGTCCCCGGGAGTGACGTCGTAAGTGCTGTCCGAAGTTGCAAGTGAAGTATGAAAGTATACAAGTAAACGAAGATGTATACTTCTCCTGTAATTGCGGAGTATGTGCCGTCATTTTGAGAAGCAGTTTGAAGGGTTACAATTGATTTCCGACATAATTGCTTTATTTAAAGTTTACCAGGGCAACGTTACTATTTCGTGGGCATAGAGTTTTGAAATGAGTTAATTATTATTCGCAAGGTCTAATCAATAAATTCGTAGTAGTCCTTCTTTTTCGTACCTACAGAAGCTAAGATATAATAGATCAATCAAAATTTCATTCATATAGAATAATGCAAGATAGTAAATGTTATGTAAATAAAATTGAAATAGTTTTTAATACTTGATTTTACCCTAAAACTTTCGGCAATTATCAAATTCTCGGTCGGAATACACGTAGATATAGGTTGTTCACGGTAAAATGATCACTTTTAAATGCCCTGCTTAAGCTCTACTTGCATGCACGTTGTGTATTCTTCCGCCTTATGTAAAATTAACATTGTCGTGGGCCTCATCACTTTATTCCTGCATCGGTCCAGTGAAATTGTGAAATATTATAAAAGTAAATATTTTCCAAGTTTGCTCATTTTTGCGCTTTTATGCATTAAAAAAAACAGAAAGCGAAGTAAACAATTTAAGTCGTCAAAAATAGTTACTTAACACTATTTATTCGACGTCGTTATATGGAAATAATTTCCTTCCATCATGACCAACTTTACTGGACGCATGTCTCTCACTGCGCCCGTTAAAATATATGCAGGTCGGAGGAGTGACTTTTCTTATAAGGTTGATTTCAAAAGTGCTCCCTTTATCGTGAACAGCCTTTACATTAAAACTGGTTAGCTGGCTAATAACTGTTACCGAAGCCAACAAGACTGCCTGTCCGAATTCATCAAGTTTGGTGCCAAGGGCAAGTGAAGTATGCAAGGATGCTAGTGCGCCAATATATACCTTAATTCGGACACGGCATTAGCTACGGAGGAAAAATACATAAACCCAAGACGGCGAGGTTCGGCCCAGATGCAAGTGCTTGCAGGGTAGTCCGTAGACAACTACACACTGACGTCACGAACATCAGGGAGAAATCTGTCCCCGATATCGGTTTTAAACTGATTGCATTGTATGTTCTTCTGATCGTATTCTCTTAGACACTCCCTTTACCCCTTGCTATGATCGACCAAGCTGTTTCCTGCGCTTGGCTGGGAACAACCCCAACCACGACAGCATTCGGGACGAGGACACGAGCAGGGAGATATTATTAAAACAGACATTCGTAACAATCCGGCGCCGCGAGTATTAAGCGCGCGCGGGGGACTGAAGCACGGCCTGTCGCCGACCTGCCGCCAGACGGCCGCCATCCGAAGACGGACCGCAAGACAGCGATCCATTGACTCCGGTTCCGAGACTTCTGCAAGCAGCCTTCGGGCATCGTTGACAAGGTGATATCGTTCTAGTGAGTTACTGCAGACACTTTATTAGACATCGATATCGTGGCTGATAATAATCGAGTTCCTTATACCAATCAACTACCCCGCTTTAAAGTAATGATTGTACGAGTTGTGTCAATTGCATTTTGACTGACTGTGTTATATATAAAGACATTAGACACAAGACTGCCTTTAATTTGAAGCTACACCTTGCAAGAGTGCTTTACGTTCTTTGCTTACGCATTAACCCCTTCTGAGTGCGGGGCCTTCCCCCATTAGGAAGGATCACAGCACGCTTGTACAGCCAGTAAGGTAAGGTGGTGATCCCGTTTTTCCAGCCAATCAACACTGTCCCTCGTCTTTTCCCTGCCGAGACAGACTCTACCGTGGGTGGTCGTCGCACGACAAGGTTACCCTGCATGGAACTCAAGGGACCGCCTTCTCCCTTACCACCCCCTCCCCATCAAACCATTCCTTTATTCTCATTCTTCTGCCTTCTTCCGCCCTTCTGCCCGGGAGGAACAGGAAACACATCCATTATCTCGTCAGCCTCGTTTGTGTTTCCCTCCCCGGCGTCCTCATCTCTTCTAACAAGTTTTGAGATGGAGCTAGCGCGGTATCGGCATTGTTAAAATAATCAACAGATTTTTTTTTTTTTTTAATGCTCTAATTGGTTCGGTGGTTACGTGGGAGGGGGTGGACGCGGAGTTAGTAACGGGATGGCGGTAAGGGCTATCGTGCACTGTAACGAGGTCGTTTATTGACGCGCTAGCAATTATCTCCGAAATGATAAAACAACCCTAGGGGAGGGAGGGGAGCCTCTCGGCATTTCTGCGAACCCCGCCGTGAAGGGTGATTGGGGGGGGGGGGAGAGATCGCAGAAGTAATTGGGACAGGGGAGGTAGCCGTCGATAGGCCGGGCTGGCGTCGGAGGATGTCCCAGACTTTGTAAGTGTCCCTCTGATATTGGCGAAGGGCGATAGCGCGGTCTTCCACGCTGTAGGCTATCCCCGGTAAAGCGAGCACTTTCGAGGCCCTAGTTAACTTTTTCCTTTCAGCTATTTTATCCTCTAGCCACTTTAAAAAAAATAAATATTGTCATGCATGCAATAAACACTGCGTGCATATGCCACAGCACTCGGGAATTTAATACCTAAGGCTAAATTAAAATTTATTCTTTTACTATTATTCCAAATGAGAGGGTTTTCGAAAGTGCTCACTTTACCGTGAATGGCCTATAGCACAGAGCAAGCAAGGAGACAAGACTCGTCGATACTTACATGTTGTAACTATATTCTTATTTTAAAGTCTTTTTCAGGGGTGGTGGGTGGGTGGTAGGTGCCTGGATTAATACCGACAGCAGACACACGTTACGAAAAATAATCACCTAGAATAATAAAACAACAAGAATTGTTTTTAATTTTTTTTTTGCGATAAACACGCTTCCGTAGAAGTAGTTAATAATCGCGTTGTGTTCATTGTTTAATGAAATAGCTTATTTACAAAAAAGAAAACTTTTTTTATGCCCGGGTAACATTTACGGCAGTATGTTTACAGCTTACATTATTCTTGAAATGTTCTAGAACGAAGTTTTAAAATTACGTAATTAGAATCTACATAACTAACACAATTTAGTTGCCGAATGCTGTTTTTTTCTGGCGATAATTAAATATACCTGTGCTGTTTGTGTTAGCTCTGTCTTTTAAGTATTTACGTTAAAGCAGTATGTTTGAGATACAAAACACTCATAGTGACGACTCAAAACCGATGTCTCATAAAATCAGTAATTCTAGTGGTAAAATGTCTATGTTGGTATTTCTACAAGCACTGTTCTGTATTACGTATGCGCTGTGTGGTCATTTTAAGTTTGAACGGAATGTCGTGACAATGCTTAGTCCTAGTCTTGCCCTACTGGTTTTCGCCACACGTGTAAAACCAACTGTAGCCCTCTGCTGGTTTTCTCGCAGATATCCCGGTTCCCTCGCCTCTTGCATTCCGGCGCCGCTCCATTCTCACTTCGTTTCACTCTTATCGGCCCACAAGAAAATCCTGCACCCTACGAAGAAGAGTGGCGATGAAAGTTTAGTTACTCGGCACGCCGCATTGTGCGCCACAGGCAAACAGAGCAGATTACAACGCTTCCTGTTGTCGGACCAATGAACTACATTCAAATACGGGGAGAAAAGTCGTTTTGGGTTCCTTCCTTGTGTAGTTGTAATTTATATTCAGTGTTAACGTGGACCAGTGCGTATTAATGGGATTTCATGTTGCCGACAGTGTCCATGCCTTTTTTTTTTTATTTGCAGGAAGAATTAGATATTTAATGAGTCAATTAGTTATTCGTTCCAGAAAGTCATTGTCGGAGAATGGTGTGAAGCAGACTCCACGCAGGATAGGATTTGTATGTTTAAATCTACAGCAAATCGGCAATCTGGATGATTAGTTCGTTTTATTACCTTCGGTAGCAGGAATTTTTTTTTTGTACGTCGTGTGGAAGAGTTATAAGCGAACATGAGATAAGTTTTCGCCAGTCGTAACATGCAGCTACGAATCGTAAGCTGGCTGTAACTTTTTATAGCCTGTTCAATGGTGGATTACTCATTGCTTATTGAGTTTAAATTCTCGGCAGTCGTGTGGACTTATGCAATCATCCTCCAGTGTGATTTCTTTCATTCCGCGCACAGCAACCGGGGGGAAAAAAAATTAAAATTTTCCTGCTGCTCCAATGCCATCAAACGCTTGTTATTGCATTTTTTTTAGTTACGATAGCAGTTTGATAATGCGAGTGTTTTTCAGTGTAGCCGTAATATAAAATAAATTGGAACGGTAATATTAACTTAAGTCAGTTCGAAAAGTAAAATATAAGAGGGCGGGAAGAAAAATTTTGCTTGTTAAATAACAATCAGAGTTAAATAATGATCTTACTGAAAATTCGTGATAATAGGTATCACTAACGTGTTGTGTAAATTACCCTACCAATCATGCTATTACATATTTTGGGTGTAAGGCACTGAATATAATATGACATACAAGTTATTCCTGCTTATGTTATTTCGTTTCGATAAATCGTGAGCTTCGTTACTCCCACGTGAAAGAAAAGTAAGGAAATTAATATCAGTATTTAGAAATCGGACTTAATGTATAAATAAATTTGCAGCTTTATAGTCGTGTTTAAAGATTAATAACTACGTTTGTATTTTGCATGGGAACTCCTATTCACTGAAATGATTTATAGAGTTGTTAAATATTACTTATAACATGTGCAATAGTTATGGATTAACCCTACATTGTGCTACATTAAAAGGGGTAGTTTATGAAATACATAATTTCCCGATTTTTTTTAGATGTGTTTTTTTTCATATAGAAAAAAATAGTAAAAGCAAGAACACTTCAAATATTTCAGAAAGTTCAAAAAGTTAAAAGAAAAAAAACTTCATTTTCAGTAAATTAACTTTATGGTTGAAAATGAATTTTTTAATAGTTTAGATATTTTAATATTTTTTCCCAATACGTGTGTCTTTATGATCCGTATTCCTTAACCTACAAAAATGTGTTTTTCCCTCCCCATCATTGATTGTAGGTGGCATGTGTTTTAATATCGGCCAGTAGATAACTTGTATACATAAGAAGAAACATTAAATGTTTACACATTCATTATGCTGAAGTGTGCTCGTGCAAATCATGCGTAATTTCCCCCCCCCCCCCAACGTTCTTTCTCGTTTTTAAAATAATATATCTCTTTCTATTTAATGTTACATATATATTTATTTATATATATATCGGAGATATTTTTGGATCGTGTGTGTAGTTTTCTGCATCTTTTCAATCCAACGAGTTTGATTTTTTTTCCCCTAAATTTTTTTTCCCTCCAAATTTGCATCGTTAGGTCATAAAAATGATACATTTGTTATTGGAATGGGGCATGCGATGGCCGAAGTGCTGAGCGAACAAAATATTGCGGAGAGAAAGTATAACACGAACTCTTCCAGTGGTAAACAAGTAATTTGGTGTTGCTGCGAAGAGCCGCATTTTTCCCCATCTCAGCTTGAAACTTTCGCGCCTAAGTTTATAAATTACGAGGCACGTATAAGTGCAACGACAACACTCAATCTTGGAAGTTTTTTTTTTTTTTTTTCGTGGCAATAAATGGTTATTGCCACAAGTGTATGGGTCCGCAGAATAATACTGACCAACGTAATACCGGAAGTTGTAAGATAATGGGGGCGACGCGCCGGAATTTCATTCATATTCTCTAAGAGGTCTACGTAGCTGCGTGTTCGTCAAGAAACGAGGGAGCCACACGGGCGACCCTAACACGCACGCCTGGCGCCTCATCGCTCCCTACCCTCAAGGCGCGCAGTGTTTCCGTCGTGACGCTGTACTGCGCAAATTAGAGCTGTAACAGTGGCACTTGACTACACGCAATAAAAGCCCGCAGATCAAACTACGTGCGTGTAATCGTACTTTTCTCTTACCGCTTAAGGAAACTGCATAGGCAAGCTTTAAAAATGCGACATCTAAATTTTTTCCTCTATTAACACGCTTAATATGATAAAAGTAAAAATATATAGTGATATAGACAATAGCTTTTTATCCTCTCTGGCGAAAAGTCATATTTCTAGTATTTTTATTTACCGAGGTTCACGTTTGCGCACAAACGACGATTTCACAGAAAACGTTTGTCGTCTTAAGGGCGCCGCCTACCCGCTCCAATAAACCCGCCTGAGGCTCGGGAGCAAGCAAGTGATAGGGGCGACACTGACATGCGCGCGTAGTGCCCCCATCACCCCTGCGCGCAAGGATCTGAACTGGCGTGCAGTGTTTCCGTCGTTCTGCGTGTGCCTATGGGACTTTAAGCGATCGCCCTATAGTTTTATTTCTGGAAAATATGAAGGAAAGTTCAATGCAAGTCCCTATAAGAGTTTCGCATGTTTCCGATCGGTATATTATGAGATGCAGCGGTGTGAAAAAAGCCGTTTCTAGCTATGTTAGAGGGCCCGGGAATGGCACTTATAATGTGCGTGGTGTATTGGGAGTATTGTTCGTATAGGCTGGTCACGGTAAATTGAGAACTTTCGAAAGCCATGCTTAGCATCTACTTATATGCAAGATGTGTATTCTTCCGCGTTATGCAAAATTAACACTGCCATGAGCCTCATATTTTTTATTGACTCGTCGTCAAGTGAAAAAAGTGAAATTATTAGAAAAGGAAATATTTTACGAATCTGCTCATTTTTACACTACGCATTTAAGGAAGCAGAAAGCAAAGGAAATAATCTTTAAGTCATCATAAATGGTCACCTAACACTTTCAATTCGACTGTAAGACCTGTAGATTTGTAACATAAATAAAGTCCTCCAGGGCGGTAATCTTCGCACCAAAGTCGGAGAGTTTCCTCACATCGGCGGCCAATGTCGGTAAGTCGGTGGTCAACTTATTGCCAAGCTTCTCGCCCACACAGCTAAGTTTTGGTTCCAAGGCTACGAGCCGAGACGCATCAAACTTGAGTGAGTGAAGATGAGACTTGGTGGTGGTACATGTGGTTTGTAAAGTTTCCATAGCTGTGGAAGTAATGCTGTGGACAAAGGACACGTTCGCCGTGTCGCCATTGTGCTTAAGTTCCCATAGATCCTTGGCCTGCTTCCCACCAAAACTACAGTTCCCATCTTTAGTAGACGTAATACAAATGTCCAGTACACGCTTCAGGCCGTAATGGCCGAACTTGGACATGGCATAGCTTATAGTTCACCAGTGCACGATAATGAATTGATCGAAGGCACATCGAAACCGGCCCTTATGAGTTGGAAAGTCCTTGGTGATAATGAGAAACCCATACAGATCGTGCCAGCAACACGAGTACATATTTAAAAACTATCGAAAGTCATATCTGTGTTCACATGATCGGCGTACACATGACGGAGATTCGGGTTATCCATATGAAACAGAACGAGGAAATTGGCATTGTCATGCAGAAGGTGCTTCGGCATATGGGAGTATGTCTGACAGAGGTAAATCGCATCCACAGCATCATGGTAACCCATGCTGAAGTACTGTTGCATCATGTTCTGCTTCTCACATGCGACATCGTCGAATACAAACACAGAATTAGGCCTAGCTTCGCTCATCAGCAGAACTTCAGCATTGTTACTAAATGGGTAATACTGAAGTCGATCCATGGTATATAGAATCTGTGCCCGGCGAAGGTATTTCATCTGTTGGAGAGACTTCGAGTAGAGATACATGTTCTCGAAGTGGAGACCATTGGGATGCTCCAGAAGGCTGAGCAGCGCACACGTCTTCCCACAGTTGCTCGGACTGGCAATGATAGTACCAACAGTGTTCGGTAGAAGTTTCCCATGACACGATTCCTGGGCCGTAGATTCGTCTTCAGCGGTGATGCTAACAGGAAGCTTGGTAGCCTGGGGCACAATCTCCATCGTACTGAGATGGGACAGCTAAACCACATGTGCTTATGGTTGTGCGAAATGTATAAATGATGCACATACCGATCGCATAGCATTAATATGCAGTAATGTGTCGTGGGAGCAAGGCCAAGAGGGGATGCAGACTGGTTAATATGCTGATCAACAATATTCCATTCGAAGTGCATATTCCCAGCTACAAATTCTGTGGGCCTGGTGCCTGGCTAGCAAGGAGATTGAAGCAAGGGGACGTTACAACCAACCCCTCGACTAGGCATGTCGGGAGCACAACATTGCATATGCGACAAGTAGCGGGTTGGAGGATAGACACGCAGTGGACAGGATCCTCGCAGACAAAGCCAGCATGGTAGGCATTTCGCCCGCATCTAAGCTCCGCGAACGGCTGGTATCCTGGGGAGTGGCCAAGATATGCAAGCGAAGGTGAAACGGTGAATGGGCCTCGCGTTCCGGAAGAAGAAGACAACCACGCATAGGAAACTGCACCGCCGAGTTAAGCATGGCGGGATCTTGCTGTTTCTCCTACCGTCCATCAGACTACTCGGTAGTCTAATCAGAGGGGTCAGTGGGATAGCGAGAGTGGTGAACAGTGCTAAAGGAGAAAACCAACGACTCTCGGAAGCGATCAGGCATAATAGGAAAATGGAAACTCTCGCCTGGAGAGCAAAAAACGGTCAAGGTTTGTACCTCTGCCTGTACAAGCAGGGGAGCAGTGCAATGAAGCGAAGGGCGGTAACAGGACGACGACGATGGAAGGGAGCAAAGGGCGGCAACAGGACGACTACGAAGGGAGTAATCCTAAGTGCCCTGACTGATGCCCCACTCACGAACATTGATATACACAAGTGCTCTCAGAAACTGCGAATACCCAACTTCAGGGGCATCTTTGTGCAGGACCGCCTACCGCACTGCCCATGGCGAGCAGAGAGAAGGGTAATAAACCTAGATACCCGGGATGTGCTGGACTGAATATGTGAAGGAAGAACATAGGGTCGACTACTATGACAGCTACGGCAACCTAAGGGCCCCACCAGAACTGAAAACGTACATGAGAGGTGCTAGGATCTATTACAATCGCAGGGCCAATCAGCAGCTGCGGGAATGGAACTGTGGACACCTATGTCTGAGATTTCTACTTAACACAGGATGCACTGTACATACCAACCAGTCGTGTCTGTAATGCTGATCCTGTCGGGCAACAGCTTGTAACTGCACGCCACACATTTCCTGTCACTGAAACTAAAGGGGGCGAGGAAAATCGCGCTAATAGACTTTAAAACGTACTTCTCCAAATAGAACATTGACAAATGCAACTGCATGTTTCGATACATCAAGGATAATGGAAAGAGAGGCGAGGTTCACATTCCCACTGGATGGTACATGCTCGAGGTTATTGAAGAGTACCTCAAGCAAGAACTGGGAGAGGACATTGCGGTGAAGCTGTGTGGCAACACCAACATGCTACACAGTGAAATGTCCAGTACCACCCACATATACTTCACATGAAACTACATGCTCGCAGTTATGTTGGGGTTCGAGAACATGATGTGCGAAGCCAATTACCTGCACAAATCTACCCTACCCATAAACCATATTCCCCATGAACGTGATATGAATAAACTGCAATTTAGTGACTAGCTCATACCTTAATGGTCTACCCAGCCAAACACTGCATGAGTTCATGGCAACGGTGCCGCTGGTGTTTAAACTGGTGGACAGGCCGAAGACGCCCATTTACGTCCCATTCATCATGGAATGTGTATAGGAAGTGCTCGTGTCTATTGTCGACCAGGGCAGCCATCTGATCAACTTCATAGGCGAAGAAATCATGGTCCGACTACATCTACGCAAAGATGGAGCTGAACTTTAAGCATGAGAGAGTAATAAAAGCAGCTTACCACATGAAACCAGGCATCAGTACAGCATGCTAACATCAGCAAATGCGAGTTTTCTGTGCAGATTGGGATTATCCCTTAAGTGGTATGGACGGAGAGATTCCAAATATGACAGAGCCTGCAGGATTCGAAGACTCGATCACCGAGGTGGAACTCAGTGTATACACGCCGTATCTGCCAGGCCAGTACGCCCCCTCGTCCGAAGTGCGGATATCGGTCCAAGACCAAGATGTGTACACCGTACCCTGTAATTCCTATTTGTGATTTTGGAGGACGATCCTGCAGGCCGGAAACACGATACCAGCATCGACGAAATCTGTTAGGAATGGGATTCTACACATGATAAACCACATCGCATTCGAGCTCAATGGTATCGAAGTAGATGCGACGTGGTATATAGGAATCACACTTCTCGCTGACACAAAACCAGCTTCCCGAGGCGGAAATTGCCAGCTGGTGTATCGAGAAGGACTAAAAGGTCCCAGTCTACCCACATGGGAAATTCGAAGTTTTCATTCTGCTGGCTATGATGTTGGGCTTTGCTGAGAACTACAAACATGTGATCATCAAAGTGAAGCAGGAACTGGTTATTCTCATGTTCAAAATGCAAGATAATGCCTTGCTGGATACCACAGCGATGCCTGAAGCCACGACACTGGCTATCCCGTCCATTGAATGGCTTCTGCCACATGTGCAGGTTAAAATGTAGGAACAGGTGAAACTGTTAAAGTATGCCGAGAAGGGTTGGGACATCGACATGGTGTTCCGCACGTGGAGTGTAGAACCATACCCTAACATCCCACAGGCCACGGGTGTCAACTGGAACATAAAAACCAGCTTCCCAAGCGAAAAGGCATGCTACATTATCATAGCTTTCCAGACGGGAAAACAAAATGCTCTTGGTGCAGACTGCTCGAAATTCGACCATGCAAGTATCAAAAAGGTGAAGGTACGCCTCAACGCGGAGTGCTATCCCTATGGTGACCTAAATATCTATTTAACCAATGGGATGTACAATGTACAATACCAGATGTATGTCGACTTTCAGCGAGCCTACTATGGCCATGTGCAGTCACAAACACTAGTGCCTGCCGAGTTTGTGAACACGGCTCCTCTGCTCGTGTTCGACGTTAGCAAGCAGGATGACCGAGTATAGAGTGGTGTTATGAACTGTATTATCGAAATGAGAGCCTCTGCTAATCTCCCAGCCAACACACAGGCCTACACGTTGATAATTCACGACTGGCTCATAATGTACAATGTGCGAGACTGCATAGTTTAGGTATTAATGTAAAGTATACTTATAGACTACTCACGAACTCTCATCCACAACAATGTTCGCGAACGTCCAGGGCTGCATCTCGCAGAGTATCTTCATAGTTAAATGTACCTGCAAAGTTTGCTAGGATGGTGGTTTGGCATCCTTCCCATGGAACACGCTCGATGAGAAGAGTAAGGTGACAAATACATGGCTGGAGAAACAATACCACGACATACATTGGGACGATGGCACTGTAGCTTGTGATATTAGGCATAATCACCAGTATATTGCTCGAGGGCACTGTCTACATCGCCGGATGAGAACATAAACACTGGGTAAGTATCCATTTTAGCAGCAGCACGAGGGTGTGCAATGTACAGATGGAATACGACTGCCCCTCGTTGCAGGTACTGAGGTCTCAGTACATGCAGAGCTACTCATGCTGTGACTGTAGGTGGGGCTGGGTGTGTCCGAACTGGAACATACTATAACTGTGCGTGTGGTCCCTGGGCACTGGAGGGGGCAAAGCAATGACCGTGGAACAGAGTACATCTACATATAGGTACAAAGGTTCGGTACACTAGGTAGGCCACAAGTCGTCATAACCACCGCTATGTACAACGGAGGAGGGGAGGACACCATAAGGCTGGTGCCCAAAGGCTTATAAAAACCTGGCCTGATGGATAGGATGGACCACTGTATTGTGTGCACTTGTCGAACGATGGAGTCTCTGTTCGCTAAATTAAACAGCAAGACCCAGTTCACGTCATTGGCTGACCTAACATTGGGCAAATGGTACACAGTGGAGGACTTCCAGCAAGCCGAAACAGCATATGGCTCGTGCATCACATGCCAATTGCAAGGCACGATCCAGGTGCAACTACCAACGTGCTACACACAGCTCATCACCGACAGCGACATGGCAGCAGTGAACAATGGCAACATGTTCATAACGTACCATGGTATCAAGCACATAGGCAATGGCAATACGATACACGTAGTCGAATTTTCATAAACGCGACCTCGCCGGCGTAAAATGTATAATGCCTTCAGCCCACTGTATGTGGACAAGTACGATAGCATCACAGTCGGCTACCACCAAGTGCACTTCAAACAGTTGGGATGGCCGGAGCACATGGAATGCTGCACCTTTCTCGAACATTGAGTGAGTCACAACAATGACTGTCTCGTCCTCTATCCAACACCCTGCAGTATTGTCGCCTCTCTGTTCCACTACCTACGACCGAACTCCACGTTACCATGTACCACAGCAGCCCTGATGGAATGTGCAAACTGAGGTGATGTACGCCAGATATGGTTACAGCAGACAATTACATATGAGCTGTTCCAGCTGACTGGACTTATGTACTGGACCGAGTCTAGCACCAGCGAACAGCATACGACCGCCATGAAGCATGGCATGGTTATGTGGTAGATGCTATGTACGCAACTCACCTGTGAGGTGTTTCTCGCAGCAAAGTACATGTAAGAGGCCATGAATGATACATCGCACATGCAGTCAGTGTCAGTGCATTGCCCAAGAGCGACATGAGTTTCGACCTGCAATCATTGGTGGCACAGCTTCCAGGAGAGTCAACCACCTCTACCCCAACAACTACGATGGGCTTCAACAAACGTGCTTGTGTGCAGTTCCGGCTGGAAGATGTTAACCTCTACGAATGCTATTGTTTGGGCTACCAATTTGTCGTGTTCAAATCGGAGCTCGGGTACCAGCAGGTCCAGGTGTGTGATGGTACCAACCACATTTGGGGCTATCAGGATGCCTGGAATGAATTTCACAACACAATACAACCGCACAGAAAGTACAACACATGTGTGGTCATCCACTTGTACTTCAACAGTCGGTGCCCGGCTGCTGCTGGGTACATCCTCAAGATTCATGCAGACTTTCAATACATTATGGAACACCGTCATGTGTGCAGGCAAGTCGACTTTGCCCTGCGCGAGGAGAATGGCAAGACATGTCGCTGGGGCGAGGAATTCACGGAACATATACATACGACTTCGATGGGGGAAAGCAAGTGGTACCTACCATGTAGTGCACATGTGTGTTGTGTATACAAGTAAGAATGAATACTTCACTTGAACAGTATGGAGGGTGACGATGCATGGACCACTGAGGGCGAGCTGACATGCAACGGCAAGTGTAGGTGCTGGGAAGTTGTTTGTGCCCTTGTTGCATGCCTGCTGCTGCGCCGGTTCAGACTAGCCTGTGATGGTGGCAGGAGGGTGGGGGGTCCTGAGGGAGCCCTATAAGATCAGTGCCTTTGGCCCAGCTGCCTTCAGTCCAGCATCATGAGCATCACATTTGTGCCCGAAGACAGCTAAATCAGCTTTGTGCCGTGTCGAGGCACAATGACATACACCATCATCCAGGGGAAGGAGGAGCAGATATATGTGGAGGAATGCGACGGGTCGCACACTGGCTGTTTTCTCAGACCCTGGCACCATATGAGCGGTGCCAACAGCAACAGGAGTGCACCCCATCGGGATGCTGCACTGTACATCACATGTGCCCCAACATGCCTCTGCCTTGCAGCACGGATGAGGTAGGGGCGAATGCCCTCCTGCACGATGGTCTCCATGCCGCATTAGCACACCCACCAGTACCATCGAGGATATGGAGAGCAGCCCCCTCCCCAAGGTTAGCCGATCACCACCAGTCATAATCACGCTGGACAACGAGGGGGCAGTGACCATGCGGGAGGTGGAGGCGGTCCAAGCACTGCTGAACGTTGCATGGTGGAACTATCGGAGTTGCTGGACCTGTTTTCTAGCGAGTCATCACCACCATCATCGAAGCAATGTAGTCTAGCAGCAGCGGCAACAACAACAACAACAACAACAACAACATCAGGGGCCATGCCCCTAGTGCCTGTGCCAAGATGGGAGCAGCAAGTGTTTGCCTCCATCAGCACCCCCTCACTGGTCGATGCAGGCATCTCCACCAAAGGAATGGTGATGGTGGATGCTGTCACTTCCACCCACCCTGCGAGGAGGAGGTTAATAGACATGCAGACACCCTCAGTAGAGAGCAACAGCAGCAGCAGCACTCCCAGATGTTCATCTTGCACAGGATGAGGGGATGGGTGTACTGCGGCTTCTCTTCGAGACTGTGATGGCCTCTATGTTGGGTGTGTGTGGCCTAGCAATGTGTATATATTTATATATATATTCACTTTATTTTGTTATGTGCGTTTTTTTAATTTGGGAGAGAGAGCTGTATACATGTTTTTATACTAATAAATAAATAGCAGTTTGTATATTATGTGTGTGTTCTTATTTCATGTGTGTGCCCCTGTCACCCATACTACTACTCCTATGTTTACTTGTTATTGGTGCTGTTGAAGTGTGTGTATGCCATATGGGCACAAACTAGAAGCAAAGTATTGGTTAAGGTATCTGAATATAAACATACATACAATAAAAGTCGACTATCACCACCACCACCTCACATATGGTGCGCACACACTCATCGATGTTCTCGGCGACCATAAATATTATGGTACCACAGCTCAGAGGTCGGTATGGTGCTGCCTGGACGAGACCACTCCTGCAACCGGAACAGGACCACCTCCGCTGCATCTGTAACAGCAGACACACTTCTGTTTCGGCACTGCACCCCTGATCACCGCCTAAACAACAGGTGAGCATCTTATGTACTAGCGACCATCATCAGTCCCAGAGGCCACCAATGCCACTATAAGGTAATCATTTGAGCCATATGCACACAGGATATACCATGACTGTCGGTGGGGCTGGCATGATAGATATGGGACTGGTTCCATTACAATGCCGAAATAGAAAGGATTACCAAACTCGATCACAAAGAAACAAACATACATAGTATGAAACAAACAACAAAAGGAAACGGGACAGGCCAGAATAAAGGGGGACAGGTAAAACCCAAAAAACTATGTAAGAAGACGTCATACAGCTTCGGTATGGGAAACCAGACCCCTCGGGTATAAACGATGCATGTACTGACCTCCACATTCATATCACTCTCATTGGGATAAGAGCTTTGCCCCTGGGGAGGGTGAAAAAACAGAGTTTCCCGGGTCGGAGATGCAACATAGACGACATATCCCCGGGTACATATTGTTTGTGTGCAAAATGCAGATAGGTATAACCAAAATAAGATGAGATGTAAAATAATGAGAGTGGTTGTGTAACAATGAACAGCATGTGTAAATACTTAGCAGTAGAAATATAAACAGATACATAGTGACTGAATGTGAAATGGTACATGTATCGTATGTGCTAGTACCATTCACTCAACAAGGGATGGATCTGGTGTCCCCTGCCATAGGTACCTCGTTGCTACTAGCACCATCTTCAAGAAAAATGCAGTGACACATGTTATAGCATCATTATACAGTTACTATATATCCTCGAGTGTGCCTCCAATTGTTAAACGTGCACCAGGACACTGGTCGTATGCCTGCACAGGACTGCTCCCCACTTGTTATCCAGTGCACGACCAGCCGATATACGTGACACTGCAAATCAAGCCCCCCATATGTGCTACCATATGCCAGAACCAAGCCATAAAATATACAGGATGCACTGAAGCTGACTTGCGTGCTGTATACTTGGGAGGAAATGATTAGAAGTGGGGGGGGGGGGACCAGAGTGTGGGGAATAAGAACCGACCATATGCAAGGCGCCATAGCATACAACCGGCCAGCACATCTGACCAACTGTAGTATGTTCTCCAACGTGCTGTAAATGCTCATAGCGCAAACACACACTGGCAACACACTTAACAAGAACATTATACAACTCCTGTACGTACTCGAGCGTGCCATCCATGCAAGCGAACACACCTGGTAGGATAGATATGACTCCTACATATGCTACAGTATGTTGGAACTGAAACAGGAGAACATCGGCATACCTGGCAAGATTCAAATACAGCTCCTGCTTGAAGCTCCAGCATAACAGGGTGAATCCACACTCATACAGATTGTTCGTTGTGGGAGACGGGAGCAGAAGGACTTCAACTCCGATGGTCCCGGTGCGAGGAACTACCTCCTACTATGAATCCCGACCTGGTTGCCCCCCCCCCCCCAAGGGCACATATATGATGATACGTGCCTGCCCAGGTGTGTGTGCACCGAGATTTACCCAACATAGCTGTAGGGGGATGGTGTGTATTCCGTCGTCCAAAATCTGACACTTGTCATCCATCCACGACAGACAGTGCAAGCTTGTTGCTGCATTTGATGTAGACATGGTGGTGCGACCTAATTCTATGGACCTGCACCCTCATGAGTTGATGGCATAGAAGAAAGTGCCTGTGGTCCTCGATGGCAATGACTCAACGGACGACGCTCTTCTGAACCCCCTTGGCCCGCTTCGTGACCTTGTCCCTGCATGCATAAGCATACAATTTGGCCCTCAGCCTGACGAACTCCATCTCGTCGTTCCCCCCACACTCATCCTTAAACTTACCAACGACCTTCGCATTAGCGTTGGAGTAGCAAGGATAAGTCGGAGAGTATCCACTAAGATCGAACTCGGCCATGAACGCCAGGTCTGTGGCCAGGTTGTGATAGCAATTCGGCATGATATGGTGATGATGAAGGAATCAGTATCCATGTTTACCAACCCCATGTCAGGGCCATACTGTGCCTTCATTGCATCATAATGTAAGCAGTACATTAGGGTCTTCGACAGGTCCAGTACGGCAAATCTGGCATACACTGGTTTATTGAACAATACATGCTCATGGTTGAGCTTGACTAGGGACATTGTTTCGCTGTATATTGTTCGACAAAGGAATGTCGGCTTGGAGATTAGCTTCCTCACCCGCACCTCATTGCATACAAGCTCTATCCACTGGCGATTGTGTTTGTTCTCCATCAGATTGCTGTAGATAGCATTGTTTATCAGCTTGAAGAAGTCCCGCTCAATGGTGTTCATGGCAGCCTGATGTTTCTTGGTGTTTAGTTTAATGTACGGCAGCAGCCACGCCTTCTGGCGAAAATTCAGGACACTGTGGTCAACCATTAGCAATAGCCCATGCACCAATGCCTGCTTGAGGGTGACGAAGTGTACGATTTATCGCTTCTTCCCTTCAACTGCGGTCATCAGCTTGGGCTGTCTGGACCCGTGAAGGGGGGGGGGGGGGGCATTCGTTGGTTGACAGGCAGCGATGGCAGGTCTTGGTGGTCCCCATGTAATGCAGCAGAGTAGTCTACATCTACCTCCAGAATGTATCCAATCGGGCCATCATCCGGCACCGACATCATGTCAATATCCATGCAGGTCCATTCATAGGGCCTTCATAGGGCAGGTGCAGGGACATCTCCCATCCATACAGGTTGTTAGCATCCACATACTGGAGGTAGGTAGACAGCTAAGTGGCATCATATGTTGCAGGCAAGGTCATACGTTGCAGGCATCATACGTTGTTCACCACCACGTGACATGTGATGCACTGGGCCACCCCTCCCCAGATACCTGCCTCGACGAACAGGCGTACATCGTACTCAACAAGGAGCTCCAGCTCCACACCTGTCTTGTGCAGCATGGCATCGAACGAGAATGCCAGGGTACTCATGTTCCGGACACAGTCCAGACCTTACATAGTCAGACAAAGCCCCCAGAAGTTCTCAAAGATGTCGCACAAAATTAAGACGTCGATCCAGAGGTACAACTTGGAGTGTTCTTGGAGGGTGGTGCATCCAAATACCTCCCAGACCGTCTGCATGTGTTGGTATTCCTCCCTGTGATGTCACAATTGGTGAGTCGGTTGTGGAAGGCGTGGATGTCCTGCAGCTGGCTCATTGAGCGTCCCCAACGATGTGATGTGGTCATAGGGGAACACTCCTTTGCGAGTCACCAACTCGAGCTGCCATGTATCGGGGAAGAACGCAGCAGTCATCTTGAAGTCGGTGGCCGGTAGATTCTGTGGAAGAGTCGCTAGACTGGGAGACATGAGAGTATATGTATCAATGAATTGGATGATGAAGTTGGCAACCAGACCCTTGTTAAAGGTAATTAATTTCTTCTCTGTGTTTGGGATGGTAAATATGTTCTCTGTGTCATAGTAAAGCTGGGTGATAACTAAACGTGCATCGTAGGCCAGGTTGTGGAACAGAATTGGCAGATGCTTGAGGCGGCGGCGGAGCTTGTTGCAGTTGTTAGATGCCGCCCCGATAAATGCCCCCATGAAGTGGTCATGGTCATGCACCTTCCAGTTGTTGGCTCTGGCGAAGGGGCCTGTGCAGAGATAGCAGGTGTTGGTCCTATTATAGCCAGCCCATTCGCGTGGAGTCGGTCGCATCGGCTCGGACTGGCTACATATGTCCTTCACTAGAGTACCAATCCGTATGATCTCCATGAACTTCTTCGCCACATCCTCCCTGGTCTACACCAGGTGACACACTCTGTCCGTGTAACTTATCGACATGGTGGTAGTTCTGAAACCAGAGCACAGGGGGTTGGCCGTTCTCCGTGGTGGGCATGTAGCCTCTGACCCTGGTGTGTTCGTTGCAGTACCTCCTGTGCTCGGCCAGAGTCTCGGCACCGGTGAGCCCTGTCACCTGTGGCTGGTCGTTGTATATTTGCAGACAGTGCTTGCAGATGTGGATGGCATGTTCTTATGCAGGTGGGAGAAATCAGCTATGAGGCAGTAATGTGCATTGCCATGTGAGTGTACGAGGTGGGAGAAATCAGCTATAAGGCAGTAATGTGCATTGCCATCTTCTGTCTTCATGAGGAAGAGATCGAATATCAGGGCGATGGTGTTGTCCTATTCATGAGTGTAGATATAGATGCTAACCCCTGGGTTCTTCCGCTCTAACAGGGACACTTGGTGCAGAGGAGTGGGGAAGGCCAGGCCGGTGAAGTGAAACCTGGCCTCCAGATTGAGGTACCACTGGTTGATGTGGTCATGGTCTGGCCCCTTTATGTAGTGTGACAGGATCGCCCATTTGAAGCACTGCTGGTCGTGGTTCTTGGGGTTGATGATTGCCTTATTTGTGGCGATTGCAGCATGCAGGGCGAAGTAGGAGGAGTCCCGAAGGGAGTCTAGCTTATTTATTCGCAGCTGGAGCGTCTTCACCGTGGTAAGTGTCCAGCCACTGCCCTTCCCCATATAGTCTACCTCCTCCTGGCATATCTTAGTGATGGCAGTTGTCACAGCATCTTCCACATCGGCTATATTGTAGAGCGGTACATTCTTCGTCTTGAATGCTCATTTATCAGACTTATCCTCGTGCATCTCAGGCTTACCATATGTACACTCCAGAAATATGTTAAATTTTATGGCGCCCTGTACAAACATCTCCTCCAGTTGGCAGATGATGCCGGCCTTCATACTTTCGGGGTAGTCGTAAATATCGACGGCATCACTCGAAGTATTCTCCGCTATGTATGGCCGCATCACACCCCTAAATGCACTCTCCTCCACGAAGCCGTGCTCATTGGCCACACGAGTCCTGCTGAAGATGGGGGTGCAGCATGGTCATCGTCCTTTGGCGGCGATCTCGTGTGCAGGCACGAAGGGCGATGGCTGTAGAGCGGTTGACAGTCCCGGCTGGGTTGAGGTGGAAGGCCCAGGCCGAGCGATGGTGGAAGGCTAATTGCTCGTCTTGTCTGAGCATTTAGATGTGGTGGTGCGGGTCTGTTACACTTGGCACTGCGAGCACACAGATTATCCTTACGGATAAACTACTTACCACAGCTCCCACATTCCAGGGATTCGGCATTGGGATTGGCCCAAAACCACATTCGTGCCACCTAGCATCGCCGGTATGTTGGAATGAATTATTGCAGTACGTGCAATGGACTGTGGCAGCTTGCTTGGTTAGCCCAGTCACACGATGTCTGCCAAGTTTGTAGGCGCATTCATATGATTTCCCGCACCTATTGCAGATTAGTTGCTGTGCCTCCCTGAATGGTTTGAGGGCACAGTTTCTCTCGCGTCGAAGACCGTTCTGGCGATCCGTGAAAGCTAAATCGCAGAATCCGCACCGAATGACCAGCCGCCATATTGGAGCTGGGAGAGTAGGTGAAGGGGGTGGCTGAGAGGGGGTGAGTGATGACGTTGTCGACGTAGCGTGATGCTGGGTGTTGCTCTTGTTGTTGGGATGTTGTTGGTGATGATGGTTGTGATGGTGATGAGTAAACGAAGATGAGCAATGGTTGTAAAGAAACTATTGTATTCTAAGAACGGGTTAGTCAACTTGCGAGAGAAATGTTTAAAAATTTGTGGCAAACCAAAAGTGGCATTTCTTTGCCTAATACATATTACAGTACGAATTGGCGTTTTAGTAACACATTTCACATTTTCACTTGACTGGCGAACGCATAAAATCACTATAGTCTATTTGTGGTTTCTTCACACTTTTTAAATCAAAGCTTTGGAAAATTTATTTAGTTATTTCCTAAATATGGCAAGTATCACAAGCGTTTTATACCCCTGTCAACATAAAAGTAGGTGTATTATTTTTCGTTAAATTGAAGTATTACCTATATTTTATTTATAAATTATATTTCAATAATAATAAATATCAATAAAAACATCGAGAAAAAATGAGTGTTGGTAGAGCTTTGTAAGAAATCGTTCTCATGCAAAATATTAATATAACTGAGTGCGCACGAATTCGGTGCGCTGTTCCATTGGTGTAATTTTCTAGACGTAGTTAAGCTTAGTTTGCACGCTTCGGAGGAATATCCTAAAAGTAGAACTTTAGCAGGGCTTCAGAAAAGAGTGAAGTGACAGTGAATGGATTATAACCCACAGCTATGTGAACGTTTACATATGCCGGAAAGATACAAAATTAGGAGTAAAATAAATTTAAACATGTCTCTCAAACATTGTTATATCATCCGAGCAACCTATACTAGCGCACCTGAAGAAAGTAGTTTCATGGTAAAAATCGCTGAGTTAGAGCGTGTGTAATGTAAATTAAATGCATAGCACGTGTAGCGAAACCGAACGGTTTTCGGCAATTTTCTTAAGCAAATATTTTGCCAATGTTGCGTTTCTGTCGAGATATCTTTTGCGCCGTAAATTTGCACACCTCATTGCGGTGCAAGATGATATGCTAAATAAATCCGCCACTCTGAGAAAATATTTGCTCTCGAAGTTGGCGGAAATTGTTATAGTCAATTCACGGTTACTTATAACTTTTCTGAAGCCATGCTTGAGGTAGAAGTAAAGCAACTGCCTATGGAGCACTGCACCCGATTATACAACGTGAAGAACTCATAAAAAAAAGTAGTGCAGAACTATCAAAATTGTTAGAAAAGTGCGATTTATGCTATACATGAAAGAAGAATGTGTATATTGTGCAACATTTTAAATATTTTACTAAAATATGCTTTTTTAACATAAAAAAATAATCTATTGAAATAGTATGCATTTTTAACAACATTTAAGCGCATTTCCATTGTGGATGCTTCAGCAAGCAGAATGTGCAAGAAAATCTTCTTGAAGAAAGATCGTCATAATATTTGTTGTGACCATGCGTAGTAAAATCATAGTAATAATGTATCATATAAATTTTATAATTAACTTTATTTAGATCAGTTTCAGCCATAAATGTTTGTGAGAAATGGATGCACATAAAAATATTTATAACAATGATTTCTTATATCATTATTGCAATTTTAGTACACGCAATCATTAAACATTATAGCGCTATTCCATGACGAAGATTTTCTTGCAACTCCTGCTTTCTAAAGCATCCAGAATGGGAATGCGCTTAAATTTTGTAAATAATACAAAATATTTTAATATATTATTTTTTTTTTTTTTTTACATTTTTATAAGTATATTTTAGTAACATTTATAACGTTGCAAACTATATACAATCTTATTTCGTATACAGAATAAATCACACTTTTCTGGCTATTTTTACGGCGTCTGTAGGGACTACTTTATTTATGAATTCTTCACATTGTACAGTCAGGCGCAATGATCCATAGGCAGTTGCTTTACTTCAACCGGTGTTCCTCCGCCTTATGCAAACGAAGCGTAACAGACTGTAGAAATTAATATCAAAGAGGCAACGCGTCGTATTCGTGAGCACTCGGCTTAGTATTTCAATAGGTACAATAGTACTTATTACTAAAGGCTGTTCACGATAAAGCGGGCACTATTGAAATCAACGTTAGAAAAAAGTCACTGCCGGGCGCACCGAGTTACATGCGCTCAGTGAAGTTGATAATGATGGGTGAAAATTAGTTCCACATCTTAAAGTCATATAAAAAGTTTCAGATAACCATTTGTGATGTCTTAAATTATTTCTTTCGATTTATATTTTTTTTTAATACACGAAAATGTAAAAATGACCACTTATGTGTAATAATTACTTTTCTAATAATTCCACAGTTTCGCTTGACTGACGCATGAATTAAGTGATGAGGCCCATGGCAATTTTAATTGTACATAAGACGGAAGGATACACAACACGCATACAAGTAGATCTTAAGCAGGGCTTTTGAAGTTCTCATTTTACCGTGAACAGCATATATACATTACCAACACACCTATTTTCTCTCTGTTTCTGTTCACATTAGTTATAAATGAAATGTTATTATTTATGCATAAAATATTATATTAGCAAAAGTTTATTTCAACCAGAAATAGGATCTTTTTGTGGTAACACGTATAAAACGCTTGTGATACGTGGAATATTTACGATACGACCCAATACGTAATACGTGTTGTGGTTTTTTAAAAGGCATAATTAAAAAAAAAAAGAATGTGTAGATACTGTAACTAATCTTTAGCTATCTTTGCCATTTCCTGATTTTCGACGTTTGCTTCCCGAAAATTTGTAGACGTCACGTGAAGTGCGTAGGCATAGCGCCAGTCACGCGCTCTTCCAACAGGTTTCTTGTCAAAACTAGTGAGAATGATTAAAGGGAGGTAACTTATAGGTTCTCGCCAATCCTTTCCCGAAGCCTGAGAAATCAGCGCACGGGTAACGGGAGTTTCTGTGCTGTTACTCAGCAAGTTTCTTCCAGGAAAGTAAGCTGACGCAGCTGTCTTTTCGGGACGTCCCCAAAAAAAAAATCGCAATTTGCTCCACAACTGCATGGGTATTTTGTACACTCTAAATCCGAATCAGTTTCAATTAGTAGGATTATCCTTAAACCTCGTCTACAATTGCCGTACCGTACACAGTGTTAGCCACATAAGAGACTAAATACCTGAAGGTTAAATGGTAACGTCCACCACTATGACTCGTGAAAGCTGGCCATCGCTGAGTATCTTGCGCCATGTTTTTAACGCCGGCGAATCAGAATGCAGAACGTCATAACAACCGTAGTAATCAAATCACGTTTGCAAAGAAACGAAAGTGGATTGTATTTGTCTTCGGATTCCTGCAGTGCAGTAAAGTGTTATCTTGAATTTTTTTTTTTCCCCCGTAGAGATACGTGGAAATACGTAAGTAAATCTATTAATATCATGTCATTCATATTAAAAACGATTGTCAATTCATAACCAGGATAGCCAACGAATGAATGAAAATTATATCGTGAAAACATAAAATACTTCCCGTTTTCGTGCTCTAACGTGATTGGTCACACAAAACTACCGCAAATGACGTCAAGGCCAGTTGTGGACAGTCATGATTCAGTCTAACGTCCTTTACGTAACGCTATGTAATTCATGGCAATTGTAGATGAGGCTTTACTGAAACTTTAAATAATTAACTTTTATCTGCTTGTGAATCAGTGGTTGGGTTTAAGTGCCAGGCCAGTGTAATTCACTATAGCAATGAGTAGCGATCGCTTTAAAGCTTAGTAAATACCAGCAAACTAAAATAATCTGTAGGATTTCACTCACTTCATTGGAACAGTTTCAAAAGGTATGCAGTCAAATTAACCGATTTGTAGCAGTTTTAACTATTACGATTTTAGCGTGTACCTATATAGACTGTTCGCGGTAAAGTGAGCACTTTTGAGTCCCTGGTTACTTTTTCCTTTCACCCATTTTTATTTATCCCTTAACTATCTATTCAAAAAATATTGCCGTATAAGTAATAAACACACGGCAATTATTCCAAATTAGAGGGCTTTCAAAAGTGCTCATTTTACCGTGAACAGTGTATAGTGTCTTTTCTGCAAGGTATTTCCATTGTGCCGCTGAAATTACTAGTTTCTTACCTTGCCTTTCATGCATTGCCGTTCTTGTGTGGCAACCGTTTGGCTTGCTCCTAAGAAAGTAGTGGCATTGATCCCAGCCGTGTAAACGATGTGCCTTTGTCTCTACGGAGAGTTTTTGTACCCATTTGTGTACCTATTACTGCATAGCTTATAAAATGATTGCAGCGTCACCAAATTAGAGATAGCTCCTTCCCCCCCCTCTAACCAAGCCTTATCTTCTAGTGTTTCAATTAGCTTTTAATAAAGACTATCCTCTCCTATCCCCTCTACTAATAGAAATATTTTTTATTCACAGTAGCTAATATTTTCTCTGGATGGGCTTTAACGGTATCTGTGCCAGACCCATTCCCCTTCCCTCCCTCTTTCTTAACATGTATAGGAGCCATTGCCCTAGCTAGCTAGGGCCATTGCCCTAGCCACGGCAGTGTTTGCCTGATCCCAGAGAAGCTGCGATACATGTGCCCTGTAGTTAGAATTCCCCTTGAATGCTGTGGCGCATGGAGCTCAGACGCACGTAGATATCACTTCTACCTTGTACGTCTGACTCTCCTCTTAGAGGGGCCGCGGTGGTGTAGTGGTTAGACTACTCGCCTCCCACCAAGGCAAACCCGGTTCGAGTCCCGGCGGGGTCGCCCCCCCCGGATTCTCGCCTGTGGGAATCGTGCCGGACGACGCCGCTGGTCGGCCGGTTTTCTCGGGGATCTCCAGTTTCCCCCGCCCCTGCATTCCGGCGACGCTCCGTACTCATTTCGCTTCACCCTAATCGGCTCTCAAGTCATGGACGTTAAAAGCCGCCCAAATCTCTTCTCTCACTCGCTCCTTTTAGATTTAGGGGAGGTTAGAAAAAATGGGATAATTCAACTCCTGTTCACCTTGCAATTTAGTTTTAGAACACAAAACATTTTCCTTTAGTATTTTATGGTTATTTTCAAAGTAAAGTATATCTCTTACTATAAAAAAAACACGTTTCTTAGCAGTGATACTTACTATCTCAAGTGGAGTTTATTTGTCAACTGGTGGCTTGTTTAAATGCTACTGATGGACTACTGTACTCTTTAATGTGATTGCACAACTCTTAATTTTCTGGTTATCTAATCTAACTCGTGCTTTGTGAAATGTTCTTACTAATTGCACCTCAATAAGTTTTAGATGCGTGTTGATTATGCTATCTTAGGGCACTGTTCTTATGATGATTGCATCGAAAATAATCTTGGAAAGAAATCGAAATTATCGGGCGTGATGGTATATTATCACAATGCACTGCCAGTTAGGTAACGTTTATATTTTTAGCGAGTATAAATAAATTAGGAGACGGCGAATTTCCGATTCCAAAGGCTACTGAGAGAACATATAAAGACTGAGAAACAAGTCAGATTTGAGGAGGTTGTCCCAAGAACTGATAAACTGTAAAGAAATTTGGTTTCTCAAATTTACCTCATTATTGCCCTGAAAAATCTAAACGATAATTTTTTTTATATATATTTTTTCTTTGTCCTCCCATACATACATGGTAGTTTTTTTTGCATTTGTTTAGGAAAGAATCGAACTAGTAATTAAGTTCCATAGATACTGGGTATAGAAAAATCTCAATAATAGATTTGTGAAAAAAAAACTGACATCTTTGTACGGTTTAGTTGGTGGCCAGTTATCCTGAGGGGGCCGCGGGGGCGCAATGGCTAGAATGCTTGCGTTCCACCAAAACGAACATGGTTCGATTCCTGCAGGGTCGCTCCCGTATTTTCGCACGAGGGAATCGTGCCGGACGATGCCACTGTCGAATGTGTTTTTCTCGGTGATCCCCTGTTTCCCCCCGCTCTTGCATTCCCGCGCAGCTCCGGACTCACCTCCTTTCACTCTCGTCGGCTCTCGAGACCCCGCCCAACTTTCTCCACTCCAGTCATCTTGTGACTTGGAGCGAGTGTGGATTATTCAACTCACACCTACGTTCCAAAACGTGCCGACAGCAGTATTCCGAAATCAGTATATAGAACTATATTTCATTCTCCACGAGTGTGCACTGAACTGCAATATGCTGCACGTTCTCTCGAGTTGTGCCAATGGCGGACAATTAGTGTAGTACACGCCCAGAGAACTCTCGTAGCCAGTAATGAAAATTCAATGGTGTAGAGTGGCCATTGTCCTGTAACGCGGTGACGCGTGTTATAAGTATGCCCTATCAATGCCAGAAGCCAACGAAATGTCGAATTGTGCCTAGTTAAAGCGTAGCACGTTAAAGGCTGTTCACGTTAATGTAACAAGTTTTAAAACCAACCTCTGAAAAATGTCATTGCCTTTAGCTGTAAAGTTGGTAACGACGGGGGGAAGTAGTTCGACGTCTTTTAACGTTGAAAAAAAGTGTTAGGGGAACATTTGTTGATACTGAAATTATTTTATTTTATTTCAATTTTTTGATGGTTTTATATGTAACGATTACGAAATTTGTAAAACGTGTTTTTCATATGATTTTACAGTGTTACGTCACCGGAGCATTAATAATACTATGAGGACTACGGCAGTGATAAATTTAGATATGGCGGAAGAATAGAATGTAATCCGATAAGTAGACCGTAAGTAGGTCTTTCAAAAGTTTCTCAGTTCACGGTGAACAGCGCATACCAAACAATTATGTCGAATGTTGCATGACTTTGTGTCTGACGTATGCCAGGGTTTGATATGCGGCGCCGGCGACTGCTGATGTTTGCACAGCCTTGCAGTGGAAAAGCAGCGACATGGCTCGTCCAACCTTTTCACTCCGAAGGGCGCTCGTTAGGAGTTTAAAAGCAGTCGACATGTAAGGACGACCACGCCCATCGCTTACAATTGTCCTCTTGTTAAGGAAAGGTGGCGACCTTATTTTTCTTAGGCGTTCAAGGAAACAAGTCGTTAGCTACTTGCGTGCACTGGTATATAATTTGTTGAATGTTGTGTGTACTTTCGCAGGATTATTAATGTAAATAGTTTATTGATTGGATACTGAAACGTGTTGTATACACCGTAAAAAATTATCTGGTAAACTTCCTAAACAGTAATGGAATTTTTAAACTTATCCACTCTATGGTTACAATACCACGCATCAAACTGCAGTTATAGGAATATTTAGCATCGCTACTATACAAAGTTGGGAACTTCCCTATGCATTTGACTGTTTCTTAAGCAAATATAGGAAGGCTTCAACGAGTGTATAGGGGACAAATTTACCATTTACCGCTTCCTTACCAGGCGTATACGTCGGTATGGAAAATTTACGAATAATTTCTTAGCGTGTACACATACTAGAGCTGTACAATATATGTCATAATAGTTTCCGTTTTTTTTTTTTTTTCGGAATATTTTTAAGCAAAATATTTATATATATATATATATTTTTTTTCTAAAGTGCCCTCACGTTCTCGAACAGCCCCTTTAGAAATGTTTTCACAAACTGCAGTGCAAACGGGACTTTTAGTCTTAGAGCGATGATGTTGAATTTGTGACTTGACGCCACAGTGGCAACAATATTCACAACATGGAGATTAAAATTTTACTGGAATACTTAATGTTTGTGTAACGAAGGCTGAATAGGGGTGTTAATCGAGCTGATAATTCTTTGTTGGGGGCAATGTAGATCAGCCGAAAAACCGACTTTCTGTGGCTTTGCAGTTTGCCTGCCTTATTAGCATAGGCAGATTGCGGGCGTGACTCCGATCCGCCGGATCAAGGGTGTTTCTTTACATTGCGAACATAACGCCACTACCTGCAAACCCCTAACTTCCTGGCTTATATGCACTTAGACTAACAACTTGTGGACTTAGGCTAAATCAACTGTGACGGTACAATACTTTTCGATCTTACGAAGACTCCCGTAAATATTACGAGTGTTAGACTATTATAGTACTTGATGAGTGAGCTTTATCATGAGAGGTTTTAAAGTGCACGACTTACTACACTTTCGTCGAAAACAATGCATGAGTAGGAATAAGCAAGCTGAAACCAATATTACAAGTTAGTAAATATTAAAAAGTTCTAGAAATTCAGTTTGTTTGAGAAACTGGCTTCTGCAGAAATTAGCCACAAAATTAAATATTGACAAGTTCTCGTAGCCCATGTCTTGCTTGCTATGAGTTTTGAAGCATCGCTCATGAAAATCAAATAACAGACGAATCATCAATTAATTATTCTTCTGAAGAGCTAGTTCAATAATAAAATATAACAGTCGACAGAGAAGCTCATACCCGACCACAATATTTTGTTGTATTCTTTTTTACAGAGAACATTTATTAACCATGGATTAATTATTAGTACGCAGTCCATGTCTGTCAAATATCACATCGAAATAAGCACGCTAGTGTCAGCTCAGACTGAGGGTTGTGCGAGGCAATTCAGACGAACACCACCAGACTCACCGGTGTGCCACACAACTATAGCTTATTCTTACAAATGGTCATGCACATGCCTCAACGGGGATTCGAACCCAGGAGATAGATTACCGTAGTCCGATTGCGACCAACAGTGCCACGGAAATCAGCTGACTCCGTTTGTTTTTTAACAACTGGTTACTTAGAACCGGAACAAAGGCCTCGGAGAATTAGGAATGTAAAAGGAATCGGCCATGACTAATACTAAATGCTGTTCACGATAAAGTGAGCACTTTGAAAATAAACCTTAGAAAAAAGTCACTGCCTCTGTATGCATCTATTTTAATGGTGTGACATTCGCCGAGTAAAGTTGGCAACGATGGATGGAAAGTAGTTCCATATCTTAACGTCGAATAAAAAGTGTTGGGTAACCAATTGTGATAACTTAAAATTAATTCTTTCTATTTCTGTTTTTTTTTTTTTTTTTTTTTTTTTTTTAGTGCGTCGAAGTGTAAAAATGAGCATATTTTTAAAGTCTCTACTTTCTTAATAATTCCACAAATTTGGCCGAAGCAGGAATAAAGGGATGAGGCCCATAGCAATGTTGATTTCATATAAGGCGGAGGAATATACAAGTAGATCTTAAGCATGGCTTTCAAAAGTGTTCATTTTACCGTGAACAGCCTATAAGGGATAATACTGGCAGCACCTTGAATAAGTTTGTAAAATCTTGGAAAAATATCAATCACGATGGCTAAACCGGGTATTAGAACTCGGTTCTTCTGGAATAGAATCCGGTCTGATTATCGACGATTCCTCGATCTACGTTATCCATTTATTCACAAAGCCAATGTAAGAGCTCGGTAACAATATAAACTTTAACCTTACACTAATTAAGATGCCACTCTTGGCCAACACTTTTACCATTTTTTGTTTCGTATTAAAGCGTTACTTAAAAATTTCCAAATTCGTACTATCAATACTGTAAATAAGATGCTGCGGTGGCTGAGTGGTTAGACTACTGGCCTCCCACCAAGGCGAACCGGGTTCAATCCCCGGCCGGGTCACTCCGGATTTTCGCGAGCGGGAATCGTGCAGGACGATAGGTTTTCTCGGGGATCTCCCGTTTCTCCCGCCTCTTCACTCCGGCGCTGCTCCATACTCGTCTCGTTTCACCCTCATCGGCTCTCAAGACCTCGTTTTCAAGAGCCGCCCAAATCTCTTCACTCACTCAATACTGCAAATAAAAATTACTGTTCGCTTCATTTATTTATTTTTTATTTCGAGAGCCTTAAACGACCAGCAGCCATGACTTTAGTACTTTTCTTCTCTTTCCTTTGGAAATAACGGGTATAGGTTTTTCACGATTAAGTGAGCACTTTTGAAATCAACCTTTGAAAAAATCCACTGCTCGTTTTCTGCATGGAAGCTATCTCACACACCGGTGTGTATGCTTCTAGAAGAGAAGGGAGGGAATGAAGAAAAACAGTTCCAAGTCTCAGCGAGTGTGGTGTTAAAATTCTTGACAAATCAATTTTTTTTTTCTGCTTCCTACATATTATAGTACATAATGACATGATATAATCTATTCACGGTTACTTCACACTGTTCTGAAGCCCTGCAAAGGTTCTATTTCCGGGATATTCCTACGCCTCGTGCAAACAATGCTTAACTAACCCTGGAAAATAGCACCAATGGACATGGTACCGCATTCGTGCGCACTCACAATAATACTAGGGGACCCAGCCCGTGACCTTTTTTTTTTGTATTGTCACGGGGCTAGAACAGTTACCATGTTAAAAAATTGGGTTATCATACAAAGACTGAAAAAAATATTGCATAGATATATGTAGGTAATAATGAAATGATGCGAAATTAACTCAACATTGAAGCGACTGCGGTCCCATTTAATATTTCTCTATCCACTGAGCCACTGCGGCCCCACTTGGAACCTCTCCATCCACTGAGCCACTAAGGCCCCACTCGGAATCGCTCTATCCGCTGAGCCACTGCGGCCCCACTTGTAATCTCTCTATCCAATGTGCTACTAAGGCCCCATCTGATATATATCTATCCACTTGGCCTCTGCGGCCCCACTTGATATAGTTCTATCCACTAAGTCACTGTGGCCCCACTTAACATAGTTCTATCCACTGAGTCACTAACGCCCCACTTGGAATCGCTCCATTCACTGAGCCACTGTGGCCCCACTTAACTCAACATTGAAGCGAGACATTTAAAGTAAACAAAAATTATATTTCATTACCTTCACATCTCTATGCAATATTCTCTATGCATTAATACAAAACTTTTTATAGGGAAAAAAGTAGTTAAAAAATGAGATTTTAGGGTAAAAGGTAACGATTGTATAATCTGATCTTCCTAAAATTCGAACTTGACCTGTATTTGACCCTGAGGATTCGCTCTGCAAAATTTGAAGAACTTCTGTTAAGTTTCAAGGGAGTTAGAGGTATTATAGACGGACAGATAGACAGACCGAGATCGTCTACTTATTATATAGGATTTCGCACGATAATTATTTCTTACTAGTCGTTACCAACACACGTCTTCTCGCTGTTTTCATTCGTATTATTTATAGGCGAAGCGTTATAATTAATAGATGAAATCTAAATATCATTTCAGTGTAAACAAAAAATAAGGTACTTTTATGTTAACACGAGTATGAAACGCTTGTGATACATGCCATGTTTAGGAAATAACTGAAAATGTCACACATGGGTGTTTTTTTTTCCCCAAAGATGTGAGTTAAAGAAGTGTGAAGAATGCGCGAATAGACTATGGTAACACACTTATGTTCCCAATATGGACACATGAATATTGTTAAAGGCTGTTCACGATAAAATGAGCACTTTTGAAATCAGCCTTAGAAAAAGTCAGTGCCCCTGCCTGCATATATTTTAACGGGCGCACTGAGACACATGTGCCCAATAAAGTTGGTAGCAATGTAGGGAGTGTAGTACCATATTTTAACGTCGGTTAAAAAGTGTTAGGTAACAGTCTATAATGACTTAAATTATTTCTTTCGCTTCCTTTTTTTTCTTATGCATCGATGTGTAAAAATTAGCAGATTTGTGAAATTTTCCTTTTCTAATAATTTTAATGTTTCTCTTCACCGATGCATGAATAAAGTGATGAGGCCCATGACAACGTTAAATTTGCATAAGGTGGAATAATACACCACGTGCATAAAATTTGTTCTTATGCAGGGCTTTCAAAAGTGTTCATTTTGTCGTGAACAGGCTATATCAGGGTTATAACAATGTGGCGTAAGGATACGAAGCAGGCAGGAAAGAAGATCTCAAGCAGGATTCTCAAAAGCGCTCTGTTAACCGGGAACAGCCTCTAGTTATTTATCATTACGAGTTTCGCTATCGACTGGCGTAAATAGCCTACTCACTATGTTTAGTGACAGTATCTCGGCTTTTCCTTCGATAGATACCACTAAAAGGTTTGCAAGGTCCCCATTGCCACAGACGTGTACAAGTTTTTAAGTAGAATTTACATACAAGATTCTTTATCTGTTATCTATCTTTTTTGCGCCATTGCCAAACCACTAACCGCGAAAGTGTTGAAATGCGAGCAAACGTAAACTCCCTATAGAAACCGACGTGCTAAGTAACACTGTCGTAAATATGCCTAATAAGTAATAATTTTCTTTGCCGATGCATCCGCTGTTTAAAATCGGCGGCTCGTTTAGTTCGTATCTATATTATATATCAGTTCCTTCTAATGAATTAAGTCAATATTTCTATTATATTTGTTTCGTACAAGATAATAAAAAAACAAATAGTTCCGTATAATAGGAAATGTATGATTTTTCTATGAAGCGCCTGAAAATAAACACTTATGATGAATATTTTTTATTTTGGCTTGCTAAGCATTTTTTTCTCAGAATATAATTTTCTAACTTGATTAATATTCTAACACACTCTTTTTTAATTAGGTGTGATTTTTTCAAAATCATAAACTGTAGAAAATATGCAATCCATTATTTTTTCCCTCATATTATAACCCTTCATAATTACACATATATATATTTCAATGTTTATACTTAGCTGCAGTGTAGGCCGATAATTTTCATAGCGTTTATTTTTAAGAACAAGCCAGAAACAGTGTCTCGGAGCAGTAAAATTTTGCTAAAAATCAGCATAACAGAATGCAGTCATTGATTTGATTGATTACGCTGGAGCTACGTATTTTCACCGTTTCACTTTCACAGGTCTACAGAACATGAAAAAAAAAAAAAAAAAAAAAATTACCAGAAGGTGTTCCCTAGATCGGGTTGATTTTTTTTTGTTCGTGGATTAATTTGCGGGTTGAATTAGTAGTGAAGTCGATTTGTTCGTCTTACTCTGTCTCCTGGCGCCGGGAAGCGTCGATGTACACGAACGACGCCTAGAAGTATCATTTTCACCCTGGCATTACCGTGTAGTGCGTATAAAATACCAACTCGCAATCGCCGTGTGAGAGAGAGAGAGAGAGAGAGATAGAGAGAGAGAGAAAGAGAGAGAGAGAGAGCGAGAGAGAGAGAGAGAGAGAGAGAGAGAGAGAGAGAGAGAGAGAGAGAGAGAGAGAGAGAGAGAGGAAAAAAAGTAATCAAGCGATTTGAGTGGAGTAGGCAATCGGGCCAAAGTGCGTAACCGTGAAATTTAACAAGGTTGTTTCGACGCCTACTCGCTCCTCCCTCCCCCCTCCCCCAACACACCATCCACTTGCAACCGACCATCCAGGACGCTCCCTTCAGACCGCCAGATCGTTTCTCATGTAGCGGAGCCCTTGGGGCCAGGGCGGTGTCCCTCGGATTTAGTGACCGACTCCCCTCCCGAGCGGAATTGCGGGTAGCAACTCTCTCTCACCCCCCCCTCCTACTCTTTTCTTTCAACCCCCTGGTCTCTCATCGCGCCCAGAAATCCACACCAGTAGGACTATGCTCATACCCGGTGGGCAGTCTAGCAACTCCAAACCCGCTGATGCAAGCATATCTCGTTTATAACGTGGTGCGGAAGAGGCCAATAGCGTCCGGGACATGATATAGTTCCGACGGGGGCTTGTTTATCCTCCCTCCATTTACCTCCCTTTCAACCCTTCGCACCCCTTCAGCAGGCCATGGCCCTTTATTCCGTGGGCCAGCAACTTTTCTAATTTTGTTCTGTTGCCAATTAATACTTAACTGGCCATAAAATTACTTGGAAATCTTAGATGAATGGCGGAAGAAAAGACGCGTAGAAAGCAGGGGGAAAAAGGAAAGAGGCTAGGTGGCGTGAAGGGGAAGGGGGAAAAGAACTTCTAACTCTTGCCAGTAATTTGTTCCCTTTTGAAGGAGGGAAAAACTTTAGCCGGCAGTTAATACAACCTCAATTTTGAGTGTACTGTGTGTGTATTAAAAACGAAAGGCCGAGGAAATTGAGGTGTGTTTTATGTTACGAAACAAACTACTTTAATAACCGTGGGGGTGGGACGGGGATGGGGGTTCTGGTTACACGGCGCGTATTGAAATTCTTAAAGAGTAATTTTCGGAAACTCCAGACGTTAATATAGAATTTTTAATGTAGTCTTGTAATCATACTCCAGCTAATTGTGTAGCACAAAAACTTACTTGCCTGGGGGTTTAATTAAAGAGCGTGGCGCATCACTTATTTCATTAAGCCCTAGATATTTTCAAATATTGGAAATACGTACAGGGGAATGCGATTTCTAAACATGTCACCCGCGAGGCAGTACAATGTTCATCATTTCCTCGTGACGTGCTTCGAAATTAAGGCGATAGTATTTCTTAAGAACAGTGTTTATTGATATTTAACGTCATCAGTATTACTCTAATATGGAAACAAAAGGAGCGTGTGAATGTAAACTTTTCAATTTAAAAATTTAGAGCTGGTTTAAGTATTGTGAACCACGGGACGTACCAGAGATTATGAAACGGGATGTACCCGAAGAAGGTTTTTCGTAACGTTCTCTCGGATTCTCTTTTTCTGTTGGGGCCGGCACACAAAAGAAATAAAGGCAGGTTCACACCATCACCGACCCTAGCGTGACGTATTAAGCAGTATTCCACAACACAGCGACGCGGTGCGGCCGAAATACGATAGCCAACGAAGGTTCATATAAAATCAATTCACGATCGAGCAACAACATGTCGGCAGTTTATCAAAGATGTTCACTTTTGAAAGACACCATTTCGGCGGCAGTAAGCTGCGCCGCTCTCTGGCGCCAGTTTGTTCTATTATGCTATGGACGTCAAGTATGCATCTCTAAATTTATTTTAATGCTATCCCTCTAACATTTTAACCAAATATTAATAGAAAAAAACTGATATTGCTATTTTGTTTATTTCATACACACAGACGGAAACACAAGTATATAACGTAAAGTTAAAAATTTTTTTTTTTAAATTCGCTACCAACTTAACGAAAGACCGTTCATGGTAAAGTGAGCTTTATTGAAAGCGAGGCTTAGGATCTACTTCCCTCACCATCATTTCGTATCAATTCGCCATATGTAAGCTTAACATTGCCACGGATCACATCACTTTATCCACTTTAACTTATGATGGGAAACCACATAGGAAAATAGAAACAAATATGTGGCATTATTACTACTGATGGGGGCCTGGAAATTTCTAAGGGGCCCTGCACTCTGTGATGTTTTTCATATCGTAACAGGTGGAGCTCGTTACATGAAAGTGAATGCTAGGCCCGTCCCTAGTTCGTGTCTTTCCCCCCCGGGGTCCAAGAGCAAGCCGGCTCGCTTGTACAGCGAGGGCGGGACGACATCGGCGATAGGCCGGCGGTTTAATCACCCCCCAGCGCTCTCACGTGTTATCTTATCAGGCGCGCTGATGCACTAATTATTTGTGTGCGTGCGCTTGTGTTCCCGCTCCGGCCCGCTGAAAGGTCCGGCAATTACCCGCGTCAAGAGCCGGGGGAGCCTCGACAAAGTGGACCACGTCGGCCGACGTCGGGCCACAACCGACCAAGTCTTCCCCCCCCCCCCCCCACCTTTTTTTTTTAATTTTATTTAATTCGTAGTGGCCACGAGGAACTTTGAATACTATTAAACTGTTCAGTCCCAGTGTCCACAATCGAGGACATCTTGCACATAAAATATATTTATGGTGTACGCAGTGTGGTCCAGCTATTTTTCAGTCGCGAGCCAGCATATCAGTTCGAGAGTTAACCATATTAGTATTGTTAGGATTGTACCTACAAATATCTCATTTCTACACTGTTAAAAATATTAACTTAAGCTCTTCAATCACTACTAAAATGTAACATTATTGTCGATAAAATATTGGGTGGAAAAAATATTAAAATAATGGAAGTTGACAGAAAATGCGTGGGAATTTTTTTTAAAGGCATTTAGCAAAGTTACATAGCTAATACAATCGCGGGCCAGACAAAATGGCCCCGCGGGCCGCCAGTTGGACCACTACGCTGTACACACCAAGGAATCAGTGGCTGGTGTTTTGAGTGCTTCCCTTGTGATTTGTTGTAGTTTCTGTGACTCGTTTGTGATTGGTCAATGCTGACGTCAACGAATATGCAGTATCTTGTTCATTGGTAGCGAGAAGCGCTCTCGACAAGAGTACAGTGCTCATCAAAATAAGGAAAGATTGCAACACTTGAGCTCGCAAATTAATTCGGGACTGGACGGGTTAAAATAATAATAATAATAAAAAGAAGCAATTATTTCACGTATTTTTAGCGTGTGGCGGGAAATCGCCTTAGACGTGTCTTTGAGTTGACGCCTAGTGCCAGCCACGCATATATACTTTATTCCGAAATTATAATAATCTGAAACCCTACAATGAAACCTCGCAATTCCGTTCATTATAAGTTATCCACCGTTAGCGTGTTTGATAGCAAAAAATAAATAATTTAATAATCGTGCCAAACATTGTTCAACTTGTTCGCATTGTATGTTATACCATTTTCCTCGAATAAAATGTTTTACACTTTATATATTTTTTAAAATAATTCTTTGTCGGATCCAAAACTTTTATGTTATGCTGCAGCCACTAAGTTGTACAAATGGGGAAAAAAAATCATTGTTGACTAATGTCGTAGATTACTGCGTGAAACATGTGTAATCAACAAATAACAGGCCGTAGGAACATATGCGAAAAGGAAGTAAAAATAAAGAAATGTTCACATATTTTTAACACTTCCTTTTGATACGTGAAATGTTATTTGGTGATAACATGTTCGTCAAGAAGTAGCCCACAGAATAAGTATACGATGTAAATTTTTTCATTTGTACAGCTCAGTTAATAGGTTTTTTTTTATTATAGCTGTAGAAAAACAGAAGAAAAAAATGGATTTGTTTTCAAATTATTCGAATAACATAGTGTGTAAATGTTTTTTATTCCAGGAAAATGTCACACACGATGCGTATACGTTAAACAATGTTTGGTACAATTATAAAATAATTATATTTTTTTGTATCAGACATATTTAATAACGCTGGTCACCAAGACATGCGTATTAATTATTTTTTTCTTGTAGTCAACGAAATACTATTCAACTTGTAGACATTACTTAGGCACAAGTATTATAGTCTCTCATAAATAAAATTGAGTGCATATATTTTGCATAGCAGCATTTCGAAACCACAATTTTAGTCTTTTCTGGCGGTAAATATATTAAAAACCAACTTAATTAGCGAAATGAGATAACTTGCACCGAAATAAATATATCAGAAGTTTCTTCATGGAATTTTTGAAATCACGCCATGAAAAGGTTTCCGCAATTTTTAGAAATTTCTCAAAATTAGGAAATTGTTTGCATATTTGAAATTTATAACTGTCTGTGGTATTTGTAAAATAAATTTTATTAAGCATGCCGTCGTTAAATTTTCTGCGATTTCTAATCCGTTAATTTTATTAGAACGTCCCAAATCTCTCAAATTGAGATTTTGATATGCTACAATGCAAAAAAAAAAAAATATTAAAAAACTTTTTATGGGAAGAAACAAAACATAGAAGTAATGCATAAAAATAGAAAAATATAAAATAATGACTTTTGTGGTGGCCAGCATCCTTAAGCTGATTTCACACTATTGCGATGCGTTTGCGATGCGATGCGATGCGTTGCGATGAGCGGTAGCCAATCTGGACGAAGCTGCAGTACGTCGCAGTGCGTCGGCGTCGATTGAGTTGCGATTGCAGGCGTCAGCCTGCGACGGAGAAGAAGAAGAAGAGTAAGTAACCTATTTGTGTACAACGGGAATGAAAGCGTTTATTTGTTTACACTTTGAAAACGACGATCGCGTTTACGCAGATGATTTTGTATTTGTATTTTTATCATTGCTGCTTGGATGTAAAAAAAATAGAAGACAAGGCTTCTTATACGTACAGACTATATCATCAAAATAATTCTCCTTTGTCTTATTGTGTCTTTCGTTCTCGCTAGTTTTCATCGCACATCGCGTTCGTATTGCCTGGTTTATCTTCTACCCATTTGAAACCGTTTAAAATATACAGCGTCAGTGATTTTCGCGGGTCTTTTGTTAGTGAGGTCTGATGTTATTTTCACCCTTGAAATAATTAGCAGCACCATCTCAGACGGCATCCTTCGCCAACAGATCATCGCTCGATTGTGAAACAGTATAGGCTGTTCACGTTAAAGTGAGCACTTTTTAAGACCCTTAGAAATGTTTCCTTTCATCGAATTTCCATCTTCCTGGTGCTTTTCAATATAAACACTGCAATGCAACCAATAAAAACAGTGTGTACATTTCACCACCAGCAAAATTTAATGCCTAGGGCTGCGATAAGATATATTTAATAACGGTCGATGCCTGCTGGGAGGGCCTTAAAAAGTGCTCACCATATCGTGAACAGCCTATAGGCCTACGCGTGGCTCGTCTACCGGAACGCATCGCTTGTATAGTGGAACCAGCTCTTGGCCCCATGTGGGGCCGCGGTTGACGCACCGGCCAGGGCGCTCGACCGCCGGGTGAGGCGAACCGGTTTCGATTTCCCAGCGCGGGCGACTTCCGGATTTTACGCACGTGGGAATCGTGGCGGGCGATGCCGCCGGCCCGGCGGGTTCTCTCGGGGATCCCCCGTTTCCCCATCCGCCCTTGCACCCTGGCGCTGCTCCATACCTCGCTTCGCTCTCGTCGGTTCTCGAGACCTCGATGCCAAGAGCCGCCCAAATATCTTCACTCACTCACTCGCTCCTTCGACGGTCGAAGCCTTATATCCTGGCGTGCTAACAGCGGCGACGTAGTCGATACCGCATTTTTAGTTTTATTTACTACGAGGTGATGGCCGCAATGAGGCAAATGTGACGCAAGCCAGGAGAGAAACACGCGAGGGAGTTTCACTGTAGAGGCGTGGATTGTTAGTTGGCTATAACTCCAGTATGCCATCCCTCGATCCACTTCAACTCTACATTTGACTCGGTGAAAATATTCGGAACGTGCATAAGGCATTATTGTGATGTAGTACGGTATCCCGGATTGCTGGTTTTTCGTATCACGGCCTGTCGACCCGAATATTATTCACCGAATTAAAACTGAGACTTGTAAATGCAAATGTCGAATTTTATTACTAGTTCAGATGGTACTGGACTCTCAACTTTGAAAAGTTTCCGTTTTTAAAAATCATAAATTTTCTGTTATAACCGCGATCCAACCTCAAATGATTATAATGTAACTATTTTTTTTATTGAGAGATTTGTTATCATTAGAGACCTGCAGAATTGACGTTTTTTTTTGTAACAAGTTAGACTTGTCATATACCTACCTGAAAGCAGTTCGCAATTTCATTGGTTTCTGGCGACCCTAATGCCTCGTTTACTTGTGTGAGCACTTTACTGGCGATTGGCCACTGAATCGTTGAGTGTATGCTATTGGCAGAGCCACAAGTATGTCGCAAATTCATTCGGAGGCGAGGCAGACTCCAAACACCTGTTGTTTTCTCCTAATGCTGTGACTGAACGACAATTATTTAGACACGCCCCGTTTAACTGTGCACCAGTAATAAACTGGGAGCAGTAGTGTGACTATTTAACAGTCCTGTACAGATGGTTAATTTGATCGCAGCAACCATTAAGCAAACGATAATGTCTCCTCGAGTGTATAGAGGGCTGTCCAGCCTAGCTTACTGCCACCTCAATCCGCGAAATACTAGGGGCTCTATCTATTGGCTTAAAGCGTCCTTGGTGCGTGACATACAAGCTGTCGGCCAAATGGCAGAAACCAAACGAACATAAAACATTTTGGAGTTTAGCCTGCAGCCGCAAAATAACACGAGTATTTGAAAGGGCGGAGGAAACGGAGATCCCCGAGAAAACCCGCAGACCAACGGTATCGTCTGGGGCACGTTTCCCACATGGTGACCTGACCGGGGAGTGAACCCGGTTCGCCTTTGTGGGAGGCGAATGGGCTAACCGCTCGGACACCGCGGCTCCTCACACGCATAGATGATAAGAATTGTATTATCCTGGCGTTCGGTGTTTTAACTGCAGAAGCTAGATAATAGAAAGGTTTCCTTTGACACAACCGCGTCTTGTTTTGTATTCAGGTATGCAGCGTGCGACTTAACTACTTCAACGCCTAGAGCTCTTTATCAGCTTCGAGGCAATGCTATAATTTGAGTCATGCGACGGTGGAAAATAATTGCATGCTCTCCCGAAAGGAAATTGCCTTTTATTTTCCGTCCACAGGGATACTGCTAACTGACGGGAACTGTATTATTTTGTTATCTTTTTTAAGTATTGCTGCCGAAGTTACGATAATTTCAACCAAGAAGGAATGCGTTTTTCGAATAATTATAAAAATGACCAAGCGGTCTTTCAGGAAATAGCATTTTGTTGGCTATTCATCGAACTCACAACCGTTAACATGAACTGTTCCACCAGCTTTCTAGGATAGTTCTCGGCATTTAAATTTAGGTCACTTTCAAATCTCGAGCCATTTTTAATTGTTTATGAAATTGCTGTCAATCGTTTCACCTACGCGCTTCAAACAACTTGTTTCGTGTGACAGATTGGTTCAACACGTTAAAATATCAACAAGACTGTGTAGGTTGGAGTGAGTAGTTTGGAGGTCAATGAACGGTAAACAGGCCGACTAATATTACTCATTAACGTGAGCATAAACGGCACGTAACGAAGTAAACCATGCGAAACAGCTACTAACAAAATTGTTAGGCCAGTTGTTTAGCAATCAGAGAAACGATAAATGCGAACGATGGACACCACTCATTATTTCACACTACTTTACTTTATTGGGAAAAAAAATATCTGAGCTATATTGTGCTGTAGCGAATAACGCAGACAGTCATTGACACAGAGCCTGTTTCGACGGAATTTGGACACGAGGGTATTTAGGAACATAGCGAAATCAAATTTAAATTGCGAATAACTGAAAAGATAGTTTAATTTAGGAAAAAAAAAATGTTTATACACTAAACGCGGTCTGACATGAGCAAGTGTCAATTAAATTCATTTGTATAAAATAACATACCTCCACATGTCTTATTCACGGTCAAAAGTATTTTATGATAGGTTCTACCCTACCAAATTGTTTTTCCGATGAACGCAAAGTTATTACAGTACGATGAACCTTTACCTTAGCAATTATAAAATAAGATCTTTTCACGTATTCGCTAACAAATTGTTTAGTGATCAAAAAAAGAACTTCTTTGTCCACCACAGCAAAAATATTTGCAAGATAATTTTCGGAGGAACATTTTTCAGTTTTCTTTTTGAATGTTTCTGATGTCGAGGACGCCCAACTGATAAATCATGACTCGTCCTCCAACCTCTAAAGACCCCGATATAGGCTGTTCACAGTAAAGTGAGCACTTTTGGAAGCCCTCTCATTTGGACTAATAGTCAATAAATAATTTTCTTGTAGCCTTAGACGTTAAATTCCAAGTGCGGTGGAATATACATACTGTGTTTATTACTCACATGGCAATATTTATTAAAAAAAAAAAAAGTGTAAGGGATAAGAAGTGGCTGAAAGGAAATGGTAACTAGGGCCTCAGAAGTGCTCACTTTTCCGTGAACAGCCTATAGTCTCCATACCTTCACGGTAGTCAGACAAGCCGCTAGCACAAAAACTGAGGGGGAAAAAAAATTGAAGCATTGGCTTGAATCACGCAATCCCTTTACATGTCAGGAAACTGTGGCCCTGGGTTCGTCATTAATTTATAAATTCTGTTACACATTCTGTTAATGTGTTGGAATTTTTGCGTTTGTTTCCACAGCTCTATGCTGGTAAGCATTGGCGTTTATGCCTGTCGTAACATCGAAATAACTAAAATGAAACATATTTTCAAGATATTAACACCGAAACAATTACTTGGTTTCATACGCCATGTTGATTTACTTGTTTATAGCGTATTTCAATTATTTAGTAACACTTTTTTTGAAACTATATCTTTCTTTGCTCTTCTGGGAGTGTAGGTAAAACGTAAATTCTGAACATTTTTTTAAAACATATTATAACGTAATTAGTTCAACATCATTTTTAAATTAACAAGTAACTTTTTTCTTTGTCATTTTTTTCCTTTAACTACCCCTTAAAATAAATATTGACATGTAAGTAATAAACACATTGTGTAGATTCCACCGCAATCGGAAGTTAATATCTAACGCTAAAATAAAATATATTTATTGACTGTTATTCCAAATGCGACAACTTTCAAAAGTGCTCACTTGACTGCCTATAGGTAATATGGTCACGCGGAGCAGCTCTCGCGCAACCGCTCTCGGCCGCTGTCATTACTGAACTAAACTACCCCACCCCTTCGTGAAGCCGCAATGTACCCTCCCGACTCGCCCGACGCGTTTTGTACTTCTACGCATTATTTCCTCATTTGGATTCCACTCTATCACCCTCTTTCCCCCGTTCTCATCCAGCTCTCGGTCATTTCTTTTCTCCCCTCTTTCAGCCCATATTCAGAAGCCGCAAATTCATGTGTCGACATGTCGATGAAAAGTTTCGGCAGCAAGAAATAAAATTTATTTGGACCAAACAAATCATCTATATACGCGGCTAACAGATGCAGTGCCAGTGGAACCGAACTAGTACATGTAAATATCGTCTTTACTAATTGAATCACACCAATGTGTGTGTTAAATGACATCATGTGAATCACACAGTTTGATTGTACAATCAAATATGGAAATGGCTTCTCATACAGACGGCAGCTAACGGTGGAAGAAACGCTGCCGGTTTGGGCATGTGATATCAAAGTCTACCAAAGGTCGGGATTTTTTTCCCTGAAATATTCCCTGTCGTTATGAATAGAATGTTTAATCAGCTGTTTCTGCGCCACACTCATACCATCACACGTGCCAGGTAACAGTTCATGTTTTTGCCCATACTCATCAGAATATGTGACATGTGTCGTTTAGACCAAATGTTTCGTTTTAATAAAAAGACAGACATTTTTACTGCTGAAAAAATAAAAAACGTATTTCAGGAAAACAATCTTCCTATACAATATTTTTGGTGGAATGGACAAACATTACGTGCTATCGACTGAAATTCGGCAGTTACTTAATTACCACTGACGACGAATCAATATTAAAATTCTTATAACCGAACCGAATGTTTTTGAAGTCTTAACATCGGTGGAAAAAACTGCGGGCGAAGTACCACTCGAAATAGTAAATTTTTTGTAGTTGGAAACAACCGACACATTCGTAAAATGTAATTATGTCAATTTGACAATCAATGAATAACATCGATCTTTGGCTTTTTATGCCAAATTTTTAGCTACCCCATTGAACTAACATGGCTACAAACATTAAAGCTGTACGTACTGTAATTTGAGAAACGTTTAAATAAGTGTTAATAAAAAGGGCGCCTGACATCATGGCAAACAGTTATGTAAGAATTGATCTAAAAAGGCATGTTTACGTGGGAAACAATTGAACAGGAGTTTTTGGAAAACGGCAAGATTGGCGATATTGTTTGTGCTGGTAATCGAATTTACTACGTCTTACGGCGAAAGGCAACGGCAAATCAATAGCTTAATCCTCACGTCAAGTTTAACTGTTTGATTGTTCAATATATATATATATATATATATATATATATATATATATATATATATATATATATATATATATATATATATATATATATTGAAAATTCTTGATATCACTTTAAAAAATGGTACGCAATTAAAAGAAACAGAAAATACCCGAGGTCAAAAACCTAAGAGCAGAATGGAAATTCAAAAATTAATTGGTAATTGAGTTGCTTGTCACTATGATAGGACGACAATTAATTAATAATCAAATTAATTAAAAAGTAATGTCACGTTGTAAGAGGTTTTTTCGAAGTTCTCTAGCAATTACACAGTCACCAGGATGAAAGAGAAACCCGAGATGTCCAAGAGAAACCTGCCAATGAATTTGTCGCTTGGTGGAAAACGTTTTACTTCCCAGCCAGCACCTGGTTACTATGGTAAACTTCGGTAATCTTCCAAAGTAGTGCTCTGGGAGCCACCATTATGTAAATATTTTCTTCTTTTGTGTTTCAGTGCATTAAGCAAAGGACGTTAAGTAAGTTCAAGAGGCTACATTTATTTTTCGAACAATGTTAGCATACTATATCTTTTTTTTTTTTGCTGTGATATGAAATAATAATTTGAAAAGTTTTGTTGCGAGTCCACTGACTTTGAGAAATTGTAACAGTATAACAATGGAGGAAAAACAACTATCCCAAAAATAATCAAATTAGTCATATGGATTTTAAATATATATTTTTTCTTACAAATCTCAGAATGGAGGGAGTGGAATTGAGATATTTAGGCGGCTGTTAATATCGAGGTCTTGAGAGCCGATGAGGGTGAAGCGAGGTGCAAATGGATCAGCGCCGGAACGCAAGGGCGCCGAGGAGATCCTCGAGGAGATTCGCCGACCAACGGCATCGTCCAGCACGATTCCCACACGTGAAGATCCTGGAGCGACTCCGCCGGGAATCGAGCCCGGTTCGTCTAGGCAGGGAGGTGAGTACTCTAACCACTAACACACCGCGGCCCTTAAAGAATGGAACGAAATTAATGCGTTAGGCTACAGCTGAAAATAATTTTCCGTGTTAGAATGCCATGAAGAATATATTTGTTTAAAGTCTGTTATGTGATCCGCCAGTATCTAATTTTTGAGATAAAATTGAAAGACACAATACACCGAAATCGAAACTTCAATGCAGGGAAAACAAGCAGAGTTTCAATGTGCCTCTCCTGTGACTTTAATAAAACACTTGAAACAGAATTGAATGTTTATAATTTGTACGAATCAACATTTCAAGTTGCAACGATTAGATATTTGCAAAAAAAAAATTATTGTTATTTTTAAAAAAAATTAGGTTATATTATGAAGATATTGTCGGTAACATGTCACGAAACCGTACAATATTCTCAAAATCACGAAGAAAAAAAAATGTTTGTTTGACTTTTAAACAGTCTCAAGGTACGTACGTACTCAAACAGCCTAACAATAAGCAAAAATCAGGTGTTTTTCAAAAACTATATTAAAAATCTGCTCAATATTTTTGCGTGATCTCTGGACACGATCATTTTCACGTCCGAAGAACAGTTTTCGCTTTCTGTTTCTGTCTATAACGCGGTTTTTTTTAAATTAGATGATGAATGAAACGACTGTTTTCGCAGTCATATTATAATATGAAAATTACCCGTGTACTAAGAATTCGTACGGGAAGATGCAGCTCATCTTTATCTTTGATGTTAAGCCAAAATTACGTGTTAAATGCTGTAAATCTCATAGAAGCAAATAGCCGACGGAAGACTGGAGGCCAGGTTAGTCCCTTGCGCGTAGACGGAGATGAGGCATGCGATGAGAGTACCAGAGTCGCACACCATTAAAAATATGTAGATACCGTATAGAGCAGGGCTTCTTTGACTATTGTGGGGACACTTGGACCTTACATTGCACCAATGATATCTCTCATACAGCAGGATGAAAAAAAAAAAAAAAAAAAAACGGTTTTACACGTTTGGAATGTAAAATAAAAAGAAATTCGAACTCGCATAATACATGGCAGGGCTGCCGACAGGTTGCTTAGTTGGCTAGTGGTCAAAATATCATCACTCTCCAAAGTAAGAATCTCTTGGGGTATATTCTGGACGTAAGGACATATTTCACGATCAGTTTGTACTTCATTATCCGAGAGGGATTTATAAGGACGACATAAATGTAAATATTTGTAGTCAAATAATTTCAAAATATAGCACTGAAAATTCGAAATTTCCGGAATACGGGAGCCTAAGTTTCTGTGTTCCCTAATTAACTTTGCCAACTAAATCAGATGTCATGTGATTTACATCATATACTCAATACATTGATTAAGTATCAAGGATTCTTAACGATCGGCAATCAGGTACTGGCATCCTGGATCTATTTTAAAATAGGTGTTGAACTTTTCGGCAGCACAATTTTATTCGTACGAGAGAAAATAGTATTAATATTTATTAATTTCTCTTGGACGAATAAATACGTGTTGGCAAATTCATCAATACCTACTTTAAAAGAGATTCGCCGTACCATTACCCGATAACCAATTGTTAAATATCCTTGATCCGTAATTAATATGTTGTGTATATGAAACAGAATACATGACATGAGATTAATTTGGCAAAGTTAACTAGGAGTACAGAAACGTGGGCTCCCATATTCCGAAAATTTCGGCTTTTCGGTGCAATATTTTGAAAACTATTTTCATTCGACTACAAATATTTATCTTTGTGAGATTTTTTATACACATCTCTTTCAGGATAATGGAATAAAATACTATCGACAAATACAGCCTTAAACTTGGGTATTTTGAAAAATTTTACTTCACGGCTGCTTGACGGAATGCCATCTCGTCGTTCAGCTGGTAGGCTGCTCCAAACTTACCGCGCCTGCTTTCGTTAACACGCCCGCTTGTTTGCAAGGAAACCCGCATGAGGCTTCGAACACTAATTAGCACTTAGCCCGCCGTGTACCGTACGACGAGCGAGTGTGCGAGCGGACTATGCCCGCGTGTGCTTTGGCTGGGCGCCAAGGCGAGGAAGACGACCGTGGATATTACTGTCTTGCGGTGTGACATTACGAAGCGGCCCCATGCTTTCCCCGTGGACTTCGATGGGTCCCCATTATCACCTTGCCGGGCACGTCGCTTCCAGTCGCTGCGACACGAGACGAAGAGGATACTGCCGAGTTCGTCCGAATGCGTTCCTGGGAGGAAAGAAAGGGCGGGGAGGAGTTTCGTGGTAGGAGAGTCGTACACGCGAAGTGGAATGATGCAACGTCTGGCGTGGAAACTTCCTGCGATGGCGTGCGGACGAGATTTTAGTCAGTGAAATAGCGATTCGTTTAAAACCGAAGAGTAAGTCACATACTGCCGACTACCGAATAATTGGGAGTAACTTGTAGCATTGCCTTATAGCAGGATAATTCATCATACATATATTTAAATGCATGTAATTAAGTCCTTGTAATAATTATCGAGGCATCTGTGATTACGGTGGATCATTTTTTTTTTTACCCCCGTTGGTTAGGTTTTTTTTGTAATCAAAAATGCATGCTAGACTGATCGAAACAATACTGAAACATACGTTATTGGCAGCCATATATTTTAGTTTTATTCCGAGAAGGAAGTAACAAGAGCATGACGTATATAACAGCATCCGATTCTCATACAGGATTTTACTAACCTGACGTGTTTTATATATATATATATATATATATATATATATATATATATATATATATATATATATATATATATATATATATATATATATATATATATATATTTAAGGCCCTCCCAACATGCTTAAACTACTAATATGTATATATTTTTGCAGCATCGGACATTAAATTTTGAGAATGTTGAAATGTATACACTGTGTTTATTCGTGACAAAGCTGTATATATATATATATATATATATATATATATATATATATATATATATATATATATATATATATATATATATATATACAGCTTTGTCACGAATAAACACAGTGTATACATTTCAACATTCTCAAAATTTAATGTCCGATGCTGCAAAAATATATACATATTAGTAGTTTAAGCATGTTGGGAGGGCCTTAAAAAGTGCTCACTTTACCGTGAATAGCTAATAGTTCCTGTTTGTATTTAGACAGGGAAGAATTAATATCACGTCCTTATGTAACTTCAACAGGTTTTCATACTTAGGTGACGTGAAGGGAACATTATAGCCGAAAGAAAGTGTATGTCAGATAGTTCACTAACCGCGGGTGTGATCGTGGTGTAAGTAACGAAGCCATTGGCCGGAGAAAAACAAACCTTTCCGCCGACAACAGGGATGAGCCACGTTTCTGTAACAACGAACGTAGTCAGTCGTCTTTATCAAAGTGCAGGCAACGTAAAAGATAAGGACAGATAACGAATTGGTTTACTGTCGCTGCGAGACGCATAGGATTCCCATGTCTGGCAACTGAATCCCTATTTGGACAGAACTTGCAAAGGCCTGCCTCAGCTCGGCATCGAGATACCTAAGCCCAACCGGCTCAATTTACATCTAGATAACACAACATTTGACCAGATATCGTTGCCCCATTCTGGTATTACCACGCGCCTTTTATTGCCCCCCCCCCCCACAACGTATGTCGAGTTGAAAATCACACTTTCGAAACTTGACGAAATTCACGTGTCCCCAAGTTACAGATTTCTGCGGCTGGAATATATATATTAATGGTTTTTAATTAGTTGCTAACTTGACGTCAAGGTGACCACCGCAAAACAATCGGCTACAACTGTTATGTTCTTGTAGCACAAGTTTCGTAACTGTGGCATTTGCCAGCTCAAATCGGCTAGTAATTCGTTGCATTGGCACAATTTGCCAGGCTAAGTTATTTCCATGGGCGGTGGCTGACTTGGCGTCAAGTTGGCCACCAACTGAAAACCATTTTAACATCATCTTTATTTCAGCAGCACTAATTCTGTGGCTTGAGCACAAAAGAACACTAATTGAGCACTAATTATCATGTGAACTTTCGTTACAAATGTCGAAAGTGTGGTGGCCGTATTTAGTGTGCAGATGTCGAAAGTGTGGTGGCCGTATTTAGTGTGCAGATGCGGACACGCAAGTGTTAGGAGGTTGTAAATCCCGCCGAAAGTGTGGTGGCCGTATTTAGTGTGCAGATGCGGACACGCAAGTGTTAGGAGGTTGTAAATCCCGCCGAAAGTGTGGTGGCCGTATTTAGTGTGCAGATGCGGACACGCAAGTGTTAGGAGGTTGTAAATCCCGCCGAAAGTGTGGTGGCCGTATTTAGTGTGCAGATGCGGACACGCAAGTGTTAGGAGGTTGTAAATCCCGCCGAAAGTGCGGTGGCCGTATTTAGTGTGCAGATGCGGACACGCAAGTGTTAGGAGGTTGTAAATCCCGCCGAAATCCTCACAAACAGAGGCTGCTTATAGCCACATGAAAAAAAAAAAAAAAAAAAAAAAAAAAAAAACGAAAGTATATAATTAACATTAAAATCTAAGAATTCGCAAAATTTAAGAACCTCGAGGTGAGAGTGACGCAAAGATGGAAAGAAAGTTACGAATAATAAATGTTATATTTAGCTAAATTTTAAATCATAACTTAGTATATTATTCCCAGAGACCTGAATAAACGTAAAAAGCAACTTTTAATATTTAAATTTAATAATTTTCACTGAGTTATTCCACACCCTCGGACCTTGTGGCAGCTTTACTTTTTTTTTTTTTTTTTTTTTTTTTTTTTTTTTTTTTTTTTTTTTTTTTTTTTTTTTTTTTTACTATCTTTCCATCTCAAAAACAACTCAAATATGGAATCACCATTGTTTCCAATGGAGGTCATTACATCTTCAGTCTTCTCCTGCTGCTACAACCAGCTATCAGAAACAGCCGTGGTCTGAGAGGAGTTTCATCTTGAACTCTACTACCTGTCCAGTACAATGCCGGTGTTGTGTCGACGTTCACTCTGCTGACCCATCATTGGGAGAACTGAGGAAATTTTTTAACCGCTTCTCCCAGAAAAAAAAAAACCCTTTCTTGCCCATCTCCCCCGAAACATTAACTTTTTTTTTGCCTTCCTCATGTAGATAATTGATACCGCCCGTCATTTCGAAACACGAAGTAGCAACAGAAAAAGGCGCGTATAGATGCATCCTTTTTTTTCTTAAATTAATGTTTTGAATAATTTATCCCCTGTTATCAAATAATTATGTGTTATTTGACACTATAGTCAATCTTTCTCTTTCTACCATGAAACATGCAATTTTACAGGATTTCTGAAATGCCTATTTTAACTCATTTTATCTTGTTTAATACTGTATGTTACTTATGTATGCATCAGAAACTGCCATAACGTTATTTGTGTACCATTTCCCCTTTATAAACAGGGTTGTTTGTGGGGAAATTGCAACAAATAAATAAACAAATAAAATAAATCGTATTTTAGTTCAGTGATATCTTAAGATCGTCAGTTAAAATTCTGCTGTGTGCGAATGTGAGGCAATCGGGAGAGTCAGAATTGTGATCACAACGCCGCTAACGCGGTACATGATGATCTCGTTGCGTGGTGGGTCATATTTGTGCTAAGAGAAAATTTCAAAACGGGCACACATCATTTGCTAAAATTTCCGTTCCCCCTAGCCTTCGGCACTCCCCCCTCCCTCGCATTAAAAGGTTTGCAAGGGGTGTAAGACGCGTTTCTGATTTAGAGGGTGTTTTTTTTTTTTTTTTTTCCGCCACGGATCTCCTCCATAATTTAGAATTTTAAGCTAAGGAACGGTAGAGAACAAATTCAAGCTCGATTAGAGCAATGCATACCGGCAACAGACAAGCGCAATAATGAAAAAAAAAGTATGCCATGCGATTCGAGCCACAGTTTGCCGGAAAAGGGGACGGTAAATAAGCATTTGCGTGCGTTACTGGCGATGTCCGGTATTACTTCACACTTTTCTGAAGCCCTGCTCAAGTTCTGTTTCCAGGATATCCCTTCGCCTCGTGCAAACTAAACTTAACTGGCCTGGAAAATTACACCAGGGGGCAACGTACCACAATTCTGCGCACTCGGTTGTAAAGACTGTTCACGATCAAGCGAGCACTTTTGAAATCAACCTTAGAAAAAAGTCACTGATCCTACCTGCATATATTTTAACTGGCGCACTGAGTGACATGCGCCCATTAAAGTTGGTAACGATGGATGGGAAATAGTTCCGTATCTTAACGTTTAATAAGTGTTAAGTAATCATTTCTGATAACTAAAATTATTTATTTCGCTTTGTGTAATTTTTAATGAATCGAAGAGTAAAAATTAGTAGCTTAGTAAAATATTTACTTTTATATTAATTTCACGGTTTCACACTTGATCTACACATGAATAAAGTTATTAGGATCATGATAATGTTAATCTTACATAAGGCGGAAGAATACATAACGTTCATGAAAGTAGATCCTAAGCAGGGCTTTTTTTTCTCACTGTTTTAAATTAATATTAATTATAAATGAAATATTATAATTTATTGAGAGAATGTAAATAACATTTCAATTTAACCAAAAAAAGTTACTTTATATGAACACAAGTATAAAACGCTTGTGATAGATGGTATAATGAGGAAATAACTAAAAACGTCATACGTGGGTTGGTTTTTCAAGTGTTTGATTCAAAAAGTGTGAAGAAACCGTGAATAGTTTATAGCATCTCGTTGGGTCATGTTACGAGAGGAAGTGAACTAACATAAGATAGTGCCGATGCCTGTTTGGGAAATTTCGAAGACTAAAATCCAGGTTGGTATGTCCGGAAACTACTTCGATCAGATATCACCACAGCGGAGCGTACAATAGACTGCGAAATCTGCTAGGCGCGCCTGTAATTGATTTACCTGTAAGGTAAAAACCTTATCGCAGTAATCGTGCTGTAGCCCTGTACACAAGTTGTGTCAACGTACAGTTACCTCGAGTGTTTTTTTCTCCCAAGTGAGTGCATGTCGTGTAATGTTTGTGATAAAAGCGGCGAGTTTATTAGTGCTCATTCAGTTTCCTTTCCGTGTCTTTTGTGGACGAACATAAAAGTTGAATATACCCTGCACGGTGAAAACTTTCTTGCAACAAACCAGGGAGAAGTGTTAATAATATGGCCTTGTTGATGGAAAAAGGAATTGGCGGTGCTCAAAAATGTCTCATATCTCGAGTCTTTGTTAGGTGTTCTTTTTGTGCCAGTCTGTTGTGAAAGAACTATACACTTAAAAAATAAAAAAAATAAAAAAGTTTTGCTTCACCTGTAATTTGAGTGCGCTTGAAGAACGTTCGCTGGGACATTATGCGCATCTCGAAGAAGATGGGGGCCGCGGCGGTGTAGTGGTTAGACTACTCGCCTCCCACGTAGGAGAATCGGGCTCGATTCCCGTTGGGGTCGCTCCCGGATTTTCGCATGTGGAAATAATGCCGGCCGATGTCGCTTGTAAGATTGCAGATTTTCGGGGTCATGTTTACCGTTAGTCATAGATATTTTTAATGTATATAATTAAAGAGTACTTAATTATGTTGTCACTTTATTTAATATTATTCCAAACTACGTTTTATTATATGAGTTAACGATATAATATTTGGTTATTTGTATGTTTCTTTTGTTTCTAGACGATATTCAGTATTAATATTTTGTTTGATATTTTTAATTTCTTTCCTGGAGGGTAGTCGGCATTAAATGTTTACTAAACACAAGTAATAAAAAAAATATTCAGGTCGTCTCTCGTCTCGCCATTGCTAATTGGCGGAGAAATGTGTCATGGTCGGACGACAGCCAATCGGAGGACGGGAGACAAAATAAGTAAGGCAGACGTAAAATAGAACAAATCTTTTCTTTAGAAAGATTTTCACCACCTCCAAAGATGGACGTGGTATAAGCATAAAAGTTTTGATTATATAATTAATAGTTTGAATGTTTTATTATTTAGAATTGAAATTGTGTGATATTTGTATAATTGTGTTGGACAGTATGAAAGGAAATGAGTTGTTGAGTTTATGTGAGAATATTTGAGAAGCTGTGAATTACAGCCTAGTGTGAATTGTATGAAATGTAACACGCTGGTCGGCGGGTTTTCTCGGGGATCTCCCGTTTTCCCCGTCCTTACATTCCGATGCTGCTCCATACTCGCCTTCACTTCACTCCACAAAGAGGCATCGGAATAACAGGCGCAGCATTCAGTACAGACAGTCTGTATTTTCATCACGTAATTTCTCTTAAGCTGTGAGCGACCGAGTAATTCAGCAATCCCGGCGGTGCGAAAAAACTTTTTCAGACGTGTACAATGCTTCGCTGAAATTTGAACACTCGAGGACATTTTCGTCGGGGAAGGTTTATAGGACTACGCCTGGTGGTAAAAAAAAAAAACAGTGGTGTGAAGCATGATTCCTTCCCCTGTTATTCTCTTTATTCTGTAGCAGGGGGCCTGACAGTCAGAATTAGTTTTTTTTGACTCCCTCGGGCTTCAGCCAACGAATAGAATAGGGTTTGCAACGTTTGCTCTCCTACGTTCTTTCATAGGGTTTCGCATGTTGCGTGACCCTCGGGGCAACCTTTTTTTTTTTTTAGAAGGGGGGGGGGGGAGGCAGGTGATTAAAATACCGTATCACGGTGTCTTGAGGATTCAGCGTTCGTTAACATGCGCAGGTTTTAAATCACGAAAAAGTAGAACTCCATTGTGGGATGCAAGGTGCCGAAGTATTCCTTTTGGAAACGACTGAGAAGTTATACGCTGTTTCTATTCGCTGTTTCCTGGTGTAGAAACATGAAGATTGTCAAATAAATAGCTTTAACAGCTCTGAGTAGTCCGTGGCGAGGACTTGTTGAGCTTACAAAATACACCGAGTGAAAGGTTTGTTCCACCCAACAACATACTTTGTTTTGTGTATTGCTAAACAAATATGTAGCTGCTCCAACAAAATATTCTTTCGAGTAAACAAAATCTGTAAAGTAACAATAATGGTGGATCATCTGACAAAAATTCACACTTAAGCTGACAAAACCTATGTTCTAGGAAAATAAATAAATTTCTGTCAGTATGATGTGTATGTAGTTTAACTCAACTGTATTTTTTTTTTGGCCACAAACAAACAATTGTACTGTCGACTAAAACATACATTTTTCTCAGTGTAAAAAACATTTAGTTCTGAAAGGCGCAGAAGTTAAGTCAGGGCGCGTGTTTCCAAAATTTGGTGGCGTAGATATCACTGCCGTAAGTCATTGTTTCCTACAACAAAACTGATAGTGTGCAAATTCTACAAATTTGATATATTCAATGATATTTGTTTAAAATATTGCGCGGTTTGTAACAGGCAATTTGCGAGATGAGCACGGAAATGACAATATTGTATAAATAGGAACGTAAGTGCACCTATATAGAATTCGAATAGTCGTAGGGATGTGACTCGGAATTTTTACGCACTACACATAATGTTATGCTATGAAATGGGTAACTAAAGTGATCATGTGTAAACAAAATTAGATCAGGCAATCTCAAGTGGTGATAGGTAGAAAGGGTAGAGCCGTGGCTAACAGAATATCTTCACGCCGAATTAGGAGTGCGAGGAAGGCAAACCTTTCTCGCTGTACGAGCTGAAGGAAAGTTTTTAGCTGAAGGGTCAAGGAACGAGCTAGCCGTGCCGACAGTTGGACTGAGGGGAGGCCGCATTACTGATGTAATTAAAAATCATCTTAGTTAATCTTATTGTGAGAAGTGTGTAATTTCACGTAAGCCCACGCTCCAAATCTGTATCAGTGAGAATTTCATTGTTTCAGTCAGTCAAACGTATCTGACTGATACATCAGTCAGTGAATTTAACTGATAAGCCAGTAAAAAAATGCCAAATTTCCTTTACTGATTGATTCACTGACATTTCCCACTGATTCGTCAGTCATTTTTTCACTGTTTACTCAGTGGTTTATTTTTGACTGACGGACCAGTTAGACATCTCATCTACTTCCTCTCCGCCTCTAATTATTTTTGACTGATGTATCAGTGAAACTGCGTGTAAAAAATGGCCGTCGAACATCGTTTAAAAATTGTCGTTAAATAACGTGCAGTAACAACTAATAAACGAAATAAAATATACTTTCTGAAATGTGTCTCGTCTTTCAAAACGACATCTTACGAGGTAATATGAACACGCAGCATTTCATTACGTTTGTAGGCACGTCTTTAATTTCGATTCCATGTAATCGTCACAGCGCTCTGTTTAAAGGTTTAAATTGCATTTAATGCGGTGAAGAGAGTGCACTCATATATACTATTCGTTTTAACAATCCTAACGGTACCAATCAAATCAAACACGATAAGTATGCGCATAAAACTTCAAACTACACGAATTAGCAGCGCAACTATAATACATATATTTCCCTTCTGTAATCCTAACTTGGCGTGGTAGCTCAGCAGGTAAGGCGATGGCCTAGGGTCGAAAGGTGCCTGAGTTCAACTCCAGCCAACTGCGAAGGTTTTCTTTACTTTTTTAAATTACGGTAAATTGCATAATATAAATAGCAAACTAACGCAAATATGTTTATTTCAGGTAATTATTTATCTACATTCGATAGAAGCAATATTAAATTCGCCACAGCAGTCGGCCGTCACTTATTCAATCAGTGAAATTGTTTCACGTCACTAATTCAATCAGTGTGAAATTTTTTCACCGAATCAATCAGTGGTTTTCCACTGATTCCAAGTGGAATCATTTTCACTGATTAGAGTAGTTGAAATTTCACTGCGAATCAGTGGTTTCCCACTGATTCGATTTTAGAGTGTAGTAAGACGTCAAAGTAAAAATCTGTGAATATTATGAAAATCGAATAAACTGTTCGTGCGGAATCGCAAGAGAGGGTTTCGCTTAACCATTTCAGACCCACTTTAATTTACGGTTTCAGGTGTTACTAACAACAAATTTTATGATGCGTGCTGTACTTAAGTCGACACTACACATGTTTCGCTGTCACAGCCAATGAGCTGTAAGCTATATGTTCGTCTACTGTTATATGAACCAATAACGATCTAGACCAGTAAGGCGGTATGCGAATCATTTACCCACAGATAAGATCACTGGTCATTGAGCTTCGCACTGTGCAGTACAGAACAAAAATTGCCTACAACCTGTTCACGGTAAAGGGAGCACTTTTGAAAATCCTGCATAAGATATATTTGTATGCACGATGTGCATTCTCCCGCCTTATGTAGAATTAACACTGCTATGAGCCTCATCACTTTATGGATGCGTCAGTCAAGTGAAACGGTGAAACTATTTGAAATGTAATATTTTACCAATGCACTGATTTTTACACTTCGACGCATAAAAAAAAAAAAAAAAAAAAAAAAACAGAAAGCGAGTTTAAGTTATCACAAATGGTTACCTTACACTTTTTGTTCAACATTAAGACGCGGAAATACTTTCCCTCCATCTATGAACTTTACCGGCCGCATATCGCTCAGTGCGCCCGTTAAAATATATACAGGTAGGAGAATGGGTTTTTTTTCTAAGGTTGATTTCAACAGTGCTCACTTTATTGTGAACAGCCTGTACGCAAGCGTAATGTACACAAATGTGTACACTGGGTCTGAATGTGTTAGACACGTCACACGTGATTGGCTGTCTCGGCTTCCCTTGTGTTGTTGGTTGGCGCGAGCTGAAGGGAGACCGACACGGGACTAGTGGGGATGCGATATAAGCTAGGACGGACACCATCTTGGTGGCAGCGCTGCTCCTCGCGAATTGGACGATCCGGCGAAGTATTTGCTGTTTAATTTGACATTTGGAAACACACACAGTTGCAGTTAAAGGCTGTTCACGATAAAGTGAACACACCTGTAATGAACCTTAGAAAAATATCACTGCTCCTGCCTGGCATAACGGTCTCACTAAGTGACATGCGCCCAGTAAAGTTGGTAACGATGGAGGGAAAGTAGTTCCATAACTCAACGTCGAATAAAAAGTGTTAGGTTAAAATTTGTGACAAATTATTTATTTCTCTTTCTGTTTTTCTTAATGCATCAAAGTGTAAAAATTTGCAGATTTGCAAAATATTTACTTTTCTAATAATTTCTCAGTTTCACTTGACCGACGTATGAATAAATTGATTATCCCCATGGCAGTGTTAGTTTTACATAAGGTGGAGGAATACACAACGTGCATACAATTAGATCTTAAACAGGGCTTTCAAAAGGGCTCATTTTACCGTGAACAGCTTGTATTGAAGCTTGAGGTCTTTTTTTATATTACTATAAAAAAAAAAAAACGAATTTTCAAAGCATTCTCCTTGAACAGACACGCGTACACTCAGCCCACCAAATTTTAAATATTCGGGAACATTTTTTTCAAAACAATTATTTTCTTAATGCATATGTCTTCAGGTATTCAGATCCGGTGCCATTGAATATTCAACTCGCAATCTGTCTAGAAATTGCAAGGGTTTAAGTAGAATGATTTGCAATGATAATTCTCCCCTCCTACGCTTGAAAACTGATACACGAGGACCTTGCAATTTCATGTTCGTAATCGAGTAACACGCTAGATGCTTGACAGCTTCTAAGGAGAGCAGTAGCCGGCAAACGTAGATAGTTATAAGTGTATTTCATTACTCTAATTGTAATTTATGACACGGAAACACTAACAGCTGGGAGCCTTGTGATCGGGAAATTCCGAATATATAAGTTTACTTAGCTCAACACAAAGTCAGAAAAATTAGGGCCAGTGCTGTGTGGTAATAAAGAAACACCATTAAAGTGAGCAAACTTTCGGTTGGCTCTCCACACTTTTATAATTGGCTGCTGTTAGACCGGTCCAGGAGCAGAAAATCTTCTCGCCCTTTTTTTTTTTGTGTAAGTGAAAGTCTTGTGTTTATCATCCTCTGCCGTACAAATTCTTGGTTTTCAGAACCGATGTACAAGTAACGTTGTTCACGAACTAAATCAAATTACTATCGAAATGGTTCAACGATTTACTGTTACGTGTTTTTGTCTCGTGTTATTACAGTGCGCACCTAAAATAAACTATCATTAATTATAGTAATTATAGACATCTTTGAGCGTGACAAAAGACAAGTATTTGTATGTGTATATGTATGCAGGGTGAGTCATCAGCTCTGCGACAAACGGCGAGAGGACGTTCCTTGCAAAATTTCATTTAGAAAATGTCTGACAACAAACACCAGGAAACCACTCCTAAGGGCAGGGAACCCTTGTGAAGATGGGGTTGCAATTATGAACTTTATTTAATTACACTGAAACCATGTGATATTAAGGTATGAAATCTGTAGGCATTCCAAACAATCCAGTTACTGTAGCATGCAAGTACCCATGTTGACTTACCGCATACCCTACATAGTAAAATGGAGGTTGCCACCTCTTCAAATAGCGAAAAAAGTAAAAAAAAAAAAAGGTATTCGTAAATCGTTACGTAAATTATGATCACGGCTTATGAACAACCATTGAAGGACGTCAAAAACGTCCGTTTGACAAGAAAACCTCCGACGAATGGTTTGCGAGAAAACATACCTCCAAGATATATTAAATGCCACGTAATGGATATGAGGTTGGCGAAATGGTTGATAACGACACACAAGTACTGTCTTATCATACTCTTACTTTGTTTATGTGAAAGGTTGTCATTAAATGTGTTCTTTTAGGATGGTTTCAATGTAATTAAATTGTTATTTGGTTAATGATTGCATCAAGTACATGTTTATTGTTGTTTTTAAAGTAGCAATATTCCGGTATTTACATTCTTGGAGGTCTGTTTTCTTGCAAACTGTTCGTCGTAGGTTTTCTTACGAAAATAACTTTTTTTGTACGTCTTGCATTGGTAATTCATAGGCCGTGATCATAATTTACGTAACGATGTACGAATACCCTTTTTTCGCTATTTGCAGGGGTGGCAACCCTCATTTTACTATGTAGGGTATGCGGTAGGTCAACATGGGTACTTGCATGCTACAGTAACTGGATTGTTTGGAATGCCTACAGAATTTCATCCCTTAATATCACATGGTGTCAGTGTAATTAAATAAAGTTCATACTTGCAACCCCATCTTCACAAGGGTTTCCTGCCCTTAGGAGTGGTTTCCTGGTGTTTGTTGTCAGACATTTTCTAAATGAAATTTTGCAAGGAACGTCCTCTCACCATTTGTCGCAGAGCTGATGACTCAACCTGTAGATGTATATCTAAACACACACATTTTCCAGCACACAATTCGTAAACAGTTTTCAGTACAGAAACTTTTTCTATTGTAGCACAAGCCATTTTAGATTCCACCGTATAACTTAGGTCTAAGAATTTGCTCTCGTGTAAATGAAGTTTAAACAAGCACATCATTAGAAGTATGGGTCATCAATTTCGGTAAATCTTAAAACTTTCATAATTCTTTCAGAAAACTTGGTATAAACCTTAAATAATAAATAAAGTTCCCACATAATTGTAACATATTTCTGTTATAATTTTAGTAATTTTTTTAAACCATGAAAAACTTTTAAGTGCGTTAATCACAAATAAATAACAGATGTTAATTCAAGAAAATTCATCCTTGCCATTCCATTTAACACATTTTAACGCTAGTGTGCAAAAATGTCTTGCGGAAATATCTTGAAAATTGTACGTGTTGAAGAACGTATTACGCAATAATCCACGTGAGTTTGAAATTTTGTGACGGTTTCACTTTCACGAGATTATGGGATTGAATCCGATGTTCAAAACGTTCATGTGCAAGTATAGTACCATTTCGTAGAGCATCCAACGTGTCAAGCTGAGTCAATGCTATGGAAACAGTTATTAAGAACGGTTTTCGGACCAAGTCGCTGTAAACGCCAAAAACAATTACTTAGTAAATACGTTTATAAAATGCATTTTATACTAACCAATAATTTATATCAGTTACAACTAACAGAGATAATCTCTAATAAAAAGTTTTAAAATAATTACGAAATGAGTAAATATGAATTTTAACTGTTCACGTTAAAGGGAGCACTTGTGAAATAAACCATTGAAAATAATCACTATTATATATACGCGATTTCTTCACATTTATAAAAAAAAAAAAAACAAAAAAAAAAAAAACACGTATGACGCGTTTTGTTTCCAAAGTATGCCATTTATCACAAGGGTTTTATATTCGTGTTTGCCTAAAACTAGTACCTTATTTTTGTTAAAATTTCTAACTTTTACTTATACTACATCTATAAATTATAATATTGCATTACGAATAATAACGGAGAGTGAAATACGTGTGTTGGTAATACGTGGTAAGATATAGTTGTTATGCAAAATATATTACTACGCAGAGGGCGTACGAATGCGGTGCGTTGTCCCTTTGGTGTACTTTTGTAGACTTATTAAGATTCGTTTGCACGAGGCGGAGGAATATCCCGAAAGTAGAACCTAAGCAGGGCTTCAGAAAATTTGGAAGTAACTACGAATGGAGTATGCCCATAACTACTCGTATACTACAGTTCACACTGGCATGCAGAATCCCACTTAATTTTGCAGCGAATTCATAAAGATAGTTCTGAGACCTGACATAGTATTCAGAGGGTAGTATGTGAATTTGTGGCTACTGAAGTCTAAGGTTTTTTTTTTTTAGTTTTATACACAAAGAATCACAACCTACTTGTATATTATTACGGCTGTTCACGGTAAAGCGAGCACTTTCGAGGTCCTAGGTACTTTTTGCTTTCAGCCATATTTTATCGTTTAACTACATCTTTAAATATATATTACCATGTAATTAATAAACATAATGTGTAGGTATATTCCCCAGCACTCGGAAGTTAACATCTAAGGCCTAAATCAAATATATTTATTGCTTATTATTCCAAATGAGAGGGCTTTCAAAAGTGCTCACTTTACCGTGAATAGCCTATAATGTAAATTTAACATTGCAGACAATGGGCATGATCACTTTACTGAGGCGCCGGTCGCGCAAAACTGTGAAATTATTAAAAATGTAAATGTTTTACAAGTTTTTTAATCATTACGTTTAAAATAATTTAAGAAGGGAAGGAAAGGGGGAGGGGCAATTAAATCATTTCAATATTAACTGATATTTTATAAGACTTTTTATTTAACGTTAAGACATAGAACTACTTTACCGATGTTGTTACTAACTTTACTGGGCACACGTGAGACATAGTTCCCGTCAAAATACACTTTACTTTACTGTGAACAGCCTTCAACACACTTACCTTCCTACAAATTCCTTGTTTTCCACTTGGATGACGTATGAATGAAACAGGACGGTCCAGGGCGATGTTAATATTACATATGGTTGAAGGACACGACATTAGAAGGAAAGTAGATCGTACGCAAGGCAGTTAGAAGTGCTCAGTTAGCCGTGAGTAACCTAGAGGCGTCTGCATCGCAGATCGAACTGAAATCCAGTATTCCAGCTGAACGAGAACGTGTATTCGCTCATTAGATCTTTCGTCAGAAGTAATGATTAGATAATAGCTTGTAAAATAATCGATTATTCGATTATTTGATAATAATCGATTCATCGATTTTTAAAAACAATTTGGATATTCACGATTTTCAGCTGCAGATACCTACGTGTTTCACATTTACTAAATATATAAAATATAAACTTCGAAAACTCAAATTTTCAAAATTGCAGAAATTGTTAAAAATACACAGAACAATTGTCGGTGAGAATAGTTTTAAACAAATTTATAGAAATATACAGTTTTGGCGGTAAATTTTTATGTGTGGATTAGAATAAGGCAATCGATTATTTATTCGATTAAAAATAATCGTAATCGATTAATTTGAATTACATAATTATGCGCTTATTTCATCATAGTCAGAAGTGTGGAGGGAGGAAAAGAGTGGAGTATTGTGATTTGGGCAGCTCTTAACATCTAGATCCTGAGAGTCTATGAGTGTGAGACGATGTGAGTGTGGAGAAATGCTGGAATGCGTGGGCAGGGGAAAAGGGAGATCCCCGAGAAAACCCGCAGACCAGCGGCATCGTCCGGCATCTGTCAGAAGACATTAAAAAGTGTCGCGGGTCTCATTAAAAAATACAATTCACCGTACCCTGTTCGGTTGCTGTGATTAATAGCAATAATTGTCATAATAATTAAATCGCTTTTCTATCCGCTAGCGGGTGGAGATAATCGACTCGCTCATGGCCGACGCAGCCTGAGGCCGGATCAGGAACTGAATTTTGTGGCCATCCCTACGTGTGTGCAAACCCCAATCCCAACACGCTACCATCGGTCGTGACTAATGAGAAATTAGATTATTTTATGACGATACAAACACTCATTGGATTTGTAATTGAATGTAAAGTTAATTTGAATACAATATTTAGTTTCCGATTGTGTTTTCGACTTGTATGTTATTCGACGAGCCAGGCGTAAATTGGTCTGCGCGAAGCTACCAATTAGCTTAGTGATATTGAAAATTTAACTTTAATTACGTGTCAGAATTACAGTTTATTTAATATTTATCTAGTAGTCATATCACTGTGGGTGATTTCCACTGAATATTCATAGACGATTTCCAGATCTTTTAGCCATCGTCCTCCCGCACCCTCGTTTGTTATTGCACTCAAAATCGGAGATTTTTCGTAATGTTAGTTCTCGTTCTTCAGGATCTAAACCAATGAATGGTTGCAAAGAAATCACATAACGTTCATAATAAGTATATGTGCTGATATGTACTGGAATATCTCAGTCTTTGCTTGTTGCAGAAAGAATTTGTGATCAAGATTGTTACTTGTCAGTAATTAGAAACATTGCTATACCCACAGATGTACTTTCGCGTACAGGCACTATTTTTTTTGGGTACCCACGAAATTACTTTCGCGTTTAATAAAGGTTTTTGTTTTTTCTGGGTACATACTTTTGTGCACAGTATAACAAATTAAAAGCCCAGGAAGTATACGCAGCTTAAGAGTCGGATGGACCCCCGCGTTTTTATGTGAAACAGTTGTTTGCCGAATACGCGTATCTTGGTAAATAAATATTCTGCAGATACGAATTTTTGTCAGGAAAAAAATTTATCTATTCACGTATTTTTTTTTTTTACTTTTGTCATGTTAAGTGTCTTCTTCGAGAAAAAAATTCGTGAAAATGGTCAAATATCGCGTTTTTAAAGCTTGCCTATGCTATTTCCTTAAGGCCAGACTTCACCATGCATGGGCGTATAGGGAATCAAAAGCTAAATTCGGACAAAGATCTCTCAGTCGTTTTTTTTGAGGTAGTATTTTCAACTAAAGATTTTTTGTTAGAGGTTGAACTCGTTTATATTTGTAAACCTTACAAATTATAATTTTTAAATTTAAAATGTACGTTTTCATTATTTATAAAATTGTGACATTTTATAATTAATTAAAAGGTGCATTAAAAATTTTAAAATTAAATTTTGAATGGTTTACAAATGTATATGCATTCAATCTTAAACAAAAAAAAAAACTTAGTTGAAAATACTATCACAAAAAATGACCGAAAGATCTTTGTCCGAATTTAGCCTTAGGTTCTCTATACGCCCATGTATGGCGAAGCCTGGCCAAGAGAAAAGTACCAAGATACGATGGCATTCCACAGTAACATGGTCCAGCCCGCGGGCCATACACTGTACCTTTTGTAGTACGGTCTGTAGTAAAGAAACGAAGCGTTTGCGGACCTATGTACATATTACATTTTTTCATCCTCCAGATGTGAGGAATATTTCCTCGAAGTATTGACGTGCAATTTTGTAACAGCCTCTATGCAGTTAGGGAAAGTGACATTTTTCAAATGTTGATGTCAAAAGTACTTGGATAACCGTGAACAAGCTATATTTTCACGTGTCGTTTAGCACGTCTAATAGGCATATCTGTTCGCTAATGCTATCTCAGGCTATGCGAAATATCGCCAAAATAATATTTTCAATGTGCAAGTTGACTTTAAAGTGGTGACCGCGTCCCTTCTGGATTCTAAGAAATCATCTCTATTGAGGATTCGAGTAAGGAAAAAGTTAATAGCACAGTCCCTACTAGAGCGCTTCGCACAAGACCACAGTAAATTGAGTGGGAAAAAGTATAAATTTACCGTCTTAACATTTCACAAAACTGTTTCTTTGAAATAAAATGTATTTGTGATATCTAAGTTGTTTTAATAAATTTTCCTGTGGCTATTCCGTTTGTGGCATATGTTTATGCATCCTGTACCTTATTACTATAAAATTTAGTTATTTACTGTTTTACGTAGTTTACTTGAACCATCCCATTTTGTCTGTTGTATTTCATTTCTGTTGTTGATTCTGCTATTGAACATGGGGGTTTATCTGTTTTGCAGGAGCTATCTGAAGTTCTGAAGAAAAAGCCAGTGCACTGGATTCTCCACATGCCTTCCGCATAAGGAAGCAAATTTTGCTTGGCCGCGGTGAGTCTAGAACATAATATTAATCAAGAAGGTACTGTTCGATGTAATTGATATTCCTAAGCGCTGTATTAAGTACCTGTCTATTTGAGTCAGCAATTTTTTCTTTTACATTACCTAACAAATATTACTTATTATAACCAACATGAAAATGTTGCCTGATTTTGGCAAATAATAATATACGACTTTAAATTTGAAAAATATATCAACTACCCATGTAAAAGACTACTTACTTCTCTTTAGAGATTAAAAAATGCCATACATTTTTAAGAATTTTTTTTTGCTGTGCACTAATTGAAAAGGTATTTTACACGTGATCACACTTCTTAAGCCTTGGACTTCATTAGCTTAATTTAAGCCATTTCTTTTGATTGACCCACGTTTTTGAACACTGTATAGGGGTCCAATGCGTATTATTTGCAACCTGCCCATATTTTAGTACATAAACGCGATATTATTGAGGAAACCATCCAATGTCCATAACAAAAACATATTATTTAAACACACTTTTTGTACCGTATACCATAAAAAAAATAATATTTTGTATGACTGTCAATACTGTTAAACATTAAACAATATTTATAATGTTATTTCTAGAAAACTAGTTTCCCCCCCCCCCCCAACCCCCTCCAGTTTTCATGTAACCGTGCATGTTGGTCACGTTATTGCTGTTATTTTTCACACGAATAAAAAATAAAGTGAAGCATTTTGCATGAAAATAAAAGCAATTTTTTTATGTCCTTTGTATGGATAAATGTTAGTAAAACTGTAATTATGATTGGTAGCCCGCAAAACAAATGAAAAATAATTCTAAAAGTTTTATGTCAAATGAATTTTACTTACTGCGTGGAAAATTTTTTAAGACTTTTCAAAAAAGAGCCTTTTTATAATTCTCATTTCCAGTGGTTTTTTTTAAATATTACGAAGGCCATTTTACAAATATACGTGTTTAAATATAGACTATAATAAAACACAATAACAATATTTTTCTAAAAATGGACTTCCAAATGGTTTAGTAACCACATTTATAGGCTGTTCATTCTAAAGCCAGCACTTGTGAAGCCCTAGTTACACTTTCCTTTCAGCAATGTTTAATTATTTAACCATCTTTTAAAATAAATATTGCCCTGTAAGTAATAAAGACAATGTTCATATTCCAGCGCTCTCGGTAGATAACGCCTAAGGCTAAAATAAAATATATTTTGTGACTATTATTTCAAAAGATCGGGCATTCAAAAGTGCTCAGTTTACTGTGACTAACTTATAATCCGATGTTTCTGTTAATAAGTGCCGTATCGGTTTCGGAATGCTGTTAATGTGCATTTTGTAACAATACGCGGCGTTATTTTTGTTCTTGAAATGCCGTTGTAACACTAATACCCGGTTGCACCATCTTCCCCGATCGGTGATCGAATGATCCTAGTTCCGAGCTAGGATCCAGTTTGTTCTTGGTTCCAATGTAAAAATGTTGCACCAACGAAATTTCATGATTCTGGATCTCCGATTCGTCGATCTTGTTGCCAAATTGAGGATCGAGATTAAGCATGAGACAAATTTTGCTATTGGTACGTAATATATGACGTCATAGAAGTAGTCGTATTTTTCACTGTATATAGAACTAGAAGTGAATTATTGTTGTACGAATTTTACTGAATAATATTCAAGTGCGCATAATGCCGTTTTAATTTCCCAAGAAAACAATTGAACGTAGTTCTATCTGCTGGCGTATTTTCTAACTGCATTTGTATACCATGGGTGCTGATCTCGGCTCGAGATTTCGAACTGCCAATTTCGGCGGTTCGAAATGAACTTCATCTCGATCTCCGGTCCAGATCTGAACTCGAATGGTGCAACAGTTTTCTGTGCCGATCTTAGATCCGATCTCGGATCGAGTTTCGAACCACGATGGTGCAACAGGGCATAAGTGTTCAGTACAAATATAAAATGATGCAGCATGGTAAGTGTTTCCTCGTGGTGCTCTTATTTTCCTGTCCAGTTTAATTCCTCGGCTGCTGTGCGTTGGGCTCCAGTTAGCGCTGGCCTCCTTCCTACCCATATTCTCTTTACAAGTATCATTAAAAGAACACGGATTCCCTTCGTCGGCGGGCATCTTTACCGTAAGCAGGTTTTGAGTCATCTGAATTCAATATTTACGTTGGGCCAACCACCTACAGCGAAACCTTTTTAATACAAACATCGGGGGGCCTGAATTTTTGGCATTTTGTAATAATGTTGTTTGTATTAATAGGTGTTTGCGATGATTATAAAAAATCTGAAACGTTAAAATGTCACTCTGATTTAGCATATTGGAAAATGAGGCAATCTTATCGCAAGCATGGCTTCTTTTTACTAAAGGCTGTTCATGATAAAGTGAGCACTTTTGAAATTAACCTTAGAAGAAAGTCACTGCCCCTGAATGCATATATTTTAATCAGTACACTGAGTGACATTTGCCCAGTAAAGTTGGTGACTATGGATGGCAAATAGTTCCACATCTTAACGCTCAATAAAAAGGTTAGGTAACCATTTGTGATTGCTTAAATAATTTGTGTTTCGCTTTCTGTTTTTTTTTTTTTTTCATGCATCGAAGTGCAAAAATGAGCAGATTTGTATAATATTTACTTTCCTAATAATTTCAGAGTTTTACTTGACCGACGCATGAGTAAAGTGATGAGGCACATAGCAATGTTAATTTTACATAAGGCGGAAGAATACACAACTTGCATACAAGTAGATCTTAAGCAGGGCTTTCAAAAGTGCTCATTTTACCGCGAACAGCCTTACATTGGACTTTATATTACATTGTAATACAAGTTGACAAATATTATTACTATAGGCTATTCACGGTAAAGTGAGCACTTTGAATGCCCTCTCATTTGGAATAGTAGTCATTAAATATCTTTTATTTTAGCCTTAGACATTAACTTCCGAGGCTGTGGAAAATACACACTCTATTTATTACGTACACTGCAATATGTCTTTTAAAAGGGGGTCAAATAATTAAATATGGCTGAAAGGAAAAAGTAACTAGGGCCTCAAAAGTGCTCACTTTACCGTGAACAGCCAATAAGCATACATATTAACATTAAATTACCTGTCTCACTCCAAGGAGAAAGAAGACGGAGAACTATGTATTAAAGAGACTTTTATCAACGATGTTCGACTGTAGTGCTAAACTACTTTCAAAACTGCGATGTCTAGACGGGGTTCAGAAACCGGAAATACATGTATGTGGCTGAAATGTGGACCCATGACATCTGGCACGCAGCCGGGTGACGTAGAAGTGCTTACTGGCTGTACAATAATTAATTATTAAACAATTTCATATCTGAAAAGTGGCAATAACCACGTCTCTTATGGCGAGATCTTGACGAATAACCCTGTGCAATAATGATGTGTACGTGGAGAAAAGTTAATATTTACAAAAATGTTTTTTTTTTTTTTTTCCTGATTTTTATAGTGGTTACCTACTTGTATTATCTGTTAGTCCAAATTGGTTCCAACTTGACATCTACAGTACTGTTTCTTAAAATGGCACTGTCAGCTGTTAATGTAGTATAGGTACCTAATATGCAGGAATTACACATTGTCAACTGGAAAAAAAAAAAACCGGGAAACCTTCAGGGATTTGGTATTTCATCCCGTTTAAAACAAATGTAGGCCTTTTTTAATGTCCTTGTTTCGCTAAATATGACATCAATTTTTTTTTCTTCTAAATTAAGTTTTTTTCGCTTCAGAATTAGCTCCTCGCCAAAGAAAAAGTGCTGGTGTTAAATTAACGTGAATAATTCTTGGTGTACAAACTGCTATTTCTCTATCGTGTACACTGACTTTCGTTATATATATACATATATATGAGTTTAAATGTATATTCTTCATATTGACCTAACTGTGATAATTTTTGAAGAGACTATTTGTTAGTTTGTAGATAACTTAGCACGTAATTGTACGAACAGACAGGAATGCTTTGTCTCACCTTCACCCTACCTGCGCAAATATACGAGTAGTTTTTCTTCTTCGCAGATAAAGCCACTTTCAACTCGCTGGTATTAATTGCGTATGATAGCGATAGCACGTCAGTTGCTGCGAGATATACGTATTCTACATAACGGACCCTGTTATTCGCTTTCTCCAGTTGAATTTTATTACGTGTTAAAGCATACTGAGCAAGAGTGATTCAATTACTTTTTCTAATTAGTACTAGCAAATTAACTTTAAAAAACATCTAGATATATGAAAGGGCAATTTATAAAAATAAAAAAAAAAACGCAGCGTTTTCATCACAGGCGATAAAATATCGGTATACTGCTAAGAGCTCCTTTTTTTCCCAACAACTCTCCTTTTCAGTCCTAAATGGTAATCATGAAACGAAGTACGACTTCTGAACTTCGTTTTAATCACAAAAAAAAAAGAGGAGGGGGGGGGGGCTATGTTCTCCCAGTATGTAAAACTTTGAAAAGATTCTGATAGGCAATAACAAATTAAAATGCGAATATATCTATTTACTAACAAATGTATGTTAGATGTTGATGATGATGTCATTAAGAAAATTAATACCTTTTGGCAAAACTAATATATCTTTCAAGTAGGCTATGTAAAAAAAAAAAAAGTCGCAGCTGCAGTAAAAATTTTATGAACCGCCAATATTTTTGTACCAGCTCGACATTTGCTCGCAAATCTACGTCACTTGTCCATGATCATCGTAGGGCTCCAGAACTCCTTTAGGATTATAACGACCATCACTGGAATTACGATGACACCCATGGACCCTTGAATCATACTTTTACGGACATTTATTCTTTGCTGTCACTTTCATATCATTTCGTAAATTAACGATTGATATTACTTCTACTTCAATATCGAACATAATTTAAGGCATTCATTCGGTATGATACAAGCATGACAAGTCATTGCAGGTTGCGAAATTAACTAGAATGCCCCTTAAATTTGATCTCGCAAGAATGCTGTAATGTTTGATTTAATATTTGGTGCACTGTAGAATAAAATATTTTAAGTTTTTAAAAATTGTTTTCCACACAGTGAAAGAACTGCATAACAAAACTGAAAGTTATTCAGGGTCTCTTTTTATTTTATAACCGGAAGAACTGAAACACTAAACTAGCACATTGATATCAAATTCTATATGCGCCAAAATACTCCGTAGGCGTATACGCCAATCTAGATGTAAATATGCCGAACCTAAATTTCTCGCTTGGTGTGGTACTCTTAATAATGACGTAATTACGCGTAACTGCACTCTCTTTCATTTTCAAAGCCGGGGTGGCCCAGTGGGGATTCGGAACCGTTCGTCGGTCTAAGAACAGCCGAAATCAACTGGAAAAAATTGATAGATATCTTCAGCAAAGTAATTTTTAGTGAAGATAGATATGTATGGTCTATTTGCTGTTTCTTCACACTTTTTGAATCAAACCTTTGGGAAATCACTCCATGTATGGCGTGTTTGGTTGTCTCCTATACATGTCGTGTATCACAGGCATTTTATAGGCTGTTCACGGTAAAGTAAACACTTTTGGCGCCCTAATTATTTTTTTCCTATCGACCCTTTTTCATCCTTCCGCCACTTTTTAAATAAATATTACCATACAACCAATAATCACAGCGTATATATTTCACCGGACTCGAAAGATAACGTATTAGGGTACAATAAAATATATTTATTGACTATTGGCCCAAATGTTAGGGCTTCACAAAGTACTCACGTTACCGTGAATAGCCTATATACACGTGTTAAAATAAAAGTACCGCATTTGTTGTTAAATTGACTTTTACCTACGTTTTATCTAAAAATTAAAATATTTCATGTATAATTAATATGAACAAAAACAGGGATAAAATATACATGTTGGTAATGCCTAGTAAGAAATAGTTCTTATGCAAAATTGTATTACACTGAGAGCGCACCAATGTGGCGCGCTGTCCTTTTGGTGTAATTTCCTATACTCTGTCAAGCTTCGTTTGGATGAGACGGAGGAATATCTTGGAAGTAGAACTTCAGCAGGACTTCAGAAAAGTGGAGTAACCGTGAATGGACTATATATGTCAACCACTTTATAAAGTTTCATTGGAATAATTGTGTTCTGGCGGCGAGCATTGGAATAACCGCGAAGTCGTACGAACGTTGTATTTTAGACATCGATCCAGTGAAACACTGAAATAAATAAAATAATTCTGGCTATCTCGAATGAATAATTTACTTTCCGAACCGTGATTCTGGCCATGAGAGTACTCAATAATGGTTTCTATATAAGAAACCTTTTCAAAAAAAGTTCTGCAATAAAATGGCTGTAGTAATTACATCTACAGTCATTGTAGCCCGCATGAGGTTAATTTCTTTCCCCAGATATTAAAATACCTTTCACTGTTTAGTACTGAACATAAAATTCCACGACACGCAATTAAGCGCTTAAAATATTAACGTCATCGCCGCTTTGACATTTCATTCTCCTTTAGTTAAAAAACATTCGTGGCCGTCCTTGTACATTTTCCCATTACTGCTTTCATGATTGAAATTTCAAATTATCTGGAGCAGAAAGGAAATTGAAAAGCTTGGGGCTAAATGGGATAAATGAAATTATACAAAGAGAACTTAATTACTAATCTTGAGGAATAATTAGGAAAGGAGAATAGCGCCATAACAAAAGAGATGACGCTGTAATTGAACAAATAATGTTTTCTAATTAAAAATATAAAAAATCTTTTGTTTGTCGTTACATCGTGCTGTTTTGAGATAGCATTTCAGTGGCTATAATTATGCGTCTATTTAAATGGAGTGCCCCAGAATAATAAATCACAGAAGTAAGTATTAATGTCAGACCGACCAAACGTACGATGAGAGATGTCCGATTGAATAGATAAGACTATTAAAAAAAATAGACTCTGAAAACTACAATTTTTAATCTAAACTAATCTCTTTTTTGAGTCGAGGTGACATAAGCGCGTAGGTCAGTAAGGTAAGTGTTTGTGCAGTTTTTTTTATCTGGATTAAATTTTTAGTTATTTTTAGTTTACCGATATTTGCAGATTAGCAAAAATTACTGAAAACAAAAATTATGCTACGTAGCGCTTACGACAAGGAGGCTGTAAAAGTGTACGGGTCATAAACTTTTTTTTTTTTTTTACTTTCACTGCCATGAAGTACTAGCGTAATACATCGATGTGTAGTTAAAATTTATACATTTAAATATCTCAACTATGTTCAGTAATGATACGAGAAACAATTCTTACTTCGTGAAGGTTCGTGTCAGGAAATTCGTATAAAAATAGTCATTAAAGTATTCTTTGCAAGCTTACGTTTTTAAAAGCTTCCCCGCACACTGCGCATGGACTGTTAGTTCAAATAACAGCGGTTACGCAATTCTTCTAATTTATTTAAATTGGCTGATTACAACAGCCCCGTTCATAAAGTGCACTCCGAACAGAAATAACACGGCTGCCATGGCACCACGTATCACGACCAAGGGGAGAGTGAGTGAAGATATTCCGGCGGCGCTTAGCATCGATGTCTTGAGAGCCCAATGAGGGCGAAGCGAGGTGAGCGCGAAGCAGCGCCGTAGTGAACGGGCGGGGGAAACGGGAGATCCCCGAGGAAACCCGCCGACCAGCGGCATCGTCCGGCGCGGTTCCCACTTGCGAAAAATCCGGGTGCGACCTCGCCGGTAATCGAACATCGCTCGTTTAAGTGGGAGGCTAGTAGCCTAACCATTACACTCTTGAAAACGCAGCGCCGTGATTTTTTTTCCCGCGAGAAACTCGAAACATACGTGATGGCGGGAACGCCGTCGTCCCGCCAGCGGAAGTTTCTTCAATACGTAGAGTGAACGCGTGGTAGAGCGATCTTTCTGGCCTCGAACTGCACTGTGTCTCCAACACGACCGTCATAAACGACGTGGGTAAGATTTGAGGTTATGACACTGCCAAATAAACAAGTGCTTTTGAGATGTTCGTGTACTTTCACCTAACCAGGGGGCCACGGTGGCTGAGCGGTTAGCCTGCTCGCCTTCCGCCACGGCGATCCGGGTTCAATCCCCGGCCGAGTCATTCCGGACCTTCGCATGTGGGAATCGTGCCGGACGATGCCGTTGGTCGCCGGGTCTTCTCGGGGATCTCCCGTTTCCCCCACCCCTTCATTCCGGTACCGCCCCATACTCATCCCAGTCACCCCCATCGGCTCTCAAGACCTCGATGTTAAGAGCCGTCCATATCTCTTCACTCGTCAAATTGGTAGAAGTATTTTATTCATATAAAAGTGCGTCGCTGTATTGGCCTTTCTGCCTCCTGTAAAAAAGCGGCATTGCCGTAGAGCGGAACAATGACACCATGAGTTGTTAGAAACAAGTATTTTAGTACAGTGCCGATTCGTACTCTTGTCGCGTGTAAAACATCAAAGGAAAAATGTTCGTGTCTACCCCTATAAAAATTACACATTGAAAAATATACAGGCATAGTTATGTCAGACATCACCATGTGAATTTCACCTAAGGTTCCCCCACTCGTATGATGCATTTAGATTAATGCTATGACGTTCGTTTTTACCATTTTACGAGTATGTAATTTAAAGTTACATCAACAAAGCAAAAACTTTTCATTGAACCCTTTCAGACCGACTTTAGTTTCCGGTTTATGATGCGCTCGGCACTTAGTCGACACAACATTTCGCTGGCACAGCCAATGAGCTGTAGGCTATGTGATTGACCACATTAATACGAACCAATTAGGTCCTAGGCCAGTGAGAGGATTGATTTGCGAATCATTTACCCACGCAGGTAGCGTCATTGAGCTTCGCAGCGTGCAGTACAGACCATAAATTACGCACGCGTGCGTAATGTATACATGTGTGCACACTGGGCCCGAACGCGTTAAATAAATCGAGCATGCCTTCTTCCGTAGTTCGGAGCACGTATTTGCAAATGTTTCTGATTGGTGAATTAGTGAAATTTACGAGTAGTTTGAAACTGTTCGTCAATCAGCAAATCGTTTGTATTACGGTCAACTAACTACGTGTAGCTCGATAGAGTTGTTTTTCTGGTATCAGATTGTGTTTATTTATTATTTTCTTTATCCTTTTCCCCCAGACACAATGTATCTTTCATGCCGAATGTTAAAAGTATGGGGCAGGAATAAGTGTCCCACTTCTATACGCCGTTCACGGTAAAGTGAGCACTTTTTAAAGCTGTTTCATCAGTTATAATAACCAATAAATACATTTCATTGTGGCCTTGAACCTTTGGTTTTGGGTTTACATTAACAAGTGGGGGAAGGATATAAATTGGTCGAAAGAAAAAAGCAACTAGGGATTCAAAAGGGCTCACTTTATCGTGAAAGGCCTATAACAAATTTCACCCTGTTCAGATGACAGCGTACTGACAAAATACAACTTATATTTTACTGATGCACTTGAGTGTCACGAACCTCGTGCATTTGTATATAGTCACCTCGACTCCAGTTTGTCAGTTGGAGAAGCGATTTCTGGGTGCTGCTATTCGCAAACCATTTGGCATTAGTTACAGAAAAGTGAACATTTCGAATGAATTTGATTCAGCAGAAGTTGTTGCGTACAAGAAGTGTATGCTTTGTTAGACACGAATGTAGAAACGCAGCGAATATGGTCCATTCGTGATTTATTCACACGTTGTTGATGCAACCTTTGAAAAATGATCCCATTAAGAATTGGTTGCTTGTACAGTATCTTAAATATGTATTCTACCACATTCGTTTTGTATTCCTGTTAACATTTAAGTTACATTTTTATTGGTTAAATTATATTTTTATTTATATTTTATCAATTTCATTTATAACAAACATGACTAAAACAGTGAAAAAAAAAAAAAAAAAAAAAAAAAAATGTTTTGGAAATGCCTAGTAAGGAATAGTTCTTATGCAAAATATCATTACACTAAGCGCGCGTGAATGCGATGAGTTGTAATTTTGGATTTAATTCTCGAGAATCGGTTGAGTTTTATTGGGACGAGGCGGAGGAATATCCCGGAAGTAGGACTATAGCAGGGCTAGGGAAAAGTCGGAAGTAGCCGTGGCTGACGGGAGTTTTTCGTTTTGTGCGTGACGGACGGGAGACTTGGACGATTCTCGTCCCGAGATCCCGCGCGGCCCAGATAAAGAAATATGAGTGTGACAGGTGGCGCCTACAAGTGGCCGGAATACTGATTAGTTTGCAAGGTGGATATCGCTGCGCTACGATTACGCGGCAGTTTTCTTTCGGCGAGGTTGGCAGCGCAGCGTGGCCCCCTCTCTTCCGGAACCAACGCCACCCTTTCTCCCTCATGGATATGCTTTCTCCTGCTTTTTTTTTTTTTTTTTTTTGCGCTCGCGCGCGCGAGCGAACGCGTGTTTCGCGCCCGCCCTCCTAATTGGATTATCGTGTAATCTATTATCCGGCGGCGGGGCGGCGCAGTAATTATGTGGAGTGCATTTCGCGAACTGCGTCGTTGCTGCAGCGGCGGGCTAGCGGTCGCCTAATGAGCGAATTGAAGGCGACGGGGGTTATGTGGAATGGTCCCCGCAGTCATAATGTAATTGGCCCCCGAACTCCCCCCCGGCGAACCATTGCGGCACTCAAAAGACTTTGTTGTCGTCCCGCGTTCGCTGCTCTCCGGCTGGCCGATTCCGTTCGCGTCGCGCGTTCGGGCTTTCATCTTCAATTACCGGGCAATCCTCTTCGACGACTTCCCCCCCCCCCCCACCACAAACCACCCTCCAAACCCCTCCGGTGCCTGTACCCGGGGACCGCGAAAAGTCCAGTGTGTTTGCGATCGGAACTCATGTTGCGTCCGAATTCGCCTGAAATGAATACAGTGTGTATCTGTCTCCGAAAATGACATCACAAGTGCTGTCCGATTTGCAAGTGAAGTAAGCAAGTATATGAAGATGTATACTTCTCGCGTACTTGCAGTAAATGTGCCGCCATTTTGAGAAGCAATTTGTAGGTTACTATTGATATACAACGTAATTATTTTATTAAAAATTGAATGGGTCTACCTTACTGCTTGGTAGCTTGGAGTTTTGAATTTGGTAAATAATTATCGTAAGGCGTACCTTGAAGAAAGGTCCAAACATTAAATTCGCACGGCGACAAAAGTTTTGCACATCAGATTCAAATATTATTTAATCCTTTATTTAACCCTATCACTTTCTGCAATTATCTAGTTATTTATAGGAATACACATTCATTAAAATCGATCAGCTGGCTAATAGATGTTGCCGGAGCCAACAAGACTGCCTGTCCAAATTCAAGTTTAGTGCCACGGGTAAACGAAGTATGCAAGGATGCGAGTACGCAAGTATATACCTGAATTCAAACACTGCCTCAGGTACGTGAATTCGCGTAAAGGCTGTTCACGATAAAAGTGAGCACTTTAGAAAGGAACCCCTAGAAAAATTTCACTGCCTTATACGCTGTTCACGGTAAAGTGAGCACTTTTTAAAGTTCTCCCAACAGGCATTACACAGTAATAAATATATCTTAATGCAGCCTCAGGAATTAAAATTTAAGGGTGGTGAAATGTTTACACTGTGTTTGTTGGCCACGTTGCGATATTTATATTAAAAAGCAGCAGGAAAATGGAAATTGGGTGAAAGGAAAAATTTAGAAGGGCCTTAAAAAGTGCCCACTTTACCGTGAACAGCCTACACATGCATATATTTTAATGAGTGGACTGAGTAACATTCGCCCAGAAAAGTTGGTAGCTAATGATGGGAAGTAGTTCTGTATCTTAACGTCAAATAAAAAGTGTCAATTAAACATTTGTGATAACTTAAAATTATTTTTTTCGCTTTCTGTTTTTTCGATGCATGGTAGTGTAAAAATGAGTAGATTTGTAAAGTATTTGCTTTGTTAATAGTTTCACAGGTTCACTTGGACGACGCACGAAAAAAGGTGACGAGGCCCATGGCAATGTTAATTTTACATAAGCCGGAGGAATAGACAACGTGTATACAAGTAGATCTTAAGCAGGGCTTTCAAAAGTGCTCATTTTGCCATGCATAGCGTATACATCGAAACATTCCATTGTTATTTAAACATAATAATAAAAATAACTGCATAAAATGAGACTCATACGACAACCCAGGGAGTGGGAGGCTTCTTGGCAGCTCCTGTGAGGGTGAAATGAGGGTGAAAATTGTGCAGCGGGGGAGTGCGAGGGCGGGTAAGTCGCAGTATAAAAAAAATAGAGAGCTGTTGGCCAATGGCGACGTTCGGTACGCATTCCACATGCGAAAATCCGGAAGACCCCCGCGTCGGGAATTGAACCCGATTCGCGATTCGCCCTGGTGGGAGGTGAGCAGCCAGGCTGTACTAAACCACCGCGGGTCCAGGGTCGTGTGTTACTTCCTTCCGTTGAATGATTGCGAGCCCGGAAGCGAGTGATAACGTGAGCGTATCGTGATGATATTAGTTGAGCGGCAAGACTTACGTGAATTTGTCGCGGATCCCTTTGCATGAGTGTGATTTCCCAGTATTTTCCATTCACGGTTACTTCGTACTTTTCTGAAGCCCTGCTGAAGTTCTACTTCGAGGATATTCCTCCGCCTCTTGCAAACGAAACTTAAGAGTGGGATGGACCCCCGCATTTTCTGTGAAATAGTTGTTTGCGCGAATACGCTTATCTCGATGAATAAATGTTCTGCAAATACAACTTCGTGTCTAAAAGATAAAAGACAGTTATCTATGCCCCTATCTGTTTACTTTTTTCATATTAAGTGTATTCTTGGAGAAAAAAAAAGCGTGAGAATGGTCAAATATCTCATTTTTAAAGCTTATCCATGCAGTTTCCGTAAGCAGTAAGAGAAAAGCACAAACATACGGCCGTAGTTTAACCTGTGGTCTTTCATCGCGTGTAATGAAACCTCAATGTTTCAGATCTAATTTGCACAGTGCAGTGGTACGACGGAAACACTGCACGCCTTGCGCGTAGGAGCGACGAGGCGCTAGGCTTGCGTGTTAGTGTCGCCCGTATCGCTCCCTCGCTTCTTGACCTTGGACGCGCGGGTCCATCCCGCTCTTAACCAAGTCTAGAAAATTACACCAGAGGATAACTTACCGCAATCCTTCGCACTCAGTTGTAATGATATTCTGCATAAGAACTATTTCTTACTAGGCATTACCAACACACATGTTTTCTCACTGTTTCAAATTCATATAATTTATAGAGAGGATATGAATAACATTTCTATTTAACCAAAAAAATATATATACTACTTCTATGAACACAAATATATAACTCACGTGATACATGGTAAGTTATATTTCGGAAACAACTAAACACCTCATATATGGGGTGATTTTTCAAAGTTTTGATTAAAAAAGTGTGGAGAAACCGTAAATAGACCATAGGTATCTGAACTGAATAACGCAGGAATCGAGGTTTTCCTCATCTAGTTGGATATTTCGTAGGAAATCGAGAATTGAGGAAAGACGCGAGTACTTACAGTGCGATAGTTCAAAACCGCGCAAGTCAAAATTAAATTAAGGTCACGTAGGCCTTCTTGTTTACTTCCCACGGTCAGAACGCGCTCATGTTTTGTATTCAGCGAACAGCTTGGATTTAAATTAAGTATTCCATATTTCGTATTCCAAATATCACTCGCCGAACAGCTCGTAATCAATTACGAAATACAAGGCGGGGAAAATTCACCATCCTGATCATGGCTACTCTAATAAAGTTAGTACGTTAGATTAAATGAAACACACGACCCGGCCGAGCTCCTTAGTTTGTTCCAGGCCTAAAAACTTTGAGAAACCAAGGGCAACTCGGGCAAACGCGATAGACCTAAATCGAGACAGGTGTTTTTCGCGAAAAGATTTCAAGACCAGTTGTACTCCAAAACACTTTTGTTGGTATGCACTTTCGTGGTTGGTTGATTTGAAATCTCACGTGACTAAAGTGTCTGTCCGCGAATCATTGACGGTCAGTATCGGAGTACTGTATTACGATTGGCCCAGCCAAATAAGAACATGTCTTCTCACGTAGACACGCGGTCGATAAGCAAAGGAAGTTGGGGTTGTGGACATATGATATTGAAGTCTAGCATGACCATAAATTTTTTTTCGTGATAAACACATATGCCTCATCTCATCGCCTCTACAGGCAAGGTGCCGAACTGGATTGCAGTATTTGCGAAATGCAACTTGTCTGTATGGGACTTACAGCTGTGTTTATTTTTATGACGTAATAAAAGGGCGCACGTAAAATACACGTGCATGTACTTTATCGGAATTTCATACCGAAAAGTGATCTTCAGTGTAAGAGATTTTAGCTAGCATGGAAATTGACACTTTTATACATACATGTCAAGTTTCTTTAATGCTATTCGTAACCGGACACTATTCAGAAATATTCAGCAGGTTTTTTTTTTTTTTTTTTTTAAACCAAAATGGAATAAATCTTTCTATACCATTTGACAGCCAGCTGTGGAAGTAACGAAAATTGAAGCAGGAAAGTTATAGTATGAGTTGCCTTGGTCTGTAACGTATTGTAATACTTGCGAGGCGCCTTTATGCATGCTGTTTTACGAAGTAAAATGATACTGGTATTTCACGGACATTTCAGAAAAAAAGTGTAATGTGGTCGTTTTCACGAGGCAAACGTTTGCGTCCACAGAACGTGAATTAATTTGTTACCTTCAACCTCGATGCAGTCGCCGCAACAGCAGGAATTTGTGCTTTACCCACTGTAGTAGCTTTTTTAATGTTCCTGCTCTTTGACGAGACGAACAGCTAGGCTCTAAGCAACAACACTGTGAGTTCAGAATGAATAACTGGCATCACATGATCTTCATTTAGCGACGTCACACGCCTAATCGAGCGGCAACCGAGAAGTATTTTTTTTTCTAATGAAAGCATCGAAATCTATTATTATGTCTGCAAATTATTATGGCAGACTGTGAACCATCTTATAGAGAACATCCTCAATACACATAGCTCGGAAAGTTTTAGTTAGTAATTTATGAATACCTGGCGGAGTTTACAGTAGGAATCTCCAGCCATAGGGTTCCTTTCTCAGAATTATTACATTAATTATCAAACGCCATTAAGATGAGATATCCTTTATCTATATACTCTTGCACCCCGGCCGGGTCGCCGGATCTTCGCAGGTGGGAGTCGTGCCGGACGATGTTACTGGTCGGCGGGTTTTCTCAGGGATCTCCTGTTCCCCCCCTTAATTCCGGCGTCGCTCCATGTTCACTACAATCACCCTCATCGGCTGTCAAGATCTCGCTGTTAAGAGCCGCCCAAATCTCTTCACTCACTTTGTTCTTGCAGTCCAGGCCCTCGGGGCCTGGGGGAAACTACAGTTTGGGCTCCTTCCCAGTTTGTCATCAAATTTACATCGATATATTGAGGGTGTCATTTTTGAAACTGTGGTAATTTCGTCACTACTTTAATTATAGACATACATTCTATAAATGTCCATATCGCGGGGCTCCTCCCTAAATGGGAATCGGGGCAGGTTACACCCCCCCCCCTCCACTCCCTGGCGTCGTTGCGTACGTAATTTATTAACTTAGTTAACATAATGGCAGGTAGCGAAAGTCGATGCTGCAAGTTCAGCATACCATTTTTCTGTACTAATAGAACAGCAAAAATAAATTAATGTTTCCTGTACGAAAATATTAATGTATCAGGTGGTACAAAGCGTCATTCTAAAAGCTGTTCACGATAAAGTGAGCACTTTTGAAAACAACCTTAGAAAAAGTCACTGGTGCCTGCATATATTCTACCGGGCGCACTAAATAACATACGCACAGTAATGTTGGTAACGATGGATAGGGAAAGTAATTCCATATATTAACGTCGAATAAAAAGAGTTAGGTGACCATTTTTGATAACTAGAATTATTTCGCTTTCTGTTTTTATTTGTATCGAAGTGTATATATGAGAATGTTTGTAAAATATTTACTTTTCTTATAATTTCACAGTTTCACTTGATCGACGAATGGATAAAGTGATGAGGCTCTTGCCAGTATTAATTTTACATAAGACGGAAGAATACGCAACGTGCATACAAGTAGATCTTAAGCAGGGTTTTCAGAAGTGCTCATTTGACCGTGAACAGCCTATATCAACAGGGACTAATGTTAAAGCAAACAAGTGTTTAAACATACAGAGGTGAAACAACCGCTTATATCGCTAACTCCAACCGCACACGCCAGCAAAATGTTAGAACGCCCCTTCACCAATCAGCGCGTGGTAACCTACGCGCCAGGTGGCAGCCCAGCTAATCGGGAACCTTCCGCAGCAGGCAGTAGCCAATCAGACACGAGGCCCGTTACTAGAATTATTCTACTCTGTGGTAAGGATTCTATGCCGAGAAGTTGACTGGGAGGCGGCTTATAAATAAACCATCTTAAAACTCGAATCTGCAACCTAGAGATTCCCCGAAGATGACGCCGTAATCAGTCTCGCCTAAAAAGGCGACCGCGAAACCTTAATTAACGAATGTGACCATTTACGTTTGCTGGGCGGGCTGTGAAGTTCAAACAAGTAAGAATACTAAAGGCCATTCACGGTAAAGTGAGCACTTTTGAAAGCTCTCTCATTTGGAATAATAGTCAATAAGTATGCTTTACTTTAGCCTTAGACGTTAACTTCCGAGTGCGGTGGAATATACACACTGTGTTTATTACTTACATGGCAATATTTATTTTAAAAGATGTTTATAGGATAAAACATGGCTGAAAGGAAAAAGTAACCAGGACGTTAAAAGTGCTCACTTTACTGTGAACAGCCTATAACAAGTGTGTTACAGTATGGCCTTTAAAATATTTTTTTTTAGTATAAGATTCTCATCGCAATGATGTATGTGCAAAAATGTAAATGGCGATAAGGACAGGGGTGACAATTTCGCGAATTCATTAGAATACGGTAGACTTGAAAGTACGTATTTTCTTGTCGAACTGCTATAATTGGGCTGCGGTTATTCGGACTCATAGACTATTCACGGTAAAGTGAGCAGTGCAGTAATGCAAGCGCGGGAGAAAACGGGATATGCCCGAGAAAACCCACTGACCGGCGGCATCGTCTGGCAGGATTCCCACTAGCGAAAATCCGGGAGCGATCCCCGCCGGGAAGCAAACCGTGGTTCTCTTTGGTAGGAGGCGAGCGCTCAAACCGCCGAGCCACCGCGATTCTATGTAATTGTGAGCCAGTACTAAACAGGAAGTAGTAATGTGATAGAGTCATCAAGAGCACAGTACAAAATTTTCGCACTATAGCTGCAGCCAATGAACACACTGATAGTTTTTAAAAGTGTGTGACTTTAAAGTGTTGATAATTATAGTTTATATTAAACGTAGATGTTGGGGTTAGGCGTGCTCAAAGGTTAACTCATTTGAATACATTATCGTCCCTGTATTTAAATCAATACCACATTACATCTCGTTCATTTCTTTTACATTTCGTTACAAAATGTTAGTTACTCATTAACTCGGAGGAGTTCTCGTTAAGCGTACTTCGTCACATTGTGTTAGCTATTATTATTTGTTATTAATTTACTTATTTATCTTAAGGCCGTTCTGACTATTTTTCTATGGTCCGACTTCACCTTGTTCACGATACCGTCGGCTGATGACTATAGGCTGTTCACGGTAAAGTGAGCACTTCTTAAGGCCCTTACAAAAGGCATTAAGCCATAATAAATATATTTTATTGCAGTCTCACACGTTAACTTTAGAGAGTGATGAAATGTGTACACTCTGTTAATTAGTAATATTGCAATGATTACATTAAAAAGTAGCGGAAAGGTAGAAATTAATTGAAAGGAAAAATTTAGCAGGGCCTTAAGAAGTGCTCACTTTACCGTGAACAGCCTATAGACGCATGTCGGCGGACGGCACGCCCCCATCTCTGGACGTCTTGCTGGTGCAGTGTCTCCTTGACAAAGACCTTGTTCGCCGGGTTTCCAGCCGTAATATCTGGTACAATTGGCCTGCCTGACGGTGTTTGTTTAGTATAATCGATCAAGGTTTCGTTCCACTCCTTCGCAATAAGTTTGTGCTCCCGCAATCAGACTAGAATGCCTGTTGCCGCTCGTAAGAACACGATAATGGTTCTAGTGTCGCCTATGTAAGAGAGTGAGGTTTATCCTGCTGCCAAAGCATTTCGGGAGATACTCGAGCCATTAGCGGCCGCGGTGGTGTAATGGATAGACTACTCGCCTCCCACCACGGCGAACCGGCTTCTATTCCCGGCGGGTCGCTCCCGGATTTTAGCATGTAGGAGCCGTGCCGGACGATGCCGCTGGTCGGCGGGTTTTCTCGGTGAACTCCTGTTTCCCCCGCGCTTGCATTCACGCGCTGCTCCATACTCACCTCGCTTCACCCTCATCGGCTCTCAAAATCTCGATGTTAAAAAGCCGCCCAAATATTCCCATTTCACTATTTCTGCAAGTGTTCTTCGATAGCGAACCCTAATTTTACTACATTTGTTGATATAGACAGCCTATTATACATTTAAACACACTTTACTTAATGAGCGTGTGAATCCTATTTCCAGTGGTCATTAGTATCATTTGGCACTCGATTTATTTCGCAATAATGTCAATAGATTATTAGTAAAATATATTTCTTGGTGTGTCTCTCTCTCTCTCGGCCGCATATGTGAAAATGTGAAAATCTTGATTCAGTTTGATTGCAAGCAGATAGGTATGGTTCAGTACCTTTTAAGTCGTTAAAAAAAAATTCATCAGATGTAAACTGACTGACGTATTTTACAGTTAACTATTCTTTCTCGATATTATGATGTTCAATTTAATTTTTGTGCGTACAAAAAAGGCAAGAAATTGATTTTCTGTACGTGTGTTTTGAGGCCACTGAAATGAATGGAATTTTGTAATGTAATTTTTACTATCCGCTCGATTATAAAATCCGTATAGAATCACGTGAGCGGCGAAAATTAAATCTTCCAACTGATTGTATGCTAACAGTTTGAATACATTGTCAATGTTTTAATATATCATATAATTGACTTATATTAGGCAGTACATATAAAAATATAATATATTAATAGACAAAAAATTTAACGTTCTATTCACGGTCTGGAAACTTATTTTTAAAACTAAGCGCCCTGGAGAGCAATATAGACTTAAGTCAGGAAGGATAAAAAAAATACCCTCTTTGCTCGCTTACCCGCGCAGAATGGTAATCCAGAAGAAACGCTTTCAAAATGCAGATTTGTCTGGCGCAGACTTATTTACCGTTTTCGTAACCTGATCCACGTTATAAGTCCCATTACCAGGGGAAAGCTTAACATGGGTGCGAGGAGGAGGATTCCCTTTAATTTCCTGTGGCGCTGGCGAACACCATCCGGACAGGGGCAGGCCGACCTCAACCCCGTATACTCACCCCCTCCCCCATACCCACGCTACCCCTTAAAACCACGCATCCCGCCTGCCCCCGCCCCGAAACCTTGTTACTTCGCGTAACCAGAAATTAAAGTAAGAGAAGCACCCCTTGTTCCCCTCCCACTGGTAATTCATCCCATTATAATAAACCTCAACTCCCACCCTCGTATCCCCCCCCCCTCGCGCCAGCCAGACTCCATTCTGGCGCGCTAACTTTTATATTGGCCAGCTTATAACTAAAAAGCTCTGGGCCTCCGTGCTTCATTTATTATGGGGCTCTGGCGGGGGGAACATAATTATAAAAGTGGTTAGACCGGGTTGGGGTGGGGGGGGGGTGTCCGCGGGAGTGGTGGATCAATGGTGCTTTCACTCCATCAGGATGTGCAGATCCGCGCCCCTCGCCATAACCACCCCCTTCTGCACCCTTACCACGACTCTCGTTCTTCGGGAGTTGGCTGCGAGGCTGCCGGCGAGGCCACTACCGGAAAAAGGTTATTGAAGAGGGGCGCGCTCTTTGTTTGGCTGATGCACAGATTCTCGTTTATCTCGTTACCACATCTGATGTTGTTCCGTGTTTCGTCACTTCTCTTGGCTTTTCACACAGCATCGCAAGATTTTTTTTTCCCCCCTTTTCGGAAGCTGGAGGAAAATCGAAGGGATTTTATAAGGTAACCAAAGTTCTTCCCGTTTTAGATCGTTAGAAACAAAATGGTACACAGCAAAAGGTCCCATGTCATTAGTCCCCATGTACAGTAGTTCCAATCTGCATACAGCATCTTTTACCCACTGCTCAGTGCCCTGGCGGTACAAATCGGGGTTCTTGGACCGCAAACAAGTCCGTGAGTGCATGCCGAAAGGCTGCCTCATTTGCGTATTATTTCCCCTGAAAGGTGGTTGTTTAAGGAATAAAAGAGCTGATAATTAGAGACCTGAAAAACTCGTGTTATTATTTGGGGACACATTAAACTTAACACACGGGTACCTTTGCAATAAGTTTGTCGTTGGACCATACTTTATATGACGCGCCCTGGGTAACTCTACACCAATAGCCCCTAAATGAACACTTCGCAAATGTGTGCCATAATCACGTGCAATTCAGTGAAAAAACGGAGTGTCTTATGTGTAACGGCCATTGGAGAAACGAGGCCGGCTCCTTTACATACAGTAGTACTGTGAAGTTTAGCCTGATGAAGTAAAATAATAAAGCGAATTATGCAGGTCCCTAACTAATCATAAGCGTGACTAGCACAATAAGTTCTCACGAGCCTATAAGAACAGTTAACAGGTAGTAGAGTAACCAATCGTATACCACGCCGTCTCAGGAATCTGCGAATGGATTCAGCGAATACGCTCAGATATGTATAGAGTAGTGAATTATAGCCTGTGTATAAAAAAAAAAAATAACGCGTATTTTCCAGGTCTCCAGTGATGATCTGCAAGGCGTGGGGACTACGGTGGATGACACAGTGCCTCCCAGTGAAGTCGCTGTATCGTATCACTAGCCACCCTTTCCACATCCAACCTGGCATTGTCGCGAAGGAGCAATACACCCTTGCGATTTACCAATGTTGGCTCCGTCTGCTTCAGTACCTGTTGCACGCGTTCCAGTGTACTTCGAGTACATGTCCGCAGTGATGGTCTGGCACGTTGGTATACGCTATGCACGGTGAAGTGCGTACTTTTGAAAGCCCTCTCATTTGGAATTGGAATAATATTCTATATATATATTCATGGGCGACGGAACCAGTGGGTCAAAGGGGTCAAGTGACCCCCTAATAATCTGCTGTGAGGGTCCGGTTCTCAAAAGGAATACTACATTAGGCACAGAATAATTGAGTAGAAAACAGTGACTGTGTACCACAACGTGCTTTGCACTACACCAGTTTGTTTTTCATCTACTTAACGTGCACCTTCTTTTACGTAGATAATAACCATAAACTAACTAACCATATGCCACTCTAAAGCCGAAAGTTTACAGAAACACGTTTAATAAATAACATTGTCGTGGGCAAACAGATTCTGTTCGAAGCCCACCGAAGAGGCTGAATTTACACGCAATATAGTAGCATTTCTGCGGCCGACACGTGTGTTGTCGCTCTGCCAGATCACCTTACGTTCCCCACCCACTGCAACTCAATACTCTTCCTTTCAACCTGGAATGGCTACACAGACTGTAAACATACACTCCGCAGCAGCTGGCAACCTGTAAATGGCAGCACTGCACTGCGAGCCCGTGCCATCCGTCAGATTCGACTGTATTTTTATTTTTGTTAGGATTTCTTCCTTGTTCGCGGAGGTGGTAACCCGGCCTGTAACAAGCCGACACTCGCTCGAGTAGTGCGTTGAACTGGCTGTCAATGCTGTGCGTCCGCGCCATCTGCCAGTGTCATTTAATGTTTGTTTTGTTGTATATTTTATTCCGGCTCCGAACTCTAGTGCGTGATTATATAATTAATGTAGACGTAGTCATAGACCAATAGACCATACAATGAAAAGACAACAGCAACCGATTTCTTTCAAACAAAATCTAAATGTATTGAAAATTGTGACGGTGTAAATATTAGTGGTAGTGAGTGTAAATATTTCTGCAGTGAAGATAAGGGTGCAGTACTTTTAACTGATTGTAAACCAGACCCAGCCAACACTAACAGTAACAATGGTAAAAGTGATGCTGCGAGTATTCGTGATCGTGAATCTGCATCCTTGTGTACCGAAGATACGGGTGATGTTCTTCTAAGTGAATATAAATCAGACATAGCCACCGCAGACGTAATTGGAACTTCAAACTCGCCTACTGTAAGTGGTAACTGTACAACTTTATCCCAGCCTTCAAGTATAGAGTATCCAAAAATAATTATAAGTGGAGTAGCTCGTTCTTTTAAAGCAGAATGGTACAAGAAATGGCTCTGGCTTCTTTGGGATGATACATTAGGAACTGTGAAATGTTTTTTTTTTTTTGTTTGCGAGCTAAAGAGCTGACTTAAAAATTATCACTAGGTCAAAAGTTGACCCAACCTTCATTGTTTCTGGATTTTCCAATTGGAAAAAAGCTTCCGAAAAAGTTTCATATCATGAAAATAGTGAATCTCACAAAAGTTTCTAAGAAGCTCTTTTAGCTTTCAATCAAAAGCCAGTTTCAGCCAAGTGATCTGCCCAAGTTAGCAGGTAAATGGAAAAAGCTCAGAAAGCTCTCATTATAATTGTTTCAAGTATCAAATTCTCAGCTACTCGTGGTCTTGCTTTAAGAGGCAAACAATAAGAGGAGGGTAATTTGTATGAGCTACTTGAATTAAGAGGAAATGAAATACCTGACATTAAAGATTGGTCGTTCAAGTGGCGTAACTCGTTTTCCCATGAGATCTAGAATGAAATACTGCAATTATTGTCTTTAACAGTAGTACGCAATCTGAATCAAGATATTAAAAATAATAAGTACTTTGCTCTTATTGTAGATGAGACGACCGTCAATTTGACAAAAGAACAAGTTTCCATTTCCTTGCGACATGTGAATGATGATTTTGATGTATTTGAATATTTCATTGGGCTGTACTAGACATCCTCAACTACGGGAGACACTTATGCAGCTATTATTGAAGATATTTTGTTGAGGCTAGACCTACCTATAGAAGACAATCGAGGTCAATACTATGGCGGTGCTAAAAATATGAGTGGCCACATGAAAGGCGCCCAAGCTGTAATTTGTTCCAAAGTGAATAAAGCTATTTACGTACATTCTTTCAGCCATTCTTTAAACTTAGCTCTCATACAAGATTCTAACACCGTATCTGAAATTTCGAATGTTTTGGAAAATGTCCATACACTTGCGAAATATTTTAATGAATCTGCCAAAAGAACTGCTGTTTTCCTCATTTACAAAGCAGATGATGGTCTAGCTCTGGCAATAATACTGCACTGAAACCTCTGTGCCTACAAGATGGACTGTGCGATCCAAGTGTTTGAACGTAGTGAACCAGCAATTTATTTTACCTCGAAGCGTCAGTAATAGTTTTTAGTATTACAGAGGAACTTGCTAGAAATCTGCAAACCTCAGATATCAGCATCGCATCCGCCTTGAGACAAACTGAAATTGTTATGGGGCATCTTACTGACCTTAGACCAGAGGAAAAGTTCACTGAGTTGTGGAGAACGTTAAGAAACGAAGGGAAGATTTAGATTTACAGCCAGTTAGCCTCCCTCGTGTCCAGAAACCTCCAAAGCGCTTAGAACACAACATAAATGTATCACCACCAGTACAATATTCAAACCCGGAGCAGTTCTTGAGACAAAAGTACTTTGCCGTTATCAACAGCATTCAAGGCGAAATCGAATCACGTTTAACGTCCAGAAGTAGCTATTTATAAGGCAATTGGAAATGTTCTTGTAAAGTCACGGAATGGGGAGGTGGAAAACATTAGAGACCAAGTGCTACAAATTTGCGAGCCCTTCAAGGGGGATTTGAATGTCGAGAGGTTTACGAGCCAATTGGCTATGTTGTCAGAACTTACTGCTGCTAGGAAAATAAATAGTGTTCATTATGTGTTAGGTTCCATAAGAAGAGAACAGCCACAAACCCACAGATTATTTCCAGAAGTGTGTACTTGTTTAAAGCTGCTGCTTGGTTTACCAGCAACATCGGAAACAGCTGATATAACTCTCTCCGCCCTAAGACGTTTGAAAACATGGCTGCGTTCAACAATGACTCAAGACGTCTTAGTCACATCGCTGTATTTGTTGTACATCGGGATCTGGCATAAGACGTTTCCAACTTCAAGAAAATTAATTTTTGGCCACATCCACATGTAAACTGTGTTTAATACACAAAAACTAGCATTTTTTAATTAAAGCTTAAAGACACACTTGAGCATTATTTTCAAATATGATTTATTTAAAATTTGAAATTCTTCTACTTGGCGGTGTATTTGTGTAGTATTTATAGAATTTGTATAATTTTATTTCCGATATTTGTTTATAATTGTTAATCGACATCAGTTTCAGTTAACATGTTAAAAAATGATGTGTACATCCGTACCCGTATTAGGCAAGTTTTGAGTAAGTGTTGATATTAAAGACGTTAGTAGATTTTTCTTCCTGTGATACTGCGATACTTTCTAGTGCTTATTTTAATTTGTATATTACACAATGCATACGCAAATTCCCCCCCCCCCCAATCTTGATTTTTGATCTTGACCCCCCTAGTTACGAACACCTTCCGTCGCCTCTGTGTGTGTGTATATATATATATATATATATATATATATATATATATATATATATATATATATATATATATATATATAATTTTGTCTTAGACGTTAACTTCCGAGTGCGGTGGTATATACACACTGTGATTGTTACTTACATGGGGATATTTACTTAAAAAGGTGGTTAAAGGTAAAAAAGAAATGCCTAAAATAAAAAAGTAACCAGGACCTCAAAAAGGTTGGCCTTACCGCGAACAACTTATAAAGCCTGTTAACGGTGAAATTACCACTTTCCAAATCAACCTTTGAATAATGTCACTTCCCCTACCTGCGGATATTTTAACGGCCACAGTGTGGCTGGCATGTTCCCAGTAAAGTTTGCGACGATGAGGAAAAGTTAGGTTCCGTGTTTTGATGCTGAATTAAAAGTGTTAGGTAAACAATTGCGAATAACGAATTTTTTTTACATTCTATTTTAAATGCATATTTGTGTAATTATTAGCAAATTTGTAAAATATTTACTTTTTTAAAAAATAGTTTCAGAGTTTCACTTGATCAACGCATGAATAAAGTGACCAAGCCCACGCTAATATTAATTTCACATATTGTACCTCCCTTAGTTTAACATAGAAACCTAAGGTCGTACAGTGTGTTGTAGTATCTAATGGATTTACTTTAACGACGAGGGCTTTAACTCAGACAAAGACTAGACTTGCAATAAATAAGACATTTTAATTATACTTCCCTTTTGAATATACAAGTTAACATTATCGTTGCACTTAGAGCAATATGCAATATTTGTTACATCACCGATACTCTATAAAATTACTAGCAGCGTAATTGACTCGTAATACTGACTGTGGTCTCTAAGTCCTAAGCACCTTCTCACTTTCAAAAAAGGGGGGTTTCACTCACCACTGAGGCGTACGAGGGCTCTCTCTGTCTAGGCCTCGCTTGCGGACACGTGGATCGTTGGTTACGACGGCCCAATGACGTATTTGGGGGGGGGGAGGGAGGGGGGGACCTTGTGGTTGCCTGCCTTATATATCCTCTTGCTGACCTAGTTTACCTAATTACGGCTCTACTGTTTATTCCGTGTCACCCAAACACTGCGACCCCGGCTGCTATCGTGCGGTCTCTGCAGCGTCTCGTAACAATAATGGCGTTCTGTTCATCCCTCTGTTACTCTAGCCCTTTCAAACCCGCTTTAATTTACGGTTTCAGGCGTTGCAAACAACGAATTGTATGATGCGTGCTGTACTTAAGTCGATTCTACACTTGTTTCGTTGTCATAGTCAATGAGCTGTAGACTATATGTTCGGCTGCAGTCATATGAACCAATTACGATCTAGACCAGTAAGACATTTACCCATATATAACATCATTGGTCATTGAGCTTTGCAGTGTACAGCACAGTCCAAAAATTACCTACACAAGCGTAATATACACAAATGTGTACACCGGGTCTTAACGGGTTAAAATTTCTGCACATTATTTTCATTCCTAAAAATTTTGTGAAAACACGTAATCAATCTAATTCAGTGTAGAAAAAATGCGCTTTTGAAACGCAAAAAAAGAACACGAATGTAGCTCTTTGCATATTTTTCTAAAGCATACCGTTTAAATATATACTAAGTAGTTCTTAAAGTAATTGTTCTGCATACTTTTGTGTGGAACACTACTCTGCACAAAATTGTTGGTTCGAGGACATCATGCAGTAGGTACTTAAATTTTTTTTGGGAATTTGGAATAAAATTCTTACTGTACAGATTATCGTATTGGTGGACAGTATGTACAACTATATTGAGACTGCATCGCGAGAAACAGGTACTACTTTTACTTTCATAAAGCAAGGATATATTTGATTAGTTTTCTGTAGTCAAACAGAATAACGAAGTAGAGTTTTAAACATTACACAATAAATTTCAAAATTTTACGAGGGGTTAAACCTGTTAGCGTAGGCCATAACAACGAGTCCTGCATTCAGATTAAACAGTAAACTGAGAGCCGAAGTTTTAATTCAATTTACGTTAGTGTGTGCCTTTTGAAACAGTTTCTCGCTGACGATTTTACATTCCTCAAAATGGCGTCTAAGTTAAATTTACCGGGTTAAATAATTTTATTGTGTACTGTATTATTATTTTTGATTATAATATCCAGTTCAATTTTTATCGTTTTAGTACTAACGCTGTATTTATACGTGTGAAATATTACAAAAAATTTACTAAATACGGCCCGGTGCGCATGCATTGAAATCACATGTATTACTGCGATAAAGAAGTCATTTACTAAGTCGTGGTTATTGAAGTTCTTAACGTTCGTTTTCACTACTAAGATAAATTTGTTTTAACTTCTTCGCAATCACATATCTGTAAACACGGGGTTCTAACATTTCATACACATCTCAAAGAAAGTTAAGCAGCATAATGATTTCGAAGTCCCTAAAGCTGGGCTCACAACCATGCGTCGCGACCGCCAGTCAGTCATCCGTCTGTTTTTTCGTCCGTCAGTTGAAAGCGACTCACAACAGTCCGTCATCCTTCGATCCTTCTGCCCGGCAAAATTTCAGCCTGGCAACTTAACATCGCGATCTTTCTTTCGTAGAAGGTAAATTTTGTTTGGAAATACCTTTCCAAGATAGAAACATTTTGGGGAAATAATTTTTTTTTTACGTGGTACAAATTTATACTGAATTATTGTTTACGTTTTAAATTCCTGATTTCACCACCAAGATAAATAAACACATATCCATCACCTTGCGTTTTGTTTCAAAGTGCGTATTCGCGTACACGGAATGTCGCCAGAAGGTGGTGGCCCATCCGTCGGCCCATCTAAAGTTAACGTTTTAGATATATTTGACGGATTGAACGATAGAAAAAAAAACAGTTGCCCTGCGATTGGTCGAAGATCACGTGACCGCCTGACGGACGGACGACTGACGGATGCGACGGATGGTTATGAGTCCACCTTAAGTTTCTCATACGCACGAAGAGAAAGTACGAAACGAAAATACATACTACCTGCACTGAATAGCGCGCCAGACTTGACGTTGTTTTTTTTTTTTTGTAATGCGAACATCCATCACGAGCTATCAATTATAATTGGTACAAAACTTTTTTTTAATGCCGGAACAAGTTCTATTCAAACTGAGTTATGTCAAAAACTAATAGAACAGGATTAAGGAAATATGTTTTACAATATTTCTGTTATGCTGATTCACTATTGTAGAATGTATACAACTGAAAATTCAGCCGAGTTTTTCATACCTTAATAAAGTCATGTTTTATTTAGGATTGTTTGATTTGCGTAGTTCATTTATGGTTTCTTATTTTAAGATTTCCAGAAGACAAAGAAAAGCTTTCTTCAAATTACTGGAAACGACTATAATAAATATTTAATATTTTTTACTCTTTGCAATTTTGTGGCCTATGTCGTTATTATGTAATGAATGCTCCTTCCTTTCTTATTCTAAATAAGCACCCGTTCAAGTTATCGATCCTTCTTTCCGTCGAAAACAGGAACGTGAAACGAATATGCAATCTCTACCCGTTCATGCACGCCACCCATCGTAATAAATCTGCACCGAATCTCTAATCTACACCGGTAATCGCCTTTGGCTGCAGGAATAATTATCAGAATCGCTCCCAGAGACTGATAAGGGTGGAAAAGAATTTTAAAAAAAGATGGTGACATTGTGCTTTCTTTCATCTGTGCCGACTTGATTCCACTTTGATTATTGGAGTGAGAACAGTTTTAATAATTTACTGGGGGATCCTCGGTAGATGGTTAGGGATGGAGAAGGGGAATGGGGACGAGGTAGGTATACGGCGGCAGGAACTCATTCAGGCTATCTCTGATTGCTTCACGCAAAGTCCAGGAAATGAGAATTTGAAATTAAATTACCAATTTAAAACTTGCAATTATTTCTTCCCGTCATGGGATTCGGTCCTCGCGATTGTATATTGTATGCGAAGTATTTCGGATTAAAATTTCGAGGTGGACTCGAATCTGAAGAGCAAAGGAGGAAAGTAGAAGCGAGGGGGAGAGAGAGATAGAGCGAGCGAGAGAGAGAGAGAGAGAGAGAGAGAGAGAAAAGAAGGGTTGGACGAAATATCACCGAAACACACACACAAGCACACAAAAAGAGATCGACCTTTTTTTCGTATTGACAAAATACGCAAGGGTACTTTGAGAAGAAAATCAATCTGCGAAGTAGATATTTTCTACGGAAATGACTACTTTATGTCTCCATGAAATTCAGATTTTTTTTAAAGGATCTATCTTATCTTTCGAGACTGACTACCCAATTTAAAAATAAAAACATAATAAACTAACGGATACTTCGAAAAACGTATTTGATCTTCGCGTATGGAAAAGATTAAGGGGAATCCTTAGTAACGTCTCGAGGTTTACGTTTGCGGCCAAGGAAAGCATTGCGAAAGGCTTTCCCAAGACTACGACATACATTAGCGGAAAGCTGAATTTCTTGCAATGAGCTCTGTTACAGTAGGGCGTTATTAACACGCAATGAATACCAACGGGTTAAACTACATACTTCACTTTGTACTTTTCTCCCTCCTCCTGAGGAAATTGTTTAGAAAAACCCCAGTTATGACCATTTTTTTAAGATCACTCTCCTGACCCCGGATCCTGGTCACCTGCTCCAGGAAATACAGGAAAATTCTGGAGGTTTTTTTTTTTTTTGCAAATGGGAAATTTTATGGAAAGAGGGCAATTTTTAAGGAAAAGGGGACATTCTTAAGGGAAAAAGGAAAATTTTTAGGGAAACACGGGAAATTTCAACATGGTGGTCCCCTCGGCTCCGGTTCCGATGCCAGATGCTGTTGTCCCCGACTCCCCATATATAGTTGATTCACGGTATCTTCGGCCTTTTCTGAAGCCCTGCTGAAGTTCTACTACCAGGATATTCCTCCGCCTCGCGCAAACTAAGCTTAACTAAGTCTGGAAGATTACACCAGAGGGACGACGCACCGGATTCGTGCGCACTCTGTTGTAACAGTATTTTGAATCAGAACTATTTCTCACTAGGCGCTACCAGCACACATATTTTCTCACTGTTTTTATCATAATTATTTATCAATTAAGCATTATAATGTATAGATAAAATATGAATAACATTTCAATTTAACAGAAAAAAAAGTAATTTTTATGAACACAAGCATAAAACGCTTGTGATAGATGACATATGTAGGAAAGAACCAAGCACGCCATACATGGGGAGATTTCTCAAAGGTTTGATTAAAAAAGGCCGAAGAAACCGTGAATGGACTATACTAATAGTATAAAAGTAAAAAGTGGCGGTTGTTGATTTTTTTTTTTTTTTTTTTACCTGGAAAATAATCTTATTGCTAGAAAATTAATTTACTTAGATACGTGTATAGGCGCAAACACTGATTTTACGGACAATTTTTTACTATACTCCATTCACAGTTACTTAACAACTGTTCTGAAGCCCTGCTGAAGTTCAATTTCCAGGATATCCCACCCCCCCCCCTCATACAAATAAAGCTTAACGAAGGCTAGAAAATTACTCCAAAGATACAACGCACCGCATTCGTGCGCACTCAGTTTAAGAACATTTTGTGTAAGAACTAGGCGTTACCGAAACATCTATTTTCTCTATCATCTATTTTATCTATTAAACATTATAATATATAAATAAAATATAAGTAAAAGTTCAATACAACCTAAAATGAGATTTTTATGTTAAGAGAGGTTAAAATTCTAATGATACAAGACACACTTAGGAAACAATTAAACACGTCATACATGGGGTGATTTTTTTTCAAAGATTTGATTAGAAAAGTGTGAATAAACCGCGAATAGACTAGTCTTCTTAACATGGCCTGCGCACATTAATAACTTATGGAGAGGCAAAGTTACAGAAAATTTAGAACTCTAGAAAAATGTATTTAAGCAGCCACTGAGTAATTTTTGCTGTGATAAAGATGTCTTCGAACTTTACAAATGCAAGGTAAACAAAAAAATTAATAACGATATTAAAACTGTTGATACATAAATTAATAATATAAAAAAAAATTGTCCGTGACGTACAGATTCAGGTAATGAGAAAATACGTTCGTTTCTGGAAATATTGTCTGATTATGAAGTGCAATTGAGCTTGCAAAACGTATTATATCGACAACACAAACTGTAGTATTTATAAAGCTAGCATTGGCGATTACACTCAAGATAATTGTAATACATACTTCGTGTACTTAGAGCCCGACCTCCCGTGGCGCAGTCGGTTGGTCTGCGGTGCGGGAGGTTCTGGGTTCGAATCCTAGGTAAGTCATGGATGTTAGTTTGTAAGTTAGTCTGTGAGCCGTCCCCTGATAAGCCATCAAGCGTAACACCGGGTGAAGTTAATAAGCTCTTTCCAATACAATACAATACAATTCATGTATTGAGAGCAGCTTACAGTCACTACTAGGTTGAAACGTTTTAAAGCTGGAAGATAAAGTTCAACTTCTCGTGTAGAAAAAAAAACAACTAAAAACTGTGCGCTGCCCTCCCCCCCCCCCCTTACACACATACACAACATTTTTCGTTATCCTTCCCCCCTCCTGCACACTTCCCACCATACCTTCTCTCAAACACTGGACGGTAAAACAAAAAAAAAAAAAAAAAAATTCTGAGTGTATGTTCACACTTCCAATATCAAACCTTTTAATTAGAAACGTATTCTCCACTTCTTTTTACGTTACCTTATTTCTATTTTGATGGACCTGTTGGGGGCAGTTCAGTTCATGAGACTAATCTCAATAAACAGTCAGTTAAAAGTTGTCACGATTTAACGAATTAGCCGAATTCTCTGGGAATTTGTAACTGGGGTATTAAAAATGAATAAAAAGACAGTCAAAATTAAGATTTTAGTGAGCACGTTGAAGAAGTTGTCGCTTATTTACAGCCAAATATCGATGACTTGAAGAAAACGAACTGTTATTATGTACAAAACAAAACAAATAAGGTCTTATTTGTGTAATGCCTGTATAGGTCGTAGAGGAAATGAGGGGAAGAGAGCGCGTGTATGCAATTTGTGTTTCTTTCTGTCCAGTGACCATTTCTTTTTTGCCATTAGATCTATCAATACCGCGATATTTGGACTAAAGATTAGCTCGTTGTATACATCACTACAAGCTTTGGAAGTTTGGCGTAGAACCGCTGAGAGAGTTTTAATGAACATGGGGATATATTTAAGTCTAGCACCTTTTGTAGTAAATCACTTATTTTTGGAAAATCGAACGTTAAACGATCACTGTTCGAGAAAGTGATTTTAAAAGCTTTGCTGGCAATCCGCAATTGGGGACACGCGCATAGAAAGCGAAAGGCAGTTTGTGTCATTTCTAGTACGTGGCGGATTTCTCTTGGAGATGGGGTAAAGGTACAAACACGTGCCTGTTGTTCATTGCCTTTTCTTCCGCTCTGTATGATAATGTTGTATATATATATATAGCGTGTAAGATATAATTATTGATCGAGTCATAGATATAAGAGCGTGCTGTGGTTTTTTGAATGCCGTATCACGTTTATTCTATATGAACGAGGTGCAAAGTATTTTCATTGTTTGCTCATAATTTGGTATGTTATTAAGAACATTGATATACCAACTAGCAGCAGCGAAATTCCAACTGATATTGTCAGAACATTGAGCAGATATTTTGAGTGGAACAGCAAGGAACTCACATGCTACCACGTTATTGCAATACCGTAGGTATAACCTGACAGTCAATCAGAACTTCCTAAGGAAGACTACAAACAAGTAAGGAAAGGGATTCAATAATATTGGTCGACCGTATTAGTTTCTACGTATTACAAATTTCGCTAGCACCAGTGGCCAACTACACTAAGTGATTTAATTTCTTTAAATGACGTAGTATACCTGATTGGTGTTTTGAAAACTGGATCGGTTTAATGCACAGCTTCTATAATAGTACATGGTGATTTGTTTGTGATCATTTATTCTTATTGATAATATATTATTCACCAAATATTCCTTGATTTCTGTTTTGCTTTTGGTTCTGTTGTAAGTAACATTTAAATTTGGGGTTTTGTATCGCATTGTAATGAACAAAAAGGCGTGAAGTCTTTGGAACCGTGTGATTATAGCGTGTGCCGACTCAGAACTACGTGGTTTCTGGCGCTTTTAAATTGAGTAATGTCAAGTTTTAGAAGCGAATCGTTTCTGACGCAGCTTCAATTTCACTTGTGCGTGACCTTGGAGCATGAAGAGCAGTAGACGAGATTTTGTTAGTTATGTACTGTTTTGTTCTCGACGAGGAATATATATTGTGTTGCGTATATATATAAGTTTGACCGGTCTGAGAAAACGGGATTGGTGATGCGGTTCGGGCGGTTGTGTCAGCCATCTTGTATGATGTCTCAGCGTCATCTTGGTCGGTCATCATGGATGATATGACCTTTAGTGGTTGGCCAGTTCATTTCCGGGCGCCATCTTGTATCCGTTCGACTGCCGTGTGTTTAAAATCAGTTGTCAATAGGGAAGCTGCGCTAGTTTTTTTTCCCCCGCCATATTTGTTTACGGCCGCTAGAGTGCGCTGGTGTCGTCCATCTATGTTTCCCTCTTCGTCCGCCAGAGTGCGTCAGTGTTAGCGGCCATATTTGTTTTTCTGTTCGTCTGCTGCGGGTCGCTGCTTCCTCGCTAGTCGTCAAGTGAAAAAAAAAAAAAAAAAAAAAAATTGGTTTGCTTCCGTCCGATCTCGGCACGTTTTTCATCGATGCGAAGGCGGTGGGTGTTAAACTGCAATGCCGTTACGGCTGGCAGACGTCATCACACACAGCTGATACCACCGTGCTGAGGAACGACTTCGCTCTCGACAGGAATGTGCTACATTCGTGGCAGCTCGATCGTGAATACTGGCAAACGTGTATTATCGGCTTGTGCATTGGTCGTGAAATATTACATGGTTTTGTTTGCTCGTGTTAACCTCGCGTTTGCTGGAAAAATTAAACAAGTATAACACGGAATTCGGGTAATTTACCGTTTGCGTAAAACTTAGGTGCATAGCTTTAGTACCAATAGTCTTCATATTCATAACATTCTTGAGGCTTAAAGTGTAAGGTGTTACTTTTCAAAATTATCCATTTATTACGAGTGCCACAGTTACACAACTAACAATACGACCGAGGCAATAAAACAAGCGAAAACTTGCTTATAAATAGGGACAGGTGTTTTCCGCGAAAATATTTCAATACCAGTTGTACTCCAAAACGCTTTTGTTCATATGCACTTTCGCGGTTGGATGATTTTAAATGTCACGCGCCTCAAATGTCAGCCCGCGAATCATGGATGTTCAGTATGGCAGTACTTTATTACGATTGGCCCAGTCAAACAAGAGCATGTCTTCAAACGTAGCCACACGTTCAATAACCAAAGTAAGTCGTGGTTTTGAACGTAGGTTATGGAAGTATAGCATTGACATACATCTTTTCGCGAAAAAAACACCTGTCCCTACTTATAAATAACCATCCTGTAATACTTTTTACGTCGTGCACAACGTGTTCCATTCGCTACGCTAGAGAAATTAGTGAACATAACTCCGGTAATGATGAACATTTGAAAGCCTCCACAAAACATATACATATGTGTGTTTAGGTTGTAAACCAAAAGATAATTTTATTTTTATTCAACTAAAAATAGTTCACTGAATAAGACCGCTACTTTAATCATGAACGATATAACTTTATTTTTGTAATACTTTTCTGTTGATTTCGCTTTTATTTTTATATTTCAACTGAGCTTTTGTGTCTTGTAATACATGCTAACCAAAATGGCGGCATAAGTACGGATGTGATGTCAATAAGAGTGAATTATGAATCTATGTTCAAATGTATTGGGCGCTATATTTTGAAATGCCAGAACTTTCAGCATATCGGAGCTCTCTGCTTACTGAAGAATGACTGAGAAATAAAAATTAAAGTAGCTAGGAGATGGAAATTTCAAGGTGTTTAAAATACATCTAATTTGTTGCGTGGATGCACTGTAAGATATGTGTGAATTGATTTAGTTCCTGAATGCTGTATGGCGGGCGATGAAGGCGGAAAAGAAATTAATAGGCCTACTCGCATACTTATAAACACATATATGCAGTGAATTGATTTTGTATACTAATTTCAGCCTAAGAAAACTGGTTTGAAAATTCTTAGAATGTTAAGTGTGTCCCTGTGAGCTGCTTACAAGGCGAATCTGTAGAGACAGCTAGTTTACAAACTGGGAAGACACTGAGCGCAAGGAATTTGTCTCTCCTTCTCGCTCATTCTGCTTTTATGGCAGCCATTTGGAATCCGCGCAGACCACCGTATGTTGGGTAATGATTTAGGTTGTGGGCGTGTCTCAGCCGTTGAAACTGGTCACTGAAGAAATCTTACGTATAATCCATTCACGGTTACTTCACACTTAACTGAAGCCATGTCAAAGTTCTACTTCCAGGATATCCCTCCGCGCCACGCAAACTAAACCTAACTAAGTCTAGAAAACTACACCAAAGGACAACGTACAGAATTCGTGCGCACTCAGTTGTAATAATATTTAGCATTCACGCTATTTTTTTTACTAGGTTCTACCAACGCACGTGTATTTTCACTGTTTTATTCATATCTATTATAAATTAAATATTATAATTTAAGTAGATCTTAAGCATGGCTTTCAAATGTGCTCACTTTGCCCTGAACAGCCCCTGGGGCAGCGAACTCCACTTGATGTCGGTCCCTTCTCGATTATTATATTTTGCTTCGATCTGAAAGCGGTAACTTTATGAGCATGGTAGTCACATGTCAAGGTTAAGATATTCACGGGAAACTGAGCACTTTAGAAAGCTCTGTTGAAGATTGAATTGTATGGACGTTGTGTGTTCTCCTGCCTTAAGCAAAATTAACATTGCAATGAGCATCATCACTTAATGCATGCGTCGGTGAAGTGGAACTGTGAAGTTATTAGAAAAGTGAGTATTTTACAAAATGGTTTATTTTTACGCTTCAGAACTAAACAAAAACAGGAACGGAAAGAAATCATTTAAGTTATTACAAATGTGTAGGGACCAGCGAAATTCGCGTTATTCGCTAAACTTCACAGTATTGTACATAATCGAGCCGGCGTCATTTCTCTGTTGGTTGCCACCTAGATGTGAAGTAATTACCTTTCTGACTGAACTCTACCAGAATGGGGCACACAATTGTGAAGTGTTCATGTATTGGCTCAGGGTTAAGTGGGGCGTGTCAAATCAAGTACGATCCAGTCACAAACGTACTGCAAAGATACGTGTGTTTTAAGTTTAACGTGTCCCGAAACAATAACGCGAATTCTGCAGCTCTTTACAAATGTAGTTTCCCGGCTACTTTTATTCGAAGGTGAGATGTGGAACTACTTTCCGTTCATCGTTACCAACTTTACTGGGCGCGTGTCACACAGTGTGCGCGTTGAAATATACGCAATCAGAGTCAGTGAAGTTTTTGTAAGGTTGAGTTCGAAAATGCTCACTTTATCGTGAACAGCCTTTGCTTGTAAAGCTCCTGTTATAGTATCAAATTTTACTTCAAACAAAGTTCGTCACCGGAAGTTAGACGGTTGTCACGTTGCCTAAACTTCTTTAGCGCCGCCATGTTTTTTGTCTAAGAAGTTTCGTGCATTCAGTTTTCTCCAAACTCAGGCAGTCATAATCGTGCACAACAAGCGAGCGTTCATTTCCTACTCCTTAAAACGTTGATTTGGCGAGCAGTAACTTGAAACGAAATAACGTTATTGAAAATCTATCTGGACGTCAGTGCTGACGGAACTATAGATTACAATGTAACTGTGGAATATCAGACCAAATAAATTTAACCCCGTATAAATATTTTTAGTAAATAAAATTAAACATAAATTTAAAGTGGAAATTAGTTACAGCTACCTTAATATTCCTTCCTGTGCTTTGCTGGTCTGTATCACAACATACTGCTTTGGAAGTTATGTTAGAATAAAAAGAAATGGTGTGAAGGATTTTCAAACATATTTAATACTATTTAACCAAGTTTAATTGATCTAAAAAAATGTATAGGTGTATTTCGTCTGCAAAATTTATCGTCAAATGTATTTTACAGTGTGACAGGAACCTCCAAGATGTAAGAGTGCGAATCCTGTGAATCAGACATGTCCTGCATTATTTGTTTTTAACGTTAAAATTTTTTTTTAGTTGTATGCCGGACAATGGAGCGTGGTGAAGTGTTGCAAGGTAAGCTGGTGCTTGCTCACTGCTGTACATTCTCGATGCACGCAGCAGGAACCAGTAACCACCGTGCAGCCCAGGGAAACTGAACGCATTCCGACCAATCACAAGCGAGCAGCAAGGGACCAATTACACGCGTCCTGTGGCGTCAGCCGCCGAGCCTACGTTTCACTGGTGGAAGTGTGAACTGGCAAGCAGCACGGAGCTAACGTCAGCTTACCTTGCGACAGCTCACCACACGCGCGCTGGATGCCGGAGCGACGCGAGTTGGTCCCGCTTGTAGGAGCACGATGCGCCTGATCTGGATCTCATTACTCCCAGGCTCGAATAATAAACTGATGCGTCAGACCGGGGGACTCTGGAATTCATCTTTCCCCTCGCTACAACCCCCCCCCCCCCTCAAACAAATCTCGACGTCTCCTTTCCACGCCACGTGACGGAGATCTGGCGACAGTTTAGTCTGCCTTGGGGCTCCTTCAGCAAAACACCAGCCCCGTCGCTACTGACACGTGTTTATCTCCCCCCCCCCCCCCGTAAGTGTTACACATGCGCCGAGGGTGTGGGATGTATAGCTCGTTAACGTACGGCTTCCGTTAGGTCTGGAAAACTGCTTACCGGGACCGTTGACAGACCCAGCCACTTTTCTCCTACAGACCAATAACGAGCGTGAGTCCTACCCCTCTTTCCCCTACAGCAGTTTATATTAAGGGGTCCGCCTAGCTGGCGGTTGAACTAATGTCTGAAACACACGTTTCCCCACGAAACTATCAAAAGCACAACCAATGTGCTGACTTAAGGAAAGAGCACACACTTCATACAAGGCCCGGTGAGTTCCCTGAACACGTCTCGTACGTACATTATAAACACGAATTTAAGGCGGTTTCCCTACAATCTAATTGGACGGTGCTCTGTAGCAAAGTCCAGTGCATGCCTCTATCATAGTTTTGCACGTATCCGGTTCGTACTTTTTGAGATGGCAGTCGGAACAAGCCTATTTTATCTGTGTTGGGAGGGGCGTAAACAAAGTTCCTAATGTACGTGAGGTCTTGGAAAGTACCGTTCTGTCTTCGTCTGGAATATGCGTTCTTTTAGAATGTAAAGGCTGTTCTCGGTAAAATGAGCACTTATGAAAGCCCTGCGTAAGATCTGCTTATATGCACGTTGTGTATTCTTTCGCCTTATGTAAAATTAACACTGCCATGGGCCTCATAAGTTTTACAATTAGACGCGTTAGAAAAACAGAAAGCGAAAGAAATAATTTAAGTTATCACAGATTGTTACGTAATATTTTTTACTGGATGATAACATGTGGAACTACTTCCCCTCCATAGTTACCAACTTTACTGGACGTATTTCACTCACTGTGCCAGTTAAAATATACGCAGGCCGTGACAGTGCCTTTTTTCTAAGGTTGATTCCCGAAGTGCTCACTATGTCGTGAACAACCTTTAGTAAGTAATTATATGGGACGCACGTTTAATAGTTTCGTCAAAACCGCATTTTCAAACACGCTGCAATGCGTTTCAACCGCCACGTACGCGAGCGCCTTAACGGGAATAGTGCAGGAAAACCGTATATTTATTCATTTTTGTCACGATTTTTTTACGCATGATTTTTTTCCAAACTTTTGGCTTGACAAGAAGTGAATAACAATTTTGAACACCTTTTACACTTGTTACAAGTTCACTGCCACTGTAGAAAATTTTCTGGCAATCTTCCTAAACTGTAATGGAAGTTTTTAACTTAAACAATGCACGGAAATACTACTACATGCCAGACTGTAAGAGGAGTGTAAGCGTCGTTACTATACAAGGTTTGGGGACTTCCCAACGCATTTGATTGCTTCGTGAGCGAATGTAGGAAAGGTACCACGGATGTGTGTGGAAAATAGTTTACCATTCGAACTTTATCACCATCCATATACATTTTTTTTAATGGTAGTATTACAAATAATTTCTTAGAGCGTGCGTTCGTTATTTTCGAAGCACTGATTGAAGATAAGAAAAAAATATTTCCTTCTTTCATCAGTGCTTCGATAATAATGAAGGCAGTGAATATCTAACAACGTAAAAAAGTGTTATGTACGACTTGTTAAGCCAAACATTTCGATAAACCCTTTGAAAAACGACTCATATCGAAGATTGGATAATTATAAACTGCTTTCATGCACCATTCCTCTTAATGAACGTATTTTTTTGTGACGTATGTTTCTTTGGTCCCTACGCCCCCCCCCCCCCGGCCTCTTAAGTCCATGGGTATGCCATGATGGAAGTTTGCGTAGAAGATTCCATGTAAGCTGGCATGACCGCTGGGATGGGTTGTTTTACGGAAGATTTTACCGATTGCTAGTCGTTTTCATGGACGTTTTGTTGAATTGGCCGAGTGCTGTCTTCAAAGAAAGTTTCCTGCAAGGTGAAATTTGAGCCAATTATGGAGCGTATGGAGGGATGCCCCTTATCGTGAAGATGGTGATCACTCAGTTTGTTTTGAGAAATGGTGATAAGGCTATTCGAAAAAAAAATAAAAATAAAAAAAACCGCAAAAAAAATGTAAGTCTGTTGTTGCTGCAACAGCGTTGTATGAAACTTCCAGTAAACATATGTGTTTATTTCGCATAAAAATACCCAAAAGTTTCAATTATTGCAAAAAAAAAAAAAAAACAGTTAGCGTGTAGGAATTAACAGGTATTGCAGAAGCTGTGAGTCATGTACTTTCTAGAATAGCAGTTGCAGAAGTAAATTCAATATAACTGCGAGATCGTTTCCAAGTGCGGCAGCAAATTATCGCGTGAACGTCATTCCATAGAAACATACATACCTGCTGGCATGCCGGCTCGGAAAGCAGGCCTCGTAGAAGCTTGTGCCGGAGTTGTCCACACTGTATCGTGGCCACAGGTTTTTTTTTTTTTGTTTAGGTATAGCTACACTAAAACTGGGTTTGCAAAATTGAAAAAAATTAAAGTGTTAAATTATGCGTTATTTCGTGTGCAGAAGAACTGCAAGTGTTGTCTTATGTATTGGTTCCCAATGGTACATGGCAAATCGTGGGCGTTATTGGGGTTTCCTTAGACTTCGAAGGAAATAGTTATGCTTTGTACCTTAAGTCAGCTTTGTGAGACGGCGGCCAATCAGAACATAGTAGTCGGTGTTGTTGGCGGGAAACTATTACTTACAGTAATGTAAGTTATGTAAAAAAAATATTAAAAATGTGCGTGTGTGCACGTGTTTACGTTTATATTTGTTCTCGAAAATAAGCTTCTCTGATAGAAAATGTTGGCTTTGAAGTATGATCTGCATAATACGAGGTTGGATTAGGAACGTAAGTAAAATTACACGCTTGCCGTCTGTTTCCGTCTGCTGAAACCAAGATTTAAAACACCAGTTGGGAAACTGGAAATACAGTAGACGGGTTCCCTTATGTCGGATCAGCGCTTACTGAATAATTCTCGACGCATAATCGTTTTATTCTGAACCCAACTTTAGATAGGTAGCCATGCCTTCCCAATCCCTCGCTTGCGCGATGCATGCCTCTTTGCACGAATTCCTGGGCTTAGCCCTGAGATGCACTTAGGCCCTATCGCTAACTCCAATATAAACCTATCACTTAGATTAGTAGATTGAGATAAAATCAGTACCTGCCACAGTCTGAGACATCCTCCGCTGTTTTTGGATGGTATACACATATACTTCCTTAAAGGCTGTTCACGATATAGTGAGCACTATTGAAATCAACCTTACAAAAGAGTAACTGCCCCTGCTTGCACATATTTTTACAGACGCACCGAGTGACATGTGCCCAGTAAAGTTGGCAATGATGGATGGGAAGTAGTTCTACATCTTAAAGTCGAATAAAAACGTGCTAGGTAACCATTTGTGATGGCTTAAATTATTTCTTTCGCTTTCTGCTTTTTAATGCACGGAAATGTAAAACAGACTAGTTTTGTATAATACGCAGATACCTGAAAAATTCGCGAGTTCAGTATCCTACAGGCTAGACGTTACTGTCTTATGTACAAATATGCCGATATCATCTGCGCATTGGTTGTCTGCTGGCACAGTGGAAGGCGACGATTGGGCCAGCGTTCTCCAGGAGTTGTCAAACACCGCTTGGACCAATGGATGAAGTTATCTACACGCACGTGTTTTGAATTCTATCTTGTCCCGAAACGAGTCCGCAAATTCTTCAAGTCTCTAATAATATGTAATTACTTTTATAATAATTCCACAGTTCCGCTTGACCGACGCATGAATAAAGTGACGAGGCTCATGGCAATGCTAATTTTACATAAGGTGGAATAATACACAACACGCATACAAGTAGATCTTAAGCAGGGCTTTCGAAATTGCTTATTTTACCGTGAACAGCTTATAGTCATTTATACGCTAGAGGCATCAAAACGTGCTGTGGCGTAAAACACGTAACTTATTAAGCGCGTTAGGTACTTAACGCCACGTTCGTCACGCCAACGTGGCGAAGACGCTGTGTCCAACTTGTTTTTTTTTTTTTTTTTATCGATCTAATCGTGTAATAGTCTCGCGTGAATCGCTTATTAAAGGTCGCGTATGCACAAACACGTTTCTGTATCCAACGCTATTAAAAGATTAAATGTACAATATGCTGATAGCTGCATTTGCATGGACGCAAAAAGTTGAGCGAGCAAATCGTGACTCAAGGTTACGGCTCGTACCACGTCGCTTTTCGAGGTTCGCTTGAAAGAAACGATTTAAGGGGCCGGCGCCTGGTTCTTCCTTCCGCATTTCAAAACTATCTGCAGTCTTAATCCGCTATAGTGCCTCAATCTTAAGACGGCGCGTCAAGGAAGGGTTTATAATAATAACTCGTGAACAACTTTTTTTTTTAGTTTGAGACCAATTTTTCCTGCGTTTAGGATTAGACGAGATCAAAATTTCAATTTTTCGTATAGGTGAACTATAGCATTAGTATGTGTTCTCGTATATGTGTGTATAACTTACATAATATCTGTACACTACACACACAATGCACATTAAAATTTTAATGTCCTTGCCAGCAGCACCGACAAATTTTTGGCTATCTTAACATTTTGGCGCACTGCTTATTGTTTTCAGTGACTCGTTTCATAATTATATTAAACTTTAATAATTTCATTACTCGAATCACGCGGGACAGTGTTTCACATATTAGGCTGCATTGTGCGCTGTTTCACTCTTATTCACACCATTTACCGTGTTTGATGGGGTTCGCTTAGACCTACAAAAAAATATATATGTTTTGGTAATTTTGGAATTACGTTAAATTAACGGTTTTGGTGCTTGAGAGGTGCTTGTAAGTAGGATTATTTTTGAAGTATCCAGATAATTTCGTTAATAAAAAAAAATCCTCATTATATAGTGTGATATACGGGATTCCTAACTGTAAAGTTAACGTGATATTCAGGATGAATTCCTATATGCCACTTTTCAATCCAGTACTGATATTTCAGTCGCAGTAAAATGTGCTGAATAGTAGCGTGCCTGATGTTCTAGAGGAACGTACAGTTCATGTTCGAGTACAACCTAGAGTTGATAAATTTCGCATTAAAAGAAGCGAGCCTACAAAAAGCCAGCTCACTTTTTAGATTTCACAGTTTTGTGTTTTAAGTCGAATCGTTAAATTTACGTTCCTGATTTGGCCGTAAAATCTTTTCCTAGTTAAAATGTTCAGATGAAGGAAAATTTTTGCTGTTTACTTGACTGTGTTCGGCATTGTTTTTCAGATACCACACAACAAATAAACAATGTATGTAAAACAATACTACAAAGCACAGCCTACGCGACCCCTGGTTCATAAAACAATTATGCCTGATTTTTTTGACCGGCGGTAGTAGGAGGCTTCGGGTTCGAATCCTTGTTAAGCCACAGAATTTTTTTTTTTTTTAGATGTAAGATAGTTTAGTCTTGCGTGCAAGCTGCCTTACGTCCCTCTCCACTGTTTAGCATTCTGGTACAAAAGTGGGCGGGCAAAATGGAAGATCTACCTCTCCGTCTACATTTGTTACAGAAAAAGTCTACAGTATTCAGCGGATCTGGGTGGATCGTACCCTCACATAATATCGGATAAGACTGTTCCAAGCCAGACGCGTAAATATGATCCACAATGTAAATTGAGGCGAGCTTTTAAAATAGTGATTCATGATTATAGGCTATTCACGATAAAGTGAGCACTTTTGAAAGCCCTCTCATTTGGAATAATAGTCAATAAATATAGGCCTAGTTTATTTTAGTCTTAGACGTTAACTTCCGAGTGCGGTGGAATATACACACTGTGTTTATTACTTATATGGCCATATTTATTTAAAAAGGTGGTTAAAGGATAAAAAAATGGCGGAAAGGAATAAGTAACTAGGGCGTCAAAAGTGTTCATTTTACCTTGAACGGCCTATACAAAATAATACTTGTTACACAGCTCAGGTCTCAGGTTAAAGAGTGTGGAAATGGTTATGAAATGCAGACAGCTGTTAAGTCTGTAGGCGTACGGTGACCGAAAGACCTGCCGTGGCGCTTCGGGTTCGGATATCGGCGGGGTCGTCACCAATTTTCGCATGTGGAAACATGGCTGACGTTGCCGGTTTTATCGGGGTGCTCCGGTATCTCCCGGGCTTGCTTTTCATCGCGGCTCCATCTTGGTGCCCTATACCGCGACAGCCCCCCCCCCCGGAAATGATGAGCGTGTACATGCTTCACATCTATTTTTTTTCCTTACGTAACCTAAACATTAAGTAGGGAGTCGGAGGTTCAAGGTAGTGGTGGAAAATGAGTTCGTTTGAGGTATGAACCGTACAGTGAGTAGGTAGGGCTGTCTTGCTGGCTGTGTAGACCTAGTCTCCGCATTCCTCCATTGGACTACTATTCTACCAATACGACTGTTATAAACGACAAAGATATGATTTGAGGTTAGAACACTATCCATGTAAACAACTGCTTTCATATGTTTTTATACTTCCTTTGATGAAATTTCAATGCAATTAGTTTAAATGCAAATTAGTAAGAATATTTTAGTCATATAAAAGGGCTTGTCTTTTCAACATTAAAGTATGAACAAACTCGTTAATCACTGTTGACCATGTGACTTTGACAGTTGTGTTAGTTTGCTGTAGGTCAATGTTGGGTAGGTACATCCCGCAGAATATGAATAATCGGCAGAGACCTCAAGAAACCGCGGATTCATTTTGGGCTAGAATTCAAATCACGTGTGTGTGTAGATCACTTTAGCCATTGGTCCCCGCGGTGTTTGACACCTCCTGTAGAATGCTGGCCCAATCGTCGCCCTCCACTGTGCCAGCAGACAACCAATGCGCAGATAATATCGACATATTTGTACATAAGACTAAAGAGTCTAGCCTGTGGGTCATTCGTCAAACACGGCCGCGATAGGGGCGGAACCCGGCATAGATACCGTGAAAACCTCCTCAAGAAAAATAACTGCACGGTTGTATGCGATTTATAAGGTACAAAAAGAGATTTTTTGTTACACAGAATTTAAAAGAAATGTCTTTATTAAAACAGATTTCAAAAGCTAAAAGATTTGAAAAAACTAGCAAAAACGATCAAACCCATCACTCTGTGGGTTTTACGTTTAGTATTGGGACATATCTCCAAAGTATGCAGGTGGTGTAAGTTTACTTTTCGTTACCAACTATACAAGTAAGGTAAGTGTTACTCAGTATTGTTGGTGCTTGGTGTAAAGTTCACTTGACGGCCATTCATATCATCGTGATCAGTGATATCTTGTGAGTTGAGATGAAATTGGCTTGTCTCACACCTCAGATATGTGTCTGTGATATATTTTTACGATGGAATCTGTCCTCAAGATGAAACTTCAGGTTTTATTCTGTGTGGTAGGATGAGCGGTTGTACTGTATAAAAGCGCCTTAGTAGGCTGTGCGATTATAACGCCGGCTCCGTACCTTGGCTACCCGTGTTCGATCCTCGGCTGATCCGAGTCGGGGCTCGTACGGTGTGTTAAAACACATTGCCGGTGGAAAAAGAGGGCACGCAAATGTTGATGTAGGTTATTTCATTTCTGTACTTGAGGGTTGAGATTTATAATTTGTGTAACTCGACTGCTGGAGAATTGACAAGTAGTGACAAAAAAAAAAACTGCACAAAATGAAAACGTTTACTATACTTAAAAGTGATATTATTGCCCCCCCTCCCTTCTTCCTCTCCCCAAAAAAAAAATGGACAGGTTTTACATAAATGTAAATAAATGCATATTCACTAAGCCCACACTTTTCGTACATCTACCAGGGCCGTTGGCATAACACCGATAAAAAAAAGGGGGGGCGGTTAATTGTTTAACATTTAACATTGTTTTACAGTCGGCACATACATGAGTGATTTTCTTCCAACCGATTTTGAAGAATAGATAACTGTACTATACATTAACACCGTGTTGTGAAACATTTTATTGTGTAATAATATATCTTGCATGTCCATTCATAGGACATGGGTTTTATCCCCAGAGACACTTCCTTTGTCAAGGCTTTTGCCATCTGCAGGACAATACCAAAGTAAAGGCACTACTGGAGGACACGGCTTTGAACAAGGAACTTCAATATTAATCATAGCTGTGATAAAGATACACTTCCTTTGTCACGGCTTTTGCCATCTGCAGAACAATACGAAAGTAAAGGCACTGCTGGAGGACACGGCTTTGAACAAGGAACTTCAATATTAATCATAGCTGTGATAAAGATACACTTCCTTTGTCACGGCTTTTGCCATCTGCAGAACAATACGAAAGTAAAGGCACTGCTGGAGGACACGGCTTTGAACAAGGAACTTCAATATTAATCATAGCTGTGATAAAGATACACTTCCTTTGTCACGGCTTTTGTCATCTGCAGGACAATACGAAAGTAAAGGCACTACTGGAGGACACGGCTTTGAACAAGGAACTTCAATATTAATCATAGCTGTGATAAAGATACAATAAATGACAGTTGCTGGCAGGTTTATTGCAACCAGTGTCATCGAGCTTAGCAGGTCGGTAGAACTAAACGTGCTGGGAACCTTGGGGTCTGCCATGTTGGACGTGAAAGCTGCGCCCTACCCTGGTGGACTTATCCTGTATCTGGATGAGCGGCCAGTGCGACGTAAATTGCTCGCATCGCCAGCCGGCATCATGCAGACATCAAATACATTCCACCCGGCGCAGCGATATGCGTGATTCAATAAAATATCACAAGGGAACAATGCCGCAAATTTTTATCGAATTATTAATGGAATCATTGAAGCCTGCGGGAAAAGAATAGTGTTCTGTAATGGAAGTCGATGTTTTTGAAATGTTGACATGGCAGAACAAAAGATTGCTTGATTGGCGCAAGGGCGGTTAGGGCGGGGGGGTTGAGCGAAGCATTACGTCATTATACAAAGCCCGGCTGTCAAATGTTTTCCATCAGTCGCTACTGGGTGTGTCCCCTGTCTTTCTCTCCCTCCCTGCCTATTCTCTTTCGCTGTCCTTCTTCCCCCCTCTGTCCGTCTTTGTCTGCCGTCCTCGTCTACCAGTGAGCGGGCTATGGAACAGTAATTGAATTCGATTGTCCAGGTTAAATCAGGGGTGAAGCGCTGGAAATTGGAAATCTCGCTAATTTCCCCTACGCGCGCACTCCTCCCTCTTTCCCCTTCTTCATTTTCTGTTTGCCTCCCTCCCATTTCCCCTCCAGCCATCCCTTGTGCAACCACTATCAGCCCAAAGTCTCCCCACACCCCTTTTACACCCGCAGCGACCAACCCCCATTTCTCCTCTTTCCTGGTTTCGAATTATAACTTCCATGCTGTTTTATCCTCATTGTATCAAGCTACGCACACAAAATGCAAACCTATATTCAATCCTGAACACAAAAGCAATAAATTTGATATAAACAAAGATAAAATGAAAAGCGTGCCCCAGCTGAATGTTGGGAAATAGGCTTCGAAGGAAAACGCATTCAGGTCAGAGCTTGACTTTGCAAATGAAGCAGATAGCCGGCCCGTACCGTATTGTGTTTTTTATCTTGTCCGTGAGAGCTTTTTGTATTGCCCACATTGTGCACCCTACGAATCGATCGACCTCTCATGTATGTACCTATGTTTGTGTGTGTATATATATATATATATATATATATATATATATATATATATATATATATATATATATATATATACACACACACACATACATACACACACACACACATATATATATATATATATATATATATATATATATATATATATATATATATATATATATATATATATATTATATATATATATATAGAGAGAGAGAGAGAGAGAGAGAGAGAGAGAGAGAGAGAGAGAGAGAGAGAGAGAGTGTGTGGCAGGAATTTTAATAGTGTAGTGTTGAATGACATTGATATTACTTGATACTAGAGTTGGTTATGGTGTGAAATGTACAAACATGGTAAGTATACTGAAGGCGAATGAACGTTGTCTTTGTCGGTTCCTACGAGTATGATTTGTTCGCAGGCTTCATTTAAATTTAAAATTATAAGAAACAGTTAATTTCAAAGGAACCGCATCTTGTAAAATGGTCCAGGCCAACTTTGAAGATGCATTTCTCGTTTAGAAGTTCCTTCCTTCGCAGTCTGTAATAATAATACGAATAAATTTTATTCTCATTATAATGTTTATTTCGGCTACGTACCCTCAATGTAAAAAATCTGTCCGTTTATGTAAGCAATTCAAATAGGTCGAACTGATGACAATTAATGTAAATATGCAAGGCTATTAAAATAACCTTCAGAAGTTTTGCAAATTTAGCTACTTGAGTGATTTACATATTTTAAACAATTGTTTTGTAGTTTTTTTTGTTGAATAATATAGTTATAGATCATATTTTTTTCACTTACCATAAATTCTAAAGCGTGTAATGTTCGAGTATTAAAAAATAACTCCAAAGCTTTAAAGTGAAATTGTTTAATTTTGTAAAATCCGTGTTTATGATTTTATTAAATATTTATTACAATAATTCTTAGTATTTTTATTAATTTGTTATTGATAAAAAGCGTCTTAATTTTTTAAATTTCTTGGAATTTTCGAACGAAGCAGGGAGTGTAGTGCTCGTATGTAACTATATATACGTGAAATGAAAAGCTGTGAATGTTGTAACATTCCAACAAAATCTTTCATGTTCAAATCCCTTTTGGTCAGTTACTATTATTTTTAGAATCAGTCGCTATTGTGAATAAAAACATGCACAATAATATATTGTTATCGATACGGTGTAACAGCTATTGTTTAAAACTATGGCTTTTTTTTTCCTTGGCAGTGAATAGAGAAAAATATCGCTGTTCACATACCCAATGGAACTAGCGGATCTTTTTTTTTTACGTTCACAAACGGTACAACCGAAAAAATACTTATTACAACGCGTTGTAAGTCCGCCAGCTAAAACCACGTACTTGATAATACGTTCCTAATTTAAAACTTTTCATTATCAGAAAAAAAGTAATTTACGAAAATCAATGTTTTAAAAATTTAATTTTAAACCATTTTATGCTTGTCAGATTTTGCTGATAAACGTGTGTTAAAATTCGTGATATGTAGATAACATGGGGTGGGCTATGTCTCTACACGGCCGTAGGTATTTTTACGTGACTCCTATGGGCGGTGAGAGGAAAACAAATGAAACGTCATTAATGTATTTGCTGGAGACGTGTCCATTGACTTCGTCCTTCGTTTTGCATATCATTTTCTGAGTTGCTGCAATCTATCTTGGTACTTTTTAAGTTTGCGCTGATTGTGTCGTTGTTTAGTTTTGGTCTCGTCACGTGATGTGGCATGTGATGATGACGCAATAGCCGCGTCCGCATTTCGCTGCTGCGTAGAATTGTCAACTTCTTTATATAACGCCGGAATGGATTGAGGAAGCTGAATCATCCTTTCAATGTTACATTTGTCTTGCCGAGCACTCTTCATTTTGTTGATATCATTAGTGCCCCTTTCGCCTAACTCGTAATTTTTAACTATTTCGGCTTGTAATCTGCAAAGAAAATGGTTATTGGCTAAAAAAAGTCACCATATGTGTTTGTTATTTATGCTTCTTGGTTATGTTTTTAGTTACTCCATTATTTTACGCACAAACAGGCACCAGAATTTCCCCGATCGCGTGAGCCGTTCGGTCGCTACAGTGGTCTTGAGCATACTAAACCGCTCGAAACCAGAGGTTCACAGCGCGGCTCCCACCGCAACCTGATGACGTCAGAACGATACGTTTGTGTATGAAGCATGAAGCCAAAGGACCGACCTATGCTATCGTTCACTTAACGTAGTGCTCATTCTCAACGAGTAATTGCCGCGGACCCGAGAGCAACGTTCCGTTACGCTCACTTACAGAAATCGTATAGTGTCACAGGTACAAGTGTATACCACATTAGTCTTTAGGACATAAAGTTCTAAGGTCTCGTATTCAACTCCTGTGTTGCACACTGCATTAATGGACCATTGCACGCCTTTTCATTATTTTCGGAAAGAGCTGATTACCTTGATCCGTAAGCCAATTTTCTCTTGGCACTATCTTGCTTCCAACAAGCGAATCTGCTCAAGTTGGAAGGCGAGCTGCAGTCTTATCTATTTATTTGAAAATATAGTCTACAGAAATAACCGAGGACCATGACATTGCAGTCCTGTCGTTAAAATGCCCTAATTATAACATTCTATAAACGCAAATGTCTGAACTTATATTTCTAATAAAATCACATTTATGTGCATGTTGCGGGAGCAATACGTTGTTAATTAATTAGTGATCGGCACCGTACGCGATTTTAAACTAACGAAGAAATGACGAAATAACCATATCACATACGACAATTATAAAACTAATTTTGGTTTTCTCTTATCGTATGTACTGTTATTTTAATATCCAAAGACTGCCACTTGAACTCACATTCGAGAGGACAAGTTTTCGATTCCCGGTCTAGCCATAAAGATTTGGGTTTTCAATTTTTTCCCCCCGAAATCACTGCAGGCGAATGATGACATCGTTCCTTGATACAGGTATTGGCCGATTATTTCTCCTTTCCGTCTCAAATGATCTCGCTGTCGGCAAGATATCAAGTCATACACTCTAAATCTGAATCAGTGAGAATTTAACTGTTCCAATCAGTCAACAGTACCTGACTGATTCAACAGTCATTTCAGTGAATTCAACTGATGAACCAGTGAAAAAATGCCAGATTTCCACTGATTCATCAGTAATTTTTTCCACCATTTTTCAGTGGTTTATTTTTTAAATATGCATCAGTTAAACAGCATGTAAAAATGGCCATCAAAAAACGTGTAAAAATGAACGCTAAAAACGTGTATCAAGTGAAATAACGCATAAACAAATAAAACCAATACAAATTACTTTTTTCTAAACTGTGTTTCGTCTTTCAAAACACCATTTTATGAGGTAATATGAACATTCAGTCTTTCATTCCGTTTTAACGTCTTTCAATTCGTGTTCATGTAATCATCACAGTGCTCTGTTTGAAGGTTTAAAATGCATATAAGGTGATGAAGAGAGTGCACTCGTATGTACTATTTGTTGCGCACTCAGTGTAACAGTATTTTATTTAGGACTATTTCTCACTAGGCGCTACCAACCTACCTAGTTTCTCCCTGTTTTTTTAAATTCAAATTACTTATAAATGAATCATTATAATTTATCGATAAAACATGAATAACAATTCAATTGAACGGAAAAAATAGTAACTTTATTCGAAAAAAATATAAAACGCTTGTGATACATGTCGTATTTAGGAAATAACTAAACACGCCATACGTGGGGAGGTTTTTCAAAGGTTTGATTTATAAAGGCCGAAGAAACCGTGAATGGACTATACAAGCGAAGTGAAGAGCGTTTGCAAGTTCGTTCCCGGCCACCTGCGGAAATTATTTTTCCTTAATTAAATTACGGTAAATTGCGCAAAATAAATGGTAAACTACCGTAAATATGTGTGTTTCACGTAATTATTGGCCACGTTTAGTAAAAACAATATTTGATTCGCCAGTGCAGTCGGCCGTCACTTATTCAATCAGTGAAATCGTTTGACGTCACTAATTCAATCAGTGAGATTTTTTTTCACTGCAGCGATCAGCAGTTTTCCACTGATTGTAAGTGGAGCCATTTTCATTGATTCAAGTATAGTTGAATTTCGCAGACATACAAACATAGCTTAACAGAATTTAGAAAATTACACAGTGAACCGCATTCGTGCTCATTCAGTGTAATGATATTTTGCATTAGAACTATATTTTACTAAGTATTACCAACACGTCTATTTTCTCCCTGCTTTTATTTACTGCATATCAATTATAAATGTCAAATATTATAATTTATAAATAGAATACAAGTAAAAAGTCAGTTTAATATAAAATAAGGATTTGTTGTGTTAACACATGAACAAAACGCTTGTGATATATTCCACTTTCATGAAACAACCAAACACGTTATGCATTTTTCAAAAGTTTGATCAAAAAAGTGCAAAGAAACCTCGAACCGACTATACCTAGCTATACTACCGGCGTGTCTATAAGGGCGAATTTATTTGATTACGCAATAATAAAAATCGAGTTACGTATGCTGCACCTGCCTATATTACAGAAAGATTCTGCACCAAAATTGATCATACATATAATAATCGCGGAAACACACAACTTAAGCCATTTTGCTCTAAAAAAAATTGTGCTGGAGAACAGTCGAGAAGTAGATATGTATTTAAATACGTGATATGTGACTTAAATGCTTGTAGAACCCAAAATTATTAGACAGTTTTAAAATACAATATGGCTACTCGAAACTGTGGAAGTAGTTTTTGGCTTATGTATGTCACTATAACACGACATTTTCTTTGATTGATTATTCGGTGTTTCGAAGCTATGCTTTTCGCTGAACAGGCATCAGTGGCTCACTAACTAATCACCCATTATCTGTTTTCATTACTTGAAATTGAATGGCGCTTCGAAAATTGGTTTTGTAAATTTTCCCCGTCTCCAAGCAAAGTCATTGGGTTATGAATAATTTGTGTTTAATATGATGTTTCGGTTAATTTTATATGCAAAGTGGATTTTCAATCATAAGTTTGGAACGAGTTTCATAGTACACATTGGCGGCTGTGCTTCATAAGAGGACATTATTCTCTGGAGTTTGATGCGGGCATATAGGATAGTCGGACAGAGGTCGTCCTCAAATAGCACCACTCCCCTTTCAGAAGCCAGTTGCCACAGAATGACGCGGGATATACAACTTTGATGAGAGCCAAATGGAAAACATTTCCAGAACAACCTCTTGATCCCATCCCGAACTCCAGTTCACAACGTCGTTTGTCTAACTATAGCTTCCATTCGGACAAAAATGTACTATATCTCTGTCCTTTTATACATGATTTGTTTAGCACGAAGTTGTGAGATTCAGTGGCGACGCTGTTTATGTGACAATTAGAAGCGTACAAGACTCTGGGCGTTTGTTTGTGTGGTAGATTATTAACTGTTATCCTAATATAATTATTTGATTAATACCCACTGTACATCATTCTCGCCACTAAGATAGAGGAGAACTAAGATTTGTATTAAATATGAATTTTCCCGTCCCCTAATTGACCCAAGATTGGAATAATAAAAAAAATACGTATTCGTAAGGTATTATTATATGTATATTTCTTGTTCTGGGTGATTTTGTCTTTCTCCTTTCTGAGTAGCATTGCAATCCGATATTTCCTTGTGGGCGTAACTATGTTTTCGATGGACTGTGCATGCAACAAGGGCACTGATATTTATTCAAGGGATGTTTTCATTTTCGCTTAGATGCGAACCAACTATTACTCTTTCGCAGTTACTTCACACGTTTCTGGAGCCCTGCTAAAGCTCTACTTCCAGGATATTCTTCCGCCTCGTGCAAACCAAGCTTAAATATGTCTATAAATTACACCAAACGACAACGCATGTAATTCGGGCGTTTTTTATGATATGTATTTCTTACTATGCGCTACCAACACACATGTTCTGTCGCTGTTTTTATAAATATTTGTTATGAATAAGATATTATAATTTATTAATAAAATATTGGTAAAACTTCTATTTAAAGAAAAATAATGTCACCTTATGTTAACAGAAATATAAAACGCTGGTGATACTAGGCATGTTTAGAAAATAAATAAATACGTCACAGATGGGTGCTTTTTCAAAAGTTTGATTCAAAGCGTGTGAATAAACCGCGAACAGACTGTATTGTCAGCGCCACAAGTGCTGGCGGCTCGCCTCCCTAGATGACTGCGATTACGCCGACGGCACGGTCCAGCCGTCGGAGGACGCTGATATTAGTGACGGCCCGGTCGCGTACTGACTGTTACGAAAACGTCCGGCGCGCATCGGCAGACGCGCAACTGATTATACGGAGACTAATGCTTTTAGCACGGCATTCAGGATCTGGCAGGCTGCGCGCGCATCTACGTCTTCCTTCGCCGGCCGCACCCCGCTACTCGGAAACATTCCCCAGCCAACAGTTGTGGCTCTAACAGTGTAATATAGTCCAATCACGGTTTCTTCGGCCTTTTTGAATCAAACCTTTGAAAAATCACCCCATGTATGACGTGTTTAGTTATTACCTAGATACGCCATGCATCACGACCGTTTTACACATATGTTAACATAAAAGTTTGTTGTTTTTATTGAAATTAAATTATTACCTATACTTTATTTATAAATTATAATATTTAATTATAACTATATTTTATTTATCAATTGTAATATTTATTTTATGATAAATATGAATAGAAACAGGGAGAAAACATGTGGGTTGGTAACGCCTAGTACGAAATAATTCTCTGATTGAGCACGGATTCGGTGCGTTGTTCTTGGGTGTAATTTTCCCGATTTAGTTCAGCTTAGTTTGCACCAGGCGGAGGAATATCCTGAAAGTAGAACTTAAGCAGGGCTTCAGAAAGTGTGAAGTAACCGTAAATGAAGTATAACGACGGAGAGAAAATAATTCCGTGTATCAAAACTGAGTTAATAATGTTGGATGAACATTTGTGAACAGTGTTTAAGAATTAACCGGGGGGGGGGGGGGGGGGGCTAGTCGGGAGTGAACCTAGGGCTAGGCAACACTCTCCGAGTGACGGGCTTTCCAGCTAGGCGCTCGTCATCCCCGGACATGACATGGCATCAAATGAGAAGGCTCTGGAATTCAAGGGCGGGGGGAAACGGGAGTGCCCCGAGAAAGCCCGACGGCAAGCGGCATCATCCAGCACGACACCCGCATGCGAAGATCCGGGGATGAACCCGCCGGTTATCGAGCCTGGATCGCCGCGATTGGAGGCGAGCGCTCTGGCTATAGCGCCACCGCTGCCCCACTTTTCTAATAATTTCGCAGTTTCACTTGACCGACGCATGAGAAAATTGACCAGGTCCTTGGCAATGTTAATGTCTCGCGTGGCGGAGGGATACATAACTTGCATACCAGCTGATATAGGCTGTTCACGGTAAAGTGAGCACTTTTTAAAGCCATCCCAACATGCTTTAACCACTAATCAATATATCTTATTTCAGCATCGGGCATTAAATTTTAAGGGCGGCGAAATCTATACACGTTGTTTATTCGTCACAAAGCAATGTTTATATTAAAAAAGCAACAGAAAGACGGAAAGAGGATGAAAGGAAAAAATTTAAAAGGGCCTTAATAAGTGCTCACTTTACCATGAACAGCCTATAGTAAGCAGAACCTTTGAAAGTGCTCAGTTTGCCGTGAACTGCTTATATCGCTTCCGCTCTGGGAACTTTCTGCGCGCACGTCGCTCTGAACAGACATGCCTCTGCAGTTGCGACATAAAAGAATCGAACTGATATTAAACACTCGTGACGGACGCGGGGTTCGAGCATGACGAAAATTACGTTTTGGCCTGCTGTTAACGAAAGGGACAGCCACAACTTTTTATTTTTATCCTATTAAATATACTCACAAAAAAAAAAAAAACAGGATTTTTGTCGCTTTCCCACGTAGTTTTTTTTTTAAGGGCAAGGAAGAAAAGTATAAGTTGTCTCACGTCTGATCCATCGACTTTCATCGCGCGTGATAATATCCTACTCTTACAGATCAAACTTGCCAGAAATTCGGCTACCTCTGAATGTATGGCGCAGCATCCTTAACAGAGCCACTCGCAATGCTTCCTTATAAAAGTTGGTCACGGTAAAATGAGCACTTCTGAAAGCCCTGTTTAAGATCTACTTGTATGCACGTTGCGTATTCTTCCGCCTTACGTAAAATTTACGTTTCCATGGGCCTCATCACTTTATTCATGCATCGGTCAAATAAAACGGTGAAAGTATTTGAAAAGTAAATGTTTTAGAAATCTGCTCATTTTTCCACTTCGTCGCATTAAAAAAAAAAAAAAAGAAAGCGAAAGAAATAATTTAAGTTATCACAAATGATTATCTAACAATTTTTCATTCGACGTTAAGATATCGAACTATTTTTTCTCCGTCGTTACCAACTTTACTGGGCTCATATCACTCAGCGCTCCCGTTAAAATATATGCTGGTAGGAGCAGTGACTTTTTTCTAAGGTTGATTTCAAAAGTGCTCACTTAACCAGACGTGAACTTGAATATGAAAAAAAAAAAAATCTCTAAGGATTCCCCTTAGGTGCTGTCTCAACTTCTCATATGGGCCTCATTGCAAGCAGTGGTGTCTATACTAATTTCTAAAATAATTTATGGAAAACTTTAATGTAAATCTTTTTACAGGACAGAAATTATAGGCGATATTTTAACTGCCCATTTGGTTATTGATGAACAAATGTGGTCGTTGATAAGTGTCAATGTAAGCGAAAATCGTTTTAAATGGCCTTCTGTTTACGATATTTATTCTTCTGTAAACTAGTGTTTGAAACCATAGCGATTTTGCTGTACCTTTTGTGACCTCGAAGCTTTTAACATCGTTTATTATGGATTCCCCTTAACTCCGTGAAAGTTACAATTCGATCCGCCTGCCTTTCATCCGCCCCCGCTGGCGTGCTTTATCGCGGTGCGGCTATCAGCAGAAACTGTTACCTTTACGTTACTCCAGCGTCGGCGGAGTGCTTTCGATCCGCCGTGCAAATGGCGCGTGCCATTTCTCTCCAGCTTTGTGGAAAGCGATGCAATTATTCTCCAATATCATCAGCTGTGCCCGAGTTTTCACGCGGCGGCGCTCGTGGTGAAATATGGCGCCCGCGTATATTTGACAGCGTGGAGATAAATGTAGTTTCCTTAGCTACCCCCTCCCCCCCCCCTTGGCATTTCTCGCCGGGGCCACAGAGCGGAGAATTGTACAGAAGACGAAATTGCGTGTGGTGCAGCTCCTCCGGGAACGAGCCTCGCGTGTGATTGGATACTGCACGCCGCGCGCGTGGCTTTGCCGTTGGCTGGCGAGAAGGTTACATATTGCGCTGATTGGCGAACGTCGTTCCGAAAATTTTGCTGGCGCTTGCGCGCTTAGAGCTCGGCGTCCTTAAGGGTGCTGTGTACCTCCGCGAGGGAGCCATTCGGGCGACACTAACCCGCACGCCTAGCTTCTCTCATCGCTCCTACGCGCAAGGGGTGCAATGTTTCCGTCGTAACGCTTTACTCTGTAAACTAGATCTGTAACTGTGGGGTTTTATTACACGCGATGAAAGTACACATATCAAACTACCTGCGCATGATCGTACTTTTCTCTCACCGCTTGAAGAATCTTCATAGGCAAGCTTTACAAATGCGATATTTGACCGTTTCCACGATTTTTTTTCCTCCGTTAATACACTTAATGTGATAAAAGTACAAATATAGCGATATAGACAATAGTTTTTTTTTTTAATCCTTTCTGGCAAAACTTCGTATTTCCAAAACATTTATTTACCGATACACGCGTTTAGGCGCAAACAACGATTTCACAGAAAACGTTTCAGTACATAGGAGCCTTAAGGTTGAAGTAAAGCAACTGCCTATGGAGCACTGCACCCGACATTTCAATGTAAAGAACTCATAAAAAAGTAGTACAGACACTATAAAAATTGTCAGAAAAGTGCGATTAATGCTGTATATGAAAGAAGAATGTATATACTGTGCGACACTATAAAATATTTTACTAAAATATACTTTTTAAATGTAAAATAATAATGTGTTGAAATGGTCTGTGTTTTTAACAAAATTTAAGTGCATTTCCATTCTGGCTGCTTCGCAAAGCAGAATTTGCAAGAACATTTTCTTCAAGAAAGATAGTCATAATATTTACTGTGATCGATTTGTTTTGTAAAATCATAGTAATAATGCTTCATATTGACTTTATAATCTATTTTATTTACGTCAGTTTCAGTCATAAAAGTTGGTGACAAATGGACGCACACAAAAATAATTATAAAAATTATTTCCTACTTTATTATAATATTTTTTTACACACAATCATAGTAAACATTATGGCAATATTCCATGACGAAGATTTTCTTGCAAATTCTGCATTCTGAAGTATCCAGAATGGAAATGCTCTTAAATTTGGTTAAAAATACAGACTATTTTGATCGTTAATTTTTTTTACATTTAAAAAGTATATTTTAGTAAGATATTTTATAATGTTGCAAAATATATACCTTCTTCTTTCATATACAGCATAAATCGCACTTTTGCGACAAGTTTTATGGTGTCTGTACTACTTTTTTAAAAATCAGTTCTTCACCTTGTATAGTCGGGTGAAGTGCTCCATAGGCAGTTGCTTTACATCAACCTTAAGGATCCTACCTGCCTGCGTCTCTTTTTTCTCCTTTTTTTAGCCGAGGAAGCGCTGGACCTATGCATAAGGGGGACACTGGCACGCACAAGAGCGCCATCGCCGCTACGCGCAGGTCTCTGAACCGGCGTGTAGTGTTCTCGTAGTGCTGCGTGTACGTATGGGACTTTCAGTGGTGACCCTATCATTTTACTGACGAGAAGACTGTAGCAAAGTTCAATACAGGCTCCCATCGTAGTCTGGCTACGTGTCCGCCGTATGGGACTTTCAGTGGTGACCCTATCATTTTACTGGTGAGAAGACTGTAGCAAAGTTCAATACAGGCTCCCATCGTAGTCTGGCTACGTGTCCGCCGTATGGGACTTTCAGTGGTGACCCTATCATTTTACTGATGAGAAGACTGTAGCAAAGTTCAGTACAGGCTCCCATCGTAGTCTGGCTACGTGTCCGCCGTATGGGACTTTCAGTGGTGACCCTATCATTTTACTGGTGAGAAGACTGTAGCAAAGTTCAATACAGGCTCCCATCGTAGTCTGGCTACGTGTCCGCCGTATGGGACTTTCAGTGGTGACCCTATCATTTTACTGATGAGAAGACTGTAGCAAAGTTCAGTACAGGCTCCCATCGTAGTCTGGCTACGTGTCCGCCGTATGGGACTTTCAGTGGTGACCCTATCATTTTACTGGTGAGAAGACTGTAGCAAAGTTCAATACAGGCTCCCATCGTAGTCTGGCTACGTGTCCGCCGCTAGTGTGTTTAATCCCTTTCATCCCCGCACTAATTTGTAATTTCTAGCGTTGCACATTAGAAATTTTTTGATGCGTGCTATACTTAAGCTGGCAAAGAACTTGTGTTGTTATCGCCGTAGTCATTGCGCTTGGCGACGAGTGCTACGAATCATTCATAGCTGGGGACCTGAAAAATTCGCGAGTTCAATGACCGGCGTGCTAGACTCTGCAGTCTTATGTGCAAATGTGCTGGTATCAACTTCGCATTGGTTGCCTGCTGTCGCAGAGGAAGGCGACGATTGTGTCAGCGTTCTCCAGGAGGTGTCAAACAGCGTGCGCACCAATGGTTCAAGTTATGTAAACACACGTGTTTTGAATCCTAGCCTGTCCCAAAATGAATCTTCGAATTTTTCAGTTCTCTGGTCACAGCGTAGTGCAGAAGCATGGTTTATGAATCAGTTATCCACAGGTAAGATAATTGGGCACTCAGCCTCACAGAGTACAGTATCGGTCAAATATACGTTCCCTGTGCAACATGTGGGAATGAAAGGATTAAGAGGCAGTGGTCTGGAAAAACCCCATTTTAAAATGTATTGGAGGGCTCCAAAATAATATTTTCAGCCAGCGTGGTAACTTTAAAGTACCATTCCTTCCTCGTCTGGGTATGATGTATTTTCTTAGGCAAACATACTGGGGGCAGGTTTAATAGTTTCATAAAAAAAAAAAAAAACAGGACTTCAAACACTGCAACGCAGTTCAAGAGAGCCAGGCGGACGGAATCCTTAAGGTGATATATATATATTTTTTAAATTTCGTTATCTGAGAGAGGTTTCGAAAAATGCCTCCTTAATGCAGTTGTTAGTTGTCAAATCATTATAGTTTTCAAAATATAACACTCGAATTCCGACACGAGAGTGTTATAGGCAGGCTCAAAAAGTTGAATTAGTGTATAAGCGTGGCATACTGCATTTGTATTACAAGCTACGAAAGGAACAAAAACAATTTTTCCTTTACAGTTTATGGTTTAAACTATTTATTAAATGAATATTAACAGTTTCGCTTGAATGAACAAAGATCAAGTCTGACCCCTATTTTCAACAAAATTCGGAGTGACAATACTAGCTCGCCTGCTTATAAATCGCACTTATACTGAATAAGTATGTTCTGCACACCGTACAGATTCCATTGAATGCAATTTGATTGGAAAATTTTTTTTAGGAGCAAAGCCTAGTATGCTGCAGAATTTGGGAAGTTGCGACTTTTTAGTGTTATATTTTGAAAACTAAAATGATTTGACAACTAATAACTGCATTAAGGGGGCATTTTTCGAAAGCTCTTTCACCTAATCAAATAAAAAAAAATAGAAATATGACCTTAAGTACAGTGTTAATGGGCATTGACGCGACTCTAGTATTAGATGCTACATCAAAGCCTGTGGTTCTAATATCCATGCCCGGAGAATATTCGGGCACCTCTGTCGACTACTTCAAAACAGCACGCTAGCACATGCATAATTCAAATCACGGATGGCATGAATCCAAATCTCTGGGGAAAAAGGGTAAAACATGCTGCAGCAGAAACCCACCCCCCCTTTTTTTTTTCTTTTTTTAAATATGTATTTTGGAAGATTTGGAGCAAAGCGGATTTGTTCTAGTAGATCTTACAAACGCAAACTCCTTCTTCGGAAGTAAAAGAAATTCATTTCAATTTTCTTCCACCTTTTTCCCCATAAGATTTTTCTTTACCCCCGCGCCCCGCGCTTACTTCTTCTCGACTATATAACCACTCTAATGCGATATTGAACTTCCATCCACCAAAGCCTGCCGCCCCATATTTCTCGTACGTATTATTATTATTTTATAGCAGACGGTATAATGAGCCTAACAGGATTACAAAGATCTTGCCTTGACAAACAAACCGGAAAAAAAAAATTAAATTCGTTTAACAAAAGCTCGTGGAAATAGAGGAAGGGGGAGCGTGGGATTGTGAAGATATTCTCTCCTCCTCTTCCTTCCCCAACCCTTTTTTCCTCCGCGGGCTTCCTTTTTCCTCCTCTGTTCTCCGTCTTGGGTGGAACAGGTCGAGAGAGCTTATCATAGCGAGCAGGGGAGTTTTATCCTTTTAAAACAACTTGTCCTGTCGTGGGAGTGGGACCCGTTTAGCGCCAAAACCTCCTCGCGTCGCGCAATGGCGCCGAGAATGCCTCTTAAAGCGGGTCGCCTGCGAACTTAACGGCTGCTCGGAAGTAGTTTATAAAATATCCTCCCACCGCAACTTCCCCTCCCCCCCCCCTACACACTTCCGCGGCGAAGTGAAATTTCGTTTGTGTGATTTTCGCTGCACATTTTCCACGCGTTCGTTGTATTTCACCCCGGCTCGCTGTCCCTTCCTCTTGTTTCCACAACGCTTGTGTTATTTTTTTTTTTTTTTCCATCTCTGGATCCGACTTTTGATTATTCTGGTCTTAGTTTCGCCTTGTGTCCCAGAGCAGAATCTTAGAGAAGAAAGAATTTTAATCTTAACACTGTAAAAACACTGCTCTCTTAAGAAACCACGTTATAAATCTCCTCCCTTTAACCTTTAGAACAATATTTTTTTATGACTTACATTACTTTATGTTTTTTACGAATTTTTTGAAACCCTAGATATTTACTATACTGTTTATATGGTAATAGTCGTATATGCAAATAGTCTGACCGATATCCAATACATTAAAGCAAACGAAATATTTGCATTTGCTGCAGCATAGCAATTCAATTTCTATTTTTTTATAACTACTTATCGCTCATTCTAGAAAACTATTTTGTATCGGCATAATGGAAATTTCAATTTTGTGCTCACATATGCTTTTTGGTGTGTCATTTCCCGTCTTTTCCTCCTGCATGAAATTTCGACTTGACTGAATTCCTCCACGAAATTACTTAAATTCTCTTCTCATATATTCCTTTCCTATTATTGACCACACTGGGAGTGTATCGCAGCAACGTTAACTGAAGGTCGAATGAAGACTTCTGTAGAATTATTGTTGGCTGAGGTGGTGGTGTAGTAACTCTTAAACAATTTATTTTTAGAAAATGATGTAAATTTGCTTGGTGTAAGATAGTTTGGATCTCGACCAATAGTTACCAAGGTAGATAATTCTTAACAGCCGCCTATATGAAATATATATATATATATATATATATATATATATATATATGAAAACTATAGCATGCGTAGCATCAGTATGTCTACATTTTCTCGAGCAGACTCAAAATAATATAATTTTTCTTGAAACTCAGTAACTGCGAATGTCTACCTTCACTAGCGAAGTTACGATTAACAGTTTGGCGAACAAACGACACAAATAAATAAAACTGTTGTGGTATTTAAAGTTTTCGCGGATGTGGATTGTATCACTTGGTGGCTTCGTACGAAAAAAATAAAATGCTATTAAACATTTATTCTTTGCAAATAAATCTGTGAACAAAAACTGATAGAGAAATATAATATTAATGGATTTGTGAATGCCAGTTACTTTGAATAAAAACCTAGGTATTAATATTCAGTGCTGCGATCGTATAAATCTTATGTATCATTCGAACAACTTTTTTCCATATATTTTTAATTAATGATTTACGAGTTATTTGAACATGCTTCCCCGTGTAATGATTAATCAGGCTCGATATATAGTCGACACTAAAAGAGGGCATCTTTGGCGTGATTGTTAAATTACTTTTCTCTTCCTATCGAATGGAAGCGACGTTAGAATAATTTTAATTTAGTCGTGTTTTCATCTGTGTTGACTTTCCAGACTGTAATAACTCGCCGTGCTGGATAACTCCGAGTGTTTATAAATGCACGAAGATAGTATATGCCACTATAGTTCGAGCCATTAAAAATTTTTGATTTTTTTTCAAACATTTGTGGATTTCGTTGGCGTCGTAGTCAGTCTTTTCTAGCATGCCATTAATGTCTTTGCTAGCATGCCACTAATGGTTTCTAATCTCACATGGGGCATACTTACGTGCATGGCAGATTTTTATGATGAAAGTTTGGTCCAACGATTTCGCCGATGGTAGGCACATAGGTTTTAAAACTTTGACTTAAATTACTATGGTAATTATAGAAAGGTTATTCGTGTGTCCAGAATATTTTCTTAGCGCCTCTCATGTCACTTTGTCACATAAATAAAAAAAAAAAATAAAGACACTCGCCGGTATTAAGTAAAATACATCTCTGAACAACCATGTTTTCTTCAGACGATTTTCTAGACATTTTCCTCGATATTTCTCTGCGATAACTAACTTGTACACAATCACTCAGTTACTAAATCATCCGTTATCATGACTCCAGTGTTATTTAAAGCTATCTTTTCAATTCAAGGCAGTGCATAGAGCTCAAGTACCTTCCAGTAAAACTTGTGTGAATCACTTTAGACATAAACAAACATGTAAATTACGTAGTTCTATCTAATGGCAGACGTAACTAGGCCTAGTCGTTAACGTAATTTTTGACAGCGTCAGGAGGGCTTGGGTATAATACACTGTAAAATAATTTCTGATAAACTTCCCTAAACGGTGATGGAAGTTTTTAACGTATGCACTGTATGGAAATAATACCACACAGCAGTGGCGTGTGGTCAAGTGTTGCAAGGTAAACTGGCTTTAGCTGTGTGCTGTGCCCTGTTGCTCGCTAGTATACACTTCCACACCAGTAAAACGTAGGCTCGGCGGCTGACGCCACAGGACGCGTGTAATGGGTCGCTTGCTACTCGCTTGTGGTTGGTCGGAATACATTCAGATTCCCTGGGCTGCACGGTGGTGCATCGAGAATGTACAGCAGTGAGCAAGCACCAGCTTACCTTGCAACACTTCACCACACGCCACTGCCACACACCAAGTTGTAGATATAGGAATGTTTAGCGTGGCTACTACAAGGAGTTGGGAACTTCCCTACGTATTGAATGTATAGGGGTATAGGGGAGAACATTACCATTAGTGCTTTCTTACTATAGTCTGTTCACGGTAAAGTGAGTACTTTTTAAGGCCCTTCCAAAAGGCACTATCGCCTAATAAATGTACTTTATTGCAACATCAAATGTTAACTTTTGAGAGTGATGGAATTTATTCATTTATTTTATTAGTCGTATTGCAATGTTTACATTGAAATGTGGCGGAAAGGTAGAAATTAATCGAAAGTAAAATTTAACAGAGCCTTAAAAAGTGCTCACTTTACCGTGAACAGTCTATAAGCGTACCTATACATTGGTATGGTACATTTCCGAATAATTTCTTAGTTTCCAGAACGTGTTAGCGAGCGACCAAGAAGGGCTTCAAGTAAGTCCGAATTTATCATGAGCCGACTATACCTGCAGATTTCACAGTTTTTGTGTAAGCCTGTACACGTTTCTCACACGCGGAATGTTTTTTTTTTGTCCTTGGCGCAGCGTATACCAAGTGGAAGAATTGAGAAGAATGAAAACACCGGAATAAATTAGATTATGCCTCTACCGTAAATAGAGGTTTTCTTTTGTGTCGCCTTGCGTCTGTTTCATTTTCGGCTTTTGGAGATATATTTCGTGGATTAAACGGCGCGTTTTTGTCGTGCTTGCGTTTACCTTCCTGCCCGGGCAACGCGATAAAAAGCGCGAGATATTTCGAGCTTTGTATTATCCCGCGCGCTAAGTCCCGTAGCGTGTATCGCGGGGCAGGGACGGCGTAGGTTTGCTATTCGTTTTTTGCCAGCCTCGGCGTAGTTGAATGAAACCTACCGTCCACCTACCAAAGAAAACGGGAGAAGAAGCACTCTCTCTCTCCAGCATGTTAAAGGTGATTAGCCATTCTTACGGCGCGTTTTGCTCTCACAAAGATTTCAGGTGCATTATTTCGTCTGCCCTTCCCAACCCGTCCCCCACTGAACAAACAAGAAATCTTTTTCCCCCTCCCCCCCTTCTTTTTTTGTCCGCTCCTTTCTGTAGCTTTAGCCTGCTAGTCCCTTGGGAGGAAAGCAGAGCTCGGATTTAAAATTGTACCATTTTATGAAGAGCTCACGACGTATTTCGCTGCGATCCGCGCGCGACCAAACTGCCTAGCCTATACACGATGTGTATTGAAACCATTCGGCGAGGATTTCAAGGGTGGCTTTTCCATTCACATGTTTCGATGCAGTCATTTTACCTAACTGTAGAAATCGCTTGACCGGTTTTTTTTTTTTTTTTTTTTTTTTTTTTTAGCTACTTGTTCTCCATTTCGCTTCACCTTTGAGTGTGAAGCTGCGAGTAATTGCAAAGCGATAGTTTACTTCGAAACATTTCTACGCAAAACGAGATTTTAAAACGAGAAACTTAAGTCTTGCTGTAATATTCACTGAACAGTCTCTATTCTTGTATGAACGGCGAACTGCTCGCACATCAGTACGGTAACTATAGAATTACTTTAGTTCATGTCAGGTGTGTTACGTAAAGATATTTTTACTGCAGTAATTTGAATGTGGAACTTGATCTCTATGAATACTGTTGCGTAACAGTTATGAAGTATTTAAGTGTGGGGGTTACTGTCTGTGGCGTGGGTTCTCTCCTTAAACGAAAGATAGAATAGTTCCTTTATCGTACGGCTTGGAAAAAGCCAGACACTCAAGCGGAATCCCTAGTATGGGCTATACGAGGTAAAATGAGCACATGTGAAAGCCCTATTTAAGATACACTCGCATACACGTCGTGCATTCTTCCGCCTTACGTAGAATTAACATTGCTACGTGCCTCATCACTTCGTTCATGCGCCGGTCAAGTGAAACTGTGGAATTATCAGAAAAGTAAATATTTTACAAATCTGCAAATTTTTTACATTTCGTTGCATTTTTAAAAAAAGCAGAAAGTGAAAGAAATAATTGTAAGTTATCACAAATGGTCACCTAACACATATTTTCCGACGTTAAGGTGTGTAACTACGTTCCATCTTTCGTTAGACGCATGTCACTCAGTGCGTACGTTAAAATATACGCATGGGGGGGGGGGGGGGGGGGTGGTGACTTTTTCCTAAGGTTGATTTCAAAAGTGCTCACTTTATTGCGAACAGCCTTTAGTAATTTCAATCGATTGAAAGTCGCATCCGGCAATAAGGTAGCATTGCGAGCGACGGCGGTGAAAAATAGCACAAACAAGCTTGGCGTCTGTTTTGATTCCTCAGAATTTTAAACGTTTGGCGATAGTGTTTTGATACTATTGAGAAACGACACAGCATTGTCGCTATAGTTTAAAACAATGTTTTACAGCAGACTAAATATAGCAGACACAGGGACACTTAAACCGATTTTCGCTGACTTCGACACGTTTCAACTACCACATCTGTGCATCAGCAACCGAATTTATGAATGGGCAACTTTTATTTATCTGCTGAAATAAATATTTATATTGAAATATTACGTCGTTTTTTTTTTAAATTAGAACTTGACAAAACTGCTTACGAGACCCATAAATAACAAGGATGCCCGTTAATGTACAGAGTTTTCCAATCATAGCTTAAGAGGAAGCAAGTTCACCATAACATTACATCCTCAAGAAGCGTACGTATTCTTTTGAAGAAGTATCAACAATGTAAAACGCATAAACCCTAATGTTGGATATATGCCTATAGGTAGGGCCACCTTATTTTCGCGAATAGATTTCAGGACAAGTAGTGTTCCGAAGCACTTTAGTTCAGAACCACTTTCATGAGTGGATCATTTCAATTGTTACGCGTCTTATCTATCTGTCCGCGAATCCCGAACGGTCAGTACCTGGGAATCTTAATTCTGATTGGCTCATTCATGTAACAGACACACTTCACACAAACGCAAGCAGCCAATAGTCAAATGAATATCGAAATTATGCATATAGGTAGAGCTATTGACTTCTCGCGAAAAAAAAAATGAGAACACGGTAGACTTCAATACTATAAGCATCCAAAAGCAGTTTGTCTATTGTCATTGGTTGCTGTCTGCTTGAGAAGGCGTTTTCATATTTAAACGAGCCAATCAGAATTTGACTACATCGGCACGGCTCCTACGTGATTCGTGTGCAGACAGTTAACACGTGTCAGAAATGAATTCAGCCAATTAGGATAGGAAAATGAACCTACAGTGTTTTGAAATATAACTTGTCTTGAAATCTTTTCGCAAAATTTCACTACCCTAACACATAAGCTATTGAAGTCTAGCCTCCGCGTAAATATTTTCGCGAAAAACGGGTGGTCCTACCTATAGACCATTCAAGATTACTTCACACTTTTCTAAAGCCCCGCTAAAGTTCTACTTTTGGTCACCGATCATGTATCCTTCCGCTACATGTAAACGTAAACACTTCCATGTGACTTCTGCGTTTTAACTGTCAAATGCTGTGCTTACTGTTTTCAACTAATGAAATTATTCCATCGCTTTTCAAAAATCATTGCCTACGAATCTTCACAATTTAGGTCAATGAACACATTTAGGTCAGCTTTATGACTTCTTAACCTTGTCTACGTTGACGATAGTTCTTACGGTTGTTATTTTACATTGTTAACATATTTGTTATAAACGATATAGCACGTTACACATAATACATGTTAATATTTTGCCGCGACTGTGTTTTACCCTGTTACCATTTCAAAATAAAATGATTTTGTGAATGACTACATGACTAATAATATGACCGGCGAGACGAGTGAAATACTAACTAGGAAAAATGTGTTAATTATACAAATAATGTGAAATTCTTAAGATTTTATACCTAATATATAATATATGTATAACATTATAATATATATATACATTATTATAATATATAACATTATATATATAATAAAGAGGTAAAGTTAGTGAGTTTGTTAGAGGAAATCTCTGGAACTACTTATCCGATTTAAAAAATTATTTCTGACTAGTAAGTAGCCTGGACTTTCTGGATGAACATCGGCTACATATCATAACGTTATGACACCAGGGGAAATTTTAAATACAAAAAATTTAAATTATCATATAACCATTAAATTACTATTTTGTACGTATATTCATACCTGAAACTATAGATTTACGAAAGAAATGTTCAAATCAATGCATTAAAAATAATGTTAAATTTTATTCTCGTACTTTAACTTACGATTACGGCGAAATAAATATATGTAAGGAAAATTTTTTTGTAGAGAATTTAATTAGCTTCTAAATTATATTTTTGCAATACCTGTATTAGTTTAACAAGAATAGTTAGTTTTTTACACTTAATTTAAAATTGTAAATTTGAAAGTTTGTAATAAAATTATTTTCAAAATAATAAATCGATGCCCAGTGAATGGTTTGTTAATATTTTGTGATTATTTAGAGTTCATTTTGTAAACAAGAGATCTTCTATTGTTTGAGCATTAGCTTAACGATTAACTGTTATTAAGACATATTCAATAATATTGGTTATCGTTTTTTTTTTTCAAATGATAACTGAAAAAGGTAATTGAATTTATAATTTTTTTTTTTCAAATTTGTTTAGATTGCAAATTAATTGTTTTACTTTTCATTTGATTGTTTACCGTAGATAATACCAATGTTGATTTAGTTAAATGGCCAATTAAAAATATATAATTATCTACTGCATGTGTGTGGTTGCTATTAAGAATGAAATAGTATGTAAAGACGACATTATGCCTAAAAGAAAATCGCAACTTTCTAGAAATATGTCCGTCACTAGGACGGCTGAAATACGTCGAATTAGAGTGTCCATAGCGGCTTGGCAGCCAAATTATGAGAACCTCACATGCTCGCGCTCCCAGCGGCTTGCTGTTCACCGAACACATAGCCTACGTCGGAAACGCGTGCTAGAGAGTCTAGCACTGGACGCTCGCAGCGGCTTACTGCGCATCCGGCCAAGTTAAACATTACAGATCCTTTGATACCGTCACCAACGTGGAGGACAGTGTGCACTACCCTCAAGAATTCTTAAATTTATTCAATCCTTCTGGTCTGCCGCCACGCGACCTAAAATTAAAGATTGGTATCCCAATAATGCTACTATGCAACTTGAACCCACCTAAAATGTGTAACTCCAGAAAACCACTATATTTTGCTACCAGAAAATAATAAAACAATAATCATAGTATACAGAGTTGCTCTAACAAGTTACTATAAATTCAATAAAACCTACGAAAAGAAATCATGCACTAAGTCGCGGGCGGTTGCTATTCAAAATAATATGTTGGAATTAATTTTCTTACTTTAAGTTGTAATTACGGAGAAAATTTCTTAATTACTTTTAAAATGAAAATTTTGAAATTTTGTTATAAAAATAATAAAACCTATTAATGATATTATTAATTATGTATATAGAATAAATAGATCCCCAGCGAAGCGGGCGAGTACTGATAGTGTGTGTGTGTGTGTATATATAATATCGTTTTTCCTGCATATTTTTTAAGTAGTAACCATCCAGATGGTCACAAGAAATAATGTGACAAAATTTTGTTAATGAATCTATTTTAGTAGAAGTGTCGATAGTATTTTATTTTTAGATAAAGCCGTCACCATAAACAACAGTTATAGAATAATACACACGCGGAGTTCCGCTCGTAATTAATGACGCGTGAGTTCACGCTGTTGGAGAGCTACCGCACAGGCGATGTACCAACACGCTACACATTTGTTGGAACTGACTCCGAAACCAACTCGTTGCTTCCTCACGGACTTTCTAGGGACGAACGGGCTAGCGTGGAGGCAGGAGAAAGAGACAGAGAAAGGGGGCCCCCTATTGGTCTTTGGCGTGGGAGGCTCATTTGATTGCCTCCAGCTGACCTATTTCAACATGTTGATCCTGCTGCTAATGTAAATGAATTAGGCGCAACGGAAAACAGATGTAGTCACTGAGGTGGGGGAAGAGGCCAGGAGGGGGAGAAACTTCGTTTTCTATTTGGTGAGTAAAATTAGCTTCGAAATTGAAAATTACCGTAAAACAATTGGCCTCCATTAGCTTTGAACCATTTTTGGATTTTGAGAGTATTGTATTAATTGTGTTTAAACTGCGTTAGTTTTGTCTCAATTAAACACACATAGGCCCTAGATAAACTCGAAGTTAAAGTTCTTTTTCTTTATTGTTAAGAAATAATGGTAGTAATCGAGGGACTTTTATTTATACAAATTATTTGGTTTTCAAAAATAATCATAATAAAAATGCTGACAATATAATTTTTAAATGCATTCTTAATGGAATAAAATAAACAATTATTTTAACTTCATATTTTATTAATTACGATTATTGCAACCCTTATTTTAAACACTGGGTGATTTGTTTCCAAATAAGGTTAACGGTTTGTGTGCTAGTGACAAAGTAAAGTATTACATTTGTATCATAAAGAATGATTTATTTTCTGCTGCTGTTGTGGCCGTGAGATGAAATATTGTATTATTCCCCCTCTTCACTCGTAGCTACGAAGTCTTGGGTTTGTTTCAAAGAATTCATCACTCTAAAATTCTTGGTAATTTCAGACCCAGCATAACCGCATCTACTGACGGATTGCAGTAAAGTGTGGATGACGCGCTCTGTTTCCAGATGGCTAAAGTTACCAACAGCCAAGAGATTATGCTGTGTTGGCAGAATACGTTCATACCTACAAAATTACGTAATAAAAATTGTCATATTGTATAGTAGCGTATAAATATAAAATTGTTTGTTTAGCTACCCACTGCAATGTAAGAGTGAGACGCACTATAGGCTGTTCACTGTAAAATGAACACTTTTAAAAGCCCTGCTTAAATTCTACACGTATGCACGTTTTGTAGTATCCCGCCTTATGTAAAATTAACATTGTCAAGGGCTTCATCACTTTATTCACGCGTCGGTCAAGTGAAATTCTGAAATTATTAGAAAAATAATTATTTTATAAATCTATCCATTTTTACATTTCGGAGCAGTAAAAATAAGCAGAAAGCGGAAGAAATAATTTTATAAAAGTTATCACAAATGGTTATCTAACACTTTTTATTCGACGTTAAAATATGGAACTACTATCCAGCCATCGTTACCATCATTACTGGGAAAATGTCACTCATTGCGCCCGTTAAAACATATATGCTGGAAGGGGCAGTGACTTTTTCTTAAGGTTCATTTCTAAAGTGCTCAGTTTATCGTGACCTGCCTTTACTTTGATCTATTTGGCTAGAAAAGTAAACCTTTGCCACTGCGGTTCCAGTGAACTAATTTTAATTGTTGGTGAAGTATTGCCAGAAATAAGTTCGTTAGAAGTTTATTTATACTGCACTTACATCACTCTGTATCTACAACTAGAAAGTGAATTTCAAAAGAGAAATTAATTAAGTCTCTAAAAATATACAACTAACACACATATGATCAGTTAATGACACTGTGCAGTGTTCGTAAAGGAGAAAAGTGCCATTGATATCGCGAGAAATCAAACTTATCACTCCCTTCCTGCATCTCCAAAATTCTATCGTTGTTCACAACTTGCCAGGAATCAAGTCTACAATTTTCGTAGCGCCCAAGGCATACCCGTACCGCTGATTGTAACTGTCGGAAGCTCCCCATACGCCTCAGGGGTCGTATTTGATTGGTCAGCTGCCGATATGATTGGTCCAAGCCGTCCCCTGACGAAGATGGGATTTTCTAGGGCCCAATTTCATCTTGTTGCGAAAAAAAAAAAAGGGGGGGGTGGGCCCTTCATAATGTGACATTCAAGTTTATTTCCATATCTCTCTTACCCTCAGATTTCCCTACCTATCTACGGTTCCATACGAAAAAGTCTCAACTGAGCAGTCTAGCAGTAACATGCAACTCAGAATTTTATCAATCTTACTGAAAAATTGACCGCCTTAAGGGGAATGGTGCACGCAACCCGTATATTTGTATAATTTTGTCATAACTTGTTTTACAGCGGAATTTTTCAAAATTTTTCGCTCGACAAGACGTAAATAACAATTTTGAGCACCTTCTTACATTGTTACATATTCACTGTGTTCGTAATTCTCGGAGCACTGATTGAAGATAAGAAAACAAATATTATTTATTTTCTTCCATCAGTGCTTCAAGAATAATGACGACAGTGAATACCTAACAACGTAAAAAGGTGTTGAAAATTATTATTCGCGTCTTGCCGAGCCAAAAAATTCGACAAACCCTTTAGAAAAGACTTGCATCGAAAATCGAGTAAATATACTGCTTTCATCCCTTAAAACTAATGCGCCACCAGAATTTTACTATACGAACAAAACTTCACTGCATATTGTGTTAGATAAATGTGAACTTTTTCAGGTACGTAACTTCGAATCTCTATATCTACAACACTCCCCTGTGCTTAATTAGTGCACATTTTGGAAAATTAAAACGCGTATTGTTTCAGTTAATCCTTTCAACAGTGTTAAAATGACTTGATGCCAACAGTAGATTCTGCCTCGAATGTTTTTCGCCTCTTTTATTTCCACGAATACAGAAGTGGAATTGTGGCATCTGAGTAATAGTGGATAGTACGTATATTCGTACATCGGCTGCTCATTAAAAACGAAGTTACTCCTACGGACTTCCTCGGACAAACGTACAACATGGTCTTAATCAGCAGCGTCTACTCATTAATCGGGATACTAGAATTGCAAGGAAAAATAATATTAATGTTTATAGTTGGGTTGATAGAGAGACTTTTCCGGCTTATTGCTGTTCTGGCGCCCAGTATTTATAAACCGACTGCTAGACTTTTCCTAACGTTTTCTTAATGTTCCGCGGGTTTCAGTTTATTTGTGGTGATGTCGCAAGAAGCTGTTTGGTATTGGGTATGTTAAGTAGGCTAGAAATGGACGAATCTACTTGGAGGTTAGTAATTTCCAAGGGCCCGCGCGCATGTGCGTTTTTTTCTTTCTCTGGAAACTGTAGAAAATTGATTTCAGACCCATAATATCCTCAGGACACTATTTGTATAGTCTCTTCGCGGTAAATTGAGCACATCTGAAAGCACTGTTCAAGATCTACTTGTATGCTCGTTGCGTATTCTTCCGCTATATGTAAAATAAACTATGCCGCCTGACTCATCACTTTTCGTGCCGAATTATTAGAATACTAAATGTTTTACAAATTTGCTAATTATTGCACATTAAAAGAAATACATGCAGCGAAAGAAGTTATTTCAATATTATGAAATGTTTATCCAGCACATTTTTTTAAATTTGACGCCAAGACATGCAACTGCTTTCCTTCCATCGTTACCAACTTTAATAGGCGCACGCTAGTCAGTGTGCCCGTCAAATTGCATGTAAGTGTGGACAGTGACATTTTTCAAAGGTTGATTTCAAAAGTACTCAATTAATCGTACCCCGGTCCGCCTTTAACTGGGGGAGTCGAACAGACATTCCTTCACGCAGGCGTTTAGTGAAGCTATCACAGTGAAACTTGTGTTTGTAGCTAATCCTCAAACACCACCATATCGTAGTAGCGATCGTCTAAGTCTTGGAACGCCGATTTCCGAACATTGGGGTTAAAAACTCGCGCTCCGTGCAGTATCCCATTGGTAGGGGTAGTGAAATTTCGTGTCAAGATTTCAAAACAAGTTACATTTAGAAACACTGTAGGTCCATTTAAAGGCTGTTCACGATAAAGTGAACACTTTTGAAATCAACCTTCGAAAAAAGTCACTGCTCCTACCTGTTATGTTCTAACGGGCGCATTGAGTGACATGTGTACAGTAAAGTTTGTAAGGATGGAGGGGAAAGTAGTTCCATACATTAACGTCGAATAAAAAGTGACGAGTAACCACTTGTGATGACATTAATTATTTCCTTCAATTTCTGTTTTTTTTTTTATGCATCGAAGTGCAGAAATGATCAGATTGGTAAAATATGTTCTTTCGTGATTATTCCACAGTTTCGCTTCACCGATACATGAATAAAGTAATGAGGCCCACGGAAATGTTAATTTTACACAAGACGGAAGAATACGCAACGTGAAAACAAATAGATCTTAAGCAGGAATTTCAGAATTGCTCATTTTACCGTGAACAGCCTATACCTATCTTAATTGGCTGAATTCATTTCTGACACGTGTTAACTGTCTGCAGACGCGTCACGTAGGAGCCATGCTGATGTAGTCGAATTCTGATTGGCCCGTTCAAAATGAAAACGCTTTCTCAAGCAGACAGCAACCAATAGCAATAGACAAACTGCTTTTGGATGTTTATGGTATTGAAGTCTACCATGTTCTAGTATTTTTTTTTTCTCGCGAAAAGTCACTAGCTCTGCCTATTGGAACATGTGGTCTTTTGCCCTCACTAGAGGGGTCCCACAAGTGCGATTGTTTTTTCTTATGCATGTGGCCAGTCTGCATACAATCATTGTGCCACTCGACAACGGAGAATTATATCAACTGCCTGAGCTGGCAAACGAGCTGAGTCCTCCTAGGGCTTGTTTGCGCCACACGAGACCGGGTTGTCTCTCATCGCTGGACAAGCAAACGGCGAGGGTGAACTTTGGAAATTGTCTTGATGCCGTTTTGCCCTGGGGGGAGGGAGGGAGGGAGGGAGGGAAAGGGGCCAGTCCACACTGAATCACCAGCTTCTGACCCGCTCCAGTCTCGCCACGTACAATCGGGCGGGGACGGATAATTGGCAGATTAGACGACTCGACCCTCACGCTGCCACCCCCCTGCTCGAACCGTAATTCCCGCCACACCACGTGACGAGGAGGGAAGGATCGTCGTATTGCGCAAGGCGCGGCATCTCTGGGATTTGCTGATCTTGCTTCGTGGACCCGCACTTCGACAGTCTCGCCTTCCAAAATCCTTCTCCTTGATTGCAGCAAGTAGCACGTGCTGATATAACGACGGCGATGCATGGAACATATACGGAGTATTCTAAACGTCATCTACATCTTTGTCATGCACTCCACCTATGCCCTTTCAGGGTAACGCGGGGGATAAGTTGTTCCTTTAGTTGATCAAAGTGTTCTCCATCTTGTGACTTTTCCGTCTTTCGGCTATCTCGTATCACGAGACTTTTCCTTTTTCTTTTACCTAATTACAGGTAGGCTCCTATTTGATCCTTTTGTTGTTTTGTTTATATTACTTTGCCTAACATTACCCCCTAGGTTAATTACTATTGTATAGTCCATTCATGGTTACGTCCAACTTTTCTGAAGCCCTGCTGAAGTTCTGCTTTCAGTCCATTCCTCCGCTTCATGTAAACAAAGCTTAACGAATTGTAATTGTAAAGTGTTTCTTAACGTCCCCCGATTTTTTGCTTGATAACTAAGGAGCGGATGGCTTACGGACTAACTTATAACATAACTTAAATTAACACCCATGCCTTACCCGGGATTCAAACCCAGAGCCTTCCGCACTCCAGATCGGTGGCGCACCAACCGACTGCGCCACGGGAGGTCGGCAAAAGCTTAACGAAGTATGGAAAATTACCCAAAGGGACAACGCACCGCATTTGTGGGCACTCAGGTTAATAATATTTTGTATGAGATCTATTTCTTATTAGGAATTACCAACACACCTATTTCCTCTTTGTTTTTAATTTCGGCTAAACCAAAAATTAAGATATTATATGTTGACGTAATTATTATTCTCTACATTATAATGCATGTATTTTTACTCTACTTTTCAAAGCAATCGTATAGTGGTTCCACATTCTGTTATTTGTATTCATCTCTTCATTATGCAGCACCGTGGATAAGGGCTGTTGAATTCCTTTTCGATCCCTACATACTCGTCGGCTACAAACTTCATCACCATGCTCTTGAGAAAATTCGGAACAAAACGGAGTGTATACATATTGAGTTAATATCGTCTCCGTCATAACTTCATGCTGTCGCCTCGTTTGTCTCAGTCCACAGTCCGACACTTTAACTTCGGTAACGTGACCGTTTCTCTATCAGGCAGTCTTACAGCTAGTAGTAGGGACTGGATGGTTTCACTTCACTTTTTTTTTTTTACCTTAATCTTGACATTTCAGACGTAGTCCTATAAGATTAACTTAGGGACGAAATCGCTATATTTTTCAGGTCACTTATGCCCGTTTGCACCAACACTGTAGAAAATCTTAGTTCTTGTGATCTCGAGATTGATACTTCCGGTCTCCAGAGCTAATACGTTGCACGAAATATCATTGGCTGGGATCTATGACGTCATGGATCTTCCAGAAAAGTTTATTTTTCACTGGTACAATTATGCCTTGGATGTTGGCATCGATACGAAATATAAACACAGTTGTTTTTGTCTCGCGACTCGCGATCACAGCCTAGAATGTTACAAAAGATATTTTGTTTGTGATGACGCACTTTTCCGACGATTGCAGAAGGATTGGGATGAAGAGGCTTAACAGGCTTTCTTTGCCAAAGTAAGTGCATTGTAAATTTATGTACGCTTCGAAGATATCTTTCTTGATGCTCGCGTGTATGTATGTATAGACTATTCACGGTAAAAAAGAACTTTTGAAACCCTCTCATTTGGAATAATTGCCAAAATATATATTTTATTTTAACCTTAGACGTTATTTTCGGAGTGTCGTGGAATATATACACTGTGCTTATTATGTACGTGGCAATATTTATTACATTATAGCTCAATTTTAGATTCAGATTCTTGTATGAATTTTACCCTGCTCTACAATGTCAGGCACAAAGCTGATACAACCCTGAGTGGTCTTGTAAAGAAATGACTCGATATCACTCACTACACATATATCTTCCCTTCTGTTCCACCTGTGATGTTGTAAGCCTAATTCGATTTTTTTGAAATAAATAGTGTTACTGTAGGCTTCTGAAAACATTAATACTGGGGCGAGGGTGTGGTAACAAAATTATGTCGGATACTTAACCTAGGCCTACTGATGTTTCACTGCAGTGGCAAGAAGTCCAGATGTATTTATTATTTTTCATATGGAGAGTGTGGAAAATTTAACTTGCTTGATAGTGATATCTAGCATATAGTATATTGGGCTATGAAGACCAGGGAATGCAGAAGGTAACGTTACAAAAAAATTATGTACAAATTTGGACACCATTGTAAGTGCAAGATATATTAAAGTTGTAAAATGTTTAATTTTCTAATTATTTCAGTTTCACTTGATCAACAGATGAGTAAAGTGATGAGGCCCGTGGCATTGTTGATTTTACATATTGTTAAAGAATACACAATGCGCAGAAGGAGAAAGTAGATCTTAAGCAGGTGTTTCAAAAGTGCCTAAATTTACTGTGAACAACATACAGCACGGTTTTGTTAGGTCCAGTGCTTATAATGATCAAAGTGTGTGTAATTTTCTTGAGTAAATAGCATGTTCTTCAAAATTTAACAAAGACTGTGGATATTCAACACCTATGCAACTTCTTTGTTTGCTAGGTGCTTGGCTGTAAAATGGGAGAGATGAATTTATTGAAATTGGCAACTGTATATTTAAAATAAATTCGCCCCCATCGCAGCTCTGACCAATGTGGTTATTACATTTATTTAAACACAAATGTCTATAACATTTACTTTTATGTAAACCAAAATAGTTGAATTGGGCTTATAACCATATCATAGGTGGAATAGAAGGGAAGACATAAGTGTTGTTTGCGATCTGAGTCTTTTCAATTTCTTCACAAGATTACTCGGGCTACATAGAAGGATAGGGTACAATTAATGCAAGAATCTAAACCTGAAATTGAGCTGTAGTGTGAACTATAAATAGTGTGTGTGTATGTATAAAACGAAATATACCTTTCATGAAAGATATCTTAGACATGAAACAAAGTTTACATGAAAATTTACAATGCACTTACTTTTCAGATGTAGTGTTGGCAAAGAAAACCTACACTTAAGCCTCTTCATTCCCAGACTTCTGCAATCATTGGAAAAGTGGTTATCCCATACAAAAAATTATACAACATTTCTAGATTGCCTAAACCAACAAGTTTCTCATCTGCCACTCTCTTCACCCATTCGCAAAATAAAACATTACTCTTAAACTAGGCATCCTTGCTGAATCAAAATTAACCTGAGAATACGAAACTTGCCAAACCAAAACAATATGTCTTTAATTAAGTACATTATGTCCCGATATGTCCCAATTAGTTGATTCCCAATGGTGTATATTACAATATGTATTTTGAAATAATATAAATGAGTCATTCCTCCAATTGAAAATAAATGAAATATGTGTAAATATCTTGTTAGTTTGCAAGTATTATACCATTAAAATATATCCCGAACACATTTAAACAGTGTGTTTTAACACGTATACACATGCCGACTTTGCACTGCATACAGCATTTACATAAATTTAAATTTCAACGTAAATGTGAGTGGAAGTTGGTAGTATCAATTCAAACTTCCCACCTGCGCGCTTGTAGTTCCATAGCGCTTTCACCGAGCACTAGTAGCAACATGGGCATGCTGAAACTTTGCCTTATATAAGTATCTGTGTTCTATGGTTGTATTTATTTGCCTACATTTCAGTGAAAATATAAACATGAATGTTTCTTGACTTTGTGTAATTGATGGTTTGGGATGATTGGAATTAACATTAAAAATAGTTCTTGGCATTGACAGTTGTAACTTTCTTTTTCCGATAACGAGCAATTCGCGTGTACCGAACACGACATAACACGAGAAAGAATTTTAATAGATTCAGTAGAAGAAAGTATCAGCATAATTAAGAGCAGAAAGACTGATGCTGTGTCTTTGAAAGACAAAGAATTTCCGTGGCAAATGATTGCTGCTGATTTCAATTCGCAGAACGTAATTTCACAGAACTTCAAATCAGTTAAAGACGTGTTACGATAACGCATGTGTACAGTTGTACCAATGACACCAGGATAGCCTACAATCTCATAAAAGTTTTGCACGATAGTATGCTGTTCTCGTCTATTGGCTGGCATTTTAAAAATATCATCAGCCAAAAGTGCAATCTGGTGTGTTACAGTGTGTACTATTCTACACGCTGTGGACTTGTATACCCATTATATTGATACACACAATAAAAAACGACCCAGTGCATAAAACCTAAGTGCCAACAATAATTCATTGAGGGGAGAAGCAGGCCTATTCCTGTTGCTATCAAAACTTAAATTGTTTTCGATTTTATGTAGCAATTCCAACCAAAGTACCTAGTCTGTTTCGAAAGAGGGAACCGCATCTTAAATCTCTCATCACATAGGTCCTGGAAAGGATGCCGTCTCCTCCTTAGCCTTGGTACTTAGCGGAAATAATGTTCCTCAAAAACATTATCCATTTCATTAAGTCAATTTTCTGAAGAATACATCGTGATATAGGCTGTTCACGGTAAAATGAGCACTTTTGAAAGCTCTGCTTAAGATCTACTTGTATGAACCATGTATATTCTTCCGCCTTTTGACAGATTAACAATGTCATGGGCCTCATCTAATTATTCGTGCGTCGGTCAAGAGAAACTGTGAAATTAATAGAAAATAAATATTTTACATATCTGCTAATTTTTACACTTCGGTGCATAAAAAAAAACAAGCGAATCAAATAATTTAAATGATTAGAAATGGTTACCTAACATGTTTATCCGACATTAAGATACGGAACTACTTCCCATCCATAATTACCAACTTACTAGGCGCATGCCACTCAGGGAGAACGCTGAAATATATGCAAGTAGGGGCAGTGACTTTTTTCTAAGGTTGATTTCAAAAGTGCTCACTTTTATCGTGAACAGCCCTTACAAATAATTAGCTATAAGTAACTTCAGAAGTAACAAACACGACAGGAGTTAAAACATTTTTATGTTAAACCGATCTCGACAATACATTTGCTAATTCTGCTGTGTTCGTAATAAAAATACTAACTAAGCAAAATTAAGAGCTTTCTTTACAAAAATCTTTATTGGCGACAATAACGTAAACATAATCATGATTATAACCTCCAATATAATAAAGACCATAGATAAACAATAACTTGAACCAAGATAATTTGCTATGAACCATCGGGTCTGGCGGTTCATGTACATCGAAAAAAAAACGATCCTGGTTCAAGGCATGAAATGTGTTGGTGCAACACTTCATATACACTGATCTTAATTCAAACACTCAAAGAACCTGGATCATGATTGTGAACTCGAATGGTGCAACCGGGCATTACCACCACAATCTGCTCCACATGCTCCGCACTCTGCTTCCCAATCGCTCCACCTACGAAGGGTTTCAGATCACTTTTAGAATTAAATGTGGATGGGGGACGGAAGTAGTCCCATAAGATTAACCTAGCACTACATCACATCCACCTCCACAATCGACAACACATGCTCCAACCCCTTCACCTACCTATACCCTCACACCATCCCTCCTCCCGTACCAGATCTGTGTTGTGATTACTTATGGAATTAATTGGGTTCCTGCTGCGAGATTCTTAGCCCTCTCTTTATCTCCTGTTATTTATTCTGAATGCCTGATACTCTATCACCCGTCTCCCCTACCTACCCCCTCCACTCATCATCCTCCTCTCCTCAGATACAACCTCCTTCCCAGCACTGCTGGAGCCATCGGCCGCCATATTAGTTGTAGAGTTGACCTTCAGGAGCACTAATGCCTCCATATGACGTCATCGCCTGCTAGGTAGCACACAAGTTCTCGCAATGCGGGCCAGAGAGCAGGCTAGTCGCTCGTGCTCCAAGAGTCATTCTTGGTAATGCTAATAAATGTTATTATGAGCTCTAAGATAGGCTGGAAGCTTTAAGACAATTCTCTCCATCATATTTGTAGTGCATTAGTACACTATAAAAGATTTGTTTTTGGATGGTTTTGAATCAGGGAACCCCAGCCCCATTGCACATCGCCTTTAACTACTTTGTGACAGTTGTTGAATTAGTATTATAAATGTTGTATTTATAGAAATATATAGACGCAGACTAACTCGCGCATTCAAAACGAATATGTAGTAAATATCAAGATTGAACAATCGATTAGTTGAAGCATAATTAAATTAAAAGTTAGGAATTTAAGAATAATTTTGTATATACAACTTAAAAAAATTGTCAAAAAATACACATATGAAACGAAATATTAATAAACTCGTAATTTAAAGGAGATTTAGTTTACAGACTCGCAATAGCCATACTTTCAAAATGTATTTTTAATTTTAAAAAAAGTTGTCAGTAAAAATTTTATTTTTTAATTTTTTACAAAACAAACATATTGAATGAAGTGTCTAAAGATTCGTATTTATTAGACAACTAATAATATATGTTCAGAAAAATTATTATATAACTATAAACGTTGCCATCTTGAATTTTAGTAAGCATAAAAGCAATCTTAATTTTTATTTTTAAATTAATTATGTAGTTACTCCGAGCATCAAATACAACTCATAATTTACCTTTCAGCATGTCATTTAAGTCCTAAACCCTTTCTGACAAGGACAATTTTGAGTTAAGCCCTTTTCATAATTTCCGATCCATTGATGCCATGGTCATCAAATTCATAACATAGACATAATCCCCGACATACAACATAATATTAAGGTAATTTAGGCCCTAAATCCTTTCTGGCTAAAGTTTTATTTGTGTTAACCCCTGTTATAAGCATAGTTACTCATAATTTCCTAACCATTAATGCTGTAGTGATCAAATTCATAAAACAGATACCATACACGACACATTATATGTATAATCCTATGTTATAGATAGTCAAATATAATCCTATCTTATAGATAATTATATTTATATATTCCTAAATGTTTTCTTCTGAGTGAATGTGTCTTTAGGTTTTCTCGGAGTGTTCCAAATCGCGAACTTTTTTAGGAGTTTTTGTACGAAATTAAAATTTTGTTAGAAATTTTATTTCATTTGTTTTAAACAATAGATTTCGATCTTAAGGTTAAGCTTGCATGATGTCAATCGAGGAAAATGTTAACACTTTTACTTATAGAACCTTTTCAGTAATTGTCAGAATGATTGATTGGTTTAAGATGCTAGATTTAAGTTCTGGTTCCCTGTAAGGGAGCGTGGATTCGAGTCCCACACCTGAGAAATAACTTTTAAGACATATATTGAAATGTATTTGGAATAGATTGTGGAGCTAATTGTGGATCTGTCTGAGTAGCTAACTGAGGAGCTGTCTGAGGATCTGAGGAGCTATCTGAGGAGCTAAATGTAGTGCTATTTGTGGAGCTATCTGAGGATCTAAATGTGGTGCTATTTGTGGAGCTGTCTGAGGAGCCAAAGTGGTGCTATTTGTGGAGCTATCAGAGGTTCTAAATGTGGTGCTACTTGTGGAGCTGTCTAAGGAGCTAAATGTGGTGATATTCGTGGAGCTATCTGAGGAGCTAAATGTAGTGCTATTTGTGGAGCTATCTGAGGATCTAAATGTGGTGCTATTTGTGGAGCTGTCTAAGGAGCTAAATGTGGTGATATTTGTGGAGCTATCTGAGGAGCTAAATGTAGTGCTATTTGTGGAGCTATCTGAGGATCTAAATGTGGTGCTATTTGTGGAGCTGCCTAAGGAGCTAAATGTGTTGATATTTGTGGAGCTGTCTGAGGAGCCAAAGTGGCGCTATTTGTGGAGCTGTTTGTGTTGCTGACTCAGGATGTGGTGTTGAGTGTGGTGTTGTTTGTGGTGCTAATGTGACTTTGACTTATCGCGACATGTGTCAGTGTTACCCACTTGAGTCAGAACGAACACAGCCTTCCCAGGTTAATTTTACAGGTTTGCGAATGAGTGTGATCTAGTATACTTTACTCCAAATATGGGCATCGTCAGTTTAGTATCCTTCTGTCCGAGAGCTTTCCCAGGTTAATCTTATGGGACTATGCCTATCGGTGAGCAAAGTGCGTCAGAAGAGTGGTAAAGATTTGTAAAGATTGTTAGTAAAGCAGAATGTCTTACATTACAATTTTTTTAAGTAGTATGATCTAACACCTTTTTTTTAACAGTTTGTAACTTTTTACATAAGGATTTCTGTTTTGAATGTAAATTAATTATATTTACTTATCAAACATTACGTGAATCGTATATTATTCCGTGAAAGAATGTTATATTAATACATATCCAGGTATTCAGAATAAATAATAGGAGGAGAAGAGAGCTCAGAATCTCGCAGCAGGAACCCAATTAATTCCAGACGTAATCACAACACAGATCTGGCAGGGGTGGAGGGATAGGGTGGGGGGTTTAAGTAGGCGAAGGGGTTGTAGCATGTGGTGCTGGTTGTGTTGTCGATTGTGGAGAATTTGGAGGTGAATGTGGATATGGATGTGGATGTGGATGTAGATGTGGATGTGGAGGCGGATGTGGATGTGGATGTCGCACTATGTTAATCTTATGGGACTACGTCCGTTCCCCATCCACATGTCATTCTAAAAGTGATCTGAAACCCCCGTAGGTGAAGGGGTGGAGCAGATTGTAGAGCGATTGTGGAGCAGATTGTGGAGCATGTGGAATAGATTGTAGTGCTAAGTGATATGAAAAGTACAGCGATTTCGGCCCTAGGTTAGTCTTATGGGACTATGTCTTAAAGGTCAAGGTCAGTGTAAAAAAAGTGAAGTGGAACCATCCAATCCCTACTACTACGGCTTTGTGGTCTATAAATATATTTTGTCCCAAATAGTGTCGAGTAAAGTTTATCGTCCACGTCACGGAACATTCTGTATGCTTGAATACGAAACCGTTCCCGAAACTGATATCTCTCTAAGAAGTTCGGAAAATAACATCCTAATTAATTTTTCAGAGTTAGGATTTTGTAAAGTCTCTGTATCCACCCAATAGTGTTTATTACTTCTATATTCATCGTTTCATATTTCACTGCCATTAAAAATCAGACATTATAAACCTGCTGCATGCTTTAAGTTTATGATTTTAAACAGGCTAACGTCATTGAGAATTCAGTTAACTTGGTGTAAATGCCAGCGAATTTCAAGAGTGAAGAATATGGGTTTATGTTTACGGTGCAGGGTAAAAATGGATGTTTCGCTAGTAAATTCACTGGTAATTCCAACTTTTCTGAAGCCCACCTTAAAGTTATAATTAAAGGATATTCTTCCGCCTCATTCATACGAAGCTTAACCGAGTCAAGAAAATTACACCAAAGGGGCTATGCACCGCATTCGCGCGTACTCAGTGTAGTAATATTTTTATAAGAACTATTTCTGACTAGGCATTGCCAACACTCTTATTTTCCCTCTGGCTTTATTCGTATTAATTATAAATGAAGTATTATAATGTAAAGGTAATAAATAAGTAATAGTCTAATTTAACAAAAAGTGAGATATTGTTATCTTAACAGAAGTATAAAACGCTAGTTATACATTGCATATATGGGAATAAACCGAACACAACGTACGTGGGGTGGTTTTTCAAAGGTTTGTTTCAAAAAGTGCGAGGAAATCGATAATCAACTATATCTCACCTCCCGAAGAACCACTCTAGTCGCGCGATGTAGCGCCTTCCGCACACAGGACTGCGTCGAGGAATACAGCGATGCAGCACGCGCCCTCAGTTGTCTGGCATCTCGTAATGATCACTTTCAGCGCTTCCTTATTATCGCACGCATAAAATAACGCCATAAAGCCCGTGACGGCAGCGCGCCGCGGGGCCCTTGGGCCGTAATTGGATGGATTTGTCGAGAGACTTGGGGAAGTCGCAAGAAGAATGAGTCTAATTTAAATTGGAGCCCTGGGTGGAATAACCGCAATGGATAAACCAAGAAATCCTGTTTTGGTATCGCGGAATCTAGGAGGAACAGTTAGCTTTATATTTCTTTTTATATGTTAAGGATCGGTGTAAATTTTTTGGGAGTTTCGCGAAAGTTTGGCCGAGACATATTCGTCATACGGTCACATACTTCCGGGTTTGATGATTTCACTTTGTTTAGGTAGTTGATGTCTGGGAGACAACTATGCGTTCTCTCTTGAAAGTGCATCGAGAGGGCTGAAGAAAAGTCACTTGGAAATGTCTGGAAATGTCTGAAGTAGTTCTGTCGACAGTTACCCAAAGAGAGACGAGGCATTTGCTATGCCATGATCAGATGTTTGATGCCACGTAGAATAAGACTAGGGGTCTATTTCATAGAATGGCTGTTATTATAAGCTTTTAATATAAGACTACTAGAAAGGAAACAAGAAGTTCCAAAATTTTTGTTTCATAACGAAAGAAAATTGTTTTGTGTCATAACATTAGCAAACTTTTCCCCCTCCTAATACAAGTATATTAAATATAAAATTCTTATAAGTGTATTGTTTTATAAATATGGAAACTCATAGTAGTATCAAGTATCATTTTATATATTTATAATATATTTAAAATACAAATATTGTTTCAACAGTTGCCTTACCTTACAATATATACGTACTGTTAATATAAGTACTATTTTAATAGCTTGAAATAGCGTGTTAAAATGTTCATAAGTACTGTAGGTTTTGTCGAGGTTGTGTTATTTAGCAAAATGTTTTGTGTTATTTATTAAGTGTGAGGAAGATAATAATTGATACAAGTGACAGTAGTCAGGATGAGCAACATGTGATAAGACAGGCAAGAAATTTAGGGTTATAACGACGTTCAATCATCGATACAGAATAATCATGAACTTTATTCCATGCTTTTTGACACGTTTGTTTTTTTATCTGTAGCGCTAAACTTCACGAACAGTTCACATTTCAGTTCATGCAGTTTTCTTAAAAAGCTAACATATTTTTTATTTTTATCTTCTCTCTTGCTTGTTTTGGCAATTCTGTAACTCAGTTTACATCGAACATAAACAATAGCACCGACTGAAACTGATTTCAAATACTGAGTTGTAGTGTGATGTAAACACTTATTCTAGAAGTGATGACTTTAACAGTGATTTCAAAAGTCTTGCAATTTCTCTATGGAACATATTTGTTCGATTTACTAAAATTGATTCTATAACGTCTAAATTCATTTTACAACTTTTTTTTACTTTATGAAACAACCACCTGATAATTTTAGTTACTATTATAATGAAGCATCTTATATTACAAGTCTTTTACTTTTATGACACAGGGCCCAGGGTATGATTCACTAATGTTAGATTTTTGCCTCCGAACTGTTTGATGCCTACAAGAAGCGGAACGCGCTGCCGTCTACAGCCCGAAAAGGATATCCTTGAAGACAGATGCGTCATCTACTGTAGTTTGTGTAATGTGTACTGTAGGCGTCTCTCACCCTGAGCGTGATGCAGTGTGTTAGTGGGCATGAAAACAGGGTTTATTTAGGTTTTTTTTTTTTTACTGTCGTTTCGACGCAGCATATTGTTTCACGTTATGGTACCGAAGGCTCATACCACAGCTGAGAGATGGAAATATTCACTGATGGTACGTGGCTCTAGCATGACCAGATTTTTGCAAATTTGTGCTTTGCGGGTGAACGACGTTTCGAGTTAACATTTTATCAGATCGTTGGATCGGCCGTGTTTCAATGATTTCTCCCCAACTTTTGCCGTGTTGGTCACTTGTTCCTTGTGTCTTGTGGTGTTTCATCTTTATAACGTTAAAACAGCCGTATTTTTAATACATTTCGAAATATGTTTTTACTTCCAAGGGCATATAACGCAACTACAAGTCATACAAATCTTAAGTATAACTGTGCACTTGAATATTTTCTGTAACACGAGTGTACTTGTAGCCACCAGTGTAGATTTATGACTACATGTGAAATTCCACTCTTGTAAACAAGCTCTGTAACACAAACTTTCAAAACTTGTAAGTTATGTTAAAGAAAAATCCATAATTGCCATCTATTCCTCAGAAGTCTAAAATCCTCTGTATATATTGTTTACGAATGCAGCTGTAGTGAAAATATAGTGTATGGTTTGTCTTTTTCGAGCCGTAATTTGTGTTCATATGTTTTTTTGTGGTTCTTTACGATATTGAAATATGTGGATGTGTGTTATTTTACATTAACAAAAGTAGCTATAAAATACTTGCGGTAGATAAAATAATTAGGAAATAACCAGACACCTCATACATGGAGTGACTTCTCAAAAGTTTGATTTAAAAAGTGTGAAGAAACCACGAAGTGATCATAACTGGAGAAGAGTGCGCAGAGTTACAAACGGGTCACCGTGGAATACTGACGCGTGCCGCGATAATGCTATCGGAACTGATGCCTCTCTCTCTCGGCCCTGGAATATAGACTGACTTGGGTAGTCGTTGCAAGAATTTTCTGGCCGTCGACCCGCTTTCCCCCTGATCGCGACTCTGGAGGGGGAGGGGGATACGTCTGGGCCGGGTCGGCTCAGTTATATAATTTGCAGCGCGCCTCTGTGTCGAGGGTTTGGAGCCTGGTACAATCATCAGCGCCACTGGTGTGTGGAACCATCGGAATTGCAAGCGACGACGCGGCGACCGCAGCGAGTGTAGTCGGTGAGCATCGGGAGAGTAGAGCGTGAGACTGGCCAGCTATAATCCATTCACCGTTACTTCGCGCTATTCTGAAGCCATGCTAAAGTTCTACTTCCAGGATACTCCTCCGCCTCGTGCAAAACTAAGCTTAACTAAGTCTAGAAAATTACACCAAAAGACAATGCACCAAATTCGTGTGCACTCAGTTGTAAAATATTTTGCATAAGAACTATTTCTAACTAGGCGCTACCAACACATATGTTTTCTTGCTGTTTTTATTTACATTTATTATAAATCAAATATTATAATTAATTAAATATAGGAGATACTTCAATATATAAAAAATATATACTTTTATATTAACAGAGGTATAAAATGCTTGCGTTACGTGCCATATTTAAGAATGACTTGACACCTTATACATAGGGTGATTTTTCACAGGTTTGATTTAAAAAATGTGAATAAATCGCGAGTGGACTATAGACTGTGGGGAAGTGGAATCGGTTGCGTGAGTCAGAAACATTTCGAATGTTTTTTATGTTTGGCAGTGGGAATTTTGATATTATAGCTGTAAATAATGCGTGAGGATTAAGTGACTGTAGCTAGTGTAAAGACAGCGATGTAGACTTTTAACCACGAGAGAGATCGTCGTTAAATATTGCGCTCACTGATAGGATAAGAAAGGAAACAGTAAAAATATGCAGTCGAATGTTGTAAAATTTTAATAACATTGCAAATACACTAAGAAATGAAATTTAGATATTTTTATTTTATCAAACCTCCATTTCCAAATAACTCAGATACGCCCCAGATTATTTGAAATAATATAACTTCGGATGCCATATCGAAAAATTAAGAAAGGGCCATTGTAGATAAAGGTTAATGCAAACTTTGTGAACAAAATTTTGCTAGATTGGTGCATTTTTTTGACGATATCTTTCGCTGCATTGACATTTACAATTTTGCCGTAGTGGGTATCTCAAAAGGAATAAATCACGATAATAAAATATTTGCTAACGAAGTTAGTAAAATTTGTCATGTTGGCTCTACTTGATTTGTATATATTGGATGCATAAACTTCTTGAATATAATTCAAGTTTATTGCGTTACTATATCTCTCATGCGCTCTAAATTGAGTTTTGGCATGTTTTCGACGAGAAAATCCACACCCCCCCCCCCCCAAATTCCTCATCTTTTGAGCTCGAACGTTCTTAAAAGCATTCAAGAGGCTAAAATAATTTTCTACATTTTTAGCACATTGTATACATTTTCGTTGAAGTACGAAATAATAGCCTGGAAAAAAGAAGTATGAATAATGTTGGAAGCTTTTGTTTGAAAACAAATTAAGAAATTGCAAAAATTTTATATATATATATTTTTTTTTTCGTACATGTTTCGAAACAAAACTAATTTCTTTTAGGCTTAAGCGCAAAATATTTACCGCTGTCTTCGGAATGTCACGAATATTGTTTTCGTGAATATTTGTTGTGTGGTTCACTCGTATGCATATTTTACCTTTTTTTTTTTTTTATGAATATTCAAATTTAAACTGGCCAAGGAGTTCATCGCTGGTGAACCACGTTTTTGGTTTCAAGCATTTGCAACGTGCCACTGCAGCGACTCGAAGAAACATTTCATCTGAAACCAAACTTCGTGTTAAAATATCTTTTGAAAACTGTACGAATCAAGTGAGCGAAAAGATTTGAGCGTTTCGCAACATCGAGGTCATGGGAGCAGATGAGGGTGAAGCGAGGTGAGTATGGAGCAGCGCCAGTATGAAGGGGCGGGAGAAAGTGGTAGATCCCCGAGAAAACCCGCCGGGCAGCGTCATCGTCCGGGCACGGTTCCCACATGCGAATATCCGGGAGCGACACCGACTGGGAATCGAACCTGGTTCGTATTGGTTGGACTTTACGAATAAAGATTTCATGTTTGAAGTACTCATGTTTACGGAGAAAAAAAAACACGATAAATATTATTTTTCAAATTATTCACAAAACCATGAAATATACCCAAAATAGTTTTTTCTCTTGAACTGTGTAAACGTGCTGTTATGATTACAACACAAGAAGCAAGGCCGGGTAAGGCTGGAATCCGACCAATGACTGTTATTAAAACAATGTCCACAAACAACGGGGACTGTAACGCAGCGACTGAAAATGCAGGAATCTGCAGAAGTACACGTAGAATATCTGGGTCTGGCTGACACATACAGTGAGGTTGCAGCAATTTCATCGACATCTAACAGCAGTAACCCCGGCCCAGGCTACAAGGGAGAGCCAATAGGAATCGAGGGTATCGGAGAAGGTGGGCGTGAACGAGAAGTGTGGTGGACACGGCGGTTAAGGGCCGGTGCGTCAGTCGGCGTCGGTCCTCCCAGAGTGACGGTCCCCGACCGGCGATAGTGGAGGAGTGTCCTTACGCTAGGATGAGAGAGCGAGCCCGGAGCCCCTTACATCCTTGTCCTCCCATTACAGACTTCCTCGACCCTTACCCCAAGTACTTGAATCCCACTAGCCGCATCACGCTGTAATTATTGCAAATTGTATCAGTAAAGATCCTCTACAGTCATTTAATTTTGTTGGATTAATTTATCTCCCGACTTACCTTCACGAACTGCTTGAACTGTGCTCCCCTAAGGAAGTATAGCAATGCGCAGCCACCAGTATATTCCCTTCCCACTTCAGCTAACGTTGGAAGGAGTTCATCAAATTCGCGGGCGGCAACAAACCGCCATTAAAAATATATAACGGGGAATAAGAACGTATCTAGATCAGCTTAACTCGACGAATCTTTTATTTAAAGTGATATTTCCAAGCTGTTAGTATGAAAACTTTCCATGTTCGTTGATTTTAAGAACCGGGATTTTTTTTTGCACGAGAAAATGAATGTAAGTTATTATTATCTCAGACTATTAATTTTCATATTACGTTCCTAATTTAAGAATTTGTACAACCGGATGATTCGAATTCGAATTATAATTTGACTCCACACCTGATGTATGTCTTGAGTAGTCTGTACAGTCTCAAGCATTTTTCAAAGAGTCAAAAGTAAAGTGACATACTTTTTTAAGGGGACAGTTATTAAGGATATTGATTACTTCATGAGTTTGAACATGTTCATGTTGCAAGACCGTGTATAGTCTAGTCACTGTTTCTTCGAGTTTTTTCAATTATACCTTTGAAAAATACATCCAAATATATCGTGTTTGGTTGTATGTCGTGTATCGCAAGCGTGTTATATTTGTGTTAATGTATAAGTACCTTATTTTTGGTTACATTTAACTCTCACTTAAAGTTTACCTATCAATTACAACATCTCATTAATAACTGATATGAATAAAGACAGAAAGAAAATGGGTGTGTTGATAATGCTTAGTATGAAATAGTTCTTGATGAGGAGATTTTAAACCCTCGGGTATCTCGAGATGTTTGAATCCATCTCACAAATATATACATAGTCACCATAGTATAAGTATATTTTATAAACATAAAAAGACCCCTACAGGCAATTAGGAAGACACCTAAGGGCATTGGGCTTCAGCCATCAATTATAGGCTGTTCACGGTAAAATAAGCACTTTTGAAAGCCCTGCTTAAGATCTACTTGTACGTAGGTTGTGTATTTTCCGCCTTATGAAAAATTAACATTGTCACGGACCTCGTCACTTTATTCATGCGTCTGTCAAGTAAAACTGTGAAATTATTAGGAAAGTAAATACTTTACAAATCTGCTCATTTTTTTTTCACTTCGATGCATTAAAAAAAACAGAAAGGGAAAGAAATAATTTAAGGTGTCCCAAATGGTTACCTAACATTTTTTATTCGACGTTAAAATATGGAACTACTTAGCACCCATCGTTACCAACTTTGCTGGGCGAATGTCACTCGGAGCGCCCATTAAAATACATGCCGGTAGAAGTAGTAACTTTTTTCCTAAGGTTCATTTCGAAAGTGCTCACTTTATCGTTAACCGCCTTTACCAACCTGTAAATATTGTATATATTGTTCTCCCCTTATAACTTATTTTAGGATAATTAATTTCACTATATTTGAGCAGTCCTCTCTAGTTTCTTTAATTGTATGTTTGATTGCTAATTCTCGTTCTCCTAATTTTTTCACGTTCTATATATTTTTTTGCTACATTTTCCCCATAATTAGTATATTAAGATAACATTGTTATTAATTCGTGAACTTAATTGTATTATTATATGCATTAGTTTATAAGGAGCCTAAGAAGAGGCTGCAGATAAACCTTGTGCAGCAAGAGCTATATGAAATATGTAATGTTTAAATTCTGATTTCAATAAAGTACCCAAAAAATGCAGTACGTTGGCCGTCTGGTGTAATTTTCAAGGTTTTGTTTGCATTAGGCGGGGGGGTACCCTGGAAGTACCAAGATTAGCAGGGATTCAGAAAAGTTGGAAATAACCGCGAATGGAGTGTCATTAGTTGCCAAATTTACATACGATTTTGTACAGTATTAACTGAATGTCTAATTTAGTCATTTCTTTCTATCCACTGTAGCAAAGGATGCTATTTACAAGAAGGAATTCACAGTTAACCAATAACATTTCTTATTTCCAGCGGAATAATTCGACGAAATTTGTTACAAGCTTTGCCAAAGGCAGCGGCGACGATAATTAGAGTTGCACGAGCTTGGCGGAATCCGCCACGCACGACGTGATTTACACTTTTTATGGTCAACTTGTTTTTATCAGATTCGCTCGGTGAGTTTACCTTGAGCCAAGCGAAAGTTGTTGACTTACTTTGTAGAGCTTTGAAATTCTTTAGCTGTGTTGCATCCTGGTGTAAATTTCTGTTCCAAGAGACTCAGCTTCTAATAATTAATTTCATATAATTATGAAGATTAGGGGTTTTACAGTAATTAATATAGATATGCAGTAGCCAACTATTTAGACACTTATTTTACTAAGAAATAAGAGTGGCGCATAAACATGCAAGAGTGTGCATTAAATAAAGACATACTAGTTTCCACTAGTTACCACTTAATATATATTATTATAATTGCGTTTTGTTTGTCTTGTCAAATTTTTGTATTTCAACTTATATACTCGTATCTGTGTGCAATTATGGCAGTGCATAAAATGTAGTTAATCATTTGTTGTGTTAATGTATACTTACATTGCTTCGTATAGTAAGGTGTTGTTACGTGTTGCCTCTGGCGCCGACTTAGTTGCCTCCCCCCCCCCCGGTCGTAATCGTATAATCGTAGACCCACTTCGCCCTTCCCTCTTCCTGGAACGATACGCTCGTGGCCTCCTGATTCCCCCCCCCCCCCCTTCTGGGAATCCCGTGAATGCCGACAGCGGCGAGTACTTGCTGGCGTCACAGACGTCCTCTCGCCTGCTAGAGTTTCCGATACGTTTAGTGACGACGCAAGAATGTTCTGGTGAGACCGCGGCTGGCGCCTCAGCCCTCCGCGACGCATCGCGCGTGTTGGGGAACATTCTAGGCGGCGGCCTAAGACACTATATATATATATATATATATATATATATATATATATATATACATACACACACACACACACACACACACTACCGCAACCCGGCGGCCGGCAGTCTTTGATGGAGGCCGCCTGGCCGAGTGTGCGCGAGCTAACGGAAGTGTGGACGACGACTGGAGATTGCGGGACGACGGCGAGTGAGGTGTTCGTGGCTTGAATGGACGAGAGGGTGTGAAACCGACGAGTGAAGCCTACTGTGCGTGAGGGCGCTTGTAGGACTCTAGAACATTGCGACTGGCAGGACATGGACTGAACTGTGGTGGGACTGAATGGAAGTGTAATACTGATTTTATTGTAAATATTAGAACTGTCAAATATGGACGCATGTATTATAAAATAATTGAATAGGTTGATACGCTGTCTATTGGAACTGATCTTTAATTGTTTAATTTCATTGATTTCCTTGTCGTAGTTATACATGCTATTAATTGGTGTCAATTGTGAATAGTAAGTGATTTCAATTTATTGTGAGAATTTGAGTTCAGTGAATTTTGCTGTAGTTATTGTAAATAAAATTAGAAAACCATAATTAATTCTTTTATTTGATTAAGACCTCCATCCCTTAACGAACTTGTTATAACCCACTTAATTTCTAGAGAGAGAAATTGTAACATTATGAAATCACTTAGCTTATAGTGTATGGTCTTAGTCAAAGTACTTCAGTTAAAGAATTCTGGTATCGTTTTGTTTCTAATCGTGTTTCACCGAACTACCTAAGTACAGATTATTTTTTGACAGTAAGTTTTTCGGTACTTCTTTTTCCTTTCATTTTCAAAGGTAATCAGTTTTACGCATGGGTGAAGTGCGCAGACAAAGGTTTTTCAGTTGGTTCATTTTTTTTTTGTTTCTACGGTTATATTTATCGAAAAAAAAATTGATGTTGGTACATGGCGATCATCATAACATAATAGGCTATAGGAGAGATATAACATAGTAGTTATATTGCTTGAACTGACAAACGCAGTGAAAATATAGTTGTGAGGCCCTGTCTGCAATATTTATACATGATATTGAGGTGACTGTCCTGCAAGAATTATTTAATTGTATAAATAATGAGGCATTTTCTATTTCTTCCCAGCTTTATTCGTTTATTAAACGTTTACGTCAGTGTCTCGTCTGGTGTTTCTGCGGAATTGTCATGCATACCCCAGTCCGTAATTTTTCCGTGTTGCAAAATACTTCTTTTCCTCCATCTCTTACTTTTGAAGCTATGTAACTTTATGGTTTCTTACGAAAAAGATTATATCTACAAAATAATTGTTAGTCAGTGACATATCCCGTCTGCAAGTAATAGGCGCTGTTTTATACTAACGATCCAACGTCAGTAGGGTGCGACTTTGTCTTAACAACAAGTGACCAGACAATCTTACGAGATCCAATCACAGCGATGCTCACTTTACATCTCCTTTTATACTACCAGATAGAAAACAAGTGCATCGCATAGTCTGGTTACCGTGCTGGTTTTCTTTTCCTGGTATTGAAGCCGACCGGATGGTTTTTCTTTCGTGTACGGATACTTGTTTACAGAGCCTTCAGGACCTTCTTCGTATGTATTACTATGTGAAGAGAAGTGCCTACACGTTCGTCAGTTGCTTTGTGCGATAGGGGCTGCAGTCTGGGTTGAGGCTCGAGCACTCGTTCTTCCGCCAAGGCGAACCTGGTTCGTTTCCCGTGGTGGTCACTCCTGAATTTTCGCATGTGGGAATCGCGCCGGCCGATTCCGCTGGTCGGTGGGTTTTCTCAGGGATCTCCCTTTCATCCCCGCCCTTGCATTCCCGCGCTGCTCCATATCCACCTCGCTTTTATCCTCATCGGTTCTCGAGACCTAGTTAATAAGAACCGCCCAAACCTGTACACTTGTGACACTAGTCTGTACTGAGGCCACTGTGGCAAAGCGGTTAGCCTGCTCGCCTCCCATCAAGGCGATCCGAGTTCAATCTCCGGCTGGATCACTCCGGATTTTCGAATGTGGGAATCGTGCCGGATGATGCCGTTGGTTGGCGGGTTTTCTCGGGGATCTTCCGTTTCCCCCGCCCTTTCATTCCGGCGCTGCTCCATAATCACCTCAATCACGCTCATCGGCTCTCAAGACTTCGATGTTAAGAGCCGTACAAATCTCTTCACTCACTCACTAGTCTGTACTCTTTGCCTGCTGGACACAGTTCGGACAGTCTCATTTCTACCATCGGGTAAAGCTCAGATAATTCGTCCCCGTCACCCTCCTATACATGTGCTTTAAGGTACTCTGTTCATTCTGGGGCTGCTCGTGTCTGATCTTAGTCAGAAAGAGATGGCCGCATATCTACCAGATATTGTGCGTGATAGCCGCGCAGGTGTTCAGTCCCCAGTCTCGACGCAAGTCCACTTTTTTACTTCTGTCTGTGTAGTCGCCGTATCATGCACATATTGTTGGGGATAATCACTACTCTCATCATTCCGGAGTTCCTTGGAACTAGTTGCTAGTTTAGATAAATGTTGGCATATCCATGAAGCACTGTCCGCTATGTTTGGTTTGTTTATTGGTCTCTGGCCTCAAGGGTAGTCCAACGAAATCAATCGGGAGCTGCTCGCATCTAAACCCAGTTGCAAAGAGATGCTGGTGTACTCGGCAGCTACTGTGCACGGCCTTTAATACCTGCTGGATGTTTTAGTCTACCATGCTTTCCGGAATAGTCGTGTCTGTTTGTAGCGTTTGTTATCGGAAGGTTTTAGAAGCCGCTTGAGTGTGGTGACAGCAACGGAGAGATTATCTGTGAAATAGCCATGTTCGTTAATAGCCCCTGTTCGGGAGCTGCCAGCATTTAGATCCACAAGCGGAGAGTTTCTGGCGTATTCGGCAGCTACTGTGTGTGGTACAGTCCCTCTGGCAATACTCTCGACAACAGTTGGATGGTTGTGTTCGTTACTTTATTCCCACACTTATAGTAAGGTTTCAGATTTTGCTTGCGTCTAGTCACAGTAACGGGGAGATTGTCTGTGGGATGGTCATGTTCGTTTGTAGTCCTTGGTTTCGGAACCACTCGGGAATTGCTCGCATTCAGTGGCGGCTGGTGAGGTAGGGCTACGGGGCGCAGCCCTCCTATTAAATTTTTTTAACGCATACCGTACTTATCTGCTACTTAATAAATAACACTGCGTACGAATACGGAGGTTATTTCGTAGCCAATGTTTTTGAGATGGACGAGACTCTTGTCACGAGAGAAATGTTTTTGGAAATGTCGAGTGGTGGGGCGGCAGATTCTTCGCCCCGAAGTGGGTAGAGCTAGTAGAGAGATATGACCGTAACATAGTACTAGGGGTGCTACGGGAGGGAGGGAAGACCGCAGGGGCTCGGCCCTTTTCAGCCAATCAAATGCTGTAAATCGAAGAGAGTTGGGCGGGCCCCTGCTCAAACCAAAAAATGGTTTCCTGGAACTTGACAAAGCTACCAAAACTACATGTTTTGTAAGTACACTTCCACGCTCCACTCTTTTGCAGTTGTTAAACACATTTCTTAACAACGCTTGTATTTATTTCGAATATTTTTTATTTAAAGATATCGTTCAAACTCGCGTGAGCTTCAAATATAGTGTGTAATACTCTGAATAAGTTTGTTGTTAATTAATGATGAGATGTGAGCATCGGTCAGAAGCAGGGTTGAATTGTTAATGTCGTGTTGTGTAAACTTGTAAATCATTGTTAATTCGGCGAGTAACATTTTAAACCTTATTACGACAACGATTTTCAACCACGATAATAAATTAGAGCTACAGAATCTGGGACCAGCAAGGCCATAGTAAAATATAATTCAACAACAAAGCCAAGGTAGTAAATGGTTCGTATACGAAAAAATTCGACTTAAGTACATACAATTTCGCGGACTGGCTATGCGGGTGTGGAGAAGGAAATGTGTTATTTTGTTTAAATTTTTTTGCTAATGAAACCTAATGATCTTGGGTGAACTATCAATGGGGTAAAAGATTTCAAACATTTGGGAGACAAAGTTAAAATACATAAATCATGTTCGCAACATATAAAAAATGCCATAAAATTTTCATTGCTTGGTAAGATGAATATACATTGCCAGTTAGCGCGTACAGGTTGACGAATGGATTTTTTTTTACAAATATATTAATTAAGATATACCACTCTCATCCTCTAATTTAAATTTAACATGAATTTTGTATGTACTGTAGGCTATGTAAATTAGTATTTGGTTTTAAAAATATTTGTTTTAGTAGATTTAAGATATTATCATTATTAGTATGGTAGAATTGGTATTATTATGGTATCTCTCGTCGTCTCGTGTAATGTACCACACCATGTAGGTACTGGCTGGAAGGCGCATATAACCTAAACAAACTTAAAACAAATACATACCTGTGGTAGTGATTAGATCTGAACCAGCGGCCACAGTATGTTGACCATTACAAATCGGGCAGTGATAAATTTTTCTTCAAACAACCACACTTATTTTTTGTATTTAGCTACGTAAGCTTCACTTACTTAAGCCTGTCGTACGCAATATATTTATCACTGCGCCTATTTAAAAAATGATATTTGTAATGATATGAGTTAGGATCGCTACAGCCCTCCCACTTTCAAAAGTCACCAGCCGCCACTGCTCGGAGCTAGACACAGGAAGCGGAGATGTGCTGGTGTATTCCTCAGTTACTGTGTGCGGTAGTTGCTTTGGTTTTCAGTACACGATCTCGATGCTGTAGTCTTTTTACTCCCACATGTTTAGTTGCCATGTGTCTTGTCGGGAGGTTTCAGAAGGTGCTCACGTCTAGTCAGAGGGGCGGAGAGATGACATGCGAGATAATCACCTTCGTTTGTAGCCCATGGTCTGGAAACCATTCGGGAGCTGCTCGCAGGAGTGGAGAGATGCTGCCTTACTGTGCGGGATGCTGATGGTCGCTCTGGTTCTTGGTCCCTGGCTTCCTCGGCGACTCGTTACTCCTCCCCAGGACGAGGACCAGGGGGAGAAGAGTCTCCCCTGGTAACTAGCCAGCCGCTCCCGGCGCTCGCAGAGAGAGCACGTGAGCTCGTTACATACAGCATCCGGGAGGGCCTCTCCTCCTCCTCGTGCATCATTAAACGATTCATTGTTAAGAAAGGAAACTAATTACACCGAGACTAGACCCAAACTAATTGCTTCCCTTATCCCCCGCCACCCCTTTCCTCGCCCTTTCCTTCCAATCCTCTTTCTCTTCGCCGCCATTGTTGGTGTCTCTCGCCCCCTCGAGACCCTAGGATTCAGACGTTATTACGTGGCGCATGGCTTCCGGGAGGTACCTTGTTCGAGTCTCCTCGCGGGCACTGTATGTGTCGTGTAGTATTTGCAGTGGAGAGATTTGGGTGGCCCTTAACAACGAGGTCATGGGAACCGATGAGGATGAACGATGTGAGCATGGAGCAGCGCCAAAATGAAAGGGCAGGGGAAGCGGGAGATCCCCGAGAAAACCAGCCGACCAGCGGCATGGTTCGACACGATTCCCTTGTGCGAAAATCCGGGAGTGACCCCTCTGGGAATCGAACCCGGTTTGCCAAGGAAGAAGGCGAGTAGTCCGACCGCTACGCCACCGCGGCCCCTGCGTGTATTAAGTCTGAAAGGAAAGTGTTAAATGTTAAAGACTGCAGGATTTCCTCGATTAGTGGGCTTCGAATCACGTGCACTCTAAATTCGAATCACTGGGAAACCACTGATTCGCATTGAAATTCAATTACTATAATCAGTGAAAATGGCTCCACTTAAAATCAGTGGAAAACCACTGATTGTTTCAGTGAAAAATTTCACTGATTGAATTAGTGACGTGAAACAATTTCAGTGATTGAATAATGACTGCTGACTGCAATGGCGAATTAAATATTGCCTTTATTGAATGTAGGTAAATAGTTACATTAAATAAACATATTTACAATAGTTTACTATTTATATTGTACAATTTACCGTAATTTAAAAAATAAAAAACGTTTTGCAGGTGGCCGGGATTGAACTCGCGCATCCTTCACCCCTAGGCCCTTTGCCTTAACATATTTTTTAAATAATAAATACATTTATTGTTACAAACAATATACAGAGGTATTTACCCTTAACCTATTATTCAGTACACATTCAAACACACAATAGAAACAATAACAAAATATTCAATTAATATCTACACAAAATTAGAAATATTGTTACATGGGGGCACAAAACGTTATGAACATTTGGTGAATTGGTTCTACTGACAAAATCGAAGAACCAAACTTCAGTGTTTTCTGACAATAATGGAATATTATTGTTTTGGTATCCTCTGTTGTTGAAAACTGCCCCAGTTTTGCAGGCAGCTCACAATCCACTACATGGCACAACCGAGAACCTTGAGCGAGCTACCACGCCAAGTTGAATTTGTTAGAGGAAAATATAAGTTTCATAGTTTCGCTGCGAAATCGTATATTTTGAAATTCTTTGCTCGTACTTTTCGTTTCTGGTTTGATTGGCACCGTTAGGACTGTTAAAACGAACAGTATATGTGAGTGCACTCTCTTCGCCGCATTAAATGCAGTTTAAACCTTCAAACAGAGCGCTGTGACGATTACATGCAAACGAAATGAAAGACGGTAAAGACGAAATGAAAGACGTAAAAACGGAATGAAAGTCTGCGTGTTCATATTACCACGTAAAATGGCGTTTTGAAAGACGAAACGGATTGTTGTTATGGTACTTCACTTGATACACGTCGTTTAGCGACCAATTTTAAACGATGTTCTAGGGCGATTTTTACACGCCTTTTCACTGATACATCAGTAAAAAAATAATTAGAGACGGAGCAAGTTGCTCAGACGTTTCACTGGTCCATCAGACAGAAAATAAACCAGTGTGAAAACAGCGGGGGGGGGGGGGGGGGGGAATGACTGATGAATCAGTGGGAAATGCCACTGAATCAATCAGTGAAGGATATGTGGCTTTTTTTTTTTTCACTGGTTCACCAGCTAAATTCACTGAAATGACTGTTGTATCAGTCAGATACGTTTGACTGGGTGAAAGTGAAATTCTCACTGATTCAGATTCAGTGTGTGCTGCCTATCTCAGTGTTCATAAATTAATTTGTGCTGGAGGTTGAGCTCTGACTAAACCATACTTACTCGCCATACGAATTGACCGCGTTGACTGTCATTGCTACCGATAACCTCAATGTCCTGTACCACTTTATTCTCAGAAGTACCTTCCTTGTTTCATCTGTCTCCTTTGTGTGGACATACCCAGTATCCTCGTCCTTTTTCTTTAAACATGGCAATAGATTCACACGTCTAGCTGTTCCTCAGCACAACCGAGCCCACAAACATGGCAATAGATTCACACATCTAGCTGTTCCTCAGCACAACCGAGCCCACAAACAGAGCTCGTTAGTGTTACTTGTTTTAAATTACGTAGCCTGCTGAGTTAAGACGCAACCCGGTCGTATTGTCACGTGTCCGAGCGCAATGTGACGTCATTCGTTTTGGGGAGTCAGCACGCAGATTTAAGCTAATGTATCACGGCATACATCGCAGGTGTGGAACTGTATTCGTATGATTGTGACGATGACTTATAAACAATTGATTGAATTGCGTGATAGCCATAACCCTGAACCTTTGTTTAATGTAGTGCTTTATCGCGCAAAGAAAGCAAAAATCATGTTACATATATATATGTACTGGATTAAGTGTGTTACGCCGATAAGGCTGAATCAAGTGTTGTTTATTCTATTAGGGTGTAGTTGAAATTTTATTTTCGTGTGTTTTGAGTATATGTGTATTCTTCTAAAAGTAACACCCTCTATATCCAAGGAAGACGAGTAATGTCCAACGTATGGATACTTAAAAGTGTCTCTTGTGAGTTTCAGACGGAAGTGTGTGTTACCCCCCCCCCCCCCCCCCTTCCCAAAAAAAAAGGGAAATATTTTACGTAATGTTAAACCTGACACTTCTTCTTAATGCATTGTTGTTTTTAACCACGAAAACTGAAAACCAAAAATATGAAAATAATGCAATTTAATTGTCCTTTATCACCCCGTCAAGTAGAGGAAGGCTGCCAAGGTGATGTGATTAAAGGAAAAAAATAAATAAATACAATTAGACCAACTTAGCTAACTATATGGGGAATTACTACTTCGTATAGAACGCGCCATGTCACGTGGTTAGTGCACTTGATTCACATTCGCAAAGTCCAATGTTAGATCGATGCCATCTTGAGAAATTTTGTTGAGTAGTGGATATGCTTGCTGTAGAACAATCGTTGTTCTTAATATACATGTTCTTCACAATTTACTATGAAGAAATCCATTTAAATCTAAGGTGGAGGGTATTTAGAGACCCCAAGATGAAGGTTTTCGTATTCATTCCAGCTAGTTCAAATGCAAAGTAGAGCCTAAAATGTTTATGCCTGTTTGTGCTTCACGTTCTTAAATTGCAACGAGAAAAGCTGCTGCAAATGAAAAGAATTTGTCCGAAAAACTCTATCTCAGCTTTGCTGGGAACTCGTACATTTAATTGATTATTGCAGTGACGGAGTGACACCTTTTGACGTGAATACGTCTTTAAAGTTGCGACCATAGTGGGAGGTAATCCAAAAGATCCGATAATAACAAAATCGGGGGATACAGTTTTTGCATTGCAGCTCCGAATCTATTGTCTTCATTGAAAATTCAATTACACCACTCGATTACCAAATGATCAAAGAATATGTTACTTAGAGTGAGGACTGCGAAGCATCACGCGCGGTGGGAGGCAGTTATTTTTAGTTCCTTTCGCCGCGTCTCATAACTTCCGCGTAGTATAACTTTTGACTAAGAGAAGCTACAGCTCTCATTTACGTGTCAAGATCAATCGATTGCGTTTGTGAAAAAAATTGTGTGGCATGGTTATGGTGAAATTGTATGAATTTAAAGTAAAAAATTAGGAAAACTTAACAGAATTTCGGCTTATAATCGTCAAAAAGCCAACTCAAAATACAAAAATCGTATACAGTTGGGAAGAGCATCTCAGAAGCAATCCAGTGATACCCATAAAACCTCATAAATGATGGAGTGCAGCCGGGAACGAAAATTAACATCAAGGCGTCCGAGCGCGTCAACGTAGACGTATTAACGTAAAACAAACGGCCTGTCCCCAACACAGCCAAAGCTCATTTTTATAGGCTATTCACGGCAAAGTGAGCACTTTTTAAGGCCCTCCCAGCAGGCTCTAACCACAAATAAATACATTTTATTGTAGCTTCAGACTTTAACTTTAGAGAATTTTGAAAATATACGCTGTGTTTAATAGTCACATGGCAAAATTTTTATTAAAAAGTGGCAGAAAGATTGAAATCGGCTCCAAGGAAAAACTTAGCAGGGCTTTAAAAAGTGCTCACTTTACCGTGAATACCCTAGGCCTGCATATATTTTAATGGGCGCACTGAGTGCCATGAACCACCCAGTTAAGATGACGACGATGGAGGGCAAAATAGTTCCATATCTTAACGTCGAACAAAAACTGTCCGATAACTATTTGTGATAACTTAAATTATTTATTACGCTTTCTGTTTTTTTTAATGCACCGAAGTGTAAAAATAAACAGATTTGTAAAATATTTACTTTTTTAAATAATGTCACACATTCACTTGACTGGCGCATGAATAAAGTGACGAGGCTCATACAAATGTTAATTTTACATAAGGCGAAATATTACCCAACGTGCATACAGGTAGATCTTACGCAGGGCTTCCAAAAGTGCTCATTTTACTGTGAACAGCCTAAACCCACATTATTGACTATGTGCCGAGTTTCAAGATTCTATACATTTATCCAGCCTAAATTAGAGGTATAGAAAGGTAGGGGGTGTCTCAAGACTGCTTAGTCACACCCACCCTTCCCTAAACCCAAATGGATCCTCTTCTGTACCCCAGGCTCGTTTTTTCCCTGTTCAACAGCCAGTTACTATATCGTGTTATTGGTTAATTAAGCATAATAGAAATCTAATTCGGAAAAATAATTCTCTGCCACTAACTGCTCAGATTTCAACGAAAATACCATCTGGCCTGGAGTGGGGGGGTGGGGGGGTGGCTGACAGCGGTTAGCCTGTCACCTTCCACCTAGGGGAGCCGGGTTTCGACACCCGGCCGAGCCATTCCCGGATTTTCGCATGTGTGGGAATCGTGCCGGACAATGCCGCTGGTCGGCGGGCTTTCTTTTGGGTTCTCCATTTCCGCTCGCCCTTTCATTCCGGTGCTGCTCTATACAGACACTTCGCTAACCCTCATCGGCTCTTAAGACCTCGCTGTTAAGAGACGCCTTAGCGGTAGTCTAACCGCTTCACCAACGCGGCCCCACGCATGAGCGAACGTATCGGGTTCGTGTCAGTGTTAATTTTATATACGGTGGGGGTAGAGTAGATCGTGCGCATTATTTTCAGAAGTGACAATTCGTTGCGAAGAGCCCGTAACTGGATTTTTTTTTTTCCTGTGAGAAATATCGCTTTGGTTGAAGTCATTTATTCGGCTCAAGACTGCTGCAAACGAGTGGCTCAGTGTGGCTTCGCACTAGAGGGCCTATACCTAGAGCCACGAGTATTTCACGAATTCATTCAGAGACGATGTAGACTCCAAACACTTGTTCTTTTCTCCTACTGTTGTGATTGGACGACAGTTCTTCGGACACGCCCCGTTTAACTGTGAGCCAGTTATAATGAGGAGGCAGTAGTGTGATTGAGTGTTTAACAGTCCTGCATAGAGGCTTCACTCGATCACAACAACCAATAATGTCTCGAGCATAGAATAAAGATGAGGTAGACTGCTTATTCGTCTTCTGCGCATGTATCCAACATTGACCTACCCCAATCCTACACAACTGTTAAAGTCACATTGTCAACAGTGATGAAAGTGTTTGTTTACATCTTAATTTAGAACGACAAGTGCTATTATATTAATAAAATACTTTTACCAGTTTGAATGTAAATAAAAAACATTACAAATTTATAAGAGGTAGTATAAAAACATCTCAAAAGGACTTCTTTACTAACCAATGTTCTAACCTCAAACCCAATCCACGCCATTTTTGCCAAACGTGTACCCAGAAAAGCAGTTCAATTGGGACAGGGATATTGGTTGTGCGCAGCCAGCGAGATCGGTCTACCTCATATTTCGTCTATGGTCCTTAGTGTATACGGAGCTGTCCAGTCTAGCTTGCTGCCATCTCAATCCGCGAAATACTCGGGGCTCTACCTATACCACACACCTACACCCCAAGTCTGAATCAGTGATTTCAAATCAGTGCTATTATTTTACTGAATCTTCAGTTATTCGCCTGTTAAAGGCTGTTCGCGATAAAGTGAGCCCTTTTGAAATCAACCTTAGGAAGAAGTCACTACTCCTGCCTCCATATATTTTAACGGGCGCCTGAGTGGCATACGCCCAGTAAAGTTGGTAACTAAGGATGGAACGTACTTCCATATCTTCAAGTCGAATTAAAAATGTTATGTAACCATTTCTGATCATTTAATTATACCTTTCTCTTTCTGTTCTTTTGATTGCATCTAAGTGTACTTTTGTAATAATTTCACAGTCTCACTTGACCGGCGCACGAATAAAGTGATGAGCCCCATGGAAATGTTAATTTTTGCATGAGACGGAACCATACACAACGTGCATACGAGTGGATCGTAATGAGGTCTTTTAAAAGTGCACATTTTACCGTGAGCAGCCTATGTCCACTGCTGAACCAGTAGGACGCACTGAAGTTTTACTGGCGGGTAAGTGCAACTCATTAGGAATGAGTAGAAATGACTGCTCAGCCAGTGAATACCGGCAACTGAAATCATCAGTGGGATTTTGCTGATTCGAGTGGAGCAGTTTGAACTGTCCCGATGTTAGCGGGCACGGGAACTTCCGCCAAACCGTTTTCAGCGGGTAAATGTTTTCATGTGGCCCGGCACGCTGATGTCTGGAAAAGGACGGGTAACAGACGCTATTTTTTTTTTCTCTCCAAACAAATAGAATATGCGTTAGTAACACGACGGGCATATCCGCCATGGAGCAGAGGTTTATTTTAAGTGTTCTCCTATTATAGTCTAGAAATTTAAATATATCACGCATGCCGTTGTTGCTTCCCAATTCTCTAAAGAAATGTGCTAAATAATCTTTACAGCACTGATAGCACATCCTCGCAAAAGTTTGCTCGTGTCGTCTGTTTACAGGAAATGAATACAATACTCATGCTTTCTGAGTCATCTTACTGTGATTCTGGTAAACGCTGTTAGTTTGGGTTGGAAAATAAATTACATATAATAAGCATTTAAACATTATGCCATGTCGAAATCATCAACCAGAACTAGTCACGTATGTTTCCCTCCCGTGTAACTTATTACTCTTGTCATTTTTAACCTTGCTAACTTCAACTTCTATTAACCTTAAGAGTCGTAGTTCCACGAGTATTCGACGTACAAAATTTAATTCTAATACCATTCCCCTAAAAATTTTATTTTTACTACCGAAGGCGCTAACTTTACGTTTATTAATCCAGAAATCACGCTGTTTATATCGTATATATACATGCGTGTGAAACAGTTGGACACACTCGGGACCTTTTGCCATAATAAGCTGTACAGCAACAAAAGTTGAAGTGCAAATACGAAAAACAAGTAAACTTCAGTTTCCTGTGGAACAGAAGAAATTCTAGTTAAGCCAGCGTACGCAACCCATTTCACAGAAATCACAGAAAAGAAGTGGCGTACATAATCGTATGTACACAGGAACTCGTACACGAAGTATTGTACCTTGGCTTAGATCGTACAACGATCCAAATTGATTTGTTATGGATTTAAAATAAATAGGGCGTACAAAAATAAAGCTGAATGTTAGTAGTACTCCCTCTATGGGAGCGCACATGGATAACTACGTTTTTTTTTACTGAAGTTACCCAGCCAATTTTTTTGTAGTCATTGAAAAATAAATATCTACTGACTACTTCGGTTAAATGGTGACCTCAAAATAATTGCGAGATAAAGTAATCGGCAAGTTTAATAGCAACAAAACGTTTTGTAGCTGGCACAAAATATATTTTTCTGTGCAGGGATTCTAATTCCGCACTGTTATTTGGCAATGCAAATATTTTTTATCAGGAATTTACTTCGTATATTCAATCTAAATTTCTCTCATTCCCTTAAATTGCAAGGCAATATGTCCCAGTTAGAAAAAATTGTAATAGCCGTACCGTTTCAAATGAATATTCGTGCCAAATGACCTCCACCAGGGCTGTGCACATATTTAATCCATTATAAGATTGCAACATTTCACCACCTTCCCTATTTATAGCTTTGCTAAGAACCCTCAGTCTATCCATATTCATGCAGTGGCTATCTTTATTCTGAACAAGCTAAATATGCTGTGTTACGTCAACCCAGATGAATCCATTCAGCTTCACGCCGCGGTTATATCTTTTAAACGCTCGGCGTTTCATCATCATACATTCATTTTTTTTCACACAAGCTGACACATTTCTCTCGGACTGCCGACATCTTGTTATGCTCCCGTCACCCGAACTCTTATTCATCACGAACCTTTCGTCCATAGTAATGACCAGTCTATTCTGTACTCAGAAATAAAATGGAGAGCCGTACAATAAACCAAAATCGGGAAAATAATTTGTTTTATACACAGTAGGTTGGCAAAAGAAAAAAAAATTACTATTCGAGAAAAGATAAAATTATGTAAACCATATTTATTTTTAATATTTTAGTTTGTAAAAAAGCAGATGAGTGTTCTCACAGACATGCTGTAAAATAAATGTTTTTGTAGTATTTTCGTAGCAGTTTAAATTAAATGTACGTGATCGTACCTTCCACAAATACAGTAAAATTTCCCACATAGTCAATTGATTCGTGGGGTTCGACTTTTTTTACTAATTATCTCGCAGTGCCCAGGTTTAGCATGACGCGGCAGTACTCTTTTTATAAGTTTGTCATTAGGAGTAATCGACAATTTGTGCTCGTATTTAATCTGTGGTGTAAAGTACCATGACGGGAAAAGCGAGCAATTATGCACGCGACTCTGTCGAGCAGAACAAAAGTCGGACCATCACTAAGCAGTTCGATATATATATATATTTTTTTTCGCGCAATCATCACGGACAGTGGGAAGTCTGAAGACACCGTTTTTCATGTGATCCCAAAAAGAATGTGTAATGATATTACCTATAGTGTATTCCTTGTTTCTACACACTTTTTAAATCAAACATTCGAAAAAAAAAAAAACACCCCATCTATGACGTGTTTAGTTATCTTCTAAATATGCAATGTTTCTCAAGCATTTCACACTTCTGTTAACATAAACATATCTTATTTCTCGTTAAATTAAAAATTTACCTGTATTTCATTTATAATAAATATGAATAAATACGAGGACAAAACTTGTGTGTTGCTAGCGTCTAGTAATAAATACTTCACATGCAAAATATTATTATAGGCTGGTCACGGTAAAGTGAGCACTTTTTAAGGCCATTCCAAAATATACTAACCCCTTATAAATATACTTTATCGCAGTCTCAGACGTTAACATTTCAGAGTGAAGAAATGTATACACTGTGTGTATTAGCCATATTACAATGTTTACATCAAAAAGTGACAGAAAGGCATAAATTAATTGAAATGAAAAATTTAGCAGGGCCTTAAAAAGTGCTCACTTTACCGTGAACGGCGCATAGAAGTGAGTTCGCACAAATCCGGTGCGTCGTCTTTTGGTGTAATTTTCTAAACTTAGTTCAGCTTAGTTTGCATGAGGTGGAGGAATATCATGGAAGTAGAACTTCAGCAGGGCTTCATAAATAGCGTGAAGTAACAGTGAATGGATTACGCATATATATTTACGGCAGAGTAAAAATAAAACAGTATAATTCAACAAACAAAACAACAAAAACTTTACGTATTTAAAAACGTTAGAACCGAGGAGGGAAACAACAAATAGAAAACGACATCTGTGAATCTGTATTTTAATTCGTGCCACGATCATCTGCTCTGCATACGCAGTCCAGCCATTTGGAATACTATAAAAGTGAAGCAAAAATTGCCGCCATATTAACATTAAAATGTTTCACGCCTTCGTCAGCGATAACGTAATTTGTGCAATTTTCTGAATGATACGCAAAGGATTTCTTTTTTTGGGGGGGGGGGGGGCGAGAGAGAGAGCCAAGTAATTCTGTGGGGCTTTTATAGTATAGGATTATCCTGAATTCCATGTACAAATGTGATGAGATTTGTTTTGAACATCCGTGTAGAAAACATAATATACGATATAACGTGGGATAAACACGCCCTTGAAAATGGGGAATTAAATCTAGTTATTTGTAAAATGTTAGTAACTACGTGAGACCAAAAAAACAAAATCGCGAATAGTGTTAGTCTGATTTGATATCTGCCGTCCGTGAGCATTCGGCGGTTCGCGGTAAAATGACCTTTTTTTGAAAGCCCTGCTTGAGATCTACTTGTATGCACGTCGTGTATTCTTACGCCTTATGTAAAATTAACATTGCCATGGGCTTCATCACTTTACCAATGCGTCGGTCAAGTGAAACTGTGAAATTATTTACAAAGTAATAATATTATAAATCTGCTAATTTTTACACATCTGATGCATTAAAAAAACAGAAAGCGAAATAAATAATTTAAATGGTCAAAAATGGTCACGTAACACTTTTTATTAGACATTAAGATATGAAACTACTTTCCATCCATCGTTGCCAACTTTACCGGGCGCATGTCCCTCAGTGCGCCCGTTGAAGTATATGAAGCCATAACCAGTGGCTTTTTTTCTAAGGTTGATTTCGAAAGTGCTCACTTTATCGTGATCAGCCTTTAAGTACCATTTACTCGTCTGCATGTTGCATATCTGGTAGGCAACCTAGAGTATACGGCATTCTTTCAAATGTCGCGGTGTATTCTCAAGAACCACTTGCCTGAGAGAGTTACATCATGACGCTACGTTTCGTGTCCCTTTCGACGTGCACACGTTTGTGACGTTTCAAAGACACAGGCTCTGATACTGTCACATCAGCCAAAATCTCCGTGAGTGGGAAACATGGCCGGCGTTGCCATTCACGAATTGCATTCCTTTGCTGCCCCCCCCCTGTTTCTGCGTCGCCTCGACCTTCATCGGTGCTCGGAGCGAGTCGCCTGGTGCCCTAAGCGACCCACCCGAAGTCATCAAAACTTTGTTCCCCGTATTTCCAGACAGGTGAAATAGTTTCGCGGTAGTCAAATAGTTTTTAAGTTATGGGTTTCGTGTCATACATTTGTGCATAAAGGCTAAGAAAAAAAAAAACAAGCAATACGTTGTAATAGTGGACTCCTAACCACTTGGTACCTATGCGGCGCCCTCAATTTTCGAGTTTGCTCAGGAGTTGGGCTCGAATCTTGGCCGGTTCGTCGTACTCGTGAGCAATCACGGCCACCGAGAACGCCAGTTTCCGTCACAGACTAACGACGCGGTAGAACTGCTTTAGTCTTCTGCTCGTCCCCGACACTGACACATCTATGCCCGTAAAAATGTCAAAGTCGCGTGGCCAACGGTGATGAACGTGTTTATCCTACGCATTATCTCTCATCATACCCACCCTTTCATACAGATAACCTCTAAATTCGAATCAGCGGAAAACCACTGATTCGCAGTGAAAGTCAGCTACTCGAATCGGTGAAAAATCACTCCGCTCAGATCGGTGGCGAACGACTGTTTATATTGTGCAACTTGGCTTAGTTTAGAAAAAGGTAAAAATAAATTGTAGAGTCCAGAATTAGAACAGACAGTAACCCGGTTCCTGTCCATTACCTTACCAATCGAGCCACTAAGTCAACATTGACTGTAGTTAGGAAACACACACACATACACACACACACACACACACACACACACACACACACATATATATCGAAAATATGTAGATATCAATTTTATGTCCTTTCTTTTCATCTTTAGTTTTAATTGGTAACATTAGGATGGTTTAAAACAAGTATTACGTATGAATGCACACACTTTGTCACCGACCGCTGTGATAATTACGTAAAAACCGAAACGAATGACTAAATGTGCATGTTACTTCGTAAAATGGCAGGCCTATTATAAAAGACGAAACCCACATTAAAAAACGTATATTTTATGGATTTTATCAGTTAATGTGTTATTTACTTTGATACACGTTGCTTAACTGATCCATCACTCAAAAAACAAATCACTGACGAACAGCGAATGAAATTGATTAATCATTGGAAAATGTCATTGAATCAATAATAGAAGAAAAACTGGAATTTTTTCACTAACTAATCAGTAAAATTGACTGCAGTAACTGCTTAATAAGTCAAATCTTGTTTACTGATTAATATTTGGTGTAAGATACTTTGACTAACTTGACTAGATGTGTACAAACACCCCAAAGCACTTACTTATGTTAAAAAAAAAAGCAATTTACACGAAAACGAAATAGATTTGAGTTGAGAGATTTGGATGGCTCTTAACAACGAGTTATTGAGAGCCGATGAGGAGGAAATGAGTTGGGTATGGAACAGCGCCGGAATGTAAGGGCGGGGGAAGTGGGAGATCCCCGCGAAAACCCGTCGACCAGCGGCATTGTCCGGCGTGATTCCAATTTGTAAAGATCCGGGAGTGGCCCGGCCTGGGAGTGAACCCGGTTCGCCTATTATAACGAGTGCGATATCCCGAATGCGAGGTATGTGCCTACTGACCGGGCGTATTCAGATTTCTTCCATCTTTGTTATAAAGTCGTCAATAATTCTAATTTCCTTTGTGTTTCTGCATGTAGGTCATATACTTCTTAACTGCGGTGCAGCATGTTTGAAATACTGCACTGTTCCCGCTAATAGAAACTCTTCTTAACTCTAAATGCTTTCCTCCCCCGTGGTAAGTTCTTCTTTTAAAAACTGCTAATTCCCCTTTATTTATAAATATTTTATCAATTTAATTATTTTTCTGGTTCCGGAACATTGTTGATTATATTTTCGATTTGCGGTTCGTATAAATTCGATTACATCTTTTATATTGTTATTACACTTTTTCGCTCTTCTCTCTCTCTCTCCCTCTCTCTCTTCCAGAAGATACGTTTCTTTACGATCGGTTTTGTCTTCTCTTTAGTTGTATACATTAAAAATTCTTCATTTTAAATATTCTGTCCTTCTATCTTTTCATGTTTATTCTGTTTTTCAGCCGTCATGGCAGTGGTTAGTCCGTCACCTATATTCCGAGGACTATGTTTTACATTATATGAAACAAACTATAGCAGATTATACGCAAATCTGAATGATTGTACTCGTTCGATAAATGTTTACTTGACTTATAGGGTCGCTCGTCTGTACTGGCACACAGAAAACGAAAAGAATTTTAAAGACCTGCTTGGAACCACCTCGATATCGAAAATAATAATAATAAGAAGAAGAAATTATATCCCTTCGTAGCCTCAAAAATTTTCCTCGTCATATGTGTCTTACTATCTAGGAGGTTGGGGTAGCAATTACTGCTTCGGTTCGGACAGTTCCCATCTAGGGAGTCCTGCGAGGCGAGGGCTCAGAGACGCTCTATTCACCGGGGCCTGAGTGTGGTCCAAAGGCGGTTGTTCCACCCACGCCTAGCACGTTATAAGAATGCTGCACACCCCCTCCACTCCCTTTCACTCGGGCACCCCCCTTCCCTCAGGCAGCCGGGTTTGTAATCAACGCTTCAATTATTTGGCGCAGCGAACAAGCTACAATACCAGTTCACAGCCCGGGAATCAATCAAAAAAGTAATTGAAAAGCCACACGATGCTTGGAATCCCTAACACACAACGCGAAGAGCTTTGTCCACCCCCTTCCCTTCTTCGCCGTGCGCACAATCCCCCCCCCTCCACCACTTCCTTTTCCCCTCTTCTTCACCCCCACCTTTCTTTTCCCTCACCGCCGTACTCTCATTTCATTTACCCGCTGATCTTTGTAATCTTCTCTGTCTTCTTCTCTGATTCTATTAGTCACTGCCGTTTTTTTAATTATCTCCTCCACACGACCGAGTTTTTTTTCTTTCCCCTTTCCTTCGCGATTCTTCCTCCTCCTCGCCGAGTTTCCTTTAGCGTCCTACCCTTTCCGCCATCGCCTCCTTCCGGGACAGACGGCGCGAAAAGGAGGTACCGCCCGAGTCGGCGACGACACCGGCGAGTTCGGCAACAAAATTTCCCCGGCTCCAAGTTATTGGTTTCGGGCGACGTCGCGGGAAATTGTGGGGCGGGGAGGGCGCGAAGGGGTTTAAAACAAAAGGGATGGGTCTGCTACACCCGGAAAGGGTTGCGGGGTGGTGGGGGGTGCGCGGTAGTGTGTCGCCGACTATGAAATATTTGGTGGCAGCCAAGGAGCGGGAACCTATTTGTAGTTCGGCGTCGACAAGGACAAACAATTTTCTGTCGCGTCGGCACGAGCGACGACAGCTTAGAGGCCGAGAGAATTAAGCCTTCACTGTTGAGAACGGAGGTAAAAATGCCGGAAGTCACGCTAAAAAAATTTTTAAAATACTTACGTCGCGTATTAGCTACAACGCGAGTCTACGGTGTGGGGCGTTCTGGTTCGAATCCCATATAGGCATGAATATAAAGTGCTTCTCCTTCAGATTTTAGATTAGGTGTATTTTTTTTTTTTTCAGAGCCACCACCAGTCCTCATATGCTGTTATAGACTGTTCACGGTAAAATGAACACTTTTGAGAGATCTTCTTATGATCTATTTGTATACACGTTTTGTATCCTTTAGCCTTATGTGAAATTAAACATTGCTATGGGACTCATCACTTTATTAATACGTCGGCCAAGTGAAGCTGTGAAACTATTATAAAAGTAAACATTTTACAAATCTGCAAATTTTTCCATTTCGACGCATCAAAAATTGACAGGAAGCGAAAGAAACAATTTAAGTTATCAGAAATAGTAACCTAAAACTTTTTATTCGGCGTTAAGATACGGAACTACTTCCCATCCATCGTTACCAACTTTACTGGACGCATGTCACTCAGCGCGTCCGTCAAAGTATATGCAGGCAGGGGCAGTAACTTTTTTCTAAGTTTGATTTCAAAGGTGCTCACTTTACCGTGAACAACCTTTACCCTTCAGGCGGAAAGCGGGGGTGTTTAAGAGAAACGATTCAAAAATCATTTTAATTGACTTCGGTAAAATGTTTTCCCATCGCTCTGCAATATACTATATGTTCGAATGGCTGTTACTTGCAAATGATAAAAGTGTAAATATGAGTCACCTGATGTGCGTGGCTTATCCAAGTAAGGATCAGAAGAACTCCAACGCCATAGTTTCCTTTTTATAGCTTTCATAACAGGTACGGGGATGTTAATAAACAAAATCCTATTTACTTCCTTCGTTATGACACAAGTATGGGTGCTTTTTTTTTTACAGTTTTCTCTGAAACTATGCTCTGTGGCTCTATGAAAACTATGCTCTATGAATACATTTATGAATAATAGCTGCACTTGAGGAAATATTTTATTTTTACTGTTTACCAAACGGGAACGAAAGTATTCAAATTTTTTTTTTTTTTTTTTTTTTTAAAGAATGGTACTAAGAAACGACCGTATGTTTGATAGATTGTTTACAATGTTAAAACGTAGATCACTGTATTTTGATTTTGGCGCCTATTTCATGATTAACACAAATAATACAATTTTTTTTCCTCAAAATCGAGGACAGGAGACATTACGATAATCCTATTTTCTGAAGAAAATTCTCCAATGCGGTTTTGCCATATTTAATTTTTATTTAGCATTATTTTAATTGCTGATGAGGGAATACTGTACAATATTTATCGGTTTTTTTTGTAAAGGTTTTGCTCGCGCTCCAAAATGAAATTCAACTATAGACCGTTCACGGTAAAGTGAGCACTTTTTTAAGGCCATCCCAATAAACATCAACCACTAATAAATATATTTATTGCAGCTTCAGGCGTTAACATTGGAGACTGATGAAATGTTTACGCTGTGTTTATTAGTCACATGGTAATGTTTATATATAAAAAAAAATAACAGAAAAATATAAATCGGCTGAAGAGAAAAATTGAGTAGGGCCTTAAAAATGCTCACTTTACCGTGAATAGCCTATACTGATGTTCACTTTTTTCCAGCACCCATACCACGTGATCTACTACAATTCATTCAACTGAAGTGCGAATTCATAACGATAGTGATGTGCGGGAGGTGCTGATTGGTCAGTTGTCTACAGGTGGTGGGGCCACGGTGGCTGAGTGATTAGCACGCTCGCCTCCCACCACGGCGAACCGTGTTCAAACCCCGGCCGAATCACCGGATCATCGTGCCGGACGAAGCCGTTGGTCGGCGGGTTTTCTCGGGGATCTCCCGTCTTCCCCGCCACTTCATTTCGGGCACCGCTCCACACTCACTTCAATCACCCTCGTCGGCTCCGAAGACCTCGCTGTTAAGAGCCGCCCAAATCTCTTCACTCACTCACTCTACAGGTGGAGTTCAGAGCGATTTATGGTAAGAGGAATTTTGAAGCGGCAGTTACTGGCAAATCTTTATCGGGCATATCGTTTTCGAGGGAGTGTTCCGAAAGCAACTTCTGTCGCCCCCCCCCCCCCCCAAAATACGCCGACTCGGTGTTGTACCGCCTGAGTTACGAAAGCATTTATGAAATGTGTCTTAAAATAATTTCTTTATCAAACTAATTATTATTTCGAACATATGACAGCGCCAAATTTTTTTCGTACATCGCAGAAAACCTCTGCAGTGTTTCGCGCGAAACGATGCCGCTGGTTGGCGGTTTTTCTCGGGGATCTGTCCGTTCCCTCGCCGTTGCATTCCGGCGTTGCTCCATGCTCACATCGTTTCACCCGCATCGGCTCTCAAGACGTCTCCGCTTTACTCTGCATTGACCCGTGAAAGAAATAACAGTTTGTCGAATCAGTTACACTCATTGCAAGAAAAATTTAGAGATCACACTCACTCACCTTTCTTCATTAGCGCGTTGTATGAAATGCCGAGAGTCTCACTACCAGTGGTAAATAGTTCGCTCTCATGTACTTTCCCCATGTTTACAACCAGTGTATTATGAGATACAGCAGTGTGAAACCCCATTTTTAGCTATGTTGCAGGGCTCGGCAATAACATTTATAACGTACATAATGTTTTGAGAGTATTATACTTACCTCGCTTGGAGGGGATTTTCTTTTAACGTCTGTTCACGGTAAAGTGAGCACTTTCGAAATCAACCTTTGAAAAATGTCACTGCCCTTAACCTGCGTATATCTTTAGGGGTAGACTGACTGGTACGTGCCTAGTTAAGTTGGCATCGATTGACGGAAAGTAGTTCCAAATCTCAGCGTTGAATTTAAAGCATAAGGTAAACATTTTTGAATACGGAAATCATTAATTTTACTTTCCGAGTTTCTAACGCACGTAAGTGAAAGAATGGGCAAATTTGTAAAATTTCCACTTTGCCTAATAATTTCAGAGTTCCACTTGACCGACGTAAGGATGAAATGATCAGGCCCAGGGACAATGTTAATTGCCCATGCGGTGGAAGATTACACAGCGCGCATACAAGTAGATCTTAAGGGGACTACGTAGCTGCGCGTCCAAGGTCAAGGAAAGAAGGGAGCGATACGGGCGACAGTTACACGCACGCCTAGCGCCTCATCGCTCCTACGCGCAGGGCGTGCAGTTTTCCCGCCGTAACGCTGTTCTGTGGAAATCAGATCTGTAACATAGGGATTTTATTACGCGCGGTGAAAGGCCACAGATTTAAACCACGTCCGTATCTTTGTCCTTTTCTCTTGCCGCTTCAGGAAACTGAATCGGCAAGATTTAGAAATGCTATATTTAACCATTTTCGCTATTTTTCTCTAATAATACACTTAATATGAGGCTATAGATAATTGTTTCTAATCTTGTCTGACAAAATACATATTCCCAGAACTTTTATTTACCGAGATACGCGTTTACGCGCAAAAAAAAAAAAAAACGATTTCACGGAAAAAGTTTCAGTACATAGGACTCTTATAGGCTGTTCACGGTAAAGTGAGCACTTTTGAAGCCCTAGTTAGTTTTTCCTTTCAACCACGTGTGTAATAAACACAGTGCGCATACTCCATCGCGCTCGGAAGTTAACGTCCAAGGCTAAAATAAAATATATTTACTGACAGTTATTCATGAGACGGCTTTCAAAAGAGCTCAATTTACCGTGAATGGCGTAGAACCAGTGCTTTTTGAAGTGTTCCCAGTTGACGTGGACGGGCCATGGTTGCCGCGCGCTGGCAGCCGGGCCCGCAGCTGGAACATTTAGCCTACAATGTAGTTAAAGCGCGAGCCTCGTGATCACAACACAAACAGCATTTCCCATCGTGACCAGGGGAATTGAAAGAGATGAAGTTGTTCTCTCGAGCGGAAAATGACGTGATCTCGGGTGAGGGGGCGTGGGGGCGGGAAATGAGATTGGTAGAGGGCAAGCGAACCGTGACGCCAACTTCCACAACGGTGCTAAAGTGACAAAATAAATTTCGTGGGTATAGCAGCGACGTTATCTCCGACGTTGCAAGGCACCGAGTTCGATTCCCGGGAAAGGCGAATATATCCGTTCGGCGTCAAGTTGGCTTGAGTAATGTAACCTGTGGACAGCGAAAGCTCACTGAAAATTTTTTTTTCTCTCGTATACTTCCTAAACTATAATGGAAATGTTTAACCTATACACTGTATGGCGATAATAACCACACATCAAGCTGCAGATATGGGAATGTTTAGCAGCGCTACTGTACAAAGTTAGCAACTTCCCTACGCATTTGACTTAGTTTCCTGAGCAAATGTAGGGTCGCTTCAATGAATATATAGGGGGAAATATTACCATTCCTGCTTTCTCACTAAGCATATACACTGGTATGGTAAATTTCCGAATAATCTTTTAGATTGTTCCTAGAACTAAGTGTAATACTGCAGTAAGGAAAATGTATTATGGCTGTCGCCTGGTTTGAAAGCAGTGAGAATCTGGTGTAGGGAAATGTATTATGGCTGTCGCCTGGTTTGAAAGCAGTGAGAATCTGGTGTAGGGAAATGTATTATGGCTGTCGCCTGGTTTGAAAGCAGTGAGAATCTGGTGTAGGGAAATGTATTATGGCTGTCGCCTGGTTTGAAAGCAGTGAGAATCTGGTGTAGGGAAATGTATTATGGCTGTCGCCTGGTTTGAAAGCAGTGAGAATCTGGTGTAGGGAAATGTATTATGGCTGTCGCCTGGTTTGAAAGCAGTGAGAATCTGGTGTAGGGAAATGCACATTAATGAAATTCGGTGTTTTCGAATTCCCGTTAAAGATAGATATTGTAACGCGTGGAATTTTTATTATTATTTTAATCATTTTGATGGTCTAGGTTTGAGATAACAGATGTGTATAATTTGCGAGTATAAATTCGTTTAACCAACCTAAAAACCATAGTTGAATGCCGTACGAAATTATTTTTTATTTGACATTGTTTTTCATGTAGATTCGAATTGTATCAGCCAGCTGAATTGGCAGTCTCGTTTGTTTACACTTAATAGAAAAATATTTTGTTATAATCTTAACTGGTAAAGAATTCAATTTCTCCTTGACACAGGAAGCTGTCAACATTTCGTTATGTGCAAATATCCTAAGTCATAACTATATGAAGCGATACTAGCTAGCCTATGAGAGAATTGGTTTAGTTTAAAATAAGATTTGTTGAAAATTTTTTACTTTCTCTGCGAACGTTTCAAATGGTTTTGGGAAGTTTTAAGCCGTAGTATTGGATTCTTCGCTAGGGCTGTGGTGATCTGAGGTGATCACTCAGCTAGGAATTTGCATTTATTACTACACGAGTTTGAATGGCTACGAAACCAGGCGAGCACGATGGTACGGAAACGTGACACCTAATATTATTTTCACGCAAAGAAGAGGCCTGAGCTCGGACGCCAACCGTGTTAAATACTAGTGATGTCTCGCCTTTCGCGATCTTATGAAATGAACGCGCAAAGACTGTATGTACGCACATGTAAGCTTATTAATACTTATTAATACTGTCCTAATACTCTTCAAATCAAATTCAAAGTTAGCACAAAAACCAGATATAGATATAGTAATTAAAGAAATAAATAATAAAAAAGTTGATAATGTTCTATTAACATATAAAGGATTAAAACGAATTAATAAATAAACACCTGCAGTAACTAACGTAGAAGAATGAACTAAAGAAGAAACAGGAGTAGGTGCTGCTATAGCAGCAGGTAATCATGGAGAAAATGGAATCTGAGCACTTTTAGTTATAGCTGCAATAACAATAAACAATCTAATTAACTTAACATCAAATTCAAAAGAAAAAAAATCAATATATATAAAATAATTTCATCTACCATATCTAAATATTCAGCTTATTAGAGCTTATTAATTAGGGGGTTGTCGGCAATTAAGTTTTACGCGGCTACTTCGGCTGGTTGCTGTCTACGGCGACCAACATTTTAATTCTTAGATAAGTCTGGACCAGCTTAAACAAAGCACATCTCATGTTAATTAACATTTTGTCGTGCACCACAATTTTATTTAATTTTTTTTTTCTATTCAGTTTGCACAATTTTTTAACGACGAAGACCCCGCAGGAACGAGACTTGCTCTTTAATATATTTTCCGTGCCCAGACATAAATGTTGGCTAGCTAGTGTCGGCAGCAATACCTATAACACGAGAGTTTTGAATTGGTAATTTGAATCATATACAAGTTCCTTGATAATTGAAAGTATAATTTTCAATGCCCAGTTCAATTTCAGTTTATAATCTACCTATCCATCATAATATGTTCAAACATGGCCTCCTACATCCTATTAAATTTTTGAAAGAAACATATCTCTCTCTGTTCTCATTTACCGTAGTACGGTTATAGTTAGGTGTTGTATTTTTCGGTTTTAGCATGTTTGGGACGCCCTTATCCCAAGGACGTGGCAAAGGGTCCCAAAATTCAAGCAAGAACAAAACTATTGAGAAAAAAAAAAACCTTCTCAATGCAAACTTCAAAGGAGTGTAAACCTGCAAACTTGTTCTGAATTATCTACTGAAAGAAGAAAAAAGTTATTTGACTTGGATTCATTTCCTTTGTTCAAAATACACGGCAAACATTGTTCACAATACCATTACACAAAAAATACAAAAGCATGTAAAATATATTTCCCACTACAATTCATTATCACAACACGTGGGCAACTTTAAGCTAAGAGGAATCCGACCAAAACTACCTTTCATAAATTCAGGTATATGCGCACCACGATGGATTTTCAACTTTGCTATCACTGAAAATTACGAATTACATTATTGTTCCAAAACTACAACGCGAAAAACAGATATACGTATCTGCCACAACATGTGGCTGAATTTTAGTTTTCTCCAGTTTAATGTGGACTAACTGTAAATTACTAAAAGTCAATGTATTTCTATGTACGCGCCAGCGTCCAGGGCCATTTAAAATAATCTTTCAAAGGTATTCTAAGTGTTCCACATGGAAAAAAGTTATAAAATATACTGATCGGAAACTGCTATAGGGACCTGCACTGAACTTTTCTGCAGGCGTTCAGGCAGTAAAATTACAGGGTCACCACTTATATAGGCTGTTCACGGTAAAATAAGCACTTTTGAAAACACCGCTTAATATCTACTTGTATGCACGTTGTGTAAAATTGTGTAAAATTAGTATTGTCATGGGCCTCATCACTTTATTCATGCGTCGGTCAAGTGAAACACTGAAATAATTAGATAAATAAATATTTTACAAATCTGGTCATTTTCACATTTTAAAGCATAAAAAAGAAAAAGAAAGCGAAATAAATAATTTAAATTATCACAAATTGTTACCTAACTCTTTCTATTCGACGTTAAGATATGGGACTACTTTCCCTCCATCGTTACCAACTTTACTGAGCGCATGTTACTCAGTACGCCCGCTATGATGATTTTGAATTTTTTCATAAAACAATGTGTCGTAAAGATGCAGTAATTTTTATGTAGTGATGTAAAAAAATTCCTGAGAAATTTTTGTGAAACGTACAGAAATGTTTTACTGTTTACTACTTTAATGCTTTTGTGATAAAAGAAAAGTTAGGTGAAATAGGCGAGGTCGGGGTGGTGCAGTGGTCATATCACTCGCCTCCCGCCTAAAACTAACCGTGTTCGATCATCGAACTGGGTCGCTCCTGGATTTTCGCATGTCGGAATCGTGCCGGATGATGCCTCTGCTGGGACGGGTTTTCTCGGGGATCTCCCGTTCACCCCCTCCTTTACATTCCGGCGGTGTTACATTCTCACCTCACTTCACCCTCGTCGGATCTCAAGCCAAAATCTCCCCCACTCCACTCGAAATAGGTACAGACATCACAAGGTCAATTATCTATGACTAGGGGGCAGGTTGTTTTCAGCGAAAGGCTTTCAAGACAAGTTGTACACCAAAACGCTTTTGTTCATATGCGCTTTCGTGATTGGATGATTTTAAATGTTCCATGCCCCAAGAGTCCGTTTGCGATCATGAGCGTCCAGTAACGGAGTACTTTACGACGATTTTCCCAGTCTAATAATGTCATGTCTTCTCACGTAGACACGATGCCAATAACTAAAGGAAGTCGTAGTTTTGGACGTAAGATATTGAAATCTAGAACGTCTATAAATATTTTCCCGAAATACACTTGTCCCTGTTTATGAAAATAGAAAAATATTTTACAGGGCACCGTTGAACTGCTGTTGTCAGTTTCCTCGTTAGTCACAACACGCATGCCAGAAACAAATAATACATAGCCTAATCATTAATTCGCAGACCCCGATTTATCCTGAGAATTAAGCTATGCCACCAGAGCACGAATAAAAACAAACACTGATATGATATTTTAAAGTATGAAACAGAACACAATGAGAGATGCGCGCATTGATTTTACCAACGAGTAACCCGCGGCGATGAGAAGTAAGCAAGCTTTTTCTTAAGGGCGTCACTGCCTGCGTAGTCTTTGTGCATTCGAGGCAAGGAAGCGATACGGGCGATACTAACACGCACTTCTAGCGCCTCGTCGCTCCTACGCGCAAGGCGTGCAGTGTTTCCGTCGTGACGCTGTACTGTGTAAATTAGATCTGTAACAGTGGGACTTTATTACACGCGATGAAAGCCCACAGATTAAACTGCGCCCGTATCTTTGTACTTTTCTCTTGCCGCTTAAGGAAACGATAGTTGACCATTTTCACGAACTTTTTTCTCCATGAATGTACTTAATATGACAAAAAGAAAGTTGTAGAGGCATATATAATAGTGGTTTTTTTTTTTTTTTTTTTTTTTTTTTATCTTTTCTGAAACGAAGTATTTGCAGAACTATTGTTTACCGAGATATGCGTACTCGCGCAAACAGCTATCTCACAAAGAATGCGCGGGTCTAACCCACTCTTAGGGTCAACAGTCTTAAGTCTGAAGGCGAACTTGGTGTAATGTACGAGCAGAGAGTAGAGAAGTACGCAGAGGCGAAACGGCGCTGCAGTTCCTTCGTCGTGGGCGTGCCCATTCTCTGATCGGCCGCGCGAGGTTCTGGAAACGAGCTCTTGTGTCGTGCGATAGGCTACTGCACGCGGCGAAAGATTCCCCTGTGGGGTGAACTGACGGGTGGTTAGAAGGTCACCAAGCGACTGGTTAGTGAACTTCGTCCCAATGTTTGGCTGGCCAGTTTGACGCCATTTTGCTGGCGTGTGCAGCGTGAATACGCCGTGCGAAGCGACTTTTTTTTTTTTTTTTTTTTCACCTCTTGTGGTCTTAATTCTAAGCTGTTTGTTCACGGTTACTTAAAAACTTTTAAAATCAACATTTTGGAAAATTTTTGCAACCTATACCTGCATTTAATTTAACTATAATCCATTCGTGGTTACTTCACACTTTTATGAAGCCCTGCTAATGTTCTACTTTCAGAATATTCCTCCGCTTCGTGCAAACTAAGCTGAACTAAGTCTATAAAATTACAACAAAGGACGACGCGCCAAATTATTGCGCACTCAGCTGTAAAAATATTTTGCATGAGAACTATTCTTACTAGGCACTACAAACACACGTGTTATCTCACTGTATTTGTTCATATTTGTTATAAATGAAATATTATAATTTGTAAATAAAATATAGGTGAAACTTCAATATAACGACAAATAAGATACTTCTGTTTTAACAGAGATATTAAACGCTTGTGATACATGGCAAATTTAGAAAATAACTAAATAAGTCATACATGGGGTGATTTTTCAAAGGTTTGATTAAAAAAGTGTGAAGAAACCGCGAATAGACTATATAGGCTGTTCTCTGTAAAGTGAGCACTTTTGATGCCCTAGTTACTTTTTTCTTCCACTATTTCAAATAAATAGTACAATGTAAGGAATAAACACAGTGTGTGTATATTCTACCGTACTCGGAATTTAAAAGGCTAAAATAAAATATATTTATTGTCTATTATTCCAAACGAGAGAGTTTTCAAAAGTGCTCATTTTACCGTGAACAGCCTGTAGTACACTGAATGACATGCGATTATAAAGTTTATGAATACTGAAATTATTCCAATTGCGTCCTGTTATGTTAATGCACGTGAGCGTAAGGCAAAGCGAATTCGTACACTATTTACATTAGTAATAATTTCACATTTTCATGTGTCCGACCCACGGATAAATTGATCAGGCTTATGGCAATGTTAATTTTACATATGGCGGAAGAATACGCAATGGGCATATAAGTGCATCTTAAGCAGGGCTGTCAAAAGTGCTCAGTTTACCGCGTGAACTTTCTATAAAGGAGCGGCGTGTCTGTCTGCCGACCGGAAGACCAGTTTCGGCACGGCGCAGGCTCATGAATCCGACCTTTGGAGGCACACCGACATTAATGGACCTCGGATTTCGTCCCCGGCTTTGTTTTGGTCTTCCCCGTCCCTATCGCACCTGCGCCACAGCCAATGAGGTCCAAGTTTCCGTGTCGGTTTTTTTTTTCTCTCACAGGTACTCCACTAACCCCCTCCCCCCCCCCCACCTCTTCGCACCGATCCACCACCGAACAGGAATGTCGTGTAATTTCGGTCTGTGCAGCATGTCGCAGCCACTTCACCGTGAAAATGTACTTGGGGAAACATATATATATATATATTTTTTTTTTTTGTCTCTCCCTCGTGTAATTTATTTTCCTGCTGTCCAGAACCAGAGCGGAGAGAGCGAGAGAGCAAATAAAATGTGGTCCTGAGAGCAGGCATCCCCCCCCCCTCCTTTTTACCACCTTACGATTCCTCAACTCCCCTGCCCACCCCATAATGCAACGTGACTTCATTTGATACGTGATTATCCGCTTCAGCAGATAAGCCACGTGTTTTGTTTCTGGACCGGTTTTTGTGACACAGCGGTCTTCGGTTTAATAAAAAATAAGTTGCGCTATGGAGTAACCGGTCTCAAGGGCAATGGTGCACGAAAGCAGTATATTTACCCGATTCTCGACATAAGTCGTTTCCCAAAGGGTTTGTCGAAATTTTTGGCTCGAAAAGACGCAAATAATAATTTTCAACGCCCTTTCTACGTTGTTCGTTATTCACTTCCGTCATTATCCTCGGAGCACTGATGGAAGAAAATAAAGAACTTTTGTTTTCTTATCTTCAATCAGTGCTCCGAAAATAACGAACACAGTGAATTTGAAACAATATAAGAAAGTGCTCAAAAGTGTCATTTACGTCTTGTCGGGCCTTAGATTAAAAAATAATAATCCGCTGTAAAACCAGTAATGACAAAAAATGATATAAATATACGGTTTGCGTGCACCATTCCCCTTAAACTCGCAGACCTACAAGAAGCGAAAAAAAAAAAAAAAAAAGTAAATCCCCGGACTGCAGTTAACAAAAACATTTTCGTTTCGGTTCGTCTACACTGGAGTGAGGTGTAAATGGCGAAACTTTTTCAGTAAACACCACGCAGATTATACTTTTCTGGTACCTTGGAGCAGCTGGCCGGATAGTTTCATTTGGCAGCTTATACACTGTGCAGGATACACGCGAAACTCGTGCGAGGCTCCGACCTTGCACCAACTCTCACGCCGAGAACTTCTCGTGCAAGGTATATCTCGTACGGAGTGAAGAGATAGGACATGTCGCAATATTTGATTCGAGTTGCACCACGGAACAAGCGATTCCATTGATTCCTCTCACGCAAGTCAAGTGACAAGTTGTGCTGAGCAGAATATTTCAAAACACATTGCTGCGCAGAACTTTTCAAAATAGACCTAGTAAAAACGGAGTTGAACTCAGGCAGTAAGATTGTTGGACGAACACAAGAAATGCGCCGTTCTGTTGAATACGAAGTTTCCCATTGTTCGTAATAAACCCGTGACACAAACCACTTGAATCATTGAAGAATGTGGATCAACATAGTATGGCCAAGAACGCTATAAAAATGAAGCGTATTTAGCATAGTGTTGTGGAAGGTTGAGGATATTTCGTCGCATGATGTGTTATCCATAACGTTAATACAAAACTACGTGTGCGAGAGCTTTCAATCAATCAAATTCTCGCCTCAGCCATAATATAGTCTCTTGCATGTGAGGTCTGGTATGAAATTCATTTTGTGTTGTGTAAATGTGGCTTTACAGCAGCCTAGGAATAGTCACGTGTTCGCTTATAACGCAAAGTGGCACCTGATTTTCGCAACACGTTTCTACGCCTAGTTACGCTCCAAAAGACTGAAGCTTTTCCACGTTCGTCATTGCATTATTTAATTTGCCACGTTTCTTAGCGGTCAGCCTACAAATCACGGGTTCCCGCAAGCGGAGAAACTAAATGGTGATTGGCCCTATCATGTAAGAAACGCCCTACCAGAAAGGTAAGTGGCTGAAGTATTGCTGCAAGTATGCTTATAGGATATTTAAGTCTATATTGAGTGTTCATATTATCGCGAAAAACAGGTGACGTTCCTAGTAGGTGATTTCATTCCCAGGTATGTTTTTTAAATTCCTTTTGTTTGCTGTGTCCCAGTATAGATCGATCGATTCCTTGCAGGTGTTCTATTAATTTGGGTCAAGTTCGAAAAACACAACTCTTTTCCCCCGGTAACATACAATTTTTAACGACTATCATAAAAAAATCTCGTGATTCTGTAAGTTATACTTTATCACACGAGTACAATTTTTTTTTTTTCAAAATTGTGGTAACACTACTATAGTATGTTTCATATAATGTGAAATATAATCCTCAGTGGTGACGGACTAACCACTACTAAAACTGCTGAATAACAAAATACATATGAAATGATAACAGGAGAGAATATTTAAAAAAGAAAAAGTATAAATGTATACAACTTAAGAGAAGACAAAAAATGATCGTAAAGAAAAGGTCATCTAGCAGTGGTAGAGAGAGAGAGTATAAGAATTTGCGATAACGATATAAAATATTTAACCAAATTTAGATTAACCGAAAATCCAAAATAAAATCAAGAGGACTGCAAAACCGGAAAATAAAGTAAAGCGATAAAAATTTATCAACAAAGGGGAATTAGTGAAGGGAAGAAATGCGTGAAAAGAAGCCGATTAAAGGAGACAAAACAATATAGGCAATGGCGCCTTAAGTCCAAGGAGAAGAGGAGAAAATAATGAAAGTGGGAAAAATATATAAGCAGTATAGACAACAAGGTAATAAAGGAGCAGGACAGATGACGAGCGGAGAAAATAAACACAACTGAAAGTGTTAAAGTAGGAAGCGAGAGAAAGAAACAAGAAGAGCGGAGAGGAGGAAGGAGGAGACGTAACAGCTCGAGTCTACGGCGTGGATTATGTGCATATCGCCCTGGTGCGAGTGGCGCCAATAACTTTGGCATCTCGAGCTTTTAACGCGGCTTTTCGGCAACTTACTAATGGACTCTCCGAGTGAGTAAGGGGATGTTGGGATGGGCGTGGAGAAGGGCGGGAGGGAAGGGGCTGTGGCTGGAGTGAGTGGGCCTGCTTGCATCGCTAATGCATCGCCGAGATCAGCACTTTCTTGCGCAGGTACACTTGACGCACGGTTATTAGCAAGGATCGTCGTCAGCTGGGCTGGCGTGTGGCGTTTTCGCGCTGCAAGCGCTTGGGTCAGGAACGTAATTTGGGGGGGGGGGGATGAAGCCCGCTGATGCGTTAATTTAAATATGTAAATTCGGCATTGTTGATTAAAACATACGCTACCGCTACGCTTCAAACGATGCAGATTTTCGTAGTATGCAACTTATTCCAACAGAACCAGAACCGCAAACTTTCGACGTGTAAACATGCGGGCGGACCACAGAAATGAACAAATGTGTTTTCGCACGACAGTGGACAAACAAAACGCGTGTTTTAATTTGTTCTTCATAGCTTGACTGCAATAACTATGAATGCACCGAGCAACCATGTATTTTTCACAGTGCACACCAATTCAACATCTCCCAGCGGATGACGCAACCTACCCCTCCACAGCTACAGTCAAATGCATACAGCCATGAACACTCTCTTATATCTCGAAAAGTGCTAGTCGGATTTCCAAAATAATAACGTCACTGAATTCGCCGCTTAATAACATGCTATCCTATTTGGAGAAATGTGTATATTCCCATTTAAAAAACAAAAATTTATATCGTTATCTCAGTAATTAATTACATCTCAGATCGGTTATAGACTTTGTCTTTTGAGTCCCGTAGTGCCATGTACGAATTCAAAATCAAAATTTCGATACCTTCAGCGGTACGGAAGATATTTGGGGTGATCGTCTTAGTTTAATAACCCTGCTTATAAATCGAAAACATAATCTTGCATTGTCGTTACAATAGTTTAGCAGTATTTTTTTAATGGTAAAATGAGTTGCTGTACTTCGAAGGTTAAACCATTATGTTGACGCTCTAGGCAATTAGTAAGTTCTGTTACATAGCAAAAAAAAACTAAACAATATACGAAAGAAAAGTTTTAATATGACTGATCCCTTTCCTTTGGCACACAGAAAAATTTCCTTACTGCAAACATAACAAACTCAAAGAAATTGTTATTTACTTTTCTATAAAAAAAAATTTATATTGTAATATTACTAAAATGTATAAAGAACAAAATTAAAGCAGCAAACCAAAGTTTCTTTTATCTTCCCTTTGAATGAAAGCAAAATTTAGTTAGTGCAAAATTAAAATAGCCACAAAGTAATGTTTTTCTCTGCTGTACAGAAATCCCTGCATGATTTTTTTTTACAATGAGATCTGATTATATCGTTGTTGCCTTACTACTCGATCTTGTTAGTATGAACATTTATACTAACCTGTAGATACTAACCTTATTGGAAGACACGTGCTTCTCGCAGTTCCAATGTAAAACAGTCGTTTTCTGTTACGACACTGAGATGATTATTGCATAGCTAATATGCTCATTCTACTGCATATTACCTGGTGGTTGCAGAAGCACCGATATTCATCGATACAAAAATAGAATAGTGGAAGTATGATGCCATGCCGTTTTAAGATCTAGAGAACGCAGTGGCTACAATAGAGTGGTGTAAGCAGAAAAGTGAAGCAATTTTTAAATTATGTATTTTTTAAAATAATTACGAAAATTGTGTATTTCATGAACAATATTATGTACTACTGATTTTCAAGCGTTATTCTTTTAGATGGAATTGGAGTCGTGAAAATCACTAGAATATATTTTATGCTACTTTAATTTAAACTCCGCGTTGTGTTTTCGCGTATTGATGTCTGCGGAGTGACCAGGTTTCCAGTTCCCATTTAACCTTAATGATGTTCGGTAACCGAAAATGTTTACAATCTTGGTGCAATATTTATTTAATATTTACTTTGATAACTCAGAGAAATTTGAGTGAAGTACTAAATATAGAGAAAAAGAGCTCTAAAGAATCATGTATTTAAATCTATATAATGCATCCGATACACATTAGTGATTATTTGAACCATTTTAAATGTAATAGAAATCATAAGAATGAAAACGAAATTCCTTTGCAACGCTGTAGGTGACTCCATTTCAGTTAAGTTATGTCCTCTGGCTCTTTAAAAAAGTAAATCTAGACGAATTTGTTGGTGATCAACGCAGTGTGTTTGATAAGAACTGTTTTACGCTGGTTTGGTGAGATCAAAATGCATATATACAGCCTAGAACAAAATATGTAGCAACACATATCTCCTTTTGAATAATTTGTTGTATTCTTCCATTCCGAATATCTCGTTACACTGCACTAAAAACTCTAATTTCACGGCATCAGAAATAACTTCACAGAAATGTTCAACACGTATTCACAATTTCATATACCTATTGGAAAAATCTTCAGAATTTCCACACGGTTTTAAAAGGTTTCTTTTTGAATATGTCTACAATTATATGATCTTAAGTTCTTTTATATCTCAAAGAAACGTGTGGTCACAGAAAAATGGTTTCATGGTTCTCGCCTAGCTGCAGTTTTGGACCCGCGTTTGAGGCCCAGTAGTGCGGGGGCAATAAGGACGGCATTACCGCGCTCGTCAAGTGCGTCATTGCCACTAAGCTCAAGGCTCTGAACTTACGTGCAGTGTTGTAGTCGCACTGCGTTTACCGACGGGACTTTGAGCAGTTATCATACTATTTTATTGGTGGAAAGTCTGTATTGGCTATTCACAGTAAAGTGAACACTTTTTAAGCCCCCCCCCCCCCCAACAGGTATTTAATTACAACTAAATATATTTGGTTGCAAAGTCAGATGGTATTTTTTTTTTAAGTGGCATAACCTATGCGCTGTGTTTTAGTCACATGGCAATGTTTATATTAACAATTAGCGGAAAGATAAAAATTTCCTAAAAGAAAAAATTTGCAGGGCCTTAAAAAGTGCTCACTTTATCGCGAATAGTCTATATGAAGGTTCAATGTAGAGCCCTTGAGTAATTTTGTACGTATCTGATGAATATATTTCGAGATACGCCGCTTTGAAAAAGCCGTCTTTAGCCATTTTTTTGTACTGAAAAATGGCGATTCTGATGCATGTAACGTCCTGAAATTACTTCGTAGCCCTCCTCTGAAGTGTGCGTTCTTTCCGCAGGTCAGCACATTGGACGCACGTTTAATAGTTTTGCAGAAAAAAACGTGAGTTACTAACAGTCTCTAACGCAGATCAAGAACCAGGAAAGGCCTATCCTACAGCGTTAATTCAATTCAAGTACAAGTGGACGGTATTTATCGCGATATCGAATTGAATGAAAGTCACAGAAAAACCGGACCATAAACAAACGTTGAAGGACGCATTGATTATTTATTTTCTAGTTCAAAATACTTTAGGTAAGATGTCAAGTTTCACGTACGCAATCTGCCAATTTTAGTTTTACCTCACTGTGGTATTTTGTATAGTTCAACCAAGCATGTTATGTTGGTGTGGTTCTCAGCACAATGAACTTGATCCCCTAATGTCGCTTTTTCGATTCTCACCTCAGGGAAGCTCATATGTCAGTTCTGAAGCTGGCTAGAAGGACAGTAATTGAAATGAAAGCCTTGGTGAGGCACACTTGTGTTGTGTAGCGTTTCTGTGTGTTGCTGGACACATACTCACGTATAAACGTGACAAATAACGGCGCGTCGTTTAAAATGAGCACAACTCTCCGTATTGAATTACACGCGGTCTTCCCAGGTTTTTTTTCGCACTCTCGAGCATCGTGCCGGAATGTGTCGCTTTGTCGGCGGGTTTTCTCGAAGATCTTTCGCTTCCCCCCTGCCCTTGCATTCCGTCGCTGCCCCGGTATTCACCTCGCTTCACCCTCGTCGAATCGTAAGACCTCGTTATCAAGAGCCTGCCAAATCTTTCCACTCCACCCCACGTATTGAACCTGTTGTGATATTCGAATGATTTTGCTAGGATTATGTAAAAAACAAAAAGAGCTCACGTTATGAGAATGCAAATCACGAGAACAATGTGCGAATCCTGTAGTATGTGGAAGTCATTTGACATGCGTGCAAATGTGTGTGATATGTGTCTCTTTGTAGCGCACACCTTAAGTCCCGCCTAAAACCCACCTTCGTACCACGCACGGTGTACTAGGATACACTGCTTATTAAATGCTTGATTATAATCGCTATCCAAGATTTGAACCAAGCTGGAAGCTGAACAGACATTTTTTTATCCTCCACGTCTTTCAAGAGGTGCTTTTCCAAGAGCGTGTATTAAAGTAGGCCTAACAGCTGCGTTTGTGCGAGCGCGCGCTCACGCCATAAATGAGAGTAGAAAGGTAATAATAACAGCAGTTTAGCACTCTCCATTTGAAGACACTAAGCGGTAAGTCGCTTCGAGTCATCAGCTTACAGCATCTCTGTGCTGTACCTCCAACAAGCTAGCTAGAAGTGCGTTCAGTGCGCTCGTTCTACAATGATTACTCGAAATTTTCCACGGTGACAATGGAGGATAAAGCGACAAAATTTCTTGTTAGCAACGGGGCGTTAAAACTATTAGAAATGAATGGAGATTCGTGCACAATGGTTATCTTTAAAGCTATTTCAAAATGGTCGGAAAACGGCATTGTTTTTACATATTTATCAATTAATTTTCGAACAATGTTGAATAGTAGAAACTTTTATTACTCGATGCCACTATGGACATGCTAGGTGAAATACGTTGTGTATTATCACAACCCAAATGATCACAGGACAACTTTCTCGACTCGTGGAGATAGGCGTTTATCATCCCGTGTCCCTACGACGTGGTGGTAAGTATTGACAATTAGGATATTGGAACCCATTAACTTGCGTAGTTTTGTTTCGAAAATCGACCCTAGGGTGCAGCAAATCACACAGACAAATAGCTATTAGCGTATCGTACTGCAGCAGATCACTGTGTGTCGAAACTGGTTCAGTCCCGTACGGTCCTGTGCTGCCAATGTCGCAGTTTTACAATATTTTAGAAAGAAAGGCGCGCAGGAGAGAAATATATTTCGTAAAGTGTACGGGCAGTAAGGCCATGCGTTACAGGTATTAAGTTTCGTTTCCAGAAATAATCCAGGGTGATCCATACACCAACAACCCTGTTCTGAGTACTATGTTTTCCAATCTATGCTAGTAAATAAACGTGTCCATGCTTGGCTGCCATTACTTTTAAAAGCCGTTCTGGCTATGCGATTAACTACTGCAGGGGTCGAGCGTTGTCCATTCAACAATCATTTCACCAGATTAAAAAAATAACTATGTGCATATCCACTATGACCGACTGAGTAATTCGTTTTGCGCGGGATCAGACGGGCGACCGTTAACTTCAAGCGAAGTCATAGAAATATTGACAATATACAGACTTCAGTCACACGTTATGCGCTGGGAAAGGGGAAGGGGGGGGGGGGATCGCGAGTAAACAAGATGCGTAAACATCCATTTCGTAAAGTAAACTACGCTCCATAACACGGACCCCGGGTTTGAAGTTTAATGCCTGGCCCGATCGTGCGCGGAAGGGGGGGGGGGGGCGGCCCACATAAACATTGATCGGCAATCTATAACGGCCGCGGGGAGACAGGCACTTCGTGTTTCAGTATTTCCAGCGCCTCATCTGGCCGCGCAATAAAAGTATATTGCGCCCAACTTGCCGTCCCTTCGGCCGCGCCATGTTTTATTAATCCCGGGCGCGGGGGATCGTGTAAACCGGCCTGCCTCGCGGGAGCGGGAGAAGCGCACACGCTCTCAGTTATGGTTCTCATTTTAATTAATCCCATTCTCGAGCCCCCTCCCCTCCTTCCCCTCCCTCACACCATCCCCCTCCCCCCCATCCTCTCATAAGAGGATCGTCAGTTTTTACGAGAGAACCCCTGGAGTAATAATATAGTGACGCTAAGAGCTCGCAGTTCTGGAACGAATTAACCGAATGTTAATGGGCGGTCATTTATAGCGGAGCGTTTTAATACAGCTCTTTGGAGCGTCCTCGCCCGCCATTACGGTAATGAGTAACGCCTGGTCGGGATAATGCGGAAGACACTTTCGTTAATGAAAATTATTATATGAGGGGTAGGGCCATTTTAATCTCGGAGAACAAGGATCGAGACGCGATACATGGGTCTGGCGTCTGTTCACTTTGGGAACGAGAACGACGAAGTTGGCGTTAGACTTGGATGGAGTGGATGGTAAAGTAGTAATGGGGCAGCGAAAACGAGATTGTAGAGTTTGAAAATGACACCTGGTCGTTAAGTTAGCCAAGCCCGGCCGATATCGCGCAGTTATAATGGGAGTGCTTTCCTAAATGCGGCCACGGGCGCAAAAAAAAAAAAAAAAAAATCGTCTTCCGCATTTGCCAGCGGCTATCAGGGATACATTCATTATCTGGAGTTGACTTGCCCATGCTTGATCAGAAAATTGGATATGGTTTTTGTACAAGATAATTGGATTGTAATGACTTCCGAAGTTGTTGCGGTCATTGGACTGATTCAGTTCTCTAGGCTACTTATCACGGAGCGTGTAATTGCATTATGATCAAATAATAGTACCATAAATAAGGTATGAATGTCACCCATGTTACGTAAAAAAATGGATAACAGTACGTAATACTACTAAAAATGCTTTAATTTAATGCTGTTAGGCAAAAACTACAGACTCATCAATTTAAACTTATAATATTTGTTTGTTTTCTTTCAAACCAGAAGAACGAACAAGTACATCCATACGGGAATTATGAACAGCCGCTTAAAAATGTTACCATTTTAACATTGTAATCATCTATTAGCAAAACGTCTCGTATGTTATAAGTTATTTACGAGAGCTGTGCAATAGGTAGTTATCGTGGCGAGTGAAATCACTGTTACTGAAAGTAAAATACGTATTCACGAACACTTAACTTGGCCATCAGCATGTACAACAAACATACACATGAAACACACGAGAATATGATCCCAGATTTATGTGGAGTGTATAAGTGTATTTGCCAAAGCCTATGTTATGGTTACCAAAATACTTGAATTATTTGCAAACTTTTATATATTTGGATAACCCAACGAAACATTACCGTGGAAAAAAAAAAAAAAAAAAAAAAAAAAACCATACACTACCGTTCATTGGTACTCTGAGAACTGTCTGTTTGGAAATTATTTCTTCTCTGACCCTCCCTCTCCACCATGGCTAAGCGTTTTTTTTTAATAGTTGTTAGGAACAACAAACGTTTTATTTGCTTAACGTGAATCACGGGAGTGATTTGTACTCGAAAAAAGTGAGATATTTCAGCAACATGTAACGTACTAAATTGTAGCCAGCAAAGAATATTTTTAATTTATTTTTAGTAATTTTCCTTTATCGTCGCTGCAAGTATATCGCTTTTAAGTGCACTCCCCCCCCTCCCACCCCGTGCGAGTTCTTTTGATCACTGCTAGGTGTTTCCCTTGCAATTTCGAATCCAATGGACCGTAAGATAAAAGAGCTTGCCCGAGTATTTTGCCCAGCAGAACAAGGGGTGATTTAATTACTGTCGGCGACATTGAACAACCATTAATGAACTGAGGGAGGGATTGGTTTTGATGGCGAAGGGTGGGCAGGCAGCCAGACAGGCAGACTGGAACGGCGAAAGAGATTATTGCGCTGCCGTACGCCTACTTGTGTGTAACTGCACGCACTGCTTAAATGATTATTATTGTCTGCGTGGCGGGCGTTGCACGTATAGAATTGCTTTGGAAATATTTCGCACCGCCTTTCATTTTTTCAGTTGAGTTTATTTCTTCTTCCAGTGTTTCGGTGATGCCTTTCCGTAGTCGTCGTCACGTTGCACGCACGTAGTAGTCTACGAATGGCGACTGTGGAAACTTAAGGGGAAGCTGCGGTCCCATATGGGGGTCGTCCAAAGTATGTGGGGGCTGCGTAACTCCGAAGCAGAACACGATATTAATTCGTTCCGTCATTCATTCGAAACCTTTAAGAGTTTTCCTGTTACATTATAAATTATAAAACACTTTACATTTGTAATTGAATACGTCAAATTGCGCCGGGGGAGCGTGTTACGTCATGTTACTCTAGTACCGCTGTTCCATTATATATTTATGTAATTAAACTATTGCCACGCATCTAGCTAAGAGTTCATCTGCCGTCTGCTGAAACGGTATTACCTTAACGTTACCGAAGGCTGATTATCATCTCGACTCCGGCGGACGAAACACTATCTGCTGGTCTATCTTGTCCCGTTTGAAGTGTTAAGACTCGACTGTTACTCTTCCCCAGCCTTAAATATGCAGGCCGTTTACAAATTATTCAGTTAGTTTGCAAACTGCTAGTCGCAGCGGCGCTTCGCTTCCGTGATCTCTCTCTTTCTCTCTCTCTCTCTCTTTAGATGTGCGCTGAAGAATAATTGTTCGGAGACTATATGCCGAATAATTCTTGATCGCCACCACCACCGTGGGGGTCGCGAAGGGTGTAGTGGTTAGACTCCTCGCCTCCTACCAAGACGAACCGGGTTTCTATGCCCGTCGGGATCGCCCCTCCCCCTCTGGATATGCGCATATGAGAATCGTACCGGGCGACGCCGCTGGTCCGCGGGTTTTCTCGGGGATCTCCCGTTTCCCTCTCTCTTGCTGCTTCATACTCACCTCGATTCACCCTCATCGACTCTCGAGACCCCCGACGTTAAGGGCCGCCCAAATCTCTTCGTTCACACGCACACACTCACCACCGTCGTGAACAGATTCCAGCCACAGGCCGGGTCTGTTTCCAGCACGGGCCTCTCCCATCTTCTTCTGTCTTCCCACTACATCCGCATTCTCATTCTGCTCCAGATTTCATCTCTCTTTCTTACACGTTCCTCCTCTCTATCCCTTAGTCTTTCTACTGTCCTTTTTCTCCAAAATACGCATGTATCCCCCTCGGTTATCCTCTCTTCTTCCATTCTCTTCACATGTCCGTGCCATCTCAGTCTCATAGTTACTATTTTATTCTGCAATATATCATCTTCCACTATTTCTCTTATATTATTATTCCGCAGCCTTTCATAGTATATTGTGATATATTAAAATATCGTCATCAATTTTGAACTCAGTTAACACGGTTCTGTCAAAGTACATTAAAAATATACTTAGCCCTGTAACACAGGCGACCATTATTTACTTATGAGAAGTGATATTCACTTATACCATTTGTAAAATACTTGCTTGGACCCTAAGTTGTTATCAGCACTTTATAATATCTCCGTATTAATTCCAGTTTTTTTCCGTATTATTTGCAGTGGTTACCCTTGTGAATGTATTACAAAAATATTATTATTAATTCGCAAAAATGTCTGTGTAACTTAACAAGAATACTTAATTCTGTTCCGTGGTTATGACCTATTGCAATTTTGAGCTCCTCAAGATAAACTAAAATTCGAATTTGAACGAATGATCAGAATGAGAGCTTTTTTCAGTTCAGTTATGTTGCGACTCGGAGAAATTACGTGCAATCAGACTCGTTGAGGGTAGGAGAGGGGAATAAATTACTAAGTAGTAAAAATACCATGTGAAATTAGTTTATTTGAGAAATATGCAGTGGTTAGTTATTTACCAATGTGTTTACTTTTCAATGATTCGTTTATATTTTCAATCATTTGATATCCAAATCTATTATGCCCTTTTTTTTGGCACTTTAAAGTTTTGGTACTAGATAGTTAACAAATAAATATGTAATTATAATAACCTACTTTAAAAACAATGTTTTACTAACATGTTAAGTCATTCTTGCGCCGATAAATTAGGTTTTCTACGTGTAATATATCAAGAAGCGAACCATTACCCACCGAATATAACCTTAGATTTATGCCGATAAACGCCATACACTTTTATGGGTTATCAGGAATTAAAACCCAGAACTATTCGCATCTTAAGCTGAAGTCTTGACCATCTGCAACATGGTGTTTTGTGTTGTACTACCGGAGGATGCGTATAACGTGTGATCTAAGAAATTATTCGCAAATTTACTATATGAATGTATACGTACGGTGAGAAAACGCGAATGGTAAATTATTTTTTCTGTGCATTCATGCTAGCCTTCCTACATTTGCTCAGGAAACAGACAAATGCGTAGGAAACTTACCAAATTTGTATAGCATCGACGCCAAACATACCATATTTCTAGCTAGACGTGTGGCATTATTCCCATGCGATATATGGTTAAAAACTTCCAATTCAGTTTAGGAAATTTACCAGAAATTGTTGTTAGAGTGTAGGGCCTACTCCAAGATAATTATCTTCGGCAGCATCCAACACACTTCCCATATGCGCAGAGTTTTGAGCTACCGCTGTTCGAATAATTTTCGCATATGTTTTAACGGGCACGCTGATTGCCACGCGCTCAGTAAAGTTGGCAACGATGGATAGAAAGTATTTCCACGAGTTAACGTTGAAGTGCAAGTGTTAAGTAAACATTTGCGAACACTGAAATATTTTATTTTACTTGTTTGGTTTTTCTTATGCGTGTAAGTGTAAAAATAAAACTTTGTGAAATATGTACTTTTCTAAAAAATTTTAAAATTGCCTTTCGCGGGTGCACGAATAAAGTGATGAGGCTCGTGGTAGCGCTACTTTGACATATAGTGGAGTAATGCACAATGTGCAAACAAGTAGATCTTAAGCAAGACGAGTGCCCATTTCATTACTTTCGTATCATTCCCATATCCCGAAGACAATATTACTTGCTAATTAAAACCCATGCACCTTAAAACCCCATGACCGCGAACTTAACACAGTCACGTACCCATTTTTTTTTAAAATTTTCGATTTGTAATCCCTAGCAGGAATACGAACACAGACATGCATGTTACAAAATGTTTTCCTTATCTACCGAGTATGCAGCCGTTGAGTTCAAATGGGGAAGCACTGTTATAATGCTTCTCAATGTGCATCGATTTTAAATATAACCTTTTCAAATTTAAAAAAAAAAAATATATATGCAAAACGCCTTTCTTAGAGAATACTTACTACAACTTTTAGAAGTTTTAAGAAAATGTTATCCGTCCATTATTTTCGTAAAATGTAAATTTATATGCTACATTGTAGATAACTGTATATTAAACGCAAAAACTGGCAAGCTTTCTTAACGTACCAGTGTTCCTTGAGAAAAAGCAAGTAGAATACTTCTGTTTGAAACGGTTATCTTTAAAATTGATGCGCTCAGAAGGGATTTCCTTGACATTGATTTTGTGGTTGCAGGCTAAATAGGCATGGCCCTTAGTGTACGTTTTATGATTACGTGAAAGGCTAATATTACTATATAATATAATAAAAGAGTGTAATAATAGATAAAATATAAGTATGTTATATATAAGTGATTTTGTGACTTTTTTAGCGATGTTAAACGTATGAGGAAGTTATTTATTTATTTATCAAAAGAATGTGTAGAAAGACGCTCAAATGGGTATAAAATAGTTTCGGTTGGTTGAAGGACCACCGCGTGACAAAGACATTACCGCTACCAAGGGCCCGTGTTTCCGCCTAGCAACCGGATCCCTGCTTTTTGTTGTGTAGAGTGTTCCGCTCGACAGTGCAGCTGGTATGGTTGCCGCTTCAAAGTCTCGCAGGGATCGAGAGCAAGTCAATTTCACGGCAACATTAGCCCCGGCAGCACTTTTAACAGCTGCCGCAGCCCCAGGGCGATTGCTTTTCGGTTTGTTCCCATCCTATTGGGGCGTCTTTACCCTTTTAGGGACTTCTGGTCGCTATTTTTTATTAGCCTACTTTCCTTGGAAAGTTGGTTTCACGGGATCGTAAGTTTTTCAGTATTCGTGTACACGTCCTCCAATTTTGTTTTTTTTTTTTTTTTTTGTATTACGAACAGTAACGAAATGTATACATGCATAGTATAAAAAAAGTCGCCCTGCCACGTGTGCCTGTGTATTCGGCTAAGGCTACTTGATGTATTTTGATGCGGTCTTCACTATCATTTAGGGAATTTCTTTAGGAAGATTTTGGTATATAACACATTAATATTTAATTTATTGATAGTAGAGAAATTTCGGCGTCTTCTAACGAAGTCGGAAAAAGCCGCTTTTCGGGCGCTCACATGGCTTACGCTGACTAAACCATAAGATATACATCAAATTAATGTACTTAAGAACTGTAGTTCATAAAGATGTACAAAAAAGTCCGCGACAGCATATGTTTATCTGTTAAGGATGACCCACAGTAACCATTAGTGTCTTTTAGGGGTTAATTTCTGAAGACTTTGTGAACAACACAGTATTAATCCTATGTTAGTTACCTAAATAATTTTGTGTATATACTTACTGTAAACCTAAACGACGCCATACTTGTAAATCGCAACGGAGCGCAGCCTGGGCGGGTCGCTAGTGTTACATAAATACGTCGCCATGAGCTAGGATCATGATGACACGTTTTCAGCAGAATAGATTCGGTCCTACTCCTAATAAAACTGGACGTATGCTAACTTTTTGAATGCACAAATTTGATAGTTCTCCACTTATACATCAAAGTGTTTCTACACTTAACGGAAATAAATATGTGTAATTTTCCACTGGTCAAACGCCCGTGTCCACATACGAATACTAGAAGCTAAGAACTAACATTGATATCCACGTAAAACAGATAGATTATTATTCAGTGTTTCGCTACAAGCATTTTCCCATACAGGTTATTCTAAAGAAGTGTTGGCATCCCTGCTGTCACAAATAATTTACACACTTAAACGTAATTTGAAATGTGACTGGCAGACATGTACTTTGGCTGTCACAATGTTTGTGTATGGCTCAGTGTTATCTTAAGAACAGGCAAAACATCTAACATTCCGAAATAATCTAGACTACTAAATAAAATAGAAGTGCCTGTCTGCGATCTTCGAATTATTCACTTTTAATTATTTTTTCACGTAGTATAATTGATAACTAAGCCATTTTAATTCATTAAATTTATTTGTAAAATTTTTCGTGTCCGTATGCCTGTATGTCTGTCCGAACGGATTTAACTCAAAAAACACTTAACGGACTATATCAAATTTACATAGTTTGTAGATAATAACCCCAAGACCAACTTAGTCTTTGTTTCATCGAGATATCTCAAACGGTTCCGGAAAAAAAATGATGATCAGGGTGTAAATAGGTACTGTATTAAGGTTTCCTTATGATTACTGCATTAAAAAAAGCCATTGTTATAAAAATTTCCGTAATTTCTTCTTTCTTTTTCGTCAGTGGGTAGTAAACTTTCCTTAAAAAAAGATGTAGTGGCCCAGTGGCTAGAGTTATTCAAAGTGGGGCCGCAGTAGCTCAGTGGCTAGAGAACTCAATAGCGGGGCCGCAGCTAGTAAGGGGCAAGAGCACCCAATAGTGGGGCCGCAGTAGCTCATTGGCTAGAGAACCCAATAGTGTGGCCGCAGCTAGTCAGGGGCAAGAGCACCCAATAATGGGGCCGCAGAAGCTCAGTGGCTAGAGCACCCAATAATGGGGCCGCAGAAGCTCAGTATGGCTAGAGAACCCAATAGTGGGGCCGCAGCTAGTCTGGGGCAAGAAAACCCAATAGTGGGTCCGCAGTAGCTCAGTGGCTAGAGCACCCAATAGTGTGGCCGCAGCTAGTCAGGGGCAAGAGCACCCAATAATGGGGCCGCAGCTAGTCAGGGGCAAGAGCACCCAATAATGGGGCCGCAGAAGCTCAGTGGCTAGAGCACCCAATAATGGGGCCGCAGAAGCTCAGTATGGCTAGAGAACCCAATAGAGGGGCCGCAGCTAGTCTGGGGCAAGAGCACCCAATAGTGGGGCCGCAGCTAGTCTGGGGCAAGAACACCCAATAGTGGGTCCGCAGTAGCTCAGTGGCTAGAGCACCCAATAGTGTGGCCGCAGCTAGTCAGGGGCAAGAGCACCCAATAATGGGGCCGCAGCTAGTCAGGGGCAAGAGCACCCAATAATGGGGCCGCAGAAGCTCAGTGGCTAGAGCACCCAATAATGGGGCCGCAGAAGCTCAGTATGGCTAGAGAACCCAATAGAGGGGCCGCAGCTAGTCTGGGGCAAGAGCACCCAATAGTGGGGCCGCAGCTAGTCTGGGGCAAGAACACGCAATAGTGGGTCCGCAGTAGCTCAGTGGCTAGAGCACCCAATAGTGTGGCCGCAGCTAGTCAGGGGCAAGAGCACCCAATAATGGGGCCGCAGAAGCTCAGTGGCTTGAGCACCCAATAATGGGGCCGCAGAAGCTCAGTATGGCTAGAGAACCCAATAGAGGGGCCGCAGCTAGTCTGGGGCAAGAGCACCCAATAGAGGGGCCGCAGCTAGTCTGGGGCAAGAACACGCAATAGTGGGTCGCAGTAGCTCAGTGGCTAGAGCACCCAATAGTGTGGCCGCAGCTAGTCAGGGGCAAGAGCACCCAATAATGGGGCCGCAGAAGCTCAGTGGCTTGAGCACCCAATAATGGGGCCGCAGAAGCTCAGTATGGCTAGAGAACCCAATAGAGGGGCCGCAGCTAGTCAGGGACAAAAGCACCCAATAGTGGGGCCGCAGTAGCCCAGTGGGTAGAGCACCCAATAGTGAGGCCACAGCTGGCCAGGGGCTAGAGCACCAAATAGTGGGGCCGCAGTAGCTCAGTGACTAGAGCACCCAATAAGGGGGCCGCAGTAGCACAGTGGCTAGAGAACTCAATAGTGAGGCCACAGCTGGTCAGGGGCTAGAGCACCCAATAGTGGGGCCAAAGTAGCTTAGTGGCTCGAGAACACTATAGCGGGGTCGCAACTGGTCAGGGACTAGAGCACCCAGTAAAAAAATAGCTAGATCAATTCAAATTCTTAAATATTATGCTAACATAATACATATACAAGCGATGGCAGGGTGTAATTTAATAACTCCATTAAACCGGAAAGGCGAAATATTAGTATTTTAAACATAAAACCTTAACGAAACTATGGTGGGCTTTATTTTAATAACTTTACAAAATATTATGCGAACGAAGTCGCACGGGTCATTTAGTAATATAATATTTGTACATGGTACATAACACTGGGGTTGTAAGTACTTTAATAATCTATATATATATATATATTTATATTTATGAACTCTGTATATTTTGTAATTATATTTCGATTTAGATTTGGTAAGCCGACTTACGTTGAAATTGTTGGCGCAGTAGCTGTAGTTCACAAACAGGATACAGGATCGCACCAACAGTCCCGCAGAAATTGTCACTATAGACCATCTTGAGCCTTATTCATAGTCTGATCTTCCTCGCAGTTGGTATAAGGCTAGCCCGGACTGACGGTGGACTAACTATATCCTATTCATAAATCCCGACTAGAGTGGTACTAACTTTAGCAGAAGGACCATCGAAGTAAACTGTTTCCAGGTTTACTGCGCATGCGCATTGCAGATTCTCGTCTCAAATAAAACCTTTACTGCGAAAGGAATATCACATTTGAGACAACACACATATTAAAATTAGCTTCAAAAAATTCAAACAGGTATTGTTACTTTATCTAATGACCAAATTTTCCGTTAATTGAAACTTATTCAATATTTCATGCATGGCTTAATGCATTGCGATATTTAAATTTGTTAAGTTTAAACCATATATGACAATGTAGAGCAGGGATAAAGTTGATGCTTCGTAAATGTGACTTGCAGGTTCCAATCTCACTTGTGCAATCAAATTTTTTTTATTATGACTGTTTGTTTCGATGGCAAGTACATGGTAACAAAATTAATTTTATCTTTAAATATATTTTTTAATGATTACAAAAAATTCTTGGAAATTTTGTTCATCTGACTCTCCATCATATATTGTAATACTGCAGGATGGAGAACGAAAAAGTTAATATACGAATAATCTTATTATTCCATAATGATTTGAAAATTCTTCATATCACACCCCTATGCACTAGTAGTATGGGCTGGTTTCATTTTCCTACGCCAATATTGTCTTTATAATGATCATAAATTTGTATTTTAATACTAAATACATTATAAAATGGTTAACATTTTCTTACCCAACCAATATTCGAAATTGCACCCTTATGCACATCAGCCCACCATGTTCCCATTGAGCTACCGATACGTTTACTTCAGGGAAATATTTTACCGTATGCATTTTCAAAGTAGGATTTGTATCAAAATTATCTTTGAAAGTATTAATATCAGGTCTGATAAGAATCTGTTTTCAGAGAAGGCATTTGATTGACACAGAAATAGAAAGACGTTGCTGTAGCTGAACACTGATGTATTATAATTATATTTACTTTGAAATAATTACTCACGGTACATCTCATTCATTAGATCGGCATAGTTTGCATATAGATTGACAGAATATTCCTTAAACGTAGATTTTGTGTTTCGTAAACTTGTCTAGCTTTCACTCATGCAATATTAGCGAAACTGTCGTATTTTATGATCGCCATGTTTTATTGTCTATTAGCAAATGCACTTGAAAGCTTTAATATATTTATAAGTGTGTTCGTATTTATTATTTACTTTACTGCTATACTTACACGTCAGAGAATTAAAATAAAAAAAATTATCGTACTCCCCCAGATCTCATGACGGTGCGCACATGAAAGTGAAAGACTACCGGAGGTTAAATACCAGATACAACACGCAAAGCACCCTCGCTTTCTGTGAGAATAAGACACGTTTGAATCAGGGTAGCTTAGTAAGGTTTCAGTACACCGTTTAGAACACTGGTTAGATATTGTGACAACTGCAAAAAAAAAAAAAAAATAGCCTGTGGCAGCAGCAACACAACGTTCAGTTGCATTACCGCAATCTGCCGCGTCACCGCCGTTTCCTCATTTCTTCCCCATTCCAGCTACAAACTGCAACCCATTAATCGAAACGATATTGCCCTTTAGAAAAAATTAATGTCGATGCAGCTTCTGATTCGAGGGTGTCCCATAATCACATACGACAGTGCGAACGTTGTACCTTTCAGGGGATTTTTTTTTTTTAGCCGCAATAACTTCAAACTTTTATTTCAGTGTTTAGTGTCACTGGGATTTATTCTTTGAGTCCTGGCATCTTTACCGATGCTTATTTCATGTCGTTTTGTGTCACAGAGAGATCTGAACTTCCCCTACTGCTAGTATTGGTGACCGGTTTCCACCATTACATACATCTGGCATACTCTCCCTCCCATGCACTTCTACCCATGTCGATTCATCCCCATAAACATCTGCTCAGACCTTGTGTCCTTCGCCAGAATTGGCGAGGACACTCGCAAAAGCAGGACCAAGAAAATAACATTGCGAAAATCCTCAATTATGGCAGATACGGCAGTAGAAAGGGCTTTGGCAGTGCAAAACGCAACATCAAATAAAGAGAGAAACACGGCAGTTTTGAAATTAAAAAAAGAGATAGAAAGAGGACAATTTTGAAAACAACAAACTGCCAAGAAGACGTTTTCTTTCTGCTAACAACACAAATAACACAAACAAATAGATGGGGCTGAGAGTAAAGAAGAGGACTTCCTTTGTATTCTCTGCTTCGGAGCATAGGAGCATACAACAAATCTTAATGCAGTGAAGAATGGGTCCAGTGCACAAGAATAATAAGTAGGCACACAAATAATGCATTCCCAGAGAAACTGTATTTTATGCATTAAATTGCGAAAGTGTGAATAATGCAAGTGACTAAGATGATCTGTAGGGTTTTTCAAACATACATGTTTGGTGTATTTTATTACATATTTATGTTCGATTAATATATTTATATGTCTCTTTCGGTATTGCGAGTTCGGTTTTTTTTAATGTAAATTTTTTGTATGTTGAGCCAACTTGCCCCGATAGCAGGGCAGGTTGACATAGATGACTTTTCTTCAATTATAGTGATTTTAAAAATATAGCTTTGCTATAGGTGTAATGTTCGCAGTACTAAGATATGCTTTAAAGTTTATTTGGCATATCAATGTGGCAAAACCAAAATGTAAACAGAAAAAGAAATAAAAACTTAAAAACTAACAGTGTGTTAACCTGTCCCGGCCTCCTCTACACTTCGTTGAAAGTTACGTGTATTCTAATCAAGGGTTGATACACGACAGGAAAATTGAGGCTCATCTTTATACAAAATCAAAACTTCTTAAACGGACATTATATATATATATATATATATATATATATATATATATATATATATATATATATATATATATGTATATGTAAAGATTATTAGCTGACAATTTATTCGTCGTTAGAACAGTAGTGAAAATGTTGCTGGCACGAATTACGCTGATGCAAACAATTGTAACTTTTTTAAATCCCTTTGATAGATTTTAATATATCTAGGATAATTGAGAGAATATTATATCCAAGCAAGCATAAAACAATTACAAACCGTGCATTAGAAGTAAACTGTCTCTTTGTAGCAGCTGATTCCACTATATGAAATAAATTAAACTTTTCTTAAATGGTTAACGTCAATTCTTGAACGTAATCGGGCGTCTCTGCCAAATACTGATTGCAGCGTTTTTTTTGGTCATTTTCTTAAGGACCCGCTGCCATGTATTGCGCATAGGCCCTACAGTACTAAAATCCCTTTAAGGGAAAATTTTAACTCATCTTAATTCTCTTATCCCCCTTTTTTTTTACTGTACAATGTTAGTAACTTTTGAGGCTCATTAGTTAATGATAACATGTGCACATAAAAAGAAGCCTTGGAAAATTCTAATTGATCTTATATTACCTTGCAAATATTTATTTAACATATTTTTTTTTTACGATTTGGAAAATATAATTACTTCATTGGCTTTATTAAAAATGAAAAAAATTACATGACTGCAGTGCAAATCCACGATTTATTTATTAACACGTCAGAGTCCTTTGCCGTTATAAGCTGTATCTTCTGAAATATACAAATGAAAATACTGTATATAGTCTGGTTTCCTTTGAAAATAAATCCTGTATCAGTTTCATATCCTTTTTTTTTATCCATTCATTTTTTGCATGGTTTTTAAAATTCAGTTCTCGTATGACACATTTTGATGAAATTTCATATTTTAATCTTTACGGGAGACTTGTTCAATTCGTTTGGTCGAAATTGATCAGTTGTATGATCGGCAAAAACTCGGAACATTTGAAACTGCAGAAAAAATAGCATAAAATTAATTTGTCAATATTATTTTCTCATGTATATTTTGGTTGTGGATAACAAGCATAGGAGTAATGATGATGATTAAAACTGACTATAAATAATTGCCCCATAACCGATTTTTGGGTTAATGTTACCACTTACGTAAGCAGGCGCATAATGGTTTGTCTAGGCTGTTCACGGCAAAGTGAGTACGTTTGAGGTCCCAGTTACTTTTTTCTTTTCGCTGTTTTTTTTTATCCTTTAAACCGAGCGGGATGGTGCAGTGATAACTCACTGGACTCGCACTCGGGAGGATCCGGGTTCGATTCCCGTTGCTGCCGTCCTGATTTAGGTTTTCCGTGGTTTTCAAATCACTCCAGGCGAATGAATGCCGGGGTGGGTCCTTTACAAAGGTCATGGCCCATTCTTTCCCCAATCCCTCCTCCCGGAGCAACTTGCGCCGTCTCTAATGACCTAGCTGTCGACGAGACGTTAAGCCAACCTTTATCTTTTAACCACCCTGTAAACCAAATGTTGCCATGTAAGTAACAAACACAGTGTGTATATTCCACCGCACTCAGTTAACCTCTAAGGCTCAAATAAAATATATCGATTGCCTATGACTCCAAATGAGAGGGCTTCCGAAAGTGCTAACTTTACCGTAAATATCCTATACGTAAAACCATGCATTTGTCAAGCACTATCACATTACGTATTTCTTATACCGCCAGGACGAATCGGATCAAACTCTCGAATTTCAGCGAGTTGGAACAGGGTGGATGTTGCCCCGTTGGCTGGTGGTTTTCTCGGGGGTGTTCCCGTTTTCCCCACCATTGCATTCTATCGCTGCTCGATCTCCACCTTACATCTAACCTATCGGTACAATGCAACTCAGGTGTTGAAGCTTGACTCCGCCTCCTATGCAGAAATTATCTTTTTCATGTCATAATTTTAGCTTCAGAGTAATCCATACTACTAAATAAAATAGAAGTGTCTGTCTGTGATTTTCGAATTTTCAACTTTTAATTATTTTTAATATATCATAATTTACTGATAACTAAGCCAATCTAATGTTAATTTTTTTTCATGTCTGTCTGTCCGACCGCATTTAACTCAAAAACCACTGAACGTATTGACATACAATTTACACAGTCTATAGATAATAACCCCAGGACCAACTTAGTCTTTATTTCATGGAGATATCTCAAACAATTCCGAAAAAAAATGACGATCAAGGATGTACATATGTACTGCATTAAACTTTTATTAGGATTTATTACTGCATAAAAAAAGCATAGTTAAATTAATGTTCCGTCATTTCTCCTTTCTTTTTTGTCTGTGGGCTGTCCTTTACTACCAAAAAGCCGTAGTGGCTCAGTGGCTAGCGTTATTCCAAGTGGGGCCGCAGTGGTTTAATTGATAGAACTATATCAAGTGGGACCGTAGTGACCCAGTGTATAGATATATATCAAATGGGGCCGCAGTGCCTACAGCGATATTATTATCAGGGATGTAAATAGGTACTGGATTAAGCTTTTCTTAGGATTACTGCATAATAAAAAATATATTTTTTTATGGGCTGTACTCTTTTCCTTCCCAAGAGAAGTGGTTAGATCGAGTCAAAGTCCTAATTAGCTTTGGCCTGCTAGTTATGAATCGTTTCCGACTATAGAAAATATACATTTTACGTCATGTTAATATTTTTGTACATAATTTTTACTACTTGTTATCTGGTAGTTGTAGAAAGACAGGAACTTATCGATATTTTGAAGTTTGTGTCACGCTATTTGCAACTTCAAGTTAGCATTGGTAGTTTGGATTTAGTGTAGGTATTGCAGGGCAAGGCTAATATTAGCTTAAGGTCTACAGTAGCAATTTTTTAAAATCATACTCCACGAAGACTTTTATCAGCAGGAAATGTAAGAGCCCGAGCCGTAACCGCCACACGAATTACTCATCACTTACGCTCTAAATGGCATAACTTACGCATAACATTTGCATTGCGCCAAAAATGTTTGCACTACAAAAATGGGTACTTCAATTATCCACGCGTTTAAACGAAAACATTCGCGCTGTCGTTAATAACGATTTTTTTTTCTTTCGATTTTGGCGCGGGTGCAGTGCGAGTGCAGCATTTGAAATTGGGCCGCGATTTTTGGCTGACAATTTTTTTCCCCCCAACCCCTCCTTAAATTTCCAGGGGGGCTAATCAAAGCGACTGCCATATTTCACGTCTCGTTTCCGCAAGCCGACACCAGGAGATTGCTCCGTAATTAAGTTCCTTTGTGCGCGTGTGCATGAGCGTGTTCTCAGCGAGAGGGAGGGGGGGGGGGGACATGACGTCACGGCTCGCCTCGAATATGACTGACCAACAATACTTCTCTAATTTAAGGGAAATGTAATTGCAATTTAGCCCGCTTGAAGAGCTGGGGATTATTGTTGATTGGCAACGGGTGGTGGCGGATTGGGGGGGGGGGGAGAGGTGGACGAGGGGTGGAAGGGGAACCACCGTCGGCTCATGGATTTGGCGGTAAAGCGATTCAAGGGTGGGGGAGGGAGGGAGACGGTTTAATTTGATTCACATCTCCTCCACATGCGTCTCGCGATCTGTAGTGCGGGGCAAGGCGCGTCGCTTGTCAGGAAAGATGATAAAAAAACAACAGCCCTGCGTTGCGGTGTAATCTGTTTTAAGCCCAGAGGTTATTACCGCGCCTAGGATGAGTCACAACAAGCGTCCATATGAGTGGACTTGTGCATAACGACGAATATACGTGTGTGTATATACATATATATAGAGAAAGAGAGAGAGAGAGAGAGAGAGAGAGGGAGAGAGAGGGAGAGAGAGAGAGAGAGAGAGAGAGAGAGAGACACACACATACATCGGAGCCGATTGCAGTGGCTTCCCCGTTAGCAGGTGGGATTGTACCTTCAGAGGGTTTTGGTTCGAATCACACCCAAGGGACGTATACGAAGTAACTGTAATGCTTATTCCTCAAAGCCTTTAACATACTTCTCATACATTTTCGTAGGCTTTGTTGCAAATACGATTCTGAACTGCCGGAGTCTCGCGTTTACGGAATATTCATACTTTTTTTTTTTTTCTGTTCAAAGCTTTGAAAAATTACACCGTGTGTAACATGTTTGTTTGTGTTTCCTAAATAAATCATACATGATAAGCGTTTTATATTTCCGTTAACATTTTATTTTTGGGAAAATTAAAATGCCGTCCATAATTTATTTATAAATTATGATATTTATTTCATCGCAAATATGTAATGAGTGGTAGTTGCTTCTAGGAAAATCCGAGTACGAAAATGTATTAACGTTTTCAGCCAATACTAGTGAAAAAATGTTTTATCGCTACGTAAAAAAATATGTGTTATTTTGTTTGCCCATCGCGCAAATATCATGCGTTATTTTTCCCGTGTAGGTTTTGTTTAGATGCGGCGGATTCGTAGTCGATAATCCGAAAGTAGAACTAAGTGTTTCAGAAAGGTTGAAAGTAACCGTGGACAGACTATAGTAAATATTTACAAGATACCGATCGCCTCTTGTTTATTTTCGCTTTGGTTCTGTTATGATCTTACGTCGGGACCATAAACTGAAAGGAAGGAAGGATGGGAAATTGAAGAGTTCAAGTCAAAGAAAGATTATTTAAAATGGAAGTGGATAGAGCCCAATTTACTATGACTTCAAACAATTTTACATGTTACAATAGGAATAATTAATTGGGCCAATTGGAAAGACGGGAATAAAAAGGAAGGTGAGTTATTCCGAGTAGTTAAGTTATAACTTGTTGATGGGACTCACCAGGTTTCGCACCCTGGACCCTTGGCCACCGACTGCGACCTCCCTGGACCTCGTGGCTCCGTCCACACTTCTCGCCCCACCACGTGTGTCAGTGACGTAAACGATTATGATTGGTCCCCGTCGTGCCCTGTGGGTGGAGTTTTGCCGAGGGGATATTATGCTTACTTACGAAATCACTTAATTTGCCGGACCCACATATTCTGTTGTCCTCGACGCATTTCTCCGGTGGCTTATGGGTTCCACTTTCGGCTCTATGTTTAGGATTCATGTTTTGTAAATTAACTGTGGCCTCGATACCGCCGCGTCGCTTAGGCGAAAGCCTTTCGTAATAGGGTACACGATGGGGCTTTCATAACACTTCGTATGAATTTGCAGACTGTCTGAAGAACTCTGCCGTCTCTGAAGGAATGAGAGAAGATGTTGAAAGTGAAAAGTTGACAATATCCGTGGCTAAGGTCTGTAATTTGCTGTCTTAAGATCACAAGGTTCCGGGGTTGATTCCCGGGTATGCCATGGATATTTAGGTCTATACCGTTTTTGATCAATTTTGTTTGCAAGGTGCTCCCACGCACTCGTCCCCCCCCCCCCCCGATTAACCACCTAGGTTGAAGTCCAAGGTAGTAATAAATCAAATAAAATGAAAAGGGGGAAATTGTACGATCCTGTGTAAACTTTGTATTGCTATTATTGTATACCGCCTCGAAATCCCACAAATCATCAAGTTAAAATTTTAGAGTCTCGTAGCGTTATGACTCTTCAAATAATATAAAATTATTTCAGAAATGTTTATATTCCCGTATATATATATATATATATATATATATATATATATATATATATATATATATATATATATATATATATATTTAATAAGTTAGCTAAATGCTGAAAAAAATTAAAATGAAATAAAATATTGTAGTAGGGATATTTCTTTAAAAAGCACGAAAATTTTACGGAGAGAACAAAATACCTTTTACCAATAGAATGAATTATTTAATTTTTAATTTTATTAAATATGTGGGGTCTTTTCAATACGATTTATACAAATGTTGCAGTATAATTTATCTATCAAAATTAATTGAGTTAGGAAATGCAGTGTATAGTTTCTTTTTGTATTTCTGCGTTCCTTACTTCTATAGCATTTTAACATCAGTTTATTCAGGAATTCGTTATTTCTATAATTGTGTTTTGCATTGTACTAAATTATTACGCCATTGTACTGGATTTTTTTGTACATTTTACTACGTTTTGTAAATATCCGTTGTTTATAAATAATGAAGGATCTGGAGCTAAAATATAAGCTTCTCTAAAATATCCAATCGCGCCCATCGCACTTTTATAGTGTTTCCGGTGACCGGCTTGTCTCACGTAAGCAGAGGGGAAGGCCGTTCTATGCTGTATACGAGACTCTGTATTCGGTCGTCAAGTCGCTCACTCGGACCGCAACCTGCATGTATGGACGACCACTTCAACGGGTACCAACCCTCACTCTTCCCCGCCACAAAGTGCGAGACGACGAGTCGTCGACGCAGGTTAAGGGGGTGGGACCCCTGCAGAAATATTGCCCCCGGGGGGAAGGCAGTTCTTGATGGCATCCTCTCATTTTGCGGTGACTGCCTTCACAAAGTAACCAGTTCATTTCCCCTTCAAGGTCCTCGTCAAACAGACGAGAAAAGGATAACGCGGGAGATGGCAAAGGGGTGAGGAGGGGGGAGGGGGGGTTATAGGTCGGAGGGCTTTCAAATTCCGCACAGATTTATTTTACATTTTCTGCTATCCGTATTGTCGATCCAAGTCACGTCAGAAGTGGAGAGATGAAGAGCGTGGACAACAAAAGGTGGAACTTCAAAAAGGAGTAATTTAAAAACACGTCACTTGCATTCTGAAGATTTTCAATATGCTCGCGTCCGAAATACGTCAGCTCTGATTAAATGTTGGTATTTTTATATCCCCTGAACATAACGACCTTCAGAAAATTTATCAGTGTCTTAGAATTGGTAAGATATCACTAGAAATATATATTTTTAAAATTTTTTATAAGTCGTAATTTATTTTGCGAAACTTATGGCACCGAAATATTTATATAGCTTTAGGGGGAAAAAAAAAACTAATTTAAATGAGGTGATTATATCGTGGCACGGTTTTAAAAACTACTTGTGCTAACCATTTCGTGTTAGCACTAATTAGCCAAACACTGTTATGAAAACATGCACAATTTTCAAACTTTTGGAGTCCGTTTACGAGATTATCTCCCGGAGACTCACTCACGAGACAAAAAAATTGTGATATATTCCATTCACAGTTACTTCCCATTTTTCCGAAGCCCTGCTAAAGTTCTACTTCCAGGATATTCCTCCCGTCTTGTGCAAACTTAGTTTAGCAAATTACACCAAAGGACAGCGCACCGAATTCGTGCGCACTCAGTTGTAATGATAAGGTGCACGAGAACCATTTATTACTAGGCGCTACCAACACACGTGTCTTCTCATTGTTTTTATTCATATTTATTATAAACTAAATATTATAATGTATTAATAAAATGTAGTTAAACTTCAATTTAAGGAAAATAAGATTTTTTAAAAATGTTAACAGAGGTATAAAATGCGCGTGACAAAGCCATATTTGGGAAATAACTAAATACTTCATACATGAGGTGATTTTGCGAAGGTTTGATTCGAAAAGCGCGAAGGAAACATGGTTAGACTATAGCTTCATGTGGCAGAGAAAGATGCGTGTGCTAAATCGATGGTATCGCGTTCGGAGTTAATACCTGCTCGAGTAATGAAACTTGAGCGGAAAACATTCGAAAAGTTTAATTGCTTGCGAGCTAACACAAGATTAATTATAATGGAAAACATTTTAAATTGTCAGCCAGTTTGTACTTGAACTTGAGATGGATCGTACAAGAATAAAGGTGCCAGGGGATGTCTTATCAGTTCCCTCTTATGATTCATCACTGACTTTAAGCGCCACGCATGAAGTGTTTACTTTGTCATAAATCGACTTCTTTGAAGATGCGGTAGTAATATAGATAAAATTCATAATTTTAGATGTTGTTACTGTCACTGTCGTAGATAAAGTTATCATACCGTTATCATTTTATGCCAGTGAAAACTCTTAAAAATCGACTCGTCGAACAACGGATAAAAAAAAGTAAGATTAGGTGCGGGCGAGTATACTTACTTTCAGGTAAATATAAACTTCAACATTGCTTTGAGAAAAATCTTGCGCCACTGTCTTTGATTACTCAAAGAATTATTTTGTGCGAAAATATTTTCTGGTACGCAGGGATTCTCTGAACTGTAGGTAAATAGAATCTCATGTGAGCCGATTCCGTAGATTTATTGAGCAATGTGAGACAGAAATCGCAATACTACTTACAACATAGAGTGATTATTAATAGTTGTAGGCTATGCTGCCCTGAAAATCGATCGTTAAAAATATCGTATTACAAAATACAGATCGATCAAGATGACTCAAAAATTCCTGAATGGCTTCCTTGAATTGAGATCTGTCATATTTCTAACTTTTGTTACAAATGTTTTCCACCTTTGTAAGTAAAATACTGAGTGCCCTGCTACTATTATACAAAATTTTGAAAGTCTGGCTTGAATTTTTTTTTTTTTCGGTTGATATGAAGTATCGCAGTTCATTTAGCAAAGGTAAAAGGGAAGTTACCTTGGTGTAAAATTCTCAAATATGAACGATTCTCGAAAAAACATCTACAAACATAAGAACAGTTGCTGCTGTTAGCCTGACAAGTATGGCACACATTGTACAACGTCAATACATTTTTTTTTCTATTCCAAGCAAATGAGTAATCACTTAAGCTACATAGTCTCATTTGGAAGGCCTTATGTTGTGCAGACGAAACCATGCGATGTTCATTTATTTATACAAGCACATACATCTGTACTTAACAAAAGCATTTTTTCAAAAGTGATTTTTTTTATCCTCCACAGAATAAGGTTGTTCTTATTTGTATATCTCCAGTGTTCTTTCTACTTTCCAACCAACTGCTCTATTGCAAACCATTATAATGAAGGAAGAAACGAAGATAAGATTAATCTAATTACTATTTTGTACTTGAATAGCAAAAATATCGCATGTATAGTTACAAAATTTATATTTAATTCTTGTCAGTAAAACATAACTTTATTTTTTCTTCAAAAGGTATTTTTCATAAAATCGTTTTAAGGCGTTACAGCCTACAGTCGAACAATAACTTTCTTTATTTGCATAAAATTCTCATAATTACCAATTATAGTAGCAACTTAAAATATCAATTTTATACGTAACCATTTAATCCGGTATTTCAAAATTTGCTTCTGTTGTAGCTGCCTAGGTTAGTACCCTGAAAACTGTGATTTTCACGAAGATGAGAACAAGATTCTGGGCTAATTCGCCATGATAATAGATTGCAAGCAAAATTAAAATTATATGCATGATTTATTTTTTTCGGTATATGGCTTTTGATTGTTTCTTCCCAGCATTAATATCTGCAAAGAAATACACTTCTTGAAGGTTTTCATTATTGTTTAATCTGTGGATTGAAAGTGAAACATTTTAGGCATATGTTATTGAACCAATGCTTTCCAACAAAGCCATACCTGTGTAATGTGCAATTTTTTCGAATCGTGTGAATTTCCTCGTCATTCTGTGAACGCCCACATCATATTGTGTTGACCATCGTTTCTTACTCTTGTTTTTATAACTAACCCGTGTATTAAAGCAGCGGCAATAAGAAGGAAAACGACCGGGTGGGTTCCACCTTGAACATATCACTTTCTCGAAAGTACTCGTATCTTTAAAATCAGAAAGTAATCCGGCCCTGGCCGATACGTCTTGTTCGGTTTCCGAGTCGCCTGCGATATGATCATCGTCGATCGCTAGACGGTTGAAGCAGGCAGTCGTCTAAGTTGACGTACATCACGGGCCAAGTGAATGACGTCCCAGATACAATCAAATCAAATCAACGGCCGGTACAATTATCCGAAATTGCGAGGGAGTTGCCCCCTGCCCTTCCTTCCTCCCTCCCTTCCCCCACAAACACGGAGTCATGTATGCATGACGTGTCTTCGCGGTGGAAACCGTACTCCTCCCTTCGTCCTGGGCCGTCTTCTTCTTCGTCCTTCTCCTCATGCGGGACGTGCCGTTTCCCCTTCCTCCTCAGTCCGCTTCTACCCTCCTTCCGACGTTGTGCAGCCTTCTTCCTCTTCCCCACCCCCCCTATGACCCGTCGCCGAAATGGAATCACAAGACGCGAGTAATACCATCCGACTTGAACTTTGTTGAATAATGCACCCCGCCGCGCGGTCGTGTTTGCCTGCGGAAAATTGAAAACTGGCCTCCCTCACATCGAGAGGGGGGTTGAAGGGGTGAGGTCGCGGAGAATTATTTCTTGTTTAACGAAGACGAAGAAGGGAGTAAAGGGGTTAAGAGGGTTTTCGCGGTTGGAGGGGAAATCGCAGGAGGGTGGTTTGGGCTAAAAAAAAAAAAATAAATAAATAAAATTTCGCGGCCCCTGCTGAGATATAAGGTAGTTTTTTTCTTTCGGTGCAATATGGATGTGCCACGAAGCAATATGGCAAACAGGTCAGTAAGGGGGGGGGGGGGCTGGCGCCACGTTTAATTTACGAGAGCAGGTAGAGCAAGAGCCCTGTGGAGAGGGGGTGAAGGAGGGTTAACGGATGAAAGGAGGTTGCGCTACCTCGGCGCTGTAACGGTATATATGAGCAAACAGGGGTTGGTGAGAGTGAAGAAGTGGACCGCCCACACCCAGGGCGGTTTCCGCATTCTCGCCCCCCCCCCCCCAGTAAGTTCTCTTTAAGATCGTTGTTCGTCTCGGTTATGAGCCGATAACAAATAAGGCAACTTCACTCCTCCAAGCTTTCCTCTATCCTACCTCTCCTCGAAAACCATCATCACCGAAACCCCTCCCCCCTGCTACTCAAGTAAACCCGTTCAAAACACGAACTACACCCGTAAGTACACGTTGGGAAAAAAAACTTATTTTATTGCACGGGTTGGGGTGTGGGGGGGGGGGGGGGGGGAGTTTACGACCGCTAGACGGGTATTAGCAGCAAGAGGCCACAACGCTCAATAGCTACACCCCCTACCTTCCGGATCTTTCCCTTTTGCAACCTTCACCCCCTCCCCCCCAGCACTTTTCTGGCACTCCAGGAAGCAGGAAGAAAGTGGAAAGGTCCATTACACCGGTCTCTCAATCTCCCCCCCTCTAACCCCTCTGGTTCTATCTCTCTCTCCTCGCATCTCCTTCACTCCACTTGATCGCCCCGCGCCGCTTGTACTTCTGCGGCGTCTGCTTTCACTTACAAATCTCTGTAGGAGAGCCCAGGTCTACAAAAGAAAAAGGGGGGGGGGGGTGTCTTGGAAACTGAGCAGAGAGGGGAAGGGAGCTGGCAGACAGCAAAAAACTGCGCATTGTTGCGGCTCGTTCTTCCCTGCTTTATCACGCAGCAACTCTGGAATACGGGCAAAGAATCCATCTTGGGATGCGCACACTGTATAAACTCTTACACCATTTATACAGGTCTTTGAAACCTGTCGTTAAATTTCCGCGTTTTTGACGTGAATACGTTTTCGAAATCGGACCAGGCTGACGGGATACCAGGACGAGAGCGGTGATGCGACGCTTGCGGGGGGGTTATCAATTCCGACATTGCCAAACTTCCCGACTAATGACCCAATTGGAATAAAAGAGGCCCGCGGTGGCGCAGGGGTTTAGACTACTCGCCTCCCACCAAGGAGAACAGTGTTCGGATCCCCGGATTCTCGCACGCGGGGAGATCGTGCCCGGACGATGCCGTTGGCCGGCGGGTTTTCTCGGGGATCTCCTGGTTTTCCCCCGCCCTTGCATTCCGGGGCTGCTGCTCCGTACTCGCCTCGCTTCACCCGCGTCGGCTCTCGGCGCCTCGACGTTAAGAGCCGCCCAGATCTCTCCGATCCACCCCGACTGAGATGAATGTGGTGTTGTTCGATCGGGCATACGACCGCGATGGGGAAGGTGGCTTGAGTCAGCGCCGTGACTCCGATGCGCTGGCGCGCTGATTGTGGGCGCCAGACGAAAGATCTCGTCTAAAGACTGTTCACGATAAAGTGTACACTTTCGAAAACCAACCTTGGAAATAGTCACTGCCCCAAACTGCATATATGTTAACGGCTACAATGAGTGACATGTGCCCATTAACGTTGGTAACGATGGAGGGGAAAGTAGTTACATATACTAACATCGAATAAAAGGTGTTAGGTAGTGCTAACCGCTCAGTCATCGCGGCCCCTCCCTCCCCCCCTGTGGCGTGAGGTAGTCGGGTTAGAATCCTGGACATTGCACATATGCGTGTGCCGTTCGTGATTTAAGTATTAGGTTTAGTTTTATTTTTTAAAGGATCCTTTCGATTGGTGATGGTGCGTTCCCGTTTGAAAGTTCCGGGAAATATAATTAATTTGTCGTAGACAGTTAAATTGGCATCTCGACGAATGAGATAGCCGACGAAACCCTAGCAATTCAAACTAACTGCCATAAAATTTAAATGCGTTATTTTTTTAAGTCCGCCATTGCGTGGGAACGTGGGAATCAAGGATTCACACGCTCTACCAACGTGTTATTTTATCGTCGGACACTAAGTTTACTCAAGTCATAGTTTCCTTCTGAGGTGCATTATGCGGTACTGTCTTATACTCACCACCAAGTATCAAAACTTTTTGTGAATATAAAACATTTTGTAACGTTCTATTAGTAGGTTTAATTTAGTTTGTACGCGTGTAGGTACATAAAAAAAATTTTGATTTAAGTATTGGTCAGTAGTTACTTTTCACTGCGAAGGTTTCTTGCTTATGTGGCGAAGAAATAAGTTCTGGCTTAGCATTTGAGTCCCGATTCGAGGTGCACGGTGATTGAGATCCGACAGTAATAAGACGGTGCTGTTTAAATTCACATTCTGCCGGTATAAAGGCTGTTCACGATAAAGTGAACACTTGTGAAACCAACCATAGAAAAAAGTCACTGCCTCTACATGCATGTATTTTAACGGGCGCCCAGAGTGACATGCGTCCAGTTAAGTTGGTATCGATGGATGGGAAGTAGTTCCGTATCTTAACGTCAAATAAAAAGTGTTAGGTAACCATTTCTGATCATTAAATTATTTCTTTCGCTTTTTGTTTTTTAATACATTGAATTGTAAAAAAAAAAGAGCAGATTTGTAAAATCTCTTGTCTAATAATTTCACAATTTAACTTGACGGACGCATGAATAAAGTTATGAGGCACATGACAATGTTAATTTTACATAAGGTGGAAGAATACACAACGTGTATACTATATCTTAAGTAGGACTTTCAAAAGTTATCATTTTACCGTGAATAGCCTATAAGTATGATGTAAAACTTAACATAGTGTAGCGAGTATTCGGTTTGATCTCGATTATTTTTTAGATCACTGACATAGGAGTAATATTACCAAGGGCGGAAAAAAAAAAATTGTAATTTCGTAAGTCACCTAGGATGAGACTCAAACCAATATACTTGTCCGGCTCTGGACAGCAAGATTGAATGGAAGTGTAAAAAATATTGGCTGGATTGGGGGGTGGTAGGGGGACGGAAAGAAGAGAAAGTGGGCTTGGAGTGGGTCGCGCTGGCAATATTGCACTGTGGTTAGAAAAAAAAGGGGGAGGCGTGGGTGGAATTTACAGAGTCCTAAGAGTAAGAGAGTGGTCCCGTAACGACGGAGCTTTAATTTTAAACCCTTCTCTCCCTCCCCGTGTTTCCCCGCCCCCTCCCTACCCCCCTCTCAAGCAACCCCCTGCGTCTCAGTCTGCCAGCGCACGGCCGCCAACTTGAGTTGACATTTTTATTAAATTTTTTCGAAAGCGATGGCTACAAAGTTCTATAATGTCCCGAACCGGGCTGTGCATGTATGTGTGTGTGTGTGTGTGTGCGGGGGGGGGGGTGGTTCACTCGCGCGTGCTGCTTTTAGCTGGAAGGCAATATTTTATTTTCTTCCACTGGCCCAAGCTGCCGTCCAAACCCTCTACTCCATTTTAACAGGTGTCGCCCTGTAGTGGCCCCTCCCTCCTCCAATCCTCCCTTTTTACAACCATTTTATATCCCCCGACATGCCCGTGTCCTCTGCCTTTCTCTCCCCCCCCTTTTTTTCCCCTCTCTTTCTTCCGCGCCACGTTTTAAGGCCCTTGTTTCGCACCGGTAACCTCTCTTTGGCCGCGTCGCTTGAAAACTTTTTTTCTCCTCGAAAATAATTAAGCTGTTGTAAAATAGCGCTCTAATTAAAATTCTGAGCCGTCAGAATTTCAGCTGTAAACGTAAGATAGGTATGGAGGAATTGTGCAATGTCATGGAAAGGAACGTACCTTTGAAATGGATGTGTGTGTGTGTTTTATTTGATTCCGGGAGAAAAAATCCATCGTAGAAATTTTTAATAAGCAGCGTAAGTGTCCCTTGAAAAAAGAAATATATAAATATGAAAATTGAATATATGTTATGAACCAAAATTATTATGTTTTTTTTTTAATTTTATTAGCTGTCGAAAAAACGTAGAAATTTGTGTAATTTGATGTTTCAGTTTGAATGGTGGTTGCAGTATCCCGGGCTACACTGGAGAGATTATTCAACATTTTTTTTTTACGGAAATTTGAATCATTCGACAATCAAATAAAACTACTATACTGCCTCATCGATGATAGGAAAGTCGGATTGCTTCAAATATCCCGATATTACATTATAATGCTAAAAAAATTTCTTAAAATTTCATATATCTGGTTTATAAATAAACTCACTCAAATTACACGTTTAAACTCATACCGTGATGTCTCTCATGATGTGGAATCCAAAATCGAAATTTAACAGCAAACGTTCGTTCTGTGTAAATATCTCTAGCAATTAATCTAAAAAGTCAAGAGAAAGGAATTGAACTGAAGTATGAATTTCGTGTCGTATTATAACAGTCCTCTCAACGTAAAGTGAAATTTTTAAGTAAACTGCTTGGCATATATACAAACAAAAGTGTGGTGAGCGATAAAACAATATGTAAGGGACAATAACATGTAAACAGCCCTTAACAACATTACTACATCCCACTGTGTTGGTTATGCCAACAAACTCTTAGAATGCCAAGTAATGGCATAAATTGCACTATGGGATGTTCAGAAATGTAATGTACTCCTTAATTCTCGGCATCCACATCGTGAACAAAACTTCATTCCCTTTAATTTCATGCATGGTAACATTTCTACATTCCTACTGTTTTCATAACAATTTTTGAGTAAAATTTATTCTTGTAGGAATTTAAGTATTACACTAAAAGAGTGAGGAAATATCCGTCTTAGATCAAATTTTAAGTAAAACTAATTGCATAGTAAATTGAAATCATTCTTAGCCATTTCATTCCATTCCAACTCTGTTCATAGTCGATGTGTAGGAATACTGTGTACTTTAAATTCAAGAGGAAATCTCACTTCTTTTTTACATAAAATATGAACGTTGAGCAGAAAAATACCAGCTTGTATCAGCGGTCTAAATCGTGTATATTCTAGGGCTTTTAATTGGCACAGCGCAGTTGGCGTCTGCAAAGTAATTTCGAATAAGAAAGCAAAATATAATGCGTGGAAGTTTAGCAACAGGGTTAATATAAAATCGTGTGTGTGTCGTTAATGCAAAGATTGCGTTAGAGTGTCGGCATACTCCTCCGGATAATCGCAGCACATCGCGTTCCACGCGAACTGCCGCTAAACATCCAACACCCAAGGGGAGCAGATTACCCGCAGCTGGTAGGCAACCCTCAACATCACAAGATTACCTCTCCGCTCCACCCCCCGGGGGAGTGCCAGGTAGGCAATCCTCTTAACTTTCGCTGCACCTCTGCCAAGGCCAGAGGCCCATCAGGAACGCATTAAGAGCACACTCCCTCCCTTCCACCTCGATCATGCACCATCCTCGTAGTTCCTCCCAGACGCGGAGCGTATTAAGGGAGAAACGCACCCTCTTTCGCCACCGCAACTGCATTTTTTAGGAGCCAAGAAACATTTATCAGCCGTTTTCTTTCGGCCGGGGAGGTGGTAGCCCCCCTTGGCATTTCGCAGGGAACTTGCTGTGCATTACGGGTTGGATCACACTGGTTAGTACCTCGAGCTTTCGCTAGATGGTGTTTTTTTTATAAGTGTTACAATTTGCTAGAGCAGTAATAGCGATACAGTCCATTGGCGGATTCCTCACAGTTTTGAATCAAACCTTTGAAAACTTACCCTATGTGTGACGTTATTGATGTTATGTATTACAAGCGTTTTATATTTGAGTTAACATAAAATAATATAAAAGTACCTTATTTTTGGTTAAAGTGATATTTTAAATAAATAAATAAATAAATAAATAAATAAAATATATATATATATATATATTCATAAAACACAATATTCCATGGGTAATTAATATGAATAAAATCAATAGTGTTGGTAATGCCTAATAAGAAGTATTTCTTATGCAAAATATTATTAAAATGAGTGCCCATGAGTGCGGTTAGTTGTCACTTCGTTGTAATTTCCTAGACTCGGTTACACTTTGTTTGCACGAGGTGGAGAAATAGCCTGAAGGTAGAACTTCAGCAGTGATTTAAAAAACTGGAAGTAACTGCGAATGAGCTATAGTAATAAAAAAAGGTGTTTTTATCTTGTGAGAAATTTAAAACTGCCGTGGTAAACAAGTTTGAGTGAATTTGTAGTTCCTGTTAGGATCAATAACAGTACCTTCTTATAGGAAATTAGTGTTCCTGCAATGTTTTCCCAGAGAAAATAGATACTTCCAGACAATTAAGAACCGTGTTTAGGGCTATAGTTAAGAACATTGTGAAACCGGGCTTCCACATAAAATTCCTTAAAATTCATTTGACTGAGAATAACCAGGAACGCGTATTAAAAAAAAATATTGCCTGAAGAAAATTATTATTTATTTTCTAGATTTTCAACATCGAAAAAATTATGAGTCTCTGTAAGACAACCTAATCACGCACATGTGAGTTAGGTTCATCTAACCATATGCAACTGTACAAATATAGTCACGTATGCTTTTTCTTTACTCTTAGTTACTATATAACTTCATGAATTACGTAATAAAGAGTAAAATTCTAGACTTTATAACAAGTTATTCCGCGTAAGAGTATCTGTAATAATGAGATAAATATTTTTCTGCACTATCATGAAACTTGTTATATGAAATAACTCTAAAGAAAAACAATTTTGCACTTTATGCATTAAATAATATAGTAGTGTAAAGGGAGGCAGAAAATGTAGTGAAAAAAAACGAATGTTTGACCTTAACGATTTTAAAATATACAACGTTTTAACGTACATTAATTTAGGCATTGTTTTCTTCGTGGGTCTTAAACATGTTCTATTTAATGTTTATGTCATAGCATTTCATAGCTTGTTTAATGAAATCTTCGGAGACTTGGGGGGGGGGGGAAACTGTCTTTTTTTAGTACCAACTTTTTAATAATGCTTTCCTTGAAAAAATGTTATGAACCAAGATATGATATTGGATAATATTCGTTTTCATCTACGTACGCGAGCCGAGAAATATAAATCAAAGCTATAATCTCTCTGCATTTCATCCGGACAAAATTAAAAAAGTGTGTTGAATTAAAGTAAGAAATCATTTTTTTTGCATGCCTGCGAACGGGAGAAAAGAGGGAGGGGAGGAGGGTGAGCAGAAGTACGAAAGGAGCTGAAAGGGTAACAGTAAACGGGCTGGTCGCATACAGATGACGCAGAAGTTAAAATATCGGGCGAGAAGTACTTAAAAATATTGAAATTTCGGCAATAAGTGCGCTGGGAATGTGACATTTAAAATGTCACCAGAGGAAGTAAAAAGGGGGGTAAATTAAAATATATGGACGATGAGAAAACCCATAAACTATAGGAGCTTGTAAGAGATAGAGTGGTTTGGGCTGAATTTTTTTTTCTCCCACTGTACGAAGTTTCACCGATATATTTTTCCCCGCTACCTTTTTTTTTTTTTTTAACAAGTGAGAAAAGATAAATGGTTTTTTATTTATTAAAAGGAATTAAAATCCACGGTATTTCTGACGAGAATTAAAAATTCCATTTCGAAACGCTAAGCTGTGTTCAATTATTGAAACATGTCAAATGAATCTGTGTGCGGCGATCCGTGACGAAGTTCGGCAATGACGCAGATTATTAAGATAGAAATAGACTGTACGCGTCACGCCCAAATACTCTGAATATTGGGCCCGCGTGTGGCGTGGACCGGTAAATAATTGATTCCGACAGGTTCCTATGGACGCATCTCTTTGTCAGGGCATTTCCCGTCACAGCTCTGGCGGTTTCCAAATGAAATAGCTTCCCTGCATTATTAACCGTATTTCCGCGAGTCTCCTTTTTTTTTTTTTTTTTTTTTTTTTAACTACAAATTTCAGGCTTGTAACGTGGCCACGAACCATAGTTCACGTTTTGCTGTCGAAATTATAATGTGCATTCTTACTTCGTCATGGCCATGATTTAATCAGCTCTGTCGTTGGTGGATTGCCAAAAGCCACGTCATTTCCAACGCAGAAACGAAAACTAAGCTCGTATCTTTCAGTTGGATAGTGCAAAAAATAAATGCCATTGTTTACATCAGCTTCTATTACACGACCCTCTACACGTTGAAGATTGTAAAAATCTGAGCTCAATGGATTTATAAGTCCAAATACTGGGCATGTTCTATAAAAATAAAGATCCGTTCTAATAATACAAGTACGAACATACTAAGACACATTTATTTAAATCTATGTTTATGACAATTTTGTAATGAACTTGCTCTTATAAAGTAACAGTCAAACTACCAATTACACAAATTCCTAGTATCACATTAATTTCCAATAATTATGTATAGGCTATTCACGTAAAGTGTGCACTTTTTAAGGCCCTGCTAAATTTTTCCTTTCAATTAATTTCTACCTTTCCGCCACTTTCTAATGTAAACATAGCAATATGACCAATAAACACAGTGTATACATTTCATTGCTCTCAAAAGTTAACGTCTTAGACTGCAATTATATGTATATATATACACACACACACAAACATATGTGTGTATATATATATATATATATATATATATATATAAAGGGTCTATTGCCTTTTGGGAGGGCCATAAAAAGTGCTCACTTTACCGCGAACAGCCTGTAGTTTTTGTTTGCAGAAGTACACAATACATAAAAACCTCCATAAAATTCAGTACGTGTACTCTGCTAGTAGCTCATATAGCTATTTAAACATTCATAGTTCCACATGAGTAGAGATGAGGTGAGCGAGGCATCTTTAATTCGCGCGGACTTTACTCCGCGAATGTTCACTGAGCTGGTCGGCTTACTTACGCGCTTAAGCTGCCGCACCGGCCGTCACTCAGCACTAATCGTGGCAGACTCGTTTGCCAAACCACCAGCTGCCGCATTAACTGCCACAAGGATTTCCGACATCGCGTTCGTTAAGTGGATATTATCCATTCCATCTTCGATTATTCTTACAAATCTTCGTAATGAGTATTTATGGCCAGACACAAAAAAAAATCAAAGCTAGACATGACATAGAGGACATTATAACGGATTTTTTTAGAAATCTGTATGGGTTTCAAAAATACCTGTATTTCCCTTGTGGGATTGACATTATTAAATAATTAGGTAATATTTGATTATGGTTAAAGACGTGAAATTAATCACGTAAGAAAAAAAGTCGGATTTCGATAACTGTTAAAATGTTCCCCATGCGTAGACCAGCTTGGTTTTTAAACATTGACTCCAAAAATTAAGTTATGGAGGGAAATACGAAAATCCAAAATGGAATGGATACTTCCCACTTAGCTCTTCAGATTTGTATCTGGTGTTTTCCAACACAAAGTTTGGAACTGCTTTTGAATTGAAAATTAAGCAGTGATTTTTTTGAATACTTGTTTTAGTATATTCATATTTCTTCATTACACTAGTCTGTGTGAGAAGTGCTACAACACACACTGTGATAGTGATATCGCCCATAGAAAATGGCCCATTACCGTATTCGTGTTTACGTAGAAAGGTCAACTTGAAAAGACCAGACCGTCACATTAACTGAAATCCCTTGTTAAATAAATAATCAGGAAACCGATTGGCAACAAGATAAAATATTTATAAAGCGTTATTTTCTTTTTTTGAATTATGTTACAAGACTGTCCAGTGTATCGTGCGGTATTTGAATTATCGGTCCAGTAATGAAGCCACGCAAATACATATAGAATTTAGGTCTATCAGGGTAACTGATTACGAATTTTTACCTGGTAATTTTTAATTATTGCTTTCTCAAACTAAGAAGTTTGTGAAACTTTCGTAACACGTTAAAAACATTAAAGTGCAAGATTTGCCCAACAGAGAAATTATTTGTCTTTACAAAACGTATGATTCTATATGCACGAACACACGGCTATTTTACATTTCCTTGACAGATATTCTTTATTCCCGCTATAGCTGACTAGAGCTACGATTACATATTATAAAGACTGAAGGGCAATACAGTGTTACCTATAAGGCTGACTAAAACGATTTGAGTATAATTATGGTAATAACAAAACTTCCGAAGCTCATTAGTTGAAATATTTCAAAGGAAATAGAAAACAAAATTGCATTAATATAGTAGTTGTTCTAGCCAGAGTTACACTGATTGCCATAAAGGTTTGCGGCTATTGTCTATAAATCATTCGATAACTGTGAAGTTGGTAACTAGGCACCACCGAAGGATGATATGTAAAAGCGAGTGAACATATTTGGACGGCTTTTAACAGCGAGGTCTTGAGAGCCAATGAGGGTGATTTAGGTGAGTATGGAGCAGCGCCGAGATGAAAGAGCGAGGAAAACGGGAGATCCCCGAGAAAACCCTCCGATGAACGGCATCGTCCGGCACGATTTCCACATGCGAACATCCGGAGTGATCCGGTCGGGGATTGAATCCGGATCGCCTTGGTGGGAGGCGAGCAGGCTAACAGCTCAGCCACCGTGGCCCCTATGATATGACGTATGCACGTATATCATATGGCAACATTGCCGTCGTTCTTCGTGCGGTGTATATAAACAGTATGATACAAATCATGCGTGATAAACGAGCGATAGGCATGTCGTTAAGACCCACGACACAGCCCTACCAACAACTGGCGGAGTTGAGCGATACCTGTTAACAGGTCTGCACGAGCTAAGGTGGGCGGCGCGCCAAATAGCCTGTCATTCCGTCCTTCCGTACTTAACTGTCAGATTGTATTGGGGGCGATGGGACACGTGAGGGTGGTAGCTGTACATTAGGAGGCCGGTTCCGGTCGACCTCGACAGGCCGCCAGTAGGGGGGGGACCGTTTGATTGTCAGACAATCACGAACACAGCCAGCGACTTCATTGTCCACCGTACATTGACATGTAGCGGGTTCGCCAGAGCCCCGCATCTCCGCCGGAAGAATTTCTAGATGCCCAGCACAGACGGATCTGCGTTCCGCTCGGTTTCCACGTTTTCGGGCTATAGCGCCTCAGCATCGTTGCTATGGATGACAACTGTACATGACTTTGGAAGACCTTAGGTTAGAAATACAATTCCTGCCTCACTTCACAGCAGCATATGTATCTTACTACTGGCGCGATGGACCGAGGAGTCATTGCATACGGTTTTCGTTCGACAATGGTAAAGATACGAGTGTCACTGATTGCACAGCAACATGTCGAAGAAATCATGTATCCTCATATGCTAAAATTTTTGGCCGAGTGCAAAATAGAGAGTTTCTGGCAAGAGGAGACTCGCCTGTGCACATCTCTAGTTTACCAGGGATGTTTAACTTACGTTTTAATCAACATCTACGTGTCTGCCTGGTCACATCATTTGACGTTCATCAGACGTTTGCTGCACGTAATAGAATGCAAGACTTCTCTCCATATCTAGGTGTTAGTGATTTGGAGCACAAATTGAAAAATTATAGACAAACATATTGCTGGAGAGCAAATGACGTTTGATCACAAGCCTGATCGTATGGACGCCTTTGCCCAGGCACTAGGCGTAACAAACACTGGATTTATGTAATTAAATTGCATTCTACTTTTTCTTGTAATCATGTTGTAAAATTTTGTTTGAATCTGCAAGTTTTATTTTGGTGCAAACATTTTTATTGCAATGGGTGTAAGGTTTCTCGTTTACATATTCAGTATTATACTGTATCAAGAGTGCGATGGACTCCCCCCCCCCCCTTGGACAAGGTCAAGAAGCGAGGGAGCAATACGGGCGACACTAACACGCACTTCTAGCACCTCATCGCTCCTATGCGCAAGGCGTGCAGTGTTTCCGTCGTGACGCTGTACTGTGTGAATTAGATGTGTAACATAGGGGTTTTATTACACGCGATGAAATCCCACAGATTAAACTACGCCCGTATATTTGAACTTTTCTCTTGCCGCTTAAGGCAAGCTTTAAAAATGCGATATTTGACCATTTTCACGACTTTTTTTCCCAAGAGTTCACTTAATAGGACAAAAGTAGAAAAAATAGGGCCACAGATAATTGCTTTTTTTTTTTATCTTTTCCGACAAAAAGTCGTATTTGTAGAACATTTATTCATCGAGATACATGAATTCGCGCAAACAACTTTTTCACAAAAAACGTGGGGGTCCATCCCACTCTTAAGTCAGTATTTATTGAAGTGATACATGTTATGTAGTCCTTGCTGACCGCAACGAGGGGCAGGCCTATGAGATTAACGGGATTTGAAAAGTTTTATGGGATTTGAAATTTTTTGAAATCACTGTTTATCTATCCCTGCGATTTCTAGTTGAAATATCTAACCTGAGGCAAATACCAGCTAATTATGTTAGCCATGAAATGATTACTCTTGATCAGAAAAAAGTTCAGCAAATAGCCAGTTACTTTCGAAAACTTCACGTTTTCTATGTCATGTTTCAGGATCCATTATGACGATGGACGTGAAAGCCGAGAGCCAGAAAAATACGTCACCCCAAGACTGCGCTGGCTGCGGCAAGAAAATAACCGACAGGTGGGTTTCTTGCTACATCCATCATTTTAACGCTGATTGGTTGACAGAGTTTTACGAGCATCGTTTCACTGCCGCTGTTAATGACTATAGTTACTTTATTTTTACGTCCACGTGAAATGGGCATAAGAGCCAAACGATATTTTCAAACAAGCACGTAGTTTAAACTTAGTTAATGCAAGCATGTAAAATATGGATACGCCTAATGACTAGAGACAAGCAAGATTCGTGTTATTTTTCGGCATCAGGCTAATGTTCTCAGTACAGTCTGTACTGGAGCCTGCGTCGTTTCTGCACAAATACGAAGCCACGCCCTTTATGACTGAATTGCACATGACTGGGGCAGAGTTACCCAGGACGTGTCACATACATTATGCTCCAATGACAAACGTGTTGCAAAGTGACAAACGTGTTGCAAAGGTAGTACACGTGTTTAGTTTAACGTGTCCCCAAATAATAACACGAATTTTGCAGGTCTCTGCTAAAACGTACCGTACCGAAAATACAAAACTACTTCTTAAAACTATTTAATTAAAATATTTTGCTTGTATTATGACATAACACACACGCGCATATTTTTAAGGACTTGCTACGAAATACGCGATACTTCTAACGTGAAGTTTTTTTTTTTAAAGTAAGAATGTGTTTCTTGTAAAATTTTATTTGAATCTGAAAGTCTTATTGTGGTGCAAACATTTTATGGAAATGGGTGTAAGGTTACTCGTTTGTGTAATCAGTATTATACTGTATTAAGATTGGGGTGGCATCTGTCCCCCCCCCCCATTTTTTCTACTGTCAAGAAGCGAGGGAGCGATACGGACGACACTAACACGCACGTCTAGCGTGTCATCGCTCCTATGCGTGAGATGTGTAGTCCGTCGTGACGCTGTACATGGTTCAATTTTCAGTAACTAGCTATTACCATCCGGTAAGCCCCGATGGTAAGTGCAAAACTGTGGAATATTTAAAAAGGATTTTATTTCCCTGGTTTAATAATTTTTTATATATATATATATATATATATATATATATATATATATATATATATATATATATATATATATATATATATATATATATTTGTAATGACCATAGTAATTAACTTCATAAATGTTTCGTTTATAAACAATTTAAAAGTCTTGAACATAAAAAATGTTAGTTAAAAACATCATCTGTGTGTATAATACACACACACATTATATATATATATATATATAATTCTGAACTCCTGTCATGGGAAGGCACAAACCTAAGAAATACATTTAAAAGTATGTTTTTGACATATTTTGACATTTTCATTTCTTCATACTGTGATTGGTTTTCTAAATTATTGATCTAGATACAAACCAACTCATTCTCAAACGAAAAATTCGTTGTAGCCATGGAAAAAAAAAAAAAAAAAAACAGTAATATGTAGAAATAACAGTAAAAACTCGCACGTGTTCTTAATGAATAGATCATAATATATTTTGAATGTGGATGCCGGAATTAGGTTTTGAGACAGGATGTAGCAATTAATCGCCATGACATCACAAACACGCACAAAAAATTGTTTACACGATTTGACCTTTGACGCTATTCTAAGATTCAATTTCGATTATTTTTTGGAAAAGAATTATTTTCTGGAACTTCCGCATGTAGAAAGCTGTTGTCATAATTTATTTTTCTTAGAAGTCGTTAAGGAACACTTGTCCATGGTAAAAGAACCTTAGAACGGGAAATACGAACTACCGTGTAGTTAATACTCAGTAGTATCAGTAAAATATATTTGACGGAAACTGGTTTTTAATGATTACTACACTTCAGCAGTTTAGTAACTTGTTATAAGTCCACGTACACTGAAATTAAGCGTAACAAATTGGCTGTTTGTTTTGGCACCCACAAAAACAAAGGCTATGAAAACAGTATGCTTGTTTGTTTCGCGTATTCAGCATATATAGATTTCCTTTTACAGATTTTACATGACGGTAAGGCATCAAACCCATACCTTTTACGAGTTATCTCAATTTATGATTCTGTCATTGGAATGAAAATAACTTTTTTTTTTTTTTTTCAAAACAGTGCTGTGATAGAAAATACATTCAGAGAACTGAACATGGAATAAGTTCTTCCCAATGATGTGTTGAAAATGATTGGTGGTCTTTTAAGATCATTTGTTTATAAAAAAAAAACTTAAAAATAAAGGAATTTGTACCATCAGTATTTAAAGCTGCGAAGGGGGAAAATATTAGGCGGAGTTTCTTTATAACACTAGTATTGCATCACTGAATGACATCATCCTGCGGCTATTTAAACAGTAATTATCGTGCTACATTTCACACTCTGCTGAACGTAGTTGTGTATACCTTCGGAGGATATACCTATTAGCATAGTAATTGATAAAATATATTTATGCAAAGCGGCATTTAGTTATTATATGACATCACGTTTTGTAGGTACTGTTGAAATAAATGACAAGTCATTAAAGTTTTGACAATTTAGGACGTATTATTTTTACGAAAATACGTATTTTAATTGCAGTTTTGTGTTAGAAACGGTAGACTACGCCCCGCACTTTACCGCCGAATACAAATTATTTAGAACGTGTAGAAACTGTATCTAGTGTATAGTATTGTAAAGGACTTTTTAACATCCCCCGGTTTTACGCTTGAAAACTTAGCAGGGCATGGCCCACCGACTAACTTATAACCTAACTTAATTTAATACAGCTGCCTTACCCGGGATTCGAACCCAGAACTTACCACGCCCCAGATTGGTGGCGCACCAACTGACAGCGCCACGGGAAGACGGCTGTATCTGTAATGCATGCTCCCCTTTTATGGAAAAATCCAAGTGAAATATGTGTGACGGGAAGCAGGTGACTATTCTTAATCTCAGAAACGTTTCTTGTTGAAACTAAATCCTACTTCAAAGTTGTTTGCGAGCAGCTTTGGAAGTACTTGCCATAACACTATTTCATACTGCCTTTGTGTGCAATAGTCCTCACACGTAGGCGAAATTGTTGTTTACGGCAGCACACATCCAGTGGGTGAGAAAACTATTCTAGTTTTATTTCTCCCCTTCCCCCTACATGAAAGTTTCACTAAAGAAAATCTATGGCTTTCCCAGTTCCATATTATCCACTAAGTAGTTTTCAATCCCGTGGCCATTAATTATTAAGTGGGATGCCTTTACGCGGATTTAAGATATAGCACCACCATAGGTCAGGTAAGAACTATCACACTAATGTTAGTACATTAATGCAGATGTATGTTTAGTACCAGTGTTAGGATTTAGAAAAACACTCACACAGGAATTGGGAAAGAATTCTGAAGAAATGAGAATATAAAACCTAGACTAAAGATGACGCAGACAAGAGTTTTTTTGTCTTTTAGGCATGTCGCCAATATTGGATCACCAATCGTCTGCGGAACAGTTTGGATCACGTGACCAAACATTGAAGTAGGCGGGGCCACGGTGGCTGGGCGGTTAGACTGCTCGCCTCCCACCAAGGTGAACCGGGCTGAATCCCCGGCCGGTTCATTCCAGATTTTCGCATGTGGGAATCGTGCCCGGACGATGCCTTTGGTCGGTGGGTTTTCTTGGGGATCTCCCGTTTCCCCCGCCCTTTAATTCCGGCGCTGCACCATACTCACCTAAATCACCCTCATCGGCTCCCAAGACCTCGATAATAAGAGCCGCCCAAATATCTTCACTCATTGAAGTAGAGATATGTTTATTTACATTTAGCTTTGCATCAGACCCGTATTTCTATAGCTTTTTTTTGTGTAACCTGAACTTGTCCGAGATGAATTAAAGCTCGCCAGATTGTAAATGTACTAAGGTCGTGTCTCAGTTAGCTCAGAAAGCACACTCTCGTGCACTCGCTCTCGCTGTCACGCCAGAATGATGTAACAGAGAACGCTATCTGATCTGCTTAATCTGCCAGAGAGAAGGAGAGAGCTCTAAGGAGCAACAGCATGAAGTTGTACACTCGCTGCACTCTCCCGTGCTCTCCGGCACCCGCTATGCTTTTTTTTAAAGGTATCGTATTTCAAAGTAAGTTTTTATGGATACTGTAGTTTGCATAATTTGGCAATTGTAAATGTCCACTCCGCTCACTTAACATCATAACATCATTTGGTTGCGAATTAATTTCACTTGTAAAAATGTGCTTAAAAATAGTGAAAAACAGCACCTACAAGGTAATGCATAGCTTTTATTTTAGTTGTGAGCGCGTGTGTTTGTACGTAGTATAATCGCCGTAAAAGGAACCCCGTGTCTTCATTGTATTATCTGTGTCCTCTCGTCAGGTAATACAATAGGCCACTCTCTGAAGAGAGTATAGTTCAGATCGAGCACATTTTCATGTAAATAGTGTGGTAGTCCTTGAGTCGTAGACACGTGGTTTTCGTCGCAGATTGGCAAAGAGAAGCTCAGTGCTGAGATTTTGACAGCCAGTGTGTGTGGTAACGTGGCGTAAACGAAACTAACAACGCGCGATGTACAAAATCCTGTATCACCTGATGGGTGAAAGAATGAAAGTTGACTTATTAGCGATGCTGGTGACTGTGGTGATACCCGTTCGTAAAAGCGGCTACCCAACCACGCCTGCATGACGAGCAGATGCCACTCTCAAACACGAAACACTAGATTGTTGTGTACATGCCTGAAGGCTCCTGCTTGAAGTGTGTCAATGTGTGACATACAGGTTACAACTGTGAGCAAGTATGTCCTTGGAAAGTGTAATGTAATGGATTTTTTAACGTTCCCTGGTTTTATGCTTGATAGCTTAGCAGGGGGCGACTTAGAGATTAATTTATAACCTAACTTAACACCTATACCTTCCTCGGGTTTCGTGCCCGGAGCCTCCAGCACCCCAGATCGGTGGCGCACTAACCGACTGCGCCACGGGAGGTCGGCTCCTTAGAAAATGTTTCCAATGAGAAGTATATTAAAAATTATCTGCTTAGTACTGAAAAAAAAATTAAGAATGGGAAATAAAGCCTTGCTGCATAAATTTTTAAGTTGAACCAAAACTAAAACTTATTTCCTGTTATATTATCACATTACAATTTCTTGATAAATAACTTATTTTGTTTAATGCATGCTTACCAACTTTTACTTCCATAACCTTACTTTCCGAGACAGAATTTCACGTATAAACAAAGTAAAATTTCTTTAGCAATGCAATGATAAGTAGACCAGCGGTTGGCAGTAAGTAAATGAATAATAAACCTGCTATTTGACCCGCCAGATAGTGACGGAACGAGACATAAGTGAAATGTAAACATTGGCGGTACTTTCGCCGAGCTGTCAAAATCCTGCCATCTTAGCTGTGTCGGATCATATTGTATAGACTGTTCAAGGTTGACTGAGCACTTTTGAAACCAACCTTTGAAAAATATCACTCTCTCTTAAGTGCATATATTCCAACGTTGCACACTGACTGGCATGCGTTTAGTGCAGTTGGTACCGACAGTGCTTTCTGTTCTTCTAATGTGTAAAAGTGTGAGAACTAGCACATTCGTTTCTAATAATTTCAAGGTTTCACTCGAGATAAGCATGAATAAATGTTGAAGACCATGGCGATGTTAATTTTACATTTGGTGGTCGAATACACAATGTCTATATAGGCTATTCACGATAAAGTGAGCACTTTTGAAAGCTCCCTCATTTGGAATAAAAGTCAATAAATAAATTTTATTTTATCAGTAGACCTTAACTTCCGATTGCGATGGAATATACACATAGTGTTTATTACTTTTCACGACAACATTTATTTTAAAAGGTGGTTAGATGATGAAATATGATTGAAAGAAAAAAGTAACTAGGGCCTCAAAAGTGCTCAGTTGTATTGCGAATAGCTTATACTTTTGAACTGTCATACATTCCCTGCCTCGCGGTGGTAACGAAGTTCTGGTATGCTTGTTGCAGGTATCTCCTGAAAGCGCTGGAACTGTACTGGCACGAAGACTGCCTCAAGTGCGGCTGCTGCGACTGTCGGCTCGGCGAGGTGGGCTCCACCCTCTACACCAAGGCAGACCTCATACTCTGCCGGAGAGACTACCTGAGGTGAGGAACTATCTGCGTCGTCTCGTGTCAACCTATCCCAGCGTCCCTATCCTGTAACTGCTCCGCCTACACTGGAGCTGGTTCCCACGTCCGAGGTCGAGGAAGCACGGTGAGCTATAAACGCCGTCACGCGCTTCAAGTGCACCATTACCACTAAGTGCAAGGCTATGAACTGGCATGCAGTGTTATAGTGCAGCGTGTACTTATGGGACTTAAAAGCGGCGACCCATTCATTATATTCGTGGAAATTATGTAACAAGGTTCAATGCTAGTTTCAATGCAGGTTGAATGTTCAAAGCAGTTTCTAGCTATGTTAAGAGTGCTCTGAAATGGTGTTTATAATGTGCGCGACTTCTTAAAAGCACTCAACATGTCTCGTATGAAGTGTGTGTTCTCATAGGACAGTACATTGGACTCACGTTTAATAGTTTCGTGGGAAAAACGTGTATTTAAAACACTGCAATGCAATTCAAGAACCAGATTTGCAGGCCCCTGAAGCCATGAAATGTTTTCTCCCTGACCCTGGAGATAGTTCCGTAGATTGACACAAGTTAGGTTTGCAATTGTTTCTGGTATCACCCGTAGCGCCATCACTGACCGGTCCAAGTAACGTAAAGCCTAGCTATCACTGGCAGCTTTTGTGAGTAAGGTGATCACTTTTTTCGTTCATCTCGAGTTGTATCGAACTCGTGTGAATGGCTGTCGAATATGATAGAGTATATCTTACCAGAACTTGCGTACTAGCTGGTACTATATAGAAATGGTTCTTATTTTGACTGTCTTTTCTTTTTACAAGCTTTTATTTACCTTGTATTGTTTGTATGTACAGTGTCTGTTCTACCTCTATGCATTGAACTGGCATTCTGTCTGCCTGCAGCACATTGCTGTTCGTCAGGTTACAGCCGGAAGTGTGGAAGGGGCAACCAGTGTTTGACTTTACTTGTCTAGTCTTTTCAGTCTAACCTATTTTTTTGCATCACCGTTTGTCAGGTTGCAGCCCAAAGTATGGAAGGGGCCACCCGTGTTTAACTGCACATTAATTCTTTTTTTTAAGTCTTACGAGTGTATAAATGAATGCATAAATAGCCTACATATATAAAAAAAATGAAGAGACTAAAAAGTGAAAAATAAATATACTATAAAAAAACTTTTAAAACCAACCTTTTATTTATAAATACATTAACAAGAGGAAAAAATGATAGTAGTTAAAGAATTTTTAGAACTTGTAAGGCGTGGTCGTACAGCCGTAATAAACTTTACTGCAAATTACTATGTTTGTATCAATTCATATTTAATATGTAAACGCTTGGCGCGAGTAGTTAAGAGCCTTACGAAAGATATGTTCTTACTACGCTGCGCAAATGAGTTATACATTCTATTTTTTCGAATAGTTAAAAGCCTTACATACAAACACTTTGTCTCCTGTAGCATTCTATTTAATTTAATTTAATGCATGCAGTAATTTTTTTAATTTTTACTTCTCTGTCGCAAGGGTTTTTACGTCTCTCTTGACGGTTTTTCTCTTGCTCTTGATAGTTAAGACTAGCTCTAAGTACACTTAGGGAGGTAGTAATGGCCCCAAAGTGCAGGCCATGGCTGTCCAATCCCTCTTTGCCGCGATGCATGTCTCCTTGCATGATTTTCCTTCCTAGTAGGCGTAAGGGGTTAGCCTTGAGACGCAATAAAATCCCGCCCTATCTTCGAGCCTTAACTCCACACAACACTTAGAATAAGGTAGTTTAGAAAAAAGAGCCTTACATACTATATGTGATTACTACGCTTACGCAGATTACTTATACATTCTATATTGCGCCGAGTTTATATATATTAAGTGTAATTGGATACAAACATATTAATTTGTAGTATAGTTTATTTATTACGGCTGTTCGACCGCGTCTTAAAAGTTGTACAAATTCTGTAACTACTATTAAATTTTTTTTCTTTTTAGTGCATTTATAAATTAAAGGTTGGTTTGAAAGGTTTTTTTTTTATAGTCTATTTATTCAAGTCAAATATAAATAAGTAACGTTTCGTGCATGTGCATAGTGAATATGCACTTAAAAATGTGTACATTTTTATGCTTAAAATTTTTATTAGTTAATAATTGATTTGATTGGCCACAAATTATACTTATGTCTCTGAATAGAAAATAAACTATGGTTATACGTACAGATTTATATATAGTTATAACACCTGTTGTTTGTTCACAGTGTGGGATAAAATAAATTGTTGAACCCGTTTTTGCTGAACTGCATATTTTCTTTCATGAAAGTGTCTAACCGGATGAAAGAAGGCGTCTAAATTTTAATTGATTTTAATTAATCAAGAAATGTACAATAGCATTATATTTGCGTACCGAAACAAATATTTCTGAAACGCAGCCCTAGCTGTCGATAATATTGTTCAAGATAAGAAAATGGTATAGTATATTGCCTGCTCCATCATCGCATATTTGAATCCATTGTCTTCTTCGCTATCTGCATTTATTCCATCTTGTATTAATTTTTTCTAATACTTAACACAATGTTTAAGACACAAATTACTCTTACAGCTACACATATAGTTTCCACATCAGAAACTTCTGACGTGTACTCTAAACTTGAATCAGTGAGAGGTGAACAAATCAGTGAAAACAGTGAGAATTGAGCAACTGATAATCTGTATCAGGTTATCAATTAATAAGGTGGTGGAATTTCACTGATTTATGTGTTATTTCCCACTGAATATCAAGAAAGTCACTGCAAGAAGTCACTTGTTCCCAGTTAATTTACTTGATTCGCAGGTCAGAAGTAGCTATCAACTGACTTTCAGAGAATGTTATTTCATTGATTGTTTTTAATGTTTCGGATTTAGAGTGTGGTCGACGCACTTTCTCGCCCACAGATTAGTGTCATTTGTTTGGGTCTCACAATTTCTTGCATGCTAGCTAGCATGCTGATTAGAGATAACAATTTTTCCCACTTCTGCGTTGATTTATACATATAGACCTGAAAAATTCGCGAGTTCAATGACCTACAGGCTAGACTCTACAGTCTAATGTACAAATATGTCGATATCATCTGCGCATTGGTTGTCTGCTGGCACAGTGGAAGGCGACGATTGGGTCAGCGTTCTCCAGGAGTTGTCAAACACCGCATGGACCAATGGCTAAAGTTATCTACACGCACGTGCTTTGAATTCTAGCTTGTCCCAAAATGAATCCACAAATTCTTCAGGTCTCTACTTATACAAGAAATATGCCCTTGTTTAATGGGCATTGGCCTCGTTCATACAGGACAACCAGCATCACGTCAGCCCATAAGTTTAAATGGAGCATTTAGCATCGTTCGTTGGTGGCGGCTCTGGCCTCCCCCCTTCCCCCAAAAAAGTGGTGGTGGCAAGATGCGACCACACGGGCCACTAGTTTGGTGGCGCCTATAGACCAAAGATAAGGTAGACCGATCTCGCTGGCTGCGCGCAATCAATCTCCGTGTCCCAACATTAAACTGCTTTTCTGCCAACGAAAACGGCATAGTTTGGGTTTAGGTTAGAAAACTTATCTGTAAACAAATATTTAGAGATGTATGTATACTTCCTGTAACCAGTTTGTAATGCAGTTCGATAAAATTTGTATTGGTAAAAGTATTTTATTCATATACTATTGCTTGTCATTTAAAAATTAAGATAAACAAACACTTTCATCACTGCTGACCATGTGACTTTGACAATTGTGTATGATTGGGGTAGGTCAGTTTTGGGTAGGTACATGTCCAGAAGACGAATAAGCGGTCTACCTCATCGTTATTCTATGGTGGAACTACCACGTGGTCCCATCGTCTTATATGAAGTTGTTTTTTCGAGATGCCACTAGGAGCGACACCAGTCTTTCCTACTCAGTCTCATGTGACACGTTTGCTTCCGAGAAGTGCGTAACATGTGTTGAACACGATTGCAGACAAAGGAAATTACAAATTTCGACATTGAAAATTAATAATCGAAATTCATCCAAGGGCTTTGTTGTAGGACATGTCTGATAAGGAGATCTGAACAAGAGCTGGGAAAAACTTTTCGTTGATCGTTCTTTCAACATTGGGCGCAATCAAAATTTACGTGTTTTTATGGCATTCGGCTGGCAAGAACCTTTCGCTTATCGGTCTTTCAAGTACTGTTGGGTACACCCGACTTTTAAGTTGTATTTTATGGAGTTTGCATATGCACAAAGCAGACAAATTAGCACGTCCGCCTTATTCATCCCCATTTATAGTTCTGGCCCGTCGTTGATGTGTCTGGTGGCTGCAATAAATTATTACGGGCCTCTATGGTTCGTCACCCTGTTTCTTGGTGTCATTACCTTGGCGGCCTCGTGTGAAAGTGCCTTTGGAGGGTCAAACCATAGGCTAAAAATAAGGCAGAGCGATTATCTTATTTTGCGCATATATCCAACATTTGAACTACCCCACCTAAAACAACTATCAAGGTCAGATGTTCAATACTGACGAACGTGTTTGTTTATATCCTAACATTCAAAGTACAAATCATTTTATATGAATAAAATAATTTGATATTTTAAATTTAATGCAACTTTACTAAAAATTGGATAGAGCAAGTACAGATACATCTCAAAACACTTTTTTTTTATACAAACAAAGTTCTAAACTCATATCCTGTCCATGGCATTTATGAGAGTATAGTCGTATTGGCAGAACAGCAGAACCGAACATATTAAAATTGCACCCGTACCAAGCCGAAGGCCATAGCTGGTCTTAGTTACTTAAATTAAAAATAGATTTGTAAATTGTTCTAAACAAAATTTGTCGCGTTATAAAAATTGAAAACAGGCTAGTTTTACAATTACAGAGGCTTGCAATTAAATTTCGTTACCGCCTAAAAGAAAAAGGTTACGTTATAATTTAAAAATGTGAAAAGTTATAATTGCTCTGCCTCCACCCTTGAACGCTCACCCCGCCATCCTCTCCGAGACAGTGGGGTTGAAGTTTGTCTTTTTCGTGAGGTGTCTGTCGTGTGTTTGATGTCTGTGTTTGTGAATATTATTACAGGAATAGATAGGTTAACAATTTTGAAGGATTACTACGATGGGCTTGGCAGTACAATTTTGGGACATGGCATTGCTACGGTGCACCTTGGGCCGCACTTTAACCTATTTTCCCCTCTGCGTGTTAAACATATGAGCCACTATGGAGTTCCAGCAGGGTAGGTGAAAGAGGTGCAGTGACCATCGGCAAGTTCCTTGGCTTAGCGCGCTATAGCGCCACAGGCAAAAGGAAGAGATTAAAGAGCTACTTATGTCCAGGAACATAACGCGAAGAAAATTCTGGGGCCGTGGTGGCTGAGCGGTTACACTGCTTGCCTCCCACCAAGGCGAACCTGGGTTTCAATCCCCGGCCGGGTCACTCCCCGGATTTTCGCAAGTGGGAATCGTGCCGTACGATGTCGCTGGTCGGTAGGTTTTCTCGTGGATTTTCCGTTCCCCCCCCCCCCAACCCTCTATTCGGGCGCTGATCCATTCTCGCCTCATTTTATCCTTATGGGCTCTCAAGACGACGTTGTTAAGATCCTCCCAGATCGCTCAACTCACCTCGGAAAACGCTTAGAACAACAGGAACTCAATTTTGCACTGCGACGAGCTTTAAAAGTGTTAGGTCGTAAAGGATAGACCTTATAGTGCATGGGCACCATATGCAATAATAATGCTTACGGAGAATACGCTCGTTTTTATGTATCCGTCATCACTATAGGGAGATGGTAGATGTTTTATAGTACTACTTTTTTAATATGAAATATTATTCAGGAAGTGCATTAATGAATATTGTGAAATTATCGTACATAGTTGTTTCCAATTATATAACATATATATTAAAAATGTAATATGTAATTATAGACGATACTTATGGTACATTGACCCATTTGTTACATACCATAATTATGATACGGACGTACCATAACGTTCGGAATTCGTACGATAATTCCTTACAGCGTACCATAATATAATCGTCCTTCGGGCATTCAAACGCACTCATAACATTTGACCTCGGTCGAACGGTTCGCAATATATTAACAGCATTAACCCGCCAGAGAACGAAATTGTTTGCCAACGTTTCCCTCGTGCTAAATCTCGGTGTGCACTGAAAATATTCAGCAGAGAATTGGCAACATAACAGTTATGTAAAAGGCTTCAGGGTAACAACAACCAAACTACTGCCTCATCAACAGAATTTTCTGTTAGTTTATTACAATACTGTTTGTTGCGCACTCTAAAAATATCCATAGATAGTTTTCTGTACGACAAAGAAAACCATATACTTGAGGCTGTTTACTTTACAGCAACACAATGTAGCTTTAATTCAAAGAGAAGTTTACAGAAATATATGTTTTCTGCTCATGAATGTTTTCTTTATACTTTTTTGTTTTACGGCAACGTCACCGTTCTTTATAGCAAATAAACAAATATTATTTGAGCGGATTTTGTTCACAGTAAAGGAATAGGCCTATTACTTTGTACCGAAATGTTTTCTGTCGTACATTGCAGTTTTCATTAACTAACTGTTGTCCCAACGTAAATGTTTATAAACCAATAAGTATATTCTGCAGGTACGAAACTGTAGTTGAACAAATTTATAGTCTTGCATACGGTTAATGTCATTCTGAAGTTCGGTCATTCACCACACCACTAATTTCAATTCCCAAGAGCAGGCATTGCCTAGTGAAGTTGGTAACGATGGATTGGAAGTAGTTCCGTATCTAAACTTCGAATAAAAAGGGTTCGGTTTCTATTTTTTTTTTTTAATGCATTGAAGTGTAAAAATGATCAGATTGGTAAAATATTTACTTATCTAACAATTTCACAGTTTCACTTGACCGACGCGTGAATAAAGTGATGAGGTCCATGACAATGTTAACCTTACATATGGCGAAAGAATACACATGTGCGTACAAGTATATCGTTGGCACGGCTTTCAGAAGTGCTCATTTTAACGTGAATAGCCTATAGTACCAAATTCGTATGGTAACCGAGCGCTGTTTATATTCTCGCAGACTGATGTACATTAAGTTTCCCACACTTTCAGTAATCTGTATCACATTCGACATTTTTGAAGTGCCTGTATTCATTTTTCAACACAAATAGAGAACTACAGAAGATGTTTGCGAGCCCCGCCGAACCGAAACTTTTTTCACTTTGTTTCGTATATTATTTTTCAGGTACAATTTTTTTTTTGTTTATTTTTTTATTTTGCGTGAAATGGAAAGTGCTGGGTTCTAAAATTGCACCGCTGAAAAAAAAAAATCTGTCTGTTTATCCTGCCTTTTCTGGGATCGTTCTGAGTTAACCGCAGAAAGAAATGAGAAACGGCCGAGGAAGTCTTTTGTTCAGCTTCTGTAAATGAGGAATGCACAGGAACAAACCATCCATTCGTCTCGCTACGACTGTTATCGAGTTTATTGAGTTACCGTGACTCATCGCACCTTTGTCTGCCAGACATGGCAGCAAAGCTTAATTTCGAGCTTCGTAAACCCAGGAGTGTTGGGCGACAGGTTCACCCCAGCCTTTTGAAATCAACCGTAGAAAAAAAGTCACTGCCCATGTCGTCATATATTTTAACGGGCGAAGTGAGTGACGCGCGCCCAGTAAAGTTGGCAATGAAGAATGGAAAGCAGTTCCATATCCTGACGTCGAATAAAAAGTGTCACGTAACCATTTGTAATAACTTAGATTATTTCTTTCACTTTTTTAAAATTTTTTTTTTAAATCATGCAAGTACAAAAATGAGCATATTTGCAAGATATTCACATTTGTGATTATTTCACAGTTTCACTTGACCGACGAATGAGTAAAGTCATGATGCCCATGGTTATGTTAACTTTACGTAAGGCGGAAGGGAACACGATTTGCATGCCAGTAGATCTTAAGCAGGGCTTTCAAAAGTGCTCATTTTACCACGAATAGCCTATATATACCCAGGGCGGTACAAATCACTGGAGCATTATTAAAGGATGTCTGTATTCATACCGCTCCTGGACTACAGATTACGTGGTCTGAAGACGAGATTCTCCTAAAGTTTTTGATGTTGTTCAACTTCCTATTTTACTTCCAATAGTTATTGTGGATAAGATTTTGGAGGAAATAGACAATTCAGTTCAGTCCCTTTTCAACCACTTTTTCTTCTCTTCCATTTTCGGAGGGCACCAAAAATCGCCAACTAATGAAGTTCAAAAAAATTTCTCACCGGCAGCAGACCTGGAAATGTGAAAAAGCTTGTGGTGCAGAACTTCCGAAAACTCTGTCTTCGTGAATTCTCTGTATCATCTTGTACCGATGTGTTAAAACTCGATTTCTTGTCTTAGGCAGACATTCTGCGTTTTCGTCTCACAAATTCAGTTTTAGAGCAATTATTGCGAGTTCCGTCTGTTTTTTAGAAAATTTACATTTTAACCCGTTCAGTCCCGAATTAATTTTACTGCTCAAGTGTTGTAACCGCTTATTTTTTCTCTGTGTGCCGTACTTTTGTCGAATGTGCTTCTGGAAAATACACTCTAATAAATTATTCGGAAGTTTACCATACCAGTTTATACGATTAGTGAGAAATCTTGAATGGTAATCCCCCCCCCCCTTCTATACTTTCATTGTAGCGTTTTATGATTTTGCTCAGGAAACAGTCAAATGCGCAGGGATGTTCTCAACTTCGTACAGAAGCTATGCTAAGCATTCCCATATATGCAGCTTGATTTGTGATATTATTTCCATACAGCGCATAGGTTAAAAATATCCATTGCAATTTAGGAAGTTTTTCCCAGAAAGGTTTTTACGTGCCGCATGTTAGTTGATGCCAGTATTAACCATTCATAGACGAGAGATGTCGAAACATCAACAAATCAGATTTCCCACAAGGAATGACGCTCGAAAAATGGCTGCGGTCTCCTCTTTGTGTACAGTGACGATCAAAAATACCCTTCTTCTGCAACATCACCTCGATCGTGGATGTGGGGACTGAAAGGGTTAACGACTTGTTTACAAATTACCCTTTCTGTACTACGTGTCATTTGGTATTTTGTGACGGAATTTTCACGTCGGTAGGCCATATTTCATGTCGGTACCGAAGAGTTAAAATTAAATACCAACCGGGGCCGCGGTAAAGCAACGGCTAGACTACTCGCCTCCCGCCAATGCTAACCGGGTTCGATTCCCGGATTTTTGCACGTGCCGGACGGTGCCGCTGGTCGGCGGGTTTTCTCGGGGATCTCCTGTTTCCATCATCCTTGCATTCGGATGCTGCTTCGTACAAACCTTGCTTCACTCACATCGGCTTTCATTACGTCGGTGTTAAGCGCCGCCCAAAACCTCTCCGCCAATAAATATCTAACTCCTACTGTGGTGGGGCCACGGTGGCTGAGCGGTTAGTCTGCTCGCCTCCCACCAGGGCAATCCGGGGTCAATCCCCGGCCGGATAACTCCCGGATTTTCACATGTGGGAATCGTGCCGGACGATGCCTTCGGTCGGCAGGTTTTCTCGGAGATCTCCCGTTTACCCCCGCCCTTTCATTCCGGCACCGCTCCATATCCACCTCAATCACCCTCATCGGCTCTCAAGACCTCGCTGTTAAGAGCCGCCCAAATATTTTGACTCACTCCAGTGTGACTAAAAAAAATTGCGAGCACCATGTTGGCAAGCAAGTAGTTGGGAGTCCACTGTAATGAGAAATTCTCGCTGTGTATTAGCATCTGTGCATAACTGTGTGACGTAAGATCTGAATAATTACTATTAATTAAAAGTGTAATTAATATTGTATCAACACGTACTTTTTTGAGTTGTGAGTGTATCTCTACATAGATGGACGTGGAAGACATTTACTACATTCTACATTCACATGAAAGCCAAGCTGAAAAAAAAATGTAGGCATAGTATCTGTAATACATAAAACTGTATATAACCTTCACAAACCACAATTTAATATTTATGGCGAGTTCAGATATGCAGTTATTTCGTATGATTTGGAAATGTTTCCTAGGTTTTAAGTCTTGCGGAAGAAGATAATCAGAAAAGAATATGTCTAATAAAATAGTGTATTTCAGGAATGCTTCTGTTTGGGGTTTCCGAATTACTTTCAATTGGGAACACTATACACTAACACACAAGAAACATGGAAAACTGTAAAACGGCCTAAGCCGTTAGCCGTTGATTTGGCTCTCATTAACTTGGCTAAGGCGCACCTTTACGTTCAGCTTTTTTTTTATTTTTTTTTTATCTTTCTGCGATATGTAAAATGAATATTTTTTCAAGCCTAGAAATCGTAAATATCCCATGTAGCAAAACATATATGGCCCATTGATGGTTTACAGTTGGAAGGCAAGCCGACAAACAGTTGGCCAACAGCTGGCATGCACCCGGAACCATTTAGTCTGCCCATAACTGGCCCATGTGTGGTGAACACAAATGGCCCAAGCATGGACAAATGCCCAACGTGGACACGTAGTCGTGCTTTTTATGTGCCCGAATCAAAATGGTTTTCATATATTCCTTTTTTTTTTTTTTCTATGACTGTTGGACTCGTGCTACACATCTTCGCGCGTTGCGTAATGATATCAGAAATCTGTACGTCAGTTTCAACTTCCTTCGTGTGTCGCGTCCCATAAATTAGACGCGCCTCGAATGCCTTCGGTAAGCAGAAGAGTATCTTGTGCTTTCCAAGCCCGTGGCCATCGAAACCCACGTCGGCGACCGAAGTGCGCTATTGCAAAACTGACATGCGCGATACGAGAGCCACCAAACACCTGAACGTTCTGCGGAGAGTGGGATTGGCGTTAAGTGCAGTGCCACGAATTAGCTTTTGAGTCAGTTCATGCCTGAAAGGGACCATGGACGTGGCTAAATAACGATTCGTGATTAGGTAGATCACAAAAGTAAAAGGTGCGGTTTATTTTACACAATAACTATTTATGTGACTATTGATCGGGGTGGCTTAAATGGACTGCCGAGAGCATAATTAGCTATACTAAGTATTATTACCGCACCACACTACAATTACGATGTAGCTGGAAAGTACCCGCCTTGTTCATGCTGCCGGAGGCTGATTCTAGGAGGCGGTTAACGACGGCCGGACATACCCCTCGCCACGTATTCTTGGCTCGCTGACCCGATTGCAAAGGACACCGCTCCCAGTGTTACGCCGACCTACATCGGACGCGTTGTTTTAACGTTTTCGGCGCCCCGTTTACTGACCAGTGAGAGGCGTTTCTGCAACTGTCTTTCGCAAGGTGTTACTGCAGTCACGCTAGTGGTATCCTGGCTGAATGTTTGAAGGTGTGATCAGGCAAGCCGTTCAGCTAAGGTGTGATCACTCTGTAACACCAAGAACACCAAGATCAATCGCAGCACGTATTTTTATACGTCTCTTTTTAACACCAGCGTACAATTGTCCGTATTTCCCATTGCGGTAGGTATACAGAAAATCACGCACAACTGTCTGCGACCTGCGCGAGGGCAGTTTCTGATCTAGAAATCCATTAAGGGGTAGTGGGATACCTCCCATTCTTTTGGTTTTAGCTGCATTCTAACTACGCCTTCCGTTTCAGAGGTTGCATAAAATGGTTTGGCACTAAAAAGCAAAAATTATACCTTTCCACACTTTCTGAATTTGTTACAGCTTCAACGCTTTCGTTGCTTTCGAATAGGTAACAGCTAGAAGGAAAAAAAGTGACTATTTTATGCGAACAACTAAAGAGGTGATAACAGAAAGAAAAGCCATGCTATAGTCCATTCATGGTGACTATCAACTTTTCCGGAAGCCCTGCTGAAGTTCTACTTTCAGGATATCCATCCGCCTCATGCAAAAAAAGCTAGGAAATTACAGCAAAGGGACAACGCACTATGTTTCGCGCGCATTTAGATTAATAATAATATATTGCGTGGGAACTATTTCTTACTAGGCATTACCGACACACTTATTTTATCCCTGTTTGTATTCGTATTAATTTTAATGAATGTCATAATTTTTAGATTGAATAAAAGTGAAAGTTTAATTTAAAAAAAAAGATGCGTTTATGTTAACGGAACTATGTGAAACGTGGCATATTTAGGCAAGACTCAAACACGTCGTATATGGGGAATGATTTTTCAGAGGTTTAAATCAAAAAGTGCGAAGGTACTGCTAATATACTATATATTGAATCCAACTAAAACGGCAAGAAAATATGTACTGTCAGATTTTTGAGCACAAATCACAAATATAAGTTGGCAGGGTTTAATCTGAATTTAAAGGAGGTGGCCACTTGACGGGTGAGACACACTGCATTACATTCAAACCACGTGCTTATATAAACGCAAGTACTTTATTAATAATCTATTCAAATAGCTTTTAAATTTCCTCTTACTATACTGAGAGTATGTATTAATACTGCTTTATATGGTTCCACGAATAATGTCATTTTATTCAGTATAAGAACAAACTCCAAATGGTAGTGGAAAAGGGGATGGGGGGGGGGGGGTCTCAAGCCCTCTTAGACCCCCTTCCCCTGCCACTGGCTGACATACACCTCGCATACAGTTTCTCCTTTTGTATGCGGGCATAGATTAAGGCTAGTGAGTACTCGCCCTTAAATGCGAGCACTTTTGAAATCAACCTTAGGAAAAGTCACTGCTCCTACCTGCATGCGTATTTTAACGGGCGCACTGAGTGACGTGCGTCCTGTGAAGTTGGTAACGATGGAAGGAAAGTAGTTACAGGTCTACACGTCGAATTAAAAGTGCTAGGTAACCATTCGTGGTAGCTTGAATTATTTATTCAGCTCTCCGTTATTTTTTAATGCATATAAGTGTTAAAAATTGGCAGATTTGTAAAATATCCACTTTTCTAATATTTTCACAGTTTCACTTGACCGACGTATGAATAAAGTGATGATGCTCGTGTCATGTCGGAAGAATACACGACGTGCACACGAGTAGATCTCAAGCAGGGCTTTCAAAAGTGCTCAATTCACAGCTCGTACTCGGCAACACTTTAGTTTATATATGTATGTATGTGTGTATATATATATATGTCGGGCTGGACACGTGTCCCCCCCCCTCGCGTGTGTCGACGACGGCAGGTCACGTGCTGTCGTCGCCAGCCGCGGACTGCGCGGCGCCCCCATCTGCTAAAACCCAGGCCCGTTATCTAATTGCTAATGGGTTTAATGACTGGTCCAGGGGTAATGCCCGCCCGTGCGGCCGTGTTGCGGCGCACCAGCCCCATTACCTGCTATTACCTGACCACCCCTCCCCCCCTTCACGGACCGGCCCTACCCTCCTGCAACCCCCGGGGCCCGTAATATCGCTTCATTTCGGACTGTTAACTATATTAGTGGCCTCGGCGCTGGGAGGGGCCGGCTCCGGACCCAGTTTACGCGAGAGGTAATGAAATGTGCAGCACTTACAAGCGGTATCAGAAGCAGCGGTTTGCCCCCTCTGGGAAAGGAGGGGCGGTAGGGGGGAGCACGTTACGAAGTCGTCCAGTTAGTGGAGGGACGAAGGGGCAGAAGCGGGGCCATGCTAATTACCTCCCGTAAATGCCCGTGGCGCGGGCCGTAAGGACGCGTTTGATGTCCGGTTCGTCAGGGGCACTTGGCTTATTGGCTCCCCGTACGACGGCGGATTGGTCGTCGACGGCTCGTCCGCCTTGTCGTTCGATCGCAGTTTGCGGGAAACTCCTTTTCCCGACGGCGGGTCGTGTCGCTCGATTCACCGGTGCTTCGATCCCGTTCGAGCGGCTCTCAACGCCATTGGTGCATGAAAGCAGTATATTTATGTAATTTTTGTCATCACTTGTTTCACAGCGGATTTCTCAAAATGTTCTGCTCGTCAAGACGTAAATCACAACTTTTAGCACCTTCTTACGTTGTTAGATATTCAATGCCGTCATTATTCTCGGAGCACTGATCGAAGAAAAAGAAAGAATTTTTGTTTTCTTACCTGCAATCAGTGCGTCGAGAATAATGACAGTGAATATCTAATAACGTGAGAAGGTGCTAAAAGTTGTGAACTTACGTCTTGACGAGCCAAAAATTTTGCAAAATCCGCTTTGAAACAAGTTATGACAAAAATTATATAAATATCCTGCTTTCGTGCACCATTGGCCTTAACATCGAGGTCTTGAGAGCCGACGCGGGTGAGACGAGGTGAGTATGGAGCAGCGACGGAACGGGAGGGCGGGGGAAACGGGAGATTCCCGAAACACAAAACACGCCAGCCTGCTGCATCGTCCAGCACATGCGAAAATCTGGGGGCGACTCTGCCGGAAATCGAACCCGTTTCGCCTAGATGAAGGCGAGTAATCTAAACCACTACACCACCGCGGCCTCGCGTGTGGGAGACATTTTGAAAATGAGTTTTTTTTTTTATAATTTTCCCTTTAAATTGTTCTCAAATTTATTTATATCATTCTATACGCACAGTGAGAAATTGCAAATGGTAAAAATTATTTTCCCTTTACATCCATGGTGGCGTTTCTAGGCATGGTCACGAAAGAGGAAAATGCGTGGTCAAGATTCCAACTTTGTACGTAATCCATTCATTTTCACTTCCAACTTTTCTGAAGCCCTGCTAAAGTTCTACTTTCAGGATATTCCTCCGCGTTACGAAAACAAATCTTGACCAAATTTATTAAATTACTCCAAAGAGACAACCCACCGCTTTCGTGCGCACTCAGTGTAATAATATTTACCGTAAGAACTATTTCTTACTAGGCGTTACCAACACACTAATTTCCTCTCTTTTTTTTTCACTATCCTTAATAATAAATGAACAATAACAATTTATAGATTGAATTTAAGTAAAAGTTATGTTTAACAAAAAAATAAGAAAGCTTTATATTGACAGAAGTATAAAACGTTTGTGATAAAATGGCATATTTAAGAAACAACAAAACGCCTCATCCAAGGGGTGATTTTTTAAAGGCTTGATTCAAAAAGTGCGAATAAAACGCGAATAAACTAAAGTAGGGATGCTTAACATCCCTAAATGTGCAACCCGTGTGATATTACTTCCATACAATGTTTAGGTTAATAACTTCCGTTGCAGTTTAGGAAGTTTACCAGAATTTTCTTTTACCCTGTTTAGCTTGTTGGCGCTGAAATCAACCTATGTGAAATTGTATATTTTCCAACGTCAATGCAAGCTAGAATTCTAAGTATAACGTTGGCAGCGATTTAAAGCAATCTATACAATATGTCCCCGTGTGTTACAGCCGTTCGGAGGCTATTCCATATGAAAAATCAAGTAGAAAATCTATGCACGACTTTTGGCATAAAGCTGTTATTAAGAATGTTGTCTCCCCTCCCCCCCCCCTCGAAAATGGGAAAATAGCCAGCTTTATTCCTGGAAAATGCATGTATCGCTGGCAGTTGAGCTGCCAACACATTGACTACACTAGTCTCACAGTTTGCCTAACTCAAAGGTATTAGTCGGCGGCCGTTAACTCTGTGGGAAAACGGAGTGGATTAAATAAAGTGTTATAACATGGAGACTTTTATCTGTAAATTTGGATACTGTGATTATAATTTCAGCGAGTAGCAAGGGCTAAAAAAGTTACTGCGAAGTGAGAGTAGGAATCGCTACTTTGTTTTAGACTGGATAGTTGATGACCTTCGTTTGCTGATACATCGTGCAAATAGGTTTCCTTTCATCTCTTATGGTTTCCGTTATATCCAACCAAATGCTTGACATTTTCCCAATTTCAACGATGACTAATGCCCTTAATAATTACTTCAGGCCACAAGACCTACATCTCTTTTCTGTCTATTTTTCACGGGAACCCACCACATAACATTTATAACACATGTACAAAAAAAACTGAAGAATATCTGATTACTAAGCTAATAACTGAGATCGATTAATTTTTGTTTCATGCGTGGCACGATAATACGTGGTGTAATAGTAACATATTCGCGCTGCAAGCAGTTCCCAGTCACCCAATCTACGCGTGTAAACCAGTTATTAGGTCCAGACCAATTTTAATATTACGTGTGACGTATGGATAAACCGCGAACAGAAAAAAAGAAAATGAGCAGGAATTTTGAAAGTGCGGAGTTAATCGTACGGGATCATACATTTTCTTCACTCGTCGTGTTCTTTCGATTCCCATTTTCTGCTCTGCCTGCCAATCACACTTTCGCCTGTTAGCTGGACATATTTTGGCAGTCTTTTTGGGTTCATTATTTGTAGGTGTTCATAACGTAATTATCTCTTTTCGTTTATATTTTATTTTACTCTTTATAAAGTTAGTTTATTTCTAATGTAAGCATTTCTAATTTTATTTGATTTGGTTTTACACACATTAACAGCTGTTAATAAATCTATTTCTGTAGTCTGGGCAAGTCTCCCTTGATTCTTATTTATCACCAGGATCACTTCCACACAACATTGTTCCGGGATGGGGGGGGGAGGGGGTAACAGTGCACTCTAAATTCGAATCAGTGAGACACCACTGATTCGCAGTGAAATTCAACTACTCTAATGAGTGAAATTGGCTCCACTTAGAATCAGTGGAATACCACTGATTGTTTCAGTGAAAAAATTTCACTGATTGAATTTGTCACGTGAAACAATTTCACTGCTTGAATACTAAGCGACGGCCGACTGCAGTAGCGAATTAAACATATTTACTATATTTTACTATTTATATTGTGCAATTTACGGTAATTGAAATAAGTAAAAAAAAAAAGTTTCGCAGGTGGCCGGGATTGAACTCGTGCACCTTCGATTCTAAGTTGTTAACTTACCGTCTAAACTACCACACCAAATTGAAGTTCTGGAAGGACAAAGGATGTGTTATAACTCCGCTGCGAAATCGTGTAGCTTGAAGTTGTATGCTCATACTTTTCGTGTCTGGTTTGATTGGCACCGTTAGGATTGTTAAAACGAATAGTATATATATATATATATATGGGTGCACTCTCTTCACCGCATTAAATGTAGTTTAAACCTTCAAACAGAGCGCTGTGACGATTACATGGAATTGAAATGAAAGGCGTACAAACGGAATGAAAGGCTGTGTGTTCATATTCACTCGTAAAATGGCGTTTTGAAAGACGAAACACATTTCAGAAAGTATTTTGTATTAGTTTTATTCATTTATTCGTTGTTACTCCACACACGTCGTTTAACGGCCATTTTTAAACGATGTTCTACGGCCATTTTTAAGTTTCACTGATCCATCAGTCAAAAAAATAAACCACTGAGCAAACAGTGAAAAAAAAAAAAAAAAAAAAAAAGACTGACGAATCATTGGGAAATGTAATTGAATCAATCAGTGAAGGAAATATGGCATTATTTCACTGGTTCATCAGTTGAATTCACTGAAGTCACTTATGTATCAGTCAGATACGTTTGACTGATTGAAAAACGTGTTTCTGTTTTTGTGTTTTTTTTTCTGTTTTCATTACAATTTTAGTTATAATTGGTTGTTTATGTAGGAATTGTCTGGTGTGATTGTATCAAACTTTTTTTTTTGCTACGTGTTTTTTTTTTTTTTAACTCGTGAAATCCGTTCTGCAAGTCGTTATATTTTTCGACCATTAGCGTGGGATCGTGCTCATGAAATAGCGACTTTACCGTACCTGTTATACAATGTCGGTCATGAATGTTTCATATGTGCATGGCATCGCCAGTTTAAACACTAAACAATGTAGAGAACAGAAATAGGGACGAGGCATCTTATGTAACAGCGAGGCAAATTATGCATTGGTGAGGCACGGTTGGTTTTGAACTTAAGCCTGCTGATTTATCGTTGACTTCTTTATACAGTACTCGTCAGCCACAGCTTTCCTTGGCTTTTCTGTCAAAAAAAAAATTGGATAGGCTTCGAACAGCAACAATACTCTTTAGTCGTGTATGCCCAAAACAAGTTTGTTCAGTCACTTACAACAATTGCAAGACTCTTTCAAATATCAAACTATCAGTCATTATTAACTGACCTCCTACTCTTCGTGTGCTTGTTTAAATTATGGGCACCAAATGGTCGTAGAAATTTCTGGAGGTACTCTTAATATTGATTGTTTCATCGGATACTACTTTCATGCGAGGAGTGTTTTATCTGAATAATCCTATCTTTCCCTTGACGTGATGCGTTATGTTTTGTCCGTGAGTGAGGAATCCGATTCTTATTAGCACTATAGGCTATTCACGGTAAAATGAGCACTTTTGAAAGCCCTGCTTAAAATCTACTTGTACGCACGTTGTGTATCCTTCCGCCTTGTGTAAGATTGACATTGTCGTGACCCTAATCACTTTATGCATGCGTCGGTCAAGTGAAAATGCGAAATTACTGAAAAAATAAATATCTAACAAATCTGGTCAATTTTATTTTTGGATTCATTAAAAAATAAACAGAAAGCGAAAGAAATAATTTAAGTTATCAGAAATAGTTACCTAACACTTTTTATTCGACGTTAAGATACGGAACTACTTCCCATCCATCGTTCTCGACTTTACTGGGCGCATGCCACTCAGTGCGTCCGTTGAAATACATGCAGGTTGATTTCAAAAGTGCTCACTTTATTACGTGAACAGACTTTAGTCCTCTGAGAACTCATTCATCTGATCATGTATCATGCGGTATCAACATACATATCTTGCCGCCTGGATTCTGAGGCAACCATCAGGACTGAATTGTACGTCGGTTTGCTCAATTGTAAGGCGATGGCTGGAGATCAGTGACAAACTATGATCTGTTTGCTTTTAATTTTTTCAAGACGCATTCAAAACGCGGCATTAAATGCGTGACTTAGTTTGTGTTAAGGGTGCTGCACTACACATTTGAAAGTAAAATTAACTATCCCAAAATATCTTACGTTCATTTTAAAACAGGACTTTTAAAGATTTTTTTTGTGAAATTATTACTATCGTTATTTAGCTGTGTTTTTTTTTGTCTAAGTAAGACATACATAATAGATGTTACACTTAGCTGCAATATTTTACTAACGATCTGAGTTGAGTAAATCTTCAAGTGCTTTAATGTTCCGTAATTTTGTTCTATTTGTTTTTCAGTTATGTTTGTTCCATTTTGCACGCATTTATAGTTAACAGACTGATCTTCATCTAAATAATGGACAACTATCAAAATTTTCGTACCTCGATATTTCTAACAATATGTGGAAAATTTTGGTTTTACTTCCGCAAAGTTTCGCTCCTTTAGGATGGAATAAAATAGGACGGAGAACATTTTTCACTACTACTATAAATGTGCACACATTAGAAACAGGCTTCTTCTGTAAATAAATAAATAAAAAAAAAAAAAAAAAAAAAAAAAAAAATGAGACAATCATTGTCAAATCTGCAGTTACTGCAACTGTGTTAGAAAAATTGCAATTTAAACTAGTGGAATAGGCTGATCTTGGGGAATCGAGCACTTTTAAAAGCACTACTTAGAATGTGCCTGTGTGTACGTCGTGCATACTTCCATTTGATTTAAAATTAACATTTCCATGGGCTTTATCACTTTGTTCATGCGTCAGCCAACTAAACTGTAATATTATTATAAAAGCAAATATTAAAAAAAATGACTAATTGTTACACTCATAAGCATAAAAATAGGAACAAAAAGAAATAATTTCGGAATTCACAAATGTTTTACTTTAACGTTAAGACGTGGAACTACTTGTCTCCTGTCATTGCCAACCTTACTGGGGCCGTTGCTAGTCAGTGTGCCTGTTAAAATATATGCAGGTAGAAGCAGCGACATTTTTCAAGGGATGATTGCGAAAGTGTTCTATTAATCGTGAACAGCCTATTGTTAGGGACCTGCGAAATTCGCGTTATTATTTCAGGGCACGTACAGATTAAAGCACGTTGTTGCATGGCCCAAGTTAGAGGAAGACCGGGGAGGGGGGGGGGGGGGGGGTGCCGGCCGCATTAACGTCCGTGGCCTGCTGGTCAGCTCATCGTCAGCGCTTACCCCGCTGTCCCCCTGGGTCGGTCTTTCACCTGCGGGGTGTCGCCCCCTCGACGACGGGCAGGCGTCAACCTCGTGGGCAGCTCTCCCCTCACTTGGGCCCCGCAACAACGGGTCCCTTTCCAATAGGTTTGCCGTTGCACCGTAGTGTATTTCACACGCCCTGGATAGCCCTGCGCCAATAAGTTAACACTTCACGATTGTGTGTCCCAATCAAGAACTGTTCTTCCAGAAAGGGAGCGGGTTCACATTGAAGCAACAGCCAGTGGAGAAATTACGGTGCCGCGAATACATACGGTACAGTTAAGTTTAGCCTCACGCTAAATAGTAACGCGAATTTTGCAGATCCCTATGGGCTGTTCGCGGTAAAATGAGCACTTTTGAAAAATCTGCTAAAGATCTACTTGTTTTTCAGTTTGTGTATTCTCCCGCCTTATGTAAAACTATGAATTTAATATAAAAGTAAGTATTTTAAAAATTCGCTAATTCTTGCACTTAGATGCGTAAACAGATACAGAACGTGAAAGAAATCATTTAAGTTATCACAAATGTTTACCGAACACTTGAAATTCAACTTTCAGACACGTAACTACCAGACACGTAACTGCTTTCTCTCCACCGCTACCAACAATACTGGGCACGTGCCACTCAATACAGCCTTTAGAATATATGCAGGTTGCATCGGTGGCTTTTTCCTAAGGTTGATAATAAAAGTGCTCACTTTATCGTGAACGGCCTTTACCTATAACTAGAGATGACGGAAAATCGCAAAAAAAATTTTGAGCGAACATATATTCTGTAACACTAACTTGTTCATTCTTTCATGATTGGCTGAACAAGGTTTTGACTCTGCTAAGTTTTCTTGCAGACCAATCACGAACGTTCTGCCTGGAGGCATCAGAATCCTCATTGGCCCAGTGAAATGGGATAGTATATTTATAGATGCATGGCGGCCAATAAGGAAGCAAAGTTGCCAGACACTTGTAACTGTGCGTTGAATCCCGCGATAGAACGTCGTCTCTACCTATAATGTATCTGATGATGTGATTGCGGATCGCACGAGCCTGGGAAGTTCACCGACGACCATCCTCCTCCTCTGTTGCAGGTTGTTCGGCAACACCGGCTACTGCGCCGCCTGCTCCAAGGTCATACCCGCCTTTGAGATGGTAATGCGGGCACGTAACAACGTCTACCACCTGGAGTGCTTCGCGTGCCAGCAGTGCAACCACAGGTAGGTCCTTGTGACCCAGTTACGTTATCGCGAGGCTCGTCGGGGTTCGTGTATCCGCAGGAGGGGATCTCGCGCAAGTGTTGAAGAATTACGCGCCTGTATAAATCACGCTGATCGCAGCGAACAGATTGTTGGGGAAGCGGGGGCGCATGCTTCGTTGTGGCCTTCTATCAGCAAGTCCCTTCGGATTTACGAGGAGGGTGTGTATGGCTTGATATCTGCGAGCAGAATGCGACATTTATAGCTGTTTGTAATAATGCCCCACAGTGCAAGCAGCTACATAAAATTCCGATATCAGTACACAACTCCTCAAAATTCTGACCATAGGTTGGCAGAATTTACATAAGTTTGCCTTGATATGTATTTGAAGTTTTCACTCACGAATGCTTTAGAGAACATATAAGTTTAGGTCCGTAAGTATTTACTATCAATAACAGGCGATAAACATAACTCAGTTTCTGCTAGGGCCTTGTCACCCAACGGTATGCCGTAATTTGTGAATATAAATGTAATTTTAGAATGTTTTTAAAACTTTGAAATTGATTCATATACGCTGGCTTTCGTTATTGAGCCCTGAATGATATATTTTTTACATAAATTCGCAACACACCGATAGTGTCGAAAATGGTGACAAATTTTTTTTTTCAGCTTTACGCTAAATATTGATTAATACATGTTCCTTTACGTTTTAACCTTAGGACCTATTTCGAAGAATTTAAATATTGAATTATTTTTATGAATCTGATAGTTGTGGGATGTGATGTTTAAGCATACTACAATATTTACCCAAGTATGTGGGTTTGGGATGAAACTATTTCGTCTGTTTTAATTTTAAGCGCAGCCCGGCTATTCTGTGTTGGCTTTTGTCATATGATTTTATTTTATTTTGTTGCTTTATTAATTTCGTAGGTTAGTTTGAATATCCAAATGTACATTGCGAAATAGTAGGTAAATAGAAAATAAATCCATAGCTTCGTAAATATTGGACAATAATTGATTATTTTAATTATATTTGTTTAAATCTTCTGATGTTTATATGTATAATGTATGATCCAAAAATATATTTTATATTGTTGGTAATAAAATAATACCGCTGCCTTCTGTTTTGACGTGACAGCGTCTTACAACTCAGCCCCGTACCATCAGAAAGTGAGCGTCACGAAATGTTGCTCTCGGGTCCGTAGAAATTACTCGCTAAGAATGAGTAGTACGTTAAATGTAAATATACTGTAGTATAGGTAGGTCCTTCAACTTCATGCTTTACACACAAACTTATCGTTCTGACGTCACAAGGCCGAGGTGGGAGCCGCGCTGCGAACCTCTGATTTTGAGCGGCTCATCTGATCGGAGAAATTCCGGTGTCAGTTTGTGGGTACAAAAAAAAAAAAGAGTAATTAAAAACATTACCAAGAATCATAAATAATAAACACATACATACTGACTTTGTAGCCAATTTTCTTTGCAGATTACGAACCAAAATAGTTCAGAATTACGAGTTAGGCGAAAAGGACACTAATGATATTAACAACATGAATAGTGCTCCACAATACAAACAAATCTAATACTGAAAGGATGACTCGGCTACCTTCATCCATTCCGAAGTTATGTGAAGAAGTGGACAATTTCACGCATCAGCGAAATGCGAACGTGGCGATTGCGTCGTCGTCATATGCCACGTCACGTGACGAGATGCGTGCTTATAACAAATATATTGATTTAATCAAACTGTGATAGACTGTGTGTCTATCATTTGTTTCCCTCTCACCACCCGTAGACGTTTTCACGTAAAAATACCCACGGCCATGTAGACGACACGGCCCATTACGTTTTTTTTTAAAATGTGAATGCGTCTTTAAAATCAATCGTCACATGGGTTAGTAGACAGAAATGGCGAAGTAACGCGTGCAGGGTGTGGTAAATTCGACGCTATAACTCCGTGACTGAAAACAAATTTGAAAGAAACGTGGTCTTGTTCGACCGGATGTACCACTAATGTTGGAATCGCATAGCCCTGGCAAGCACTACGGGACAGTCCCGACGTGACACTTAAAACTAACTGGCCAATGAAATACAAGATAGATCTGACGTAAGCCCGACGTATTCTGTCGTTCGACCAGCAATTTCGGATTAGAAATTGTTTCCATTTTCGTCGTGTCGTGCGGCACGACACACAGAGTGTACAGCTTTGCTAAATGAAATTGCATGGCAATCTTTCCCTGCAGTGACAAATACGCAGCTTAAAAAAAATTGAATATTACTGTATTTTACTTTTTACAAATAATAATAATAATACCTTTGTATACATTAGCTATAACACTTTGTCACCGTGGTGTATTCCAAATCTCCCGTCTGCCCACCGCCTTTGGAAACTAGCGTAGTTAATCGGCGTCTTATAAATAGTTCCGAAAAATTATAATCTTCATATCGCGTCAGCAAACTGTCGGGCTGTAAATTCGAGCAGTCACATTGTAAATGTCGTGTCGTGGTTGCGGTTTTTGTCGTGTCGTGCTGAGTTTGTCAGGGCTGTGTGACTCCCGCATAAGATGCGACCGTTACATTGATCTGGCGTCACGCATGAGCGAGGCGCGGGTGGGGGGCCCGCGGCGATTGCCGGGAGTCTCGGGCTCCGGCGAAAATTTCCATTCGAGATATCTCGCGGGTCCGATCTGCCAGCACGCTGGTTTTGGTGTCAAAAGAGAGATCTCTTCTAGAACTGTGGATTTAAGCCGTAAAAGCGAAGTATCCACCTTGTTTACTTTCATTTTACACCGATATGCCGAAGGAAAAAATCACGTGCTAACGCAAACGTATTTGCGCAGAATCCACGGCCGTGACTCCGACACACTCACGTTCTGATTTTCCCATTCTTTTTAAGCCGTTTTGAATATCTCACTACTAATCAGTAATGATAGTGGCATGCTCATTAAAATAATTTAAAGACTGTTCACGATAAAGTGAGCACTTTTGTTATGAACATTAGAGAAAATTCAGTGCCCCTGCCTGCATATATTTTAATGGACGCACTGAGTGACAGTCACCCAGTAAAGTTAGTAACAATGGATGAAAAGTAGTTCTATGTGCTAACTTCAAATAAAAAGTGTTAGGTAATCGTTTGTGATACCTTAAATTATTTCTTTGATTTCTGCATTTAAATGTCTCGAAGTGTAAAAATTAGTAGATTTGTAAAATATTTACTTTTACTAATTATTAGACAGTTCCACTTGACCGACGCAAGAATAAAGTGAAGAGGCCCGTAACAACGTTATGTTTACATGAGGTGGAGGAATACACAACGCGCATACAAGTAGATCTTCAGCAGGGCTTTCAAAAGTGCTCAGTTTACCGTGAAAAGCCTATAATTGTTTTAATTACAGGGAAATGTTGCTGCTCATCCAGTTGTCTTACAATCATAGCAAAGTTTTATCTTCTAGCTGTCAGAATATTCGCCTTCCACCTAGGCGAACCGGCTTCGATTCCCGGCGGGGTCGTTTCTGGATTCTCGCATGTGGGGATCGTGCCGGACGAATCCGCTGGTCTTCGGGTTTTCTCGGGGATCTCCCGTTTCCTCCAACTCTTGCAATACAGCATTGCTCCATACTCATATGACTTCACCCTCATCGGCTCTGCAGACCTCGATGTCAACGAGCCGCCAAAATATCTCTACTACGTTTAGCTGTATGTTGTGAACGGTATGAGATAAACTCTACTCAGCTACGCCTGGTGGTGCCGCAACCAACAAATCTTTGGCGTTGCGCAAGGTTGCATACTTACAGGCGCCGAGAAATATATCTCCAACTCGCACACCGAATGCCCCTTGCATTTCCGAGTAGGCCTGTCAGTTTACGAACAAGAAATATTGGTGGTCTGTGTTCCTCACATATATATCTGTCATATTGGTTATTGAATTTAGAAACGCGTTGTGTGTGGTTCGGGAGACGTGCGTGTATTTTGTAACTGAAAGGTAAATTAAACACAGTTAGGGGATAAAACATTTTTCTGACCTGAAATACTGCATGGGTTATATTTAGTCCAAAACAAACGTTTATGTGCACCTTAAAGTCAATTGGCGCTACCTTTTGGAGCATTGGTGTAACCAGAGTGGGGCAGGGAAGGGCGATTTAACCGTATTTCTCGTTGAGAAATAATAATACAATTACGAAAATCATAAAGTACCAAATGTACTGTTATCTATTTTACTGTGACTTTTAATGAATAATTTATATTACTGTTACTTGTGTGAAAACAAATCCAGTAAAACAACCCAGTAAAAATAATTATGTTAGTAAATTTTCCTCAAATGTTATTCTCTTCTCCCTCTGACTGGAATCACAGCCACGTTTATGACGGGGAGTAACGTTGGACATAAATTGTTGAAAAAACACCATTAAAAAAAAAAAAATTCGCAAGCCACTCATTAGCTGCAATCTCGGCGAGTAACTTCACGTTTTGGTAATGGTTGTGGCTGTTGAAATCTGAAGGTGAAGATGAATTATGATGATTTTTTCATTGTTCGACTTACAATGCCTTTGAACATACATTCCGCAGTCTTCTAGGGCATGTCTGTAATCACAAGTGTTGGGAAGTATTCACTATTATCGATCGTGAAGACCCCGAACGGATTGCAGCTGGGCTACAGAAACGGGTGTTTAATTAGCGCCTTTGATAAATCAAGTGTCCTGTACACCAGTATCGGTCTGGCATGTTCAAGGTACAAACTAAAGAAATTCTCTGGTAAAACTTCCTAAACTGAATTGGAAGTTTTTAACCCATGTATCGTATAGAAATAATACCACACGTCTGGCCACAAATGCGGAATGTTTATCGTCGCAGCTGTACAAAGTTGGGACGTTTCCTACGCATTTGACTGTTTCCTGGGCAAATGTAGGAACGCTAACATGAATGCATGGGGAATAACTTTACCATTCGCGCTTTTTCACTCTACGTATACACTCGTATATAGGCTGTTCACGGTAAAATGAGCACTTTTGAAAGCCCTGCTGAAGATCTACTTGTATGCACGTCATATGTTAATCCACCTCGTGTAAAATTAGCATTGCCATGGGCCTCATCACTTTATTCATGCGTCGTTCAAATAAAACTGTGAAATTTTTAGGAAAGTAAATATTATACAAATCTGCTCATTTTCACACTTCGATGCATTTAAAAATCCGTAAAGTGGAATTAATAATTTCAGTTATCAGAAATGGTTATCCAACACTTTTAATTCGACGTTAAGACATGGAATTATTTTCCATCCATCGTTACCAACTTTACTGGGCAAATGCCACTTAGTACGCGCATAAAAATTAAGGCGTTCATGGGCAGTGACCTTTTTCCAAGGTTCATTTCAAAAGTGCTCACTTTATCGTGAACAGCCTGTAGTAATTTGCGAATAATTTCCTATAGTGCACAGAAGTAAGGGCGCTTAGCGCCTCATCGCTCCTATACGTCGAGCTGTACTCTGCAAATTATGTATGCGATAGATCGTAACAGCGATATTTTACTCGCGATCAAAGTCCACGGATTTAACCACGTCCGTAAGATTTTACTTTTCTCATGCATCTTAGGAAAGTGCGCAGACCAGCTATAAAAATTCAATTTTTTTTTACCGCTTTCACAATTTTTTTCTCTGAGTACAAATAATATGATAAAAGCAAAACTACGTGGCTTTAAATAATTGGTTTATTACATTTCTCGCAAAAAGTCGTATTTCCGGAAAAATCTATTTATTGAGATGCTCGTTGCATGCAAACGATGGCTTTGCTGAAAATATCTTATTGTATAGGACATTTAAAATCCAGTGGATTTAGATCAGATGGCCGTGTGAATAATCGAATCAGTTCAGCTTTACCTAGGTACCTAATGATGACGGAAAAATGAGTGTGTGCTGCCAATGAGCTTCTACTCGTAAAATGTGGAACGAAGTATGACTTACTCTTGATGTAACTCTTACTTATGATGTAACTCTTGCTTTCATACAAGGGGTTTGAATTTACGCACATCAAGGAGTACGTTCAGAGAATTGACAATAATCTCACCTTCATAATAGATCCATACTTCGAAAATTCTTAGTCTGCCATAACCGTACTAGTTTTGAAAAAAATAAATATGGAAAGACAAGAGGCAAGCAGCTTTCAGAGTTTTTAATTTCGATATTTTATTCTTGTTTGGTAAGGTGATTGAAATCTGTGACTGGTTTTACTATTCATAACTGGTTGTACAAAAAAAAAATGTTTCAAACATGTAAGCCTTCGGTGCAGAAGTCAAAAGACTGATGATCATTATGGTATGGAGTTGTGTGGTGGCGTGTATAAAGACAGGTTACAATAATAATAATAGTAGTAAAACGTCTTTATTTTTTTGTGGCGAAGTTAATGCATCATCACCTTCTCTTATACTTAACCACTTTGCGTAATATGATAGTGGAGACAAACGTAGGCTACTCCGATTTCGGAAATTTTCAAACTTTTTGATGGCGACACCCTTTGGCTGTTATTTCAGTAGCGGCGTCCGGCCGTCTCTTTCACACTTGCCAGCCAACAGGGCGCGCACGTACACACACACACACACATATAGCGGCGGCGTGGGTGTCCGCTGTACGTGTGTGTGTGTGTGTGTGTCTGGCCTGGGTGATTTCCCAGACGGCCACTAAATGTTTTAAAAGCCCTCCCGATACAGCGAGACCAACTCTCTGACGGAATTGCCTACCGCTCTCTCCTCGCCTATTTTCAATTGGAGCACCACTCACCCCCTCCCATCTCCACCCCTTCACCGTTTCACCCCTTCCCCCCTCATAGCCCACGTCACCCCTTCTTTGCACTTTCCCCCGCCACCAAGGGTGGCAGTGCGACCTACGCCCCCCCCCCCTGGACTTGTGGTGTCTCCCGCCCCGACAGCGCAATAGCCATCCCAACACCCCCCCCCCCCACCATCCCACGGTGGACGGACTAACTTCATTAGGAAGATTGTGTGCGCTGACGGACGCCCCCGGGCTCGCCGCCGACTCTCCTACCACCCGGGGACGGTCACCGCCTTTTTTTTTTTACATCATTCATCGCGGTGCTAGACGGACGACAAGCGACGCTCGACGTCGGAGAGAGAAGAAGACACGAGCCGACAAAAAAAGTGCAATGGAGAGAAAAAAAAAGGGGGGGGGGGCACGATTTCCTTTAAGATGCAGAGCCGTGGAGAGACACTTGTTTGTCGAGATTACCCGCTAAAAATTCAGGGTTACTCCTCGGGGTATTTGTTTACAAACGACGGCTTCCTGCGCTCTCGGGGAAGTCGTAGGGCTTGCTGGTTCGATTCTAGGACGTGGCGATTCGCGTTCAGGTGCACTGTAAAAACATTTTCTTTGCTGCAACACCTGATTAGTTGCAGCAAAGGAAAATTTGTTTGGATATGAACCACTTGCAAAGTCGGATTGCCACGAACATAATAGTTGTTTTATTTATATGGTGATGATTATGATAACGTTGCATTGTCTCTACAAATTGTTGTAGTAATATCAGTTATACTGTAAAGAAAATGGGTGCTCTGAAAAACAAACGTGACTTGTTAATAGGAGAAAAGTTACTGGTTTAACGCTCTTCACCAAACGACCACTTTCCCCTATTATGTTCCGATTACTTTTGACAAGTAGGTTATGTGCAGTAGCAACATTGACCAGGATATAATGTTACCATTTAGGAGCAATTCAGCTAAGTGATCTGGAGAATCTCTTAACTTCAGAATGACATTAACACTTTGTAGACTATGCTCGAGTGTAGCTCGAGCAAAGCTAATTTGAAAATATCTTTATTGTTCACAGTAAAACTCGCATGAATGTGTAGGCTTTGTTCGGCTAGTGTTTAAGACGACCTCACAAGAACACGACAGCGAAGTAACAATGATACTACTAACGATAGAATATTTTTTATAGACACTGAAAGGGATATGATTCATTGTAAATCCTTTTATAGGATGAAGGACATTTGATTGGGTAAATATCATCTCGGCTCTCCATTGGTTGATGACCGGCCAATAATCAAAGCTGTAAAGTAAAGGGTGGGGTCCGGCGTGGTATGGACCAATAGGACGATGGTGAGTTCTAACACACCAACAGAACAACAGAAGCGGTGTTCTCGTAGTAGTAATGGTATTAGGTGACCCACTTCTAATTTGTCTTAAGTGCCAGTAAATGTGTGCATACCTCAATGTGTTACTTTCATGTTTACTCAGTTGCAGTTTATGAATATTTGCGTCGGGAGAATAGTTACGTAATGGGAAATACAATGAACGACAGAAAACAAATAAATATCGCTAAATGTTACCTGTGGCACGAAGTAATATTTCTTTACGGTTAACAAAACCAGTTCAAAGGACATGTATTTATTTGATATAAAGGAAGGTATTGTTGTCATAAAATATAAACGTTTAAAGAAAACATTTATTAACAGCAAACTCATGTGTCTGTAATCATCCCTTTGAATTAAAACAATATTGTGTGACTTTAAACAGAACAGCCTCAAAGAAATTGTTTTTTTTTTTGTCGTACAGAAAACTTTTTAAGGATTTTTTTTTTAGAGTGAAAGCAACGACAAGTGACTGTACAAAACAGCTTTGACGAATAGAGTCTACTACTACATTTCTAAAACATAACACTCAAAATAAAAAATAAATATAAGAAAAAGTCATTTAATCTGCTACAATACAGGATAAACTCAAAACAGATGCTATGCATTGACAAAAACTGAGTTTGACACCGATTCTTGGCCTTCGTGGAAAAATCTGCCAAGCTCTCACTGCTTGGAACATACTTAAAATTCAGAATTTTCTTCTTAACATAATCACTAGAGAATTGTTACTTAATGTCAAAATTCTTGTAGAGTTCCATGTCACGACCATTTTTAGTATGCTTAATGGCACCTTGATTATCACACTTGATAATGAAGGGCTTTGTTAGAAACTTTGTTTGACACGATTCAGTAACAATCTGCTTCAACCACAATGCTTCCTTTGCAACATGGAACATTGATGCACACTCCGTTTCGGTAGTGGTTGTGGCTACAGGATCTGCCTTATTTGAGAGTCTAGTTTTCCAACTGACTGGTGCATTTTTTACCGTCGTCACGTAACAACTCACTGACTTCCTATCCTTTCCACGTGCTAAGTCTGAATCGCAAAACAACTCATCATGATCACCAGTAGAAACACAGGTTAGCTTCAGGTTTTGAGTTATCTTCAGATATAGCATAATGTGTGTTACATATTGCCAGTGACTTTACGTGGGGTGCCAACTCCTTTGGTTTACTCTACAAACTGCGTAAGTGGTGTATGGCCTGGTAGTTGTGGATAGCCACAATAACGAGTCACCTGCCTTCCTGTACAAATGTACATCATATTTATCATCCACAGACGACTTTACGTCGTTCTTATTAATTTCCAAATGGGCTAACCTATCCTTTCCATTTTATAATTTTAACGCCTTCAGTATTTGCTTAATGTAATCAATCTGGTGGATAGACCTTTCCCTATTACAGTACTCTAAATTCATTGAAAGAAAATACGTCATATTACCTGGCTTTCTGATCTGTAGCTTCGCATCTAATTCTTCTTGAAACACTGTACGTAATCCTTTTCCCCCAAAATCCTAAATCATCAACATAAGTCCTAATGAACCGATCCTTGCTTTTATTTATAGACACACGTGTGTCTTTCACGAATATTTTCAGTCCCAAATCACTTAACACTGTGTTTAAGGTTCCATGCTACTTCTTCTCGCTATGCTTTAATTAATACATTTTTCAGAAGCTTACACACTCTTTTGTCGTCAACCTCAAAATGTTTTGGCTGAACCATATACACCTCTTCACGCAGATCATTGTGCATATAAGCTGTAAATACATCAATATGTTTCTGAACCCACCCGTTTTGCACCGTTAGGGTCATCATCAATCTACGGCTTTACTTGTGATCTCAGATGCATAGGGGTCATTAAAATAAGTTACCTGCACTCGAGCAAACCTCTGTGCTACCAATTTTGCTCTAAATTTACTGACAGTACCGTCTGTGTTCTTTTTGAGATTCAAAACGCATCTGCTGCCTAACACAGTCCTGTCAGGAGATCTGTCAACCAATACATAAATTCCCTTATCATGGTCACTCTCATGTCCCATTTTCATTGCATCATGCCATTCATCTTCAGATTCCCCTCCCCTTTCAGGACCTCGGTTACATTCATAGGCTCTTCAACATAATCTACTGTGAACACAGAAAACTTGAAACATGGACAAGATATTTCCCCGTCCATCATCTTTCTAATCCGAGCAATCCGCCTTGGCTGTACGTATTCATTTACATTCTCAACAGTCTCAGTTTCAACTTTTCAACATCTCACCGTTTTCCTCCCTAGAATCGCCATGTCCCACAGCATCAACAAACTCCCCACACTCATCAACAAACTCCCCACACTCATCACCTGCCTCAACAGGTTCATCTTCATTACTGGAATCACAAGCAAGTACATAATTTTTGGTTGTTCAGGGAAAGTTTAATTTTATCAGTAGAAACACACTCTCTTCGAACTTGACATGTAGCCCAATCATTATTTTCTTCGTACTCGGGTTGCACAATCGAAAGCTCTTTACCTTACTTGCATAACCCATGTACACCCACTCTATGGCCCTTGGTTTGAACTTTCCTTTTTTTTCTGAGCTAGCCACCAGACTATACATCAAAACACTCACAATCTAGACAGTTCTTTGCGTACACGTCATCCTTTCCACAGTGCAGGAGGTAGCTGATTGTTAATTGACCGGAATGGACATAGATTCCTTATAAAACATGCTGTGCTGGCAGCTTCACACCAAAACCTTTCGGTCAAACCACTAGCCATATCCTCAATGATCCTATTGCATATCTGAGCCACTCCATTCTGTAGGAAGGAGTAGGCTGCAGTTTTCGTATGGGCAATACCATTTTCACGGAGGAAAATCTTAATATTAATTCCTACAGTATTCACCTCCGCCATAAGCCATCAGTTCATGTTCAGCCCATGGAGCAACTATATTTCTGCTTTGTATTCCATAAACTTGGCAAGTGCCTCACTCTTCAACTTCAGGAATATCACATTTGCAATCCTGTAATAATTGCCTAGAAAACTAATCGTATATGATGCAACCCAATTTGATTTTGTTGGAGAACACATAAAGTCTCTGTGGACTAGCTCTAGTGGTTGGACAGTCTTACACCCACTTTTCTTTGGAAAACTGCTCTTAGCCATCTTGCCTTTGACACAAACAGAACAATCACTCTCGTACTCTAAACCGTCAAGACCAGGGACCCTTTTCATGGAAGTGGCCAAGTCATAGGTACCACACACTGGTTGCCTTAAATGTGACAGCTTCAATCTCCACTTCTACTACTACTTGTTCTTAGCTTCAACGATTAGAGCTTTATCCAGTTGTGGCACAGCATTGACAAATACACTGTTCTGCAACACGTACAATCCTTCGTCACAAAAGCATTGAAAACACATTCTACTTTCAGTTCGCTAACAGCACGATCTTTTGTCATGAGTGGTTAACTATGCAACAAAAATGAGGTTGAAATTTAACTCTGGTACCTATAACTTAATGTTTTTTATGTACAAAATATTTCCTCCACATGCATTCGACAGTATCAACTTGACGGTACCTACCACTTCGACCACATTTTTTTCACATCTGTGAATATTAACACAGGAGTCTTTGATTTTAACAATAACACTGAACTTTTCTTTGAGCATTGGTCAGTTTAATAAACTTCCTTAGGATACAATAAAAACACAGAACTAAGTAACTCAACCTACCAAATAACCAACACAGGTGCTGCAAAAGCGGTTCCAAAACTAATATTACTGGAAAAGTGAGGGACACAGAAAATATGGTTTTAGAAACTGTAGTGGTATAGTATTGTCGTAAGCAATTTCACGAACTTATTTCTTTGTGCATAAAAAGTAAGGCAACCTGAGTGTCTGTAGAATAATAGGATTTTAATTAAAGGAGTAGGAATTCAGTTACATGACCTTCTTCTTGTGCTCACCACTAAAGAACTTTTCGACAATGGATTGGGAAACTAGAAGCTGATACGTTAAATACATCCTAATGACAAATAATTTTAAAAAATTTTCTTATCTAACGCCTTCAATTTTTGCTTGAAACTTAATCGCGAGACTTACTTCACATTAAGCCATAAACATGGAGGTTTTACGTGAAATGGCGCACACACAGATTCATTACCAGGAATTCGAACACAGTACTCCTCGCACCATAAGATAGTTGCCAGCTATACCACGGATATTGATTGAAGAAAAACAAAACGCTGCCTTTAGGCATTGAAATCGATCCTTCCAATTTATTGTTGTACCATTTTTTGTTACATGATGGATTTGTGGCACATCAAATGTACATGTAACATGGGCTTTAAAGTCCACGTTCTAATATGTACCTATTTTTCTACTGTGACGAAAACATTGTGATTTTACAATGATGATTGGCCAAAAAATCTCCGAGGAATATAAAATCATCTTCGCAATGCTCACTTGAAATCGGATCCCAAAAAATTGTCCCTTTTTCAAAATGAGGTGGCATTTCTTTGCCATTTCTTTGGATATCGAGCCTGTCAGTTAAAGGAGAATACCTTAAGCAGGATAACGAATAAAACATATGTTCGTGACTCGCTACACATTAGAGACGTGTTTCCACAAATGTTGCAATTATTTGTGAACAGTTCCACAGCCGAGTAAACAGGAAAGGCTCTTTCGATCATTTCGGATTTGTGAGGCTGCTAACCAAGAAATAAAAATACAGTATGCCTAACAAGTGATACGTTCTTAGCAACATGCTGGTAGGAATTGTTTAGTATAATACTTTTACATATTCAGAACGGACATGGGCGATTCATTGGATCTATCAAAATTGTTTCTGTTAACTTTAACGCAGACATTTTAGTACGGGAAGATAACTTGGTAGCTTGTGAGGTAGAAATTCATCTGAACTCCTGATACATTATTTTGATCACAGATCGGATAGCCCTCGAGTGGTTTCTACAATACAAGAATTATTCTGGAGGAAACACTCTTAAAAGTAAGTGTGAGATTATGATTGCTAATCGAAACATAGGTACAGAAATGACTGTATTCTCTCTAATGCCCATATAGTTTCAAGATGACTATGTGCTGTTGGAGACTTAACGATGATCGTATTGGCATTACTGAAACATTAAGTTTGGTTAGTATGTCTACTGGTTAAAGTATTGCCTATACAGCATGAGGCACTTCTGGCAGGCCACCTGAATAACACCGCCAATTTCAGTGGTAGAAGAAAATGTTTCAGACGAAAGTTCCTTGGATCCATGGCGCTAATAACTGGATAGTACTGATTTACCCGTATGTGTAAGGGCAACGAAGCTACATAGGTCAACTTCGTTAATTTTAAAGGGATGATAATTTTTATGAACACTCCTTGACAGTGCGTATGATGTAATAAATACGATGACATCTGCCGGTCATTCAAGATCGCTGAAGGTCAATGACGAAGCATACTGCGCCGCCGCACGAACAACGGGACATTAGTCTGTGCTGTGTTGTTGTAGCGATCAGACAATCCCTTCGTGACGTTATTCGAACTGGCACAGTGTACACGACAGCCTAAAGAGATGATATGGTTTTTCATTTATGGCGAATGTCACCGCAGCATTAGAGCCGCAGTGCGATTGTATGCCAAGAGATACCCTGATCGTTCCACACCGGCACGATCTGTCTTTGCGAAAATAATAAAAACATTTCAAGAAATTGGAAGCATGTAAAAGAAAAGATGACGAGAGAAGTGCAATTAACATCTTAGCATCCACAGCCACGAGGCAGCTTGAACGTGAGAGTGGGATCAGTCAACGGAGCACTCCGCGAATGTTACATAGCAACAGATTTTATCCTTTCCACATTTCACTTCATCAACAGCTATATGGAAATGACTTTCGACATCGGGTACAGTTCTTCGAATGGAGACTACGAAAACTACAAACCGATGTCATATTCCTGTTCGAGATTCTGTTTACCGATGAAGCGTCATTTATATATATATATATATAAACCATGGACAGATTAACCTTCGCAATATGCACTACTGGTCAGCTGACAACCCACACTGGCTGAGAGAAGTGTATAAACAAGAGACCATGGTATGTGTACATGTTGTGCGATGTTGTACATAGTCGCCTAATTGGTCCCTATTTTATTGATGGGACACTAGATATCATCAAGTATGTACAGTTCCTTACAGAAGTGCTGCTGCAGTTATTGGAAGGCATCCCACTGGACATAAGGCAATGTATGTGGTACAAACACGACGGATGTCCTGATCATTCTACACAGAGAGTTACAACGGTTCTGAACAGATCTTTCGGTGGTCGTTGGATCGGTCGGTTTGGATGAAACACGAAATGGCCTGCACGTTCCCCGGACTTTACGCCTTGGGGCTCTTACCTGTGGGGAACATAAAAGCAACATGTCTACAAAGGCCCACCGACGACTCCCGAAGACATGAAAGACCGTATAGCACGAGCTTGTTCTGTGATAAGCCCAGATGAAATTCGACGTGTGGTAATTCCCGCTCAGAATCGCTTTACAGTATGTATCAATGCACAAGGTCACCAATTTGAACACCCGATGACATAATACAATAACAAAGGATGCGAGTCTGGTGCTGGCGTTTGGTTATACAGAACAGTTACAGTCGCTACAAGACGGTGCTACGTCGGCCCATTGTTCCTTGCGGCGGCGCAGTTTGCTTCGTCATTGACCTTCCGCGATCTTGAATGACCGGCAAATGTCATCGTATGTATTGCATCTTCATACGCACAGTCGAGGGGTGGTAATAATAATTATCATTCCATTTAAACTAACGAAGTTGCCCTTTGTATCTTCTTTCCACTCCCACGCACGGGGAAATTATCACTATCAAGTTATTGGCGTCTTGGTTCCAAGAAAATTTCGTTTGAAACATTTTCTTCTATCACTAAAATTGGCGGTGTTATTCAGGTTGTCTCACCCGGTGTATATGATATACGCGTAGCAGTAGAAGCAGAGCACTTCCAGAACCAACGCAGATAATTCTTTATGAATTCTAAACTAAAATAACTTGTGTGTTTGTTAACACTCTTAACAGAAGTTAGGATGAAAACACACACTTGTTATGGTACACTACCATACCAAGTCGACTGTCTCAAATCTTGATGTCCAATTTCTGAAGTACTCATATACGTATCATTTAGGTTGCTGGTGGAGTTCCACTTCGATTAGAGGGCCACTCAAGGTAGTCCATCTAGACACACAGACAATATACTCACATAAAACAAAGATTTCATACAGAATACTCGTAAATTAAACGCCCAAACTATGGGAGACGATTCCTTAGGAAAAATAAAAGTAGAAAATTTACAGGATACCCCGTACACTTAAATAGAATGTTAAAGGAGATATGAGCCTACGGAAATTGGGTTTCGTAAACGTATTGTTGCCGAATGCCTTGTACAACGCCTACAAAGTATGCAGTTAAGAGGTGACATGCTTCCCACGCTACAGCCACACGTGCGTAATGCTGGCCGTCCTCGGTCTGTGCGTACTGTTCGGCTTGAGAAAGTGATACGTCAGCACATACACGACGTGCCCTCCACTAGTACACGCTCCATACAGCGACAAATGGTCGTGTCCCATTCAACATACAACCGCGTGGGACGTACTGTGGGTAAATCGCCGCCATCCCTACCGCTGACAGAAAGTAAAGTCATTAAGCGAAAATACGTTTTCAAAACCCGATTTCCGAAGGTTCAAATCTCCTTTAATATTCTGTTGAGGTATATGGTGTCGTGTATAATTTTTGGCTTTATTTTTCATAAGGAATCACCTCTCGCTGTTTGGGTGTTTAATTTACGAATCTTCTGTATATATTACTGGTACATAGACAATATGGATATGAGTGAGTTATTGGGTCTATAAATAGTGATTCTATATATATATATATATATATATATATAATAGTATTATAAACACACACCAATGGGATATTTATTAAATGAGTAGAGATTGACATTTTACGTAGCATTATGATACAAATTTTTTTTAAAACCACTAGGCCGATTTTATTTGTTGATAATGTTGGAATTTCCTCTCCCAAAGTCAGGGGGCTAAACCAAGTTTGTTAATTGCTGGAGGTCTCATTCAAATAAGTGAGTTAATTATAATTTTTTTAATTTTATTTACAATAACTGCGAACAAAATTCTCCAGACTCAACACCTCACAATAAATGCTATCACTTTCTGTTTACAATTAATGAGTTTAATCAATCAGATTTTACAATTACTTCATAGGAATTAACGTAATTTAATAATTGGAAATCAGTCCCAATACACAGTGCATCAAAACCTATCCAATTAATTTACAAATTATGTGTTCATATTTGACAGTTCCAATATTTACCTACAATAAAATCCGTATTACATGTTAGTTCAGTTCCACTCAGTTTAGTCCATGTCCCACCAGTTAGCAGTGTTCTAGAGTTCTCCGAGCGCCCTCACGCACAGTAGACTTTACTCGTCGGGTTTTACATCCTCTCACCCATTCACACCACGAACACCGCTCCCTTCGTCGTTCGCACTTGACTTCAAATTCCGCACTCACCGAGACGGCCTCCGCCAAAGAATGCTGGCCGTTGGACCGCTGCAATATTCATAGTGTCGTAGGCCATCACCCAGAAATTTCTCTAAATCCCGTGTTGCGCCGAGAGACCTATAGGCTATTCACCGTAAAGTGAGAACTTTCTAAGACCCTTTCCAATAAGCATTAACCATTAATATAGGCTGTTCACGGTACAGTGAGCACTTTTTAAGGCCCTTATAAATTTTTCCTTTCATCCAATTTACATCTCCCTGCTGCTTTTTAATATAAACATTGCAATGTGACCAATAAACACAGTATATACATTTCACCACCATCAAAATTTAATGTCTGAGGCTACAATAAGATATATTTATTAGTGGTTAATGTAGCTTATAAATATACTTTATCGCAGCCTCAGACGTTTATTTTTGAGAGTGGTGAAATATACATATTATGTTTATTAGTCACTTGGCAATATTTATGTAAAAAAGTGACAGATAGATAGAAATTGGTTGGAAGGAAAATTTTAGCAGGGCCTTAAAAAGTGCTCACTTTACTGTGACCAGCGTGTAATTCCCAGAATATTCTTGTTCATCCTCTACACTTGTCGGCTCCTCCGGCAGGGGGAGGAGGATGGGCTGTGACGCCAGCCAGGACTCGTCGATGTCAATCATTCTCAAGCCGCCTCCTCACGGGGGCGAGGAGGAGGGGGCGAGCAAGGCAGCGAGTGATTCTTTCTGGCGGGGAGGGGAGGATCGAGGTTGCTCTTCCCCCCCCCCCTGGAGCCGGATCACACGCCGTAACGGGAGCTCGCGGTCGGTGCAAACTGCAGCGCTTATCCATAATATCATGTTTGGGCTAAGTACGTAATTATTGTATGCCAAAAAAATCGTATCTTACTTCACCTCGTTAAGTCATAAAAGATTTATATTTTGTCGTATATATTAAATGGATTTTCTTGACAAACAACTACCCGACCTCAAAATGTGATGCAATTATTTTTTTCCTTAATGATAATATTATTTGTTAAAAATGCAGCTGAAAGGCAATACGAGTCCTGATCCTTTTATTTTCCATTAAATAATATCTTTTAACATACAGATTCACACGATTTGCGTATTATGAAGATATTAACATGCCTGAAACAATGGGTCAGAAATAATTATGTTTACGTTATGATTATTGGTTATTAAAATAAAATAGGCTCTGGTTATATCGGTGTTCCCTCTCTCAACGCCAAAAAGTGAAACTGTAATATTTATTCTTGTGCCGAAAATATCATGAAAAGAGATGCGAGACTAGATGGGATCGGAGAAGGCGGATACCTGAAACCCTGAAACAGGAGACGCGCTCAAAATGAGAATTATACGAGAATAGGTACACGTAAAAAACAAACGAGCGCGGGACGTTTGTTAAGCGTGTTTCGACAGTGGAACCGAGCTTCGGTGTCGTGCATCTTTTGTTCTCAGACTGCGGCCAGCGCGACGCCATTGTTCTCGAAATTTAGTGGCAGTTTCGGGAGGAATGGGGAAAAGGATGGACCGCAGCACAAAAAAATAAAATCATGCGTTGGTTTTGCAAAATGGCTTAGAGCGTTCGCAATCCTTCGCACGAGCGGGTTTCCATGCCTCTTGTTTCCGGGGAGACTAGCAATTTCATCAATTTTTATCATGCCGTCGCAATGCGAAGGGACTGGCTGAAAGAGTGGCGGCTTAAAAAAGAAAAAAAAAAGAAGAAAAAAATAAACAATTTATCAAGCTGGTCTGGGCGCGTGCGTCATGTCCGAGGATGGAAACAATAACAGGGTTCACGTGCGTGCATTAATTATGTCCATTGTCTCCGGGACCTTAACTACGGCTGTGCCTCGTTCGGCCACATTAACAGCCAATATGCGAGCCATTGTGGGCTGGCTAAATAGAGGCCATTGTTGAAATATCACGCTTCGAGCGTCCAGCGATTATCATGCGCGGTGGTGGCTGCCACCGCACCAGGCCGAGATAGAGAGAAAGAGAGACAGAGAGAGAGAGAGAGAGCGAGAAAAGACAAGGTGAAAAGCAGCGGTAGCAAAGCGTGGATGGGGCCACGGGAAATGGGTTACCCGTTGATAATAAATCAGGCAAACAAATTTATTTTCAGTTTATAATTAGCATTATTATGCTTGTTCAGTTGCCAGATTCCAACCTTGTGCACCATCCACCTTTTTTTTTTTTTTATTGCTGGCATTGTGTGGAAACAATCTAGTTTTGCCGCTGTTGTCCCGCCGGCTTTGTGCTTGGAAAATGGGGAAATAACATGAATGCGGTCGTATTTGGTCTTCCGAAATGGAAATCGACGAGAGATGAAAATGTCCGTGGAGACGAGTATGTTTGGCGTAACAAAGCATGGCTTTTATTTTTTTTTACTGCGCGTATGCTTCTGTTTCTGTGATTTTAGAGTAGGGCCTGCATGGCCAGGGTTTCAATGATTTTTTTGCTGATACGTCAGTTCAACGTGTGGACATGAGAAGAGAGAGAGAGAGAGATAGAGAGAGAGAGAGAGATAGCGAGAGCGAGAGCGAGGAATCATATTGCCTGTAAGGGTACGTGTACAATAATTTCAAGCGATTATCTGGTATCTTTTTTTTTTGCGACAAAACAATGTATATCTCAGTAAGTTAAAGGTACAACGGTGTTAACTAGTATTTTGTTGGTTACAAACACATAACCATTAATATTTATGATGAAAGCAACTTAATAAAAACGCAAAATAAATGAGCATGCTGTTTACTGGGAGTTCTTACATTAATTCTTAAACCGTCATCTATAGATCCTGCAAATTTCATTAGGTCACCAGTTTCCCTGGGAAAACGTCAAAAGTCGAGCTGTCCCGTAACTCACAACTCAAAACTTCATGTTTCCTCGTGGGAAATCAGCTTTATCTAATCATTGCAAGCCAACTCGTAACGTTTCTTTCAAATCCGAGGTTCTTGTATCAACCCCCGAAAATGCCATAGCATGGCTATTGCCACATTCGTCATCCAAATTACACTTCATTTTCCATTCTGTTTTGTCATAATCGTGTGATTATTGTATATTCAGTTAGTGGTTAGTTTTTATTGGCAATTGTACGTCACCATGCGGCAAGTCGTTCAGCTGGGATACAGAGATTAGATACAGGCTGTCTTGCTGCACGACATCTTGCACATCCCAGCCTCGGCCGATCTCCAGTTAACAGTGGAGAGCCCAGTATACAATTGCGCGTCTATTGTGGTATCAAAACACGACATTTAACGATCAACAGATATCCGCAAAGGTTTTCTCGGGTTGAAACCATAGACTAAAAATGAGGAAGTCCGCTTGTTCATCTTCTGCGCATGTACCCAACACTGACCTACCCGAAACATACACAACTGTGAAAGACGCATGGTCAACAGTGATGAAAGTTTGGATTATGTCTTAATTTTTAAACGACAAGCACTGCTGTATGAATCAAGTATTTTAAAGAGTTTGAATTTAATCAAACTTCATTACAAATTGGTTAGAGGAAGTATACAACCATCTAATAGCATTTGTTCACAGATCAGTTTCCTAACCTAGAATCCAAACCATGCCATTTTCGCTAGACGTGTTGGCAGGAAATCAGTAGTTCAAAGTTGGGACACTGAGATTGGCTGTGCGCAGCAAGAGAGATCGGTACACCGCATCTTTAGTCTATGGTTGAAACACAAGGAAAGGAGGCATCTTCAACCAGGCGTTGGTACAGGTAGGGGAGGAGGGTATTGGTGGTCATGGACCCCCCCCCCCCCAAAAAAAATCTTAGACGACTTTTTCTTTCACGGAAAAAGTTTGCGAATTTGCCATAAAATTGATCGTTTTTTTTTTTTTTTTTAAAGCAGCATAAGCTATATTTGTTTGAGAGCACTCGCTTACTATTTGATCACTTTTGAAAATATTTGCCAGGATCTTATTGGACAGTCTGCTACTTTTACAACTATAAATCAAGAGTTCTCATTGTGGGTTCAAAAAGGGAAGCGGGTATTGAAGAACAAAGAAAAACTTCCAGATACCATTTTGGAAAATCGAGTAAACTGTGACATTGACATGTATCGTACCATCCACAAACTTGTGCGGATTCTGGCTACACAACGAGGCGCATGTGTTATTGATCTGTGTCGGCTGAACACTTGGCTTCGGGCTAACATCGGTGAAGAGAGACTCAATGGACTTGTCCTCATGTCGGTCCATCGAGAAATTCTATTGGACCCAGAAGTCATTATTCTTAGATTCGCTAAGACAAAGAGGCGCCAAGAATGTGTATTGCAAATATTTATCATTGCTGAGTTTATACTGTTTGTTTTGTTCCTTGTTTCTGTTTGTTCTGTTGAATTCAGAGAAGTACATTGACCTATAAGAGGGATAAAGGGATAACATGTTTTCGTGCTCTCCTCAATAGGTCATTACGGCGGATCAGCCTACGCCATCTTGGATTTTCAAAATTTCCGCCGTAAATTGCATTACAGATTTTGTATTTTATTTTGGGCTTCGACAAAGCGTAGGACATTACATTGTAAATGTTCTACAACATGAATTCCTAGATTACTGTTCTAGGACCATTTCTGTAAGCGAAAGCAAGAAAAATTTATTTATTGCCTTCAATCACTAGTCGAACAACAATCAATTCTATAGAGAGGCAATAGTTCGATTAAACTTAAGGAGCTATTATTTATGTCATATCATGCGAGAAATTCTATTAAACGTTCTTAAATTGGACGTCTGGAAAAAATAGTGAAAATCCAAGATGGCGGGGACTGATCCCCCTTAACCCGATAACATACCGTCTTGCTCTTCGCTTTAAAATGCTTTCTGAAGTTCAAACCCTAAGATGGTGAAAATTTGCAAAGAATTGAATTGAATCAGAGTTTCTTTACATTGTTTGCATAATTAGTTTAAATAAACGACTTCTCAGAACACATTGGCGCCCCCGATCATAAGAGACCCCGAAACGAGGAAGGGTACAAGGCTCCGGGTTTGATAAAGGCACCTTTGTAATATTGTTCACTGAAACAAAGTATATCTTAAAAAATATTACAATTTCTGCCATCTGTATGTTAAACGTTTAGGTTCAAAAACTGCTTACATAGCACCAATTTGCACCTTAATATCAACATTTCCCCGGGGCTTCAACGCGACCTCACTGTTCGTTGGCACCCTGCGCAAAGTCTGCGCAGGGTGCCCCGTGCCCTGTTCTCCATAAGAGGCACGAAGGAACCGTGTTCGATTCCTGGCGGGGGGCAACTTCCGGATTTTCACATGTGGGAATCGCGCCGGACGATACCACTGGTCGGCGGGTTTTCTCGTGGAAGGGGGGGGGGTCCTCCCGTTATCCCCGCCCCTTCATTCCGGTGCTACTCCATACTCACCTCGCTTCACCCTTCATCGGCTCTCAAGACCTCGAGATGTTAAGAGCCGCCCGGATCTCTTCATTCTTCAATAGGAGAGACCGCTCGCCGATACTGGAACAGAACCGGCGAACTTCCCCTACTTCCATTGCGAAGCGAGCCAGGGGTGGCTATTGTTAATTCCACCCCCCCTCCTTTCGACGTACGTGGAGAGCACCCCTTGCTATTCCCAGCTCCCTTTCCCATCTCGCCCCCCTCCCCCCCCCGGTACACCACGTCTCCCGAAGCGTAGACCACACCCCATCCCCCTTCACACACAACCCGTGTTATTTACGCCGCTCACTCGCCATCGTTCCATTGTGCGGAGGAAACAAAACACGGAAATGCGTGGGGACATGCCAGGAACGAGATATTATTCCGCGGGACCCCGCAAATAAAAACTATTCCATTAATCCAGGGGATCCCCGACATTCGTTATATTAAATTCTTCGAATTTTTATTTTTCCTCGCTGAAACAATTTTCTTGATTCTGATATTAGATCCTGGTATACGTATTTCTTCTGGACATGATTTTTTTTTTCCCCTCGTTTCTCTGTATTCTTGGCAAGTTAAGTTCATGTACGTAATGTCGACGTGAGTTTTAGTGTTTAATATTGTTCCAGGATGTGAGAAATAGGTCTGCTATTAGCTTGTGTCACCTTCGTCTTTTAAAAATAATGGGAAATTGAAGATTTGTTCGTCTGATTTTAAATTTTTCACGGCGTGGAGAATTAAAATGACTGTGAAATAATTATGTCTTGCTTGATATCCGACTCCTCAACCTTTTGCAACTGGGTGTCGTGTTCTCATCAGTTGCTGTGAATATAAAGTGTGACAAACTTCTACGGAAATTGCGTTGAATGAGCACGTTTTAATAAGGATTACCTAGACTCTGCAGGTAACAAAGAATTGTGCCGTCAAAAACTTTACATTTGTGAGCCAAAAAGGCTACCGCAAAGAGCCGACTATAAAACATCTGAAGCCAGTTTACATTATAGTAAACACTTTTGAAATATGTTATAATATATTGGAATCCGACAAAGATATAAACTATATAAATTAATATACAGCGCTTTTGGAATCGAAACTTCTTGAATTGATCCTGATTGGAACTTTCGAGGTGTTCTAGACTAAAAAAAAAAAAAAAAAAAAAGAATAAAAGTTATTGAATGCAGCTTCTGTAAAACCGCATGTCCAAATATTCCCATTTCTTGAGAAACGCTGTCTTCACATTCTGCAATTACTTATTCTCATCAAGCATTTTGCAGTGAACATAACTAGCCGAAATACAACCAACCCTTCAAGTCGTGTATTTTTTTTTTGTGTTTTTATAATGTTTTTCAATTAGCAAGTGAAATACGGCTTTTGGTCATTAAAAAAAAAAGAACCAACCCACTTTCGCTTTCCAGTGTGAAATACGCTTTAAAAATCGACCTACATTAATTTTATTTTAAACTGCAAGTTTTCAAAGAAAATGTATGTACCATGCTCCCTCGGATCTCAAGACCTCGTTGTTAAGTTCCATCAAAATCTCTACACTCCACTCCACTGTGCTACTGTTTACAAAACAAATTTCATTGCTGTTAAAATTTAATTTAGAGCAATACAAATTAAGTATTTCCTTTGTAAGAAAGCAGCAGAAGTGTTAGATTATGGGGAAATATTTGACATGAAATATCCCAATTCGAGATACATGTGAATTGGTCTTAATTTTTGCGTTAGTTACGTCTAGTCGCAATACAGTAGACCATCTTAAATCAACGAGCCATCGCTGCGCTGATTCACTATAATAAAAAAAAAGAACAAAACAATTCTTTAGGGTCCTCGGTGGTGTAGCAGTTAGGCTACTCGCCTCACACCTAGGCGAAACCGGGCTCGATTCCCAGGCGGGGTCGCCCTCCGGATTTTCGCACGTGGAAACCGTGCAGGATGATGCCGCTGGTCGGCCGGTTTTCTCGGGGATCTCCCGTTTCCCCCACCCGTGCATTCCGGCGCTGCTCCATAACCATCCCGCTTCACTGTCATCGGCTCTCACGACCTCGCTGTCGAGTAGGATCAGCCCTCGTCGTCTTGGATTTACGGAATTTTCCCAGAAACTGCATCGTAGATTTTATATTTTATTTTAGGCGTCGACATGGCATAGGGCATGTTCCAATATACTCTATTCACTGTTAATTCATACTTTTCTGAAGCCCTGCTAAAGTCCTACTTTCAGGATATCCCTCCGCTTTGTGATGAATAAGCTTATTTAAATATATAAAATTACACCAATAGACTACGTACCGGATTCGTGCGTACTGAGTTGTAATGATATTTTGCATGAGAACTATTTCTTACTAGGCGCTACCAACACACATGTTTTCTCACTGTTCTTTTTTTCTCACATTTATTATAAATGAATTATTATTTAAAAATAAACTACAATTAAAACTTCAATTTAATGAAAAATAAGATAATTAATAGAGGTATAAAACGGCTGTGATACATGACATATAGGAAATAACTAAACACGTATTATACGCAGTGTTTTGACACAGTGGGAGGTAATCCAGATAATCCAATGATAACAAAGTCGGAAGTATAGAGTTTGTCATTGCAGCTCCGAATCTATCGTCTGCATTAAAAATTCAATTACACCACTCCATTTTCAAAGGACCAAAGAATATGTTGCGTTGAGTTGTGACTGCGAAGCATCGCACGCCACCCCGGGGGGGGGGGGGATGCGCCGCAAATTTGAGTTCGTTTCGCCGCGTCTTATAAATTCCGCGTAGTATAACGTTTGACTAGGAGAAGCTACATCCCTCGTTTAATGTAAAAAAAATAAGAAAACTTAACACAATGTCGGCCTATACTCGATGAAAAAGCCAAGTTGAAATACAGAAATCGTATAAAGTTGGAAAGAGCATCTCAAAAGCAATCCAGTGATACCCATAAAATCCAATATGATCGAGTGAAGCGGTGTTAGGAACGTAAAATGCAAAACAAACGGCCGTGTCCCCAACACAGCCAAATCCAATTTATTTTCATATGTTTGATTCAGAATGTGCGAAGAAGCCGTGAACAGACTATACATGAATTGCTAAACTACTATCGCCAGAATCATTTCTATAACTTCCTACAAGTAAAAAGTAATTATTTCTTGCCAGCAGTCACTTTCAAAAATTAATAAATGCAGTAGAGTTGTAATAGTTCAATAACGCTGTAGTATATCTTATTTATGTTTTGGAGTGCGAAAAATTTCGTTTAACTTTCTTAAATGAAAATTATGGCGAAAACTGTGAAAATACAAGATGGCGGGGCGTGATCCCACTTAAAAACCGCCAGAATCCCCACACACACTGACTCACTTGCTCGCGGGCAGCTTTTGCGAAATCTCCCGTCATTTTGGTAATTTGTGGCAAATTCGCCAGGATGCGGTAGTCCCTCACACACTAAAATTAATAAACTATTTAACTTTAATCGTCAGCGGAAAATTAATCACTTATTTATTTAGTGCCTGCTTGGATTCAACATGGCTGACAAAATGGCCGCCGGGGGACCGGAATGACAGAGCCCGAACAGCGCCTGGCGCCTGTGCCCCATACCCTTGCTCCCGACTTCCCATAATTATTCTACTTTCTGCTTTTTTTTAAATCCCTTCCTGATACAAATTAATTTTGATAACAGGCTTAGATGATAAATTATGAATTAAAAGTCGTAGAGCTAATGTTTTCTAAATGTAATGAAAACTTGATGTTCGTATGGTGCGACTCGTAACATTTTTAGAACTGCTGATAGCTCGACCATGGTATATTAATTGTTATGTAAATTCCGCTTAAAATGCCGTTATTGTGGTTAACCATTTCACTTTTCTACCTCTAGGCAGTTGTTCATTTGACGATACAATATCAGAGCACCTACCTAGTAATTTGTCTGTTTTCTATTATATATTCAATCGCCTGGGTAGAAATTAATCACTTCACTGGAATTACTATAAAAATAATATTCGAGGTTTGTTGATGTTGCACACAAGTCCTAACCTGACCTAAGCTGACGTAACCTAACCTGACTTAACCACTGTGTGGTTAGGTTAGGTTATTACCTAGTTTGTAGTTTAAAGATACATTGTCACAAATATTGCCTTTTAAAAGGTGTATTTTTTGGTATTGTAAAAAAGAATTTTCTGAGGGTTTAATTTGTATTTGTCAGTGTGTTGAAAAAGCAAGTGCTCAAAAGACAAAGTGTTTTTGTAACACACACTTTGATAGTTTACAACACAGTTGCTTAGTTTGCGAGAAGAAATTTGACGAGCCTCAATTTCGCACTTTTGTGGCCTGTTGTAGTCTGTGCAGAATCAACTGTGAGCAGATAGGTTACTAAGGTCATTACTGTGCTATCACCTAGTAATTTTGATTTGTTAGCGCGCGCTAATCCCAGTAGCAACCTACGCTCGCCCAACGGTTAGCATTCGGTCGGGAAAGGTGGGCTGTATGTTAAGCTGGAACATGCACATTGATGCAGCGTCGGGCCCCGACGTGATATGCTCAGTTTACCGTGAACGGCCTTTGATGTGTGTTTGTTGCAGGTTCTGCGTGGGTGATCGGTTCTACCTGTGCGAGAACAAGATCCTGTGCGAGTACGACTACGAGGAGCGCCTGGTCTTCGCCAACATGGCCTACAACCCGCCCAGCCTCGCGCATATCAAGAGGCAGACCAGCCACTTTCCGGTGAGTTCCCGCCACAATAATTGTTTTCCAAGAATGCTGCACGAGAAACGAAGCCGTAGGGAAATTTTCTACGGCTTTTTTTTTTTTTGGAGCTGAATGTCTGGCCCGACACAAGGTATAGCGCTATCCAAACCACAGATTAAAGACTAGGTAGACCGCTTGTTCGTCTTCTGCGCATGTACCCAACATTGACCTATCCAAATCCTACACGACTGTCAAAGTCACATGGTCATCAGTGATGAACGTGTTTGTTTACATCTTACTTTTTAAATTTGAAGCACTATTATATTAGGTAATAATATACTTTTACCAGTTTGAATGTAATAAAAAAGCATTACAAATCGGTTAGAGGAAGAATAAAAACATCTGAAAAGCACTTGTTTACTAAACAGTGTTCTAACCTCAAACCCAATCCACGCCATTTTTGCTAGACGTGTAGGCAGAAGAGCAGTTCAGTGTTGAAACACGGATATTGGTTGTGCGCAGCCAGCGAGATCGGTCTACCTCATCTTTAGTCTATGATCCAAACGAGAAGAGAATGCGCAGAAGTGCGAAACAGAGAGGGCGCGTCCATTCCTCTGAAAGCGGTGAGGGGGAGGGGTGGGTAGTAGTTCAGTATTGCGTGTCTTCACCCGAGTGAGAATGCTTGGTTGGCTCCTGTGGATCTATACCGGATGAACCGAAACTATTGTAACGAACACTTCGGGTGGTGATTCCTGGTTTCAAAACAAGCTAAATTGGGCCAATGAACGTCCTACAAAGCGTTGTTATTGAATTACAGGCGTTTCACTTTGTATTGCTACTGCTACTAACTGTGTTGTTTGCGTTTGTTTTGGATACGAATGTACCGCCCCACAAATGCACAACGACACGAGAGTTAACTTAGTTTTTGAAATTGTACCTCATGGGCGAAACTAGTTTCCCGTACTCAGATCGCACTTGTGTATGTTCACGTTATCAGTATGACGTGTACAGTACAGGAGCGAGGACACAGTTTCGCGGGTGTATAGGCTATTCGTGGTAAAGTGAGCACTTTTTAATGCCATTCCAATAGGCATTAACCACCTAATAAATATATTTTACGGTAGCTTCAGACGTTAACGTTTGGGAGTGGTGGGATGTCCACGCCATGCTTATTGGCTGCATGGCAATGTTTATATTAGAAAGTGGCGGAAAGATAGAAAATAGCTAAAAGGAAAAATTTAGCAGGGCCTTAAAAAAAGTGCTCACTTTACCGTGAATAGACTACAACGAGTAGTGAACGGAGCAGTAGAGGCGTTGCCGCCCATTGTGGACACTTCAAGCATCGCCTGTGTGATGTGGTCAATGTTCGTCCTGTAACTCAATAACAACGCGTTGCAGGACATACGCTCGTAAGTCCATGTTTGCTTGTTTTGATCCCAAGAATCAGTTCTTGAAGTTTGTTACAGTAGTTTGGATGCAGCCTGTATGTTGACGGAAACGTGCGCGAAGTCACTATGAAAATGATAGTGCTACTCAGGGTGGATACGAACTGTTACCGACAAACTTCGTGAGGTGATTCCTTGTGCAGAACACGTACACGTTTCGTAAAGTACTGTTCACGCCCTTCTCCATTTATGTACGTACAGACCTGCGTCTTTGCAGCAGCTCTTCAAAATGTCGACCGCCGTGATTACGACACTCTGTACAGCGACGCGTCAAGGACCATCGAGCACGCTTTGGCGTACCAGGAGATCGGCGTACGTCTTCAGCGTCTGTAACAATCCTATAGGCTATTCACGGTAAAATAATGAGCACTTTTGAAAGCCCTGCTTAAGATCTACTTATATGCACGTTGTGTAGTCTTCCACCTTATGTAAAATTAACATTCGCATGGGCCTCATCGCTTTATTCATGCGTCGGGCAAGTGAAACTGAAATTAATATAAAAATAAATATTTTACAAATATGCTCATTTTTACACCCCGATACATGAAAAAAAAAACAGAAAGCGAAAGAAATAATATATGTAGTCACAAATGGTTACTTAACGCCGTTTATTCAACGTTAAGATATGGAATTACTTTCCCTCCATGTTTACCAACTTTACTAGACGCATGTCACTCAGCGCGCCTGTTAAAATATTATGCAGGTAGGAGCAGTGACTTTTTTCTAATGATGTTTTCAAACGTGCTCACGAGGAGTCTCGTAAACGAGGCTCTTCACATGACCCCAGAAGGAGAAGTCCATTGGCGTCAAATAGGACCGGCGTGGCAATGGAACAGAACCACCACGATTAATCCATCGCAGCCCGAACTGTGCACCAAGGTGGTTTCTAACATCGCGTGGAAACGGCGCGTCCTAGGCAGTTACAACAAGAGGGCTATTCTGCTCAAAGTAAACGAGGCTCTTCACATGACCCCAGAAGGAGAAGTCCATTGGCGTCAAATCGGACCGGCGTGGCAATGGAACAGAACCACCACGATTAATCCATCGCAGCCCGAACTGTGCACCAAGGTGGTTTCTAACATCGCGTGGAAACGGCGCGTCCTAGGCAGTTACAACAAGAGGGCTATTCTGCTCAAAGTAAACGCATCACAAGTTCGTACATCTTGCCGGTAAGATACTTGTATGCAATAAGAGGGTGGCCACCTCATATATTTTCACTATGTCGGGAGGTAGAAATAAAAGGCTGCTCTTCGGTCGAAGCTCTCGATAACATAAAACAATGTTCGGAGAATCGTACTTCAGATTAACCTCGTTTCTGATATTTTGCAAACAGAAAAAAAAAACAGTCTTAATCCTCAATTTTCAGGGCCTCATATCTTTCTTAATAATTTGTTTACATAGGAAGTGTGTTGTACATTTTCCACTTAATTTTCCACAAGGAACCACCTTACGAAGTTTGTTGGTACAGTTTATATCCACCCTGCATTTTCAGCCTCCTGTCTTACTTGAGTAGTGACTTTTCGCGAAAAAAAAATGGTAGACTTCAATACTATAAGCATCCAAAAGCAGTTTGTCTATTCCCATTGGTTGCTGTCTGCTCGAGAAGGCGTTTTCATATTTGAACGGGCCTAGTCAGAATTCGACTACATCAGCACGGCTCCTATGCGATTCGTGTGCAGACAGTTAACACGTGTTAGAAATTAATTTAGTCAATTAATATAGGTTAATGAATCTGCAATGTTTTGAAATATAACTTTTCTTGAAATTTTTTCGCGAAATTTCACTACCCCCTACGTATCATCCCTTCTCTCTGTTATCGCAAGACACCAACCCTTCGGCTCTTCCTCCCCTTAAATTGCGCCGGCCGAAGCTCCTCATTTGAACCGCACTCTATCGGTTCCGATTGCTCGTGGCGCCATTGTGCGACAAGCCATGCAGTTAGGGATAGGAACATTTCGCGAGTTCGTTCCAGGGTAAGGTAGACGTCCAACACGTGTTCACTGAAGTTGAGTTTGAAACTGGATTGTAGTTTATTAGACACGCCGTGGACTACTCTAAGCCAATAGCAGACTTGTAAGGAAACAAGTAGCGAGTGCCATACTGTTAGGAGAGGAGTAACACTGGCTACTCACTGGGAAAGCAGCCAATGAACAAACAGTGTACACAGGACTGTGGAGTCTAGCCCACAGGTCGTTGAACTCGCGAAATTATCCTATCCCTACATGTGGTTCAATCCGACTCGATAATCGGATCTGCTACAGTGGGGCATTCTTACACCCGGCGTAAGGCAAGGGACTCGACTACAGGTATTTATTTGTATGTTTGCCCTTAGGCAAGATATTCAACGACCCGTCGCGTCCGTCCGTCGTCCGAACGTAAATCACGAGAAAAACAACCAGTCAGAGGTGGCAATTAATTGTACCCGTCCGTCCGTCAAAACCTTAGCAAGCTTTAATTTTTGACGGACGAACGGATAAAATCACAGCTTCCTAAATTTGCACGATTTGTTACTAGTTCATCCCGAGTTCATTACAAGGCTGTGTAGTGTATGCAGTGTTTTGTTTTGGCTGTCCTTTGTTTTCATATGTTCGTTTATGTAACTGTGAAATAAAATTAAGTTACATTTTTCCTGAAGATTAATTTATAATTACGTTTGGAAAGCTCCTTTAGTGCAATAGCGAAAGTCATATAATCACGCTTTATATGCTATTTATAATTTTTATACATCTATTAATTTCTGTTATGTATGTGCATGCGCCATTGTGCACAATACCACCAAAATGTTCACTTTTTATGCAGAATTTTTTTCCTATTTGTAAACAGTTTTGTTTGTGTTAATTTGCAGCAATGAAGTTACGACGGACGTATAAAGTTCGGTTGTAAATCGCTCGGCTGGAAGACGGACGAATGTATGACGGACAGACGCCACGGGCTATTGTAAATCCTGCATAACTCTTACGAAGTTTCATCGCAGCTGTAAAAATTGAACACCGAACTCTTGCGACTTGCAAAGGGTACGCAAAATTCTGTACGCAGGAAAATGTATGAACTGTAGATCGATAAAAATATGATTCATTTAACGATTGAAAAAAAAAATAATGATTCGAATTTTATATTTATACTATTTTCATTAATGACTTTAAAATTTATTTTATCGGTGATAATCGGCATTTTTTTTATTTACTGTTTATATGCTTCGAATTGAGTTCACGAGATGCGTTTTTGCAATTTGAATAAAAATCTTTCTTGCTACATGCCATATTGCCGTTGCTGAAATTTCTTAGGAAATACTTATTACGAAGGCATTGCACGTATTCCAAGAGAGCTGTTGGAAGTATGTACAAACTGCGGGAGCTAAGTGATGCGAACAAGTGAAAGTTACGTTCCTTGATTGTGATATATCTGCTGGAGGGTTCCAAGCCGTCCACAGTTTTCGTCCCGGAGCACAAGAGGACATTTTCGGTACGTGTCGCAGCTTCTAAAGGTACTGGACCGGCAAGCTCGCGACAGTGTTTTATTTTTTGCCATTTTATTTTAAAGTTTTATGTAAAAGTACGGAAGTGAAAAGTGGCGTCGTTAGATAGACACTCGTCATAATATAACTTGCTGAGACATGCATATGCGTGCAGACTTTAATTGTACAGAAATAACTTTGCTAGACAAATTCCTTAACCCTAACAGCCGCTTCTGTTTCTTAAGGGTTTACGATTACTTCTCTATAGTGTTCCAGGGCGGAGAACAAGCATACGATTATAATCCATTCACGGTTACTTCACGCTTTTCTGAAGCCCTTGATAAAGTTCTAATTCCGGAATATTCCTCCGCCTCGTGCAAACTAAGCGTAACCAATTCCATAAAGTTACACCAATGGACAACGCACAGAATTCGCACGCACCTAGTTGTAAATTCATTCTGCGTGGGAACTGTTTCTTACTAGGCGCTACCAACACGCATGTTTCCTCACAGTTTCTATTCATATTTATGATAAATAATATGTATTATAATTTATAAATAAAATACAGACGCAACTGCGAGTTAACGGAAAATAAGAAGTGTTGTGATAACAGAGGTGTAAAAAGGCTGTATAACATGGCGTATTTAGGAAATAACTAAACAATACAGCGTTACGGCGGAAACACTGCACGCCATGCGCGTAGGAGCGATGAGGCGTTAGGCGTGCGTGTTCGTGTCGCCCGTATCGCTTCCTCGCTTCTTGACCTCGGACGCGGGGATCCATCCCACTCTTAATGTCCTCGCAGAAATTTTCGCGCATTTACAATGTTCTTCCCACCAGCGAAAATTTGAGCTGAAACTAAAATCAATATAACTCAAGTAACTATAAGCTACTCTGTAGCTTGTTAAGGTAATCAGTATTCAACGTTGAACAGTTTACTGTTACATGCGCAAATCTTGGAATCATACTGCGGTTGGGTTAAAATCTGCAAAATTTCTGCTGGCATTTTGTTCCTAGCAGCGACCGACCGTCTAACAGAAGCGTAGTACCGGCTTACCTAATAATCGCGAATTATGATTGGAATGAGAATGAAATGTCTGTAGGGAATAGGCTGAATGAAGGTGAGGAAATGAGAGCACTCAGAGGTAATTCATATCGTTAAAATGGATATCCACCCTACCATACTCCTTAAAACTTACAAAAATTTCACCCATCTGTTTTAGTAACGTATGTGGCCAGTAGCCTGAACGTGGGTGAATGACGTTGAAACTTCTGAGCCGGCTGTGGTCGTCATTTGTAAACACCTGTCCCATACAATATAGGCTGCTTGGTGAGTTTGCAATACGTATAAAAATGCACTCACATCTCGAATTGACATTGTACCATTCTCCCCTTATATATATACATACATATATATATGCGTAATTATTCTCCTTGTTGAAGTGGAGTGGAGAAATATGGGCGGCTCTTAACGTCGAGGTCCTGAAAGCCGATGAGGGTGAAGCGAGGTGAGAATGGAGCACTGCCGGAATGAAAGGGTGGAAGGAAACGGGATATCCCGGAGAAAACCCGCCGATAGCTGCATCGTCGGGCACGATTCCCACATGCGAAAATCCCGAGGGGGCCACCCCACCGGGAATCGACCCCGGTTCGCCTTGGTGGGAGGCGAGTAGTCTAACCACTACACCTCCCTGTTGAAAACAGGAAAACGGTACTCTGAGTTGTTCTGTTGTAAAATTAGTGAAAGCTGTTCACGATAAAGTGAGCACTTTAGAAATCAACCTTAGATAAAAATCACTGCTCCTACCTGGCGTGTTTTTTAATCGGGTGCACTGAGTGATATGCGCTCAGTAAAGTTGGTAACGATTGAGTGAAAGTAGTTCCTGGTCTCAACTTCGAATTAAAAGAGTTAGGTAACTATTTGTGATAACTGGACTTATTTATTTAGTTGTGTAATTTTTTTTAATACACCGAAGTGTAAAAATGAGCAGATTTGTAACATATTTACTTAATGTAATAGTGTCACAGTTTCACTTGAACGACGCATGAATAAACTGATTAGGCCGGCCCATGGCAATGTTAATTTTACATAAGGCGGAAGGATACACAACGTGCATTCAAGTATGTCCTACGCAAGGCTTTCAGTAGTGCTCTTTTTACCGTGAACAGTCTATGTTTCTTCACACCAGAGGAATATTTGTGTTCAGTTTCTGAGACTCCAGTATTACTTTGAATTCGTGATATTAATTTATTCATCTTCCTTTAGAAATAATATCTTAACGAGGTTACATCTTTATGTGCGTGCGCGTGTTGGATTACATTCTCGTTTGTCCATGAGTATGTGTCACTGAAACTATTGCGATCCGATTTATTATTGTGCGATTCTATATTTATTGGACAACACTAACTGATAGTAGTGCCACAGAAAATTATTTCCTATAAATTTCGCTGAGTTTCTACCTCACTCTAGAATTTTCTGAAACTGACATACCTGTACACATTTGTTGATGAAATTTCCTTTTCTATAATATGTTTGCATGAAGTTTAGTATTTAAAGAACCTAATGGTGCTTGTATGTGAAAACGATTTTTTGGATATTTTTTTTATGCAAACACGAGCACTTTCCCTAAGCGCGATTACGATACTCGCGATAATTAGGAAAGCAATCATCACTTTACTCGATACTATAAAGTTGTTTTGTCGAACTGGATCTGCCAACTAGAGCATATTTTTATTTAACTCTTCGTTATCAGCTCTAAGATTTCAGATCTTTCGATACTTCGTCGATGAATTTAAGGCCGAAAACGGTTTGAATATATTATTTCTTTGCCCCATAGTTTATGGAATTCTCAAATAATATTTGCGTCAGCAGAAACTGAATTTACGGTCACTGAATGTGAAATGTAATATATAGGCTTTTCACGGTAAAATGAGCACTTTTGAAAGCCCTGCTTAAGATCTTCTTGTATGCGCGTTGTGTGTTCTTCCGCCTTATGTAAAATATACATTGCCATGGGCCGTATCGCTTTCTTTATGCGTCGGTCAAGAGAAACTGTTAAATTACTGGAAAAGTAAATATTTTAAATATCTGCTCATTTTTACACTTCGTTTCATTAACAAAAACAGAAAGCGATAGAACTTATTAAATATATCACAGATGGTTACTTAACACTTTTTATTTGGCGTTAAGATATCGAACTACTTTCCCCTCCATCGTTACCAACTTTACTGGGCGCCTGTCACTCAGTGCGCCCTTCAAATATATATGCAGGTAGGAGCAGTGACATTTTTATAAGGTCGATTTTAAAAGTGCTCACTTGATCGTGAACAGCCTTCACTTACTTTATGAGTTGTGAAACCCCTCAGTGGCATAACTGAAGATATTATTGCAGGACATGTGGTGTGTTAGTCAAGCTTTTAAATGCCTTTTAGTGAAAAAAAGTCGTCGCTGGAGCCACGAGCATTTCGCGAATTAATTCGGAGGCGAGGTAGACTCCAAACACTTGTTATTTCCTCCAGCTGTTGTGATTGGACGACAGTTGTTTAGGCACGCCCCGTTCAACTGTGGGCCAGTAACGACCAGGAAGCAGTAGTGTAGAGACCTGTCCAGCCTAACTCGCTGCCAACCCAATCTGCAAAATACTCGGGGCTCTAGTCATGGCTGTAAAACCGTACATGAGATGATTACGTGTAAGCCACCTTTAGGGGAATTACAGTATAATATCCATGGAACGGAAACAATAAAAATAGATCGATCTACGCTAGGTTGGGATCGAACGCAGAAACACTCGAATGCGAGTGAGATGTTACACCACCTGTAAACACGCATAGTGCTAAGATAAAGCAGTTTTTTTTTTACACTTGTATCTAACGTACATGTTTCATTCCTTCCCATGATTTTTGAACGGTACTCATTATGCCTACATTGCAGTCGATTGTTAAATGCAGCATTTCTAAGTATATGATTATTTTTGTTCAGGTTTTGTCACTGCTGGTTTCAATCAGTTTCTGGAGGCACTAATGTGGGGTAGCCCAAATTCGGAAAAAAAAAAGCAGGAAAAGGTGACCATTTAAGGTTACAAAGCTTTTCGTTAAACCCTTTGTAGTCTACTTTGTGAAGGAACTATAGTCGTATGAAATCACTTACCTGTCAGTGTGTGTAGGCGTGAATGTGTGTGTGTGTGTCCATATAAAAAGTTGTGAACGCTTGAGCCGAATTTCACTAAACTCGGTGCTTATATGGTACTTTGTAAGGCGATCCAACTTTTGTAGTTTTCAGCCACACCAGTTGCATGTTTTCAAAATGAGTGACATTGTAAGATTTAGGGTGCTCTATAGTATCTCGGGTACTATATAACTGACTTAATCAAATCTTGTATACTGAAATTGTATTACGAAAACATTGATCAACATTTTGTCTCACCAGTACATGCCATCTTTTATTCGCCATTTTATTAGCCGCACGAGGGAATCGTGTCGAACGATGCTGGTTATTGGCGGGTTTTCTCGGGGATATCCCGTTTACCTCGCCCTTGAATTGGTCACGAAACGGGGTAATAAAACAGAGCCCAAACTAAATTTTGCGTGTGTCTATATACGTATACACAGTCGAATCACGTTATTATGACGACCTGCTAGAAGTGCCATCTACAGCGCGTAGCCCGTGACGTGGGTTGATGTAGCGGGCACATAATGCGACAGACAGGCTGGCTTTACACATCGCGCTTCCTGCTGTCGTGGGCAAGGGGGCAGCGATTTAACAGAGTTGCAGAAAGGTATGGCCATCGGCTTTTGGACCAAGGGGGCTATCTAGCATTTGGTAAACAGCGACGTTTGTGAACTGTCCGCGTGCCTCTGCGGTAAGTGTGTATTGTGAGTGGACGAATGGCCCCATTGGAAATAAGAGTCGTGGAAACTGCGGAGCTCCACGCGCCATTGATGTCGGAGGTGAACGTGGACTACGACGGTGCGTGAAGACCAATCGACAGGCTACAGTGGAACAGCTCACCGTCCAAATGAACCAGCTGGCATCCAGACACGTGTCTACCGTAACGAGTTCAGCGAACCCTTAAGGTGGCTTTACGACTGACTTAACAGATTTTAAGTTTGCCGTGTGCTTAAGAATGGATAAATGTGTTCAAGGGTATTAGTTTATGACTGTCGTGTACGTGTCTTGACGGATCGTGTGCGTTCTTGGCGCGACTTAAGATATCGTTATATTTTATAAGTACGAGTCAAGACGAAGTGGCCAATCAGAGCCCGGTGACATTTGTTTTTGGCGGGAACTGTATTTACAACTTGTATTTAGGTTATGTCGTATTGTGAAATCGCATGAAAGTAACTATTTTAATCGACAGACAGTATCATCTTAATTTAAATAACAGTTCATTGTCATGGTTTCTTTCTTGGAAGAGGTTACTGAATTCGCTTTAATCATCCTTCTCATATGTATTGATGTAAATGCCCAATGTTGGCATCTACTTCCCCTTCTATAAGATATCACGAGTTTTTCAAAACATTAACACGAGCAGTAACCACAAATAATTATACGTATGCAAATAATCTCCACTCTAGTCCATATTTCCAGGTTATGTCGGCTGCTTTCGTCTCCCGCGTATCCGATTGGCTAGACTTAACAGTTGCTAATTCAATCATGAATTGAAAATGTTCTTTTTGTTCATTTCCCGTGTGCTTATCGAGTCATTAAGTACAAATATTAATCATTCAGTCTTTAATCGTAAACCCAACTTTAGCATGGCTCCAGATACCCGCGGAGACCTATCAGCACCTGACTAGAGTCATTGCCAGCTCGTCTAGCTGCTGTCCGTGCCACCAAGGGCGGTTGCTCTGGATACTAGCAGGTCGTCATAATAATGTGATTCGACTGTTTATATATATATATATATATATATATATATATATATATATATATATATATATACAGGGTGTAAACGATAAGTGTTCACAACTGCACATAACAGTGTACAGGGTTCCGAGACAAGCAATTTGATGCAGGACACTTGTGGTCCACAGATGGTCGGGAAATAGCCGTAAATCGCTTGACAAATGTGTACTAAAACACGTGCAGCGCGCTGCTGTGGGCCCGGCTTTAATCGACCTGCTGGTGAACTGAAGCCGGTTCGTACAGAGGACAAATCGGGCAGGAAACGTTTAGTAATAGCTTTTGTTTAAACACATGTTGCATTGTCACAATATTACAGACAAGTTACAGAAATCAGGAAAGAATGTGTGAAATTGCAACATGTGTTTCAAACAAAAGCAATTACTAAACGTTTCCTGCCCTATTTGACCTCTGTAGAAACTAGCTTCAGCTGACCAGCAGGTCGATTAAGGCCGGGCCCACAGCGGCGCGCGCTGCACGTGTCTTAGTACACATTTGTCAAGCGCTTTTACGGTAATTTCCCGACCCTATGGACCACAAGTGATCTGCATCAAATTGCTCGTCTCGGAGCCCTGTACACTGCCGTGTACAGTTGTAAACTCTTATCGTTTACATCCTAATCTTTTGCGATCTGAGATTAAATCTGAGACATAATCTTTTTGTCGCATTAATAATAGCAATACATTTTACTATGTCGTGTGGAATTTGAACATTTATATTTTCACCGTTTTCTTCCGTGTACGACATTAAACCATGTCAAGGTTAAAAACCTTTTATATTCACTGATAGCTACATACGCACAGTATGTTAGCGAGGATGGCGTCACAGTAGGAAGCATACAAACTCGACATACCGTGTAGTTGATGGTTTACATTTAGCGGGAATAAGGCGAAACTTTATTTCCATTACCGCTACGAAGACAAGGAATAGAACATTTTCCAAATGCGATTCACATGTAGAAAGTTACAAATAACTTATTTTCCCAGAAAAATCTTATTCGCTGAATGGTTACGTGGGGTAGGTAAAATGTGTCGTAGAGTAGCCGAAGTTAGATCACGTATTCATTATTATGGCTGTGTTATAGTAATGCCGCAAGACTATTATTAGTGTCTGGAATAATTTCATGTCTGCTTGCCGTGTTATGTTTTAATAAATCTCATATTTTACATTAATGCACACTTGGAAATAATTTTGAAGCGGCAGTGTTTGTGGTGAAGTGGTAACATCTTGTTTATAAAACCTTTTTCACAAAGTTCAATTTGATGAACTTGATAACATATAATGTCATCACAGACCCTCGTTAGGCAAAAGTATATTCACAAGAAAAGTGAAGGAATGAACTTTCGTTAGCGTAATTTAATTGTCAGTAAAGTTAGTTGTAAATTTACAAATGTTTTTTAAGGCACAGAACTAACACGACGGCAAGGCCACGCTGTAAGATAATGTTCGCAATTTTAACCTTACGAGTATACATGTTAAGGGAAATTGAAATAAAATAGCCTAAATTTACATAGAAACACATTGAAACTGTCTATTTCTTACGGTCACATCAATCAAACTTTGTATGTTATAGGCTGCTGTCCTGTTAAGAGTCTAATAATGTGTGTTGGTTGAAAACCATGTATGTTTAAAGAGATTTCACCAAATAATTAACATTTTTGCTGGGCGTCTTCCGACAAATCTGCACAAACCTTGAGACGTGTAGTTAAATTATAACCTACGGGGATTTGCATTAAACAAAAAATTCCAGATCGCTGCAGGGTGAGATTATGGGTACTTCATATATGCCTTTCTTGACCGTAGAAGCCGTGAGGATCTGGACCCCTTATTAGGGTCGTAAGGACCGGCACTGAATTATGTCTATACTGGAGCTCCTCATTTACTGCAACTTTCGTGCCATCTCTTGAAATGGCAGCTGAGATCAGTTTATATTTTCACTTCCAAATCAACATCAGTCATATTGAAGGTATGCATTCAGGACAAAGCGAGTATCACAGGACAAGGCAGGGAACGAATAATACGCTTGCTAACGAAAGTCACTAAACGCGATCACAAGAATAGGCGGTATCCACACAATGCATGGTGTATAATTTTGTAATTTTGCAATTAAATTTCCATGTGAAGCTTTTTTTTTTTTTTTGTGGTTAACATAGATATTTTAAATTTAATTTTGGCGAATCTTGAAAACAACTTTATATAACGTAACTCAATCGTAAAAAGAGTGATTTTAAGAGTTATTCAAATAGGATCATTGGAAAAATTTTAATTAAGGGCATACTTTTCGTGTAATAAAAGTACCAGCGGTGTAACATTAATAATCTGTGGGAATCGATGAAAATTATATCGTGTGCTTAACTAACAGGTCACCAGGGCCTCATTCGCTTTCAAATAGGCATGGATGTGGAAGTCGAGGAAGCATGGTAAAAATGAAACCTCTTTCGAAGTTGTACCCCTCCCAATGGGAAAGTTTCCTTGCCATGCTCTTGCCTTCCGGGGACGTGGGAAGGGGGTACCCCGGGTTTCGAGGCTGCCAAGGTCGGTCCCGCCGGCGATGAAGTAATTGAATCCTCGGCAGCCACGGGCCACCCGTGGCCGTACGGCGGGCGGGCCAGCGGCGAGCGGTAATATACGCCCCTTGCCCGCGGCGCCACACCGCGCCGGCTCAATAGATATTAGTTTCAATAGTGTTCCATTAGGTACGTGGGCCAAGGGGGAGGGCATTAGAAGGGGGTCAGCCAGGGGGGAACGAGGAGATCGTGAAATATGATCTGCGAGCACAATGGACGCCCGCGCCGCGGGCGAATTACGAGCCACAATGCCGCGGCGCAAATTGTTGACGCCGCCATGATGGTTTCTGAAAGGGTGGGGAGGGAGTGCGTTAAGGGGGGGGGAGGTGGTGTGCCCCACAACGCTGATGAGCCCCTCTCCTCCTCCCTTCCACCTGGACCAGTATCGCAACGCGCCCGCAACGGCTGGTGGAATTAATCAGATAGCGAGCTCAGGTACGGGTCGGTAATTTGCGGAACAAACAGCTGCCAGAGCGGCGTGGCCGCGGCCTAATAAGGTTTACGGTTGTGGCCACGCCCTCAATTGAATTTAGTGGTAAGTGGCTCCGCTGGCGGTGAAACAGTCTCTTCGACCTGCGCGTGTTTCGTCCTCGACAGGAAAAGGTCGACGTTATTTTTCCTCCCTAATTTTTTATGCTTAAAATATATTAATTTTAACTTTAATATGTTATTTTTTTTGTATTTTTTTTAAAGCACATTTTAAGTAAATGTTTATCACGTAAAAATGAATTATCCATTGGCAAGAAATGTTTCCAGTCGAGCTATTCTAGCAGTGCATGCTCATTAAATACTTGAAAATATTAACAGGAATAATGGCGAGGAAAAATTACATATTAGCCAGACATTTTGCGTAACTACGTTCAGTTTAGTTTCAAAAATAAAGTAACGGTTAAGATGTAAGCAATTTTTTTTTGTCTGAGGTTAGTCCTTGAAAGTCCTGTAAAGTCAAACATGTCTTAGCTGCTTCTGTAGATCAAGAGAAAATTAATTGGATGAATTCGAAAGGTTTCAGCTACTTCGGACAATGGGTGAAGTGCGAGTAAAGTACACACTCGGGAAAATTTTGAGGAGGTTACGACAGGTATATTAAATACAAGCACGTGTAGCCCCATATTTTGATATCCGAGTAAGTCACTACTTGTTAAACATTAGTTAATTATTAATTAAGGTATTGTTCTATTCCTAACGGTTTTTACCGACTTAGCGAACGCGTAAAAGTTTAGGAGTCGTACCCTCGTGCGCAGATTCTTGCAGCTGTGGACATTGTCGTTGAGAATGGAGACATTTTGTGTGCTGCTGTTATTAAAAAAAAAATGAAAGCGTCTGTAGTGAAGCTTCTTTACGCGAGGATTCCGTTTACAGCATCGTTTGTCCAATAGAAGTTACTTCCGCGATATGTCTACACTCTCCATGTTGAACCAGCGCAGGAAACATTTCCAGTACAGATTAAATGTCGGCTCGGTCACTTCCGCGTAGCGTGATTTAATGTGTCGCACTATTACTTTTAAAGTTTCTAGTTGCTCGATTTGCTACCTGAATACGAATGCACAGAGGGATTACGCAAACATTCCCAACTTTAAACAGACGGCACATCACAGAGCTACTAGGAATATCGAAGCGACTTTTAAAACTATTTTTCAATACCGTCTCAAAAGTTCCTTTCAGCCTGTTTGTTCATTTCAGCTATAGTTAAGAGATGACGGAAAATCGCGAAATATTTTGAGCCAACATATCTTCTATAACACTCAAACTAGTTAATTCTTTGATTAAGTGGATGGACAAGGTTTTAACTCGGCTAAGTTGTTTGCAGACCAATCACGGACATTGTCTTATAGTATCAGAGTTCTCATCGGCCCAATGGAAATGGGGTAGTCGATTCGTACATGCACGGCAGGCAGTAAGGAAAGAGAACTGTCGGACATGTGTACAGTGCGTTGAATCCATACAGTCAACTTTTGCTCGATAAACCATCATCTCTAGTTATAGTGAATATCAAAACTAAAATGTGGCTAATAAACTCATTGAATACATTTTAAAGCTCTCAAACGTTATACACAACAAAATGTAACTTCTGGCCATTGTATTTTCAGTAAGGCGCACTTTAATGTGAATATCCTATATATTTTCTATATTTATTGGATTAGTGTAGATTTCAAGTCATTTACATTTACAAATAATAATTAAATGTGGGGTCACTGATCTTTCAGTTGTTAATGTAGATGATTAAGTTGTCGTAATTGTGCATTTCAGTACTTGTAAGTCCTTGGACTTCACACCTAAAATGTTTATAAGTACGATGCTTTAAAAAAAGATCAGAGAGAAAATAGGTGTGTTTGTAATGCTTAGTAAGAAATAATTCTCATGCAATATGTTGTTACAACGAGTGCATACGAATGCGGTGCGCTATCCCTTTGGTGTAATTTTCTATACTTGGCTAAGATTTGTTGGCATGAGGCGGAGGGATATCCTGAAAGTAGAACTTTAGCAAGGCTTCAGAAAATTTGGAAGTATTAGTCAATGGACTGTAACTAGGGATAGGAACATTTCGCGAGTTCGTTCCAGGACAAGGTAGACGCCCAACACGTGTTCACTGAAGTTGAGTTTGAAACTGGATTGTAGTTTATTAGACACGCCGTGGACTACTCCAAGCCAATAGCAGACTTGTAAGGAAACAAGTAGCGAGTGCCATACTGTTAGGAGAGGAGTAACACTGGCTACTCACTGGGAAAGCAGCCAATGAACAAACAGTGTACACAGGGCTGTGGAGTCTAGCCTACAGGTCGCTGAACTCGCAAAATTATCCTATCCCTAACCATTAGAGACCTGAAAAATTCGCGAGTTCAGTGACCGGCATGCTAGACTCTGCAGTCTTATGCACAAATGTGCTGGTATCAACTGCGCATTGGTTTGCCTGCTGTCGCAGAGGAAGGCGACGATTGTGTCAGCGTTCTCCAGGAGGTGTCAAACAGCGTTCGCACCAATGGTTCAAGTTATGTAAACACACGTGTTTTGAATCCTAGCCTGTCCCAAAATTAATTCGCGAATTCTTCTGCTTTCTACTAACTATAACTAGAGACCCGGAAATTCCGCGATTTCATTTGAGGATAAGGTAGATTTCAAACACGTGTACATTTGACTTTCTATCGCAATTGGATCGTACTTTATAAGACACGCCCTGAACGAATTCGAACCAATAACTGACCTGCAAGAAAACGAGGACCGAATACTGTTCTACCTGGTCTGCGATAAAACTTGGGTAACAACCAATAAACAACTAATTGAAGCCCAATTACACAAAGGATTGTGCAGTCTAGCTTGTTGCCATATGAATCCGCCAAATTTCCGTGTCTCTAGCTATAACATAAAAGTGTTTGTGTGTGTATAAAGTGTAGCTTGTCCGAAGACGAATTCGTGGAATTTTTTTTTAGCTTCTACGTGTAACTGTGTGTTCGCAGCCGGGTGCCGTTGGGGGCGGCGCGCACCTGGTGAACGGCGCCGTCATCCGGACGGCGACCCCGGGGACTCTCGCCGCCGCCGCCGCCGCCGCCTCCGGCGACCTCAACAACAACATGTCGGGGGCGGTGGCCGGGTCGCACCTGCCCGCGCACCAGCTGACCGCCGCCGCGGGGGCAGCGCACATCAAGTCGCCGGTGCTGCAGATGGGCGTGTCCAGGTGAAACTGCGAGCCGCCCCCGGCGCTGCCGCTCGCCGCCTCCACCGCCTTCACGTGAACTGTCAGTGCAGTAGACAGTCAGGCAAAAGGCTCTTTCCCAGGGCCTCGTGCAACCAATCGGTGAATGGGTACGCACCCTCGTCATAGAAAACACCACGCCATCTTAGTCTGTGCGCCACTACGCTGTGTTCGCCGAGAGTACGAACCCGGTGTGAACAAAGTGCGTCCACCACTTCCAAGCCACGGACACTGCAAAAAAAGAAAAAAATAACTACTTTAAGGGTCCTATGTACTGAAACGTTTTCTGTGAAAGCGTTGTATGCGCGTAGGAGCGCTGAGGCGCTAGACGTGTGTGTTAGTGTCGCCCGTATCGCTCCCTCGCTTCTTAACCTTGAACACGAAGGTACATAGGATCCTTAGGTAGCTCATACTTGGTTGACTGGGCATGCGTCAAATCAACTTAAAAAAAATGTATATTTTCCTATAATTCCTTAAATTTCAACACAAAATATAAACCAGTATTTAAGTTAAAATTTTGTTACTTTTTTTCTTTAATGGTTATATTTTATGTTAAAATTTAAGTAATTATGCGCATAGATTTTTTTAAAGTTGACTTTTCCCACGCTCAGTCATCCAGGCATGGACTACACACCTCCACGATAAGAATTGGCTCAATAGTACGAATTAAATTATTTTCTAACCACTTCACAGTGTCGCACGAATAAAGCACCATAGCAATTTTAATTTTTTAAACGGCCTGACGGCTGCCGAGTTGTCAGGTTAAAGACATGAGCAAGGCTTCCAAAGGTACTGTTTAAACCGGATCCAATATTTACGGGGAAGTCTGCGGAAGTGGAAATTGCATTATTGTCTCGTCTTGTTCCCTACCGGTGAAATGGTTGGGGAAAATGGCAGGAGGGGGGGGGGGGGGGAGGTAGATAAGACTCGCCTTAGGTTTACCTCTCTGAACAGGATGCGATTAGTCTTCACTCTGTGCATTGTGTCTATTCTTAAAACATTATTAAATCCCACGCAGACCGTGTCATATATTTGCTTACATGTTTCCATCTTTACTAAGGAAACAGACATTTTCCTAGTTCCTTTAATTGTTCTGCAAACACGAGGGTGCCTCAAATTACTATACTATCTATTTTGGAAACTTTGCGAAATGTTATTTCATACGTAAATTCGGTAAAACGGGAGGCTAGTTAAATCACTTCAATAAAGTGTTATTTTTTCTTATATATAGAATCTGTAAAGTTTGTGCAGAAGACTGGTTACTATCCTGAATCTTCTGCAGTGCCTGAAGATAATTTTTCGGCGCTTATTCTACGTATTTTTATCCCCCCCCCCCCCTTGCCTTCATGCTGGGGAATTGTTATTGTTTCAGTGGCTTGGACGACGGGTGTGGACTTAACCTAAAAATTGTTCGCAAAGGACTGAACTCACTGACGTGCATAGATTTGCATTGGGGATCATGCGCTATCGTTCGTCTAACAGCTGAGTGGAGCGTGGTTTTTGTTCATTCATCGTGGCGTTCATAACTCTGGTTTTTATTGTGCTGTTCAGAAATATCATTGCTGTGCATTGTGCCATACTCGACGCTGTCAATGAACGTCACTCGCTATTTGCGTCGAACAGTGAATACTGATGGGAGTTCAATTTTTTTTTTTTTGTTTTTTTTTTTTTTTGTTTTTTTTTTTGTTATCGCGGCAATGGATGCCTGTGTTTGTGGCTATACACACCATCACTAAGCATCAGAAGTTTTTCGACAGCAAAGTGAAATTTGTTTCGCAGGTATTTATTGTCTGAATAGAATGTTGTTAACCTGTTCATGAATACGTTATCCGTATGGTTACTCAGTAAAGATGTGGTCTTATTTCGTAAATTCGTTGACAGTGTTGTTAATATTATGAATCTTCCTTTTTTTATGTTAGCGAAATTGTTTATGGGTACAAGATAAACAGGTTCTTGTAAAAAAATTTAAAAAATTGGTGAACATCATATTTAAAGATGTAGAAGTACACGCACCAGTCATTTGTATGATTATATTACTCAGTACACAAATAACATTTGGAGATAAACATTAAAAAATTTTTTAATTGATTTATCTTTAAAAAAATGTTTGCAAATTGTACAAGGAGCTCATTTAATTTAAACATTTATTTAGGTCAAAGTGGTTGTGACTTTCACATAATTAAACCAAATACTACCGTGAAGTTGACTGTAAGCCATTAAAACAGGAAAAAAAGTTAAATATTTATGTATCATAAAACAGTAACAACACAAATATTCCTTGATTGGTAGGCTTGCCGAACACAGTCACAGATAGAAGGGGATCCAGTATAAGCTAATTATTTATGTTTAATGCCAAAAATGATTCAGTGGCTTTAAAGGAATGTAGGGACATGCTAGTCGGATTTGTATTAATTATTTTTACTATTGTTTATGCGTTTCCGCTATTATTGATTTTATAAAGCACCCAACGAGAAAATGCAAATTGTGGTGTGTGAGTTTGAACTTGAAATTAAAATTTCTCATTTAAACTTTTCCAGTCGTAGTTATTGTAACGCCCATCTTTGAACTCGCGACGTACCGATTGGTCATTTGGCTATCCAGTAAATATTTTTTACCGTGCGGTTTTATACAACCACCCACAAGATAATTATTCTGTTAAGGGTCATGAGTATTTCCAAACGTCCGAACCGTAACGTTTCAACTTACCACAGGCATGTTAAAACTTTTAGGGTAAATTTTAGCAAAACGTAGAACGCGGAATTATGTGAATGGAAAACTATACTCTTACGAAAAACTAGGCATTTATAAATTTATGTTTTGTATCGTTCTAAGACAGCTAGTAAAACCCTATAGAAATAAGTTTGTACGTTATTGTTTTTAATGGAATAATTTGCAAACTATAAGAATTATTTTTAAATAGTTCTGTATTGTACCTATTAAAATTTAAAGGTTTCGAAGGAACTGACAGCCTTAAGATATGTGGTTTTATTAAAGGGCGCCCTTAAAAGCACCGAAATTCAAAATTCTCAAAAATGAGAATATAAAGTTCGTAAAGTATTTATGGTCCATGATACGAGTTACATGGATCACTTCAGTTAAACCAAAGAAGTTTTGCCAAATACATGTAATAGCAGACAGATTTAGTTCAGTATGTATATACACAATATGGTTTGTTTTTTTAGAAGTGCTATAATAATCGTAACATTATTAATGAAGCTGTAGAAAAATTGATAAGAAGGACTGAACCATGTTGTATTGCTTTCAGAATATATATTGGGTATGTATACAAACAAGTACTGCAATATGTACTCTATTAAATGCAGAGAAAATGAATAGTATAAACAGAAGCCAAGCAATGAACTCAATTCTGCTGCACGTTTTAATGTAATTGCATTTATAATTTTTAAGTGTAGTAAAACCATGTTTTTGCCAGTAATAAATTTGTATTAACTTACACGCATTAATTTTCATAATGTTTGATTAAGTTTACTGCTTTCCTATAAGCTGAATTGTACTTTATCGCACACCATATTTTGTGTATCTGAAACTAGTGTAAGAGTAAGTGATTATTTTAAATATGTTAAAGGCAGTTCAGCACCTAAATTTTGTTTGTTGGCAATGATGTGTTGAAGCACGTGGTGTAATATGAACATATTTGTCAGTCGATAGCCTATGTATATATTGTCGTATGGCATTACGGATTAAAACAAAGTTTTCCTAAAGACTGTCGTTTCATTTATCCCCCAGAAGACTTTGTGGAGTACGGTAACTGCCAGCATTTCCTGAGAAAAGGTAGGTGGTGTAACTATTTACCTGTGTAATTAAAAAAAAAAGATGTGTCGTTGACAAAGTGGAGGATGGACGATAATAAATATAATGGGAATGGCAAACGACAGCGTGAAATACGGAACAAAATAAAGAAGGAAACGACCACGACCCTCTGAAACACCGAACAATAAATTCGCTGATACCACTCTGTATTTCGAGTTCCACAATATTTTATTACCTTCTCATGTTTAAGTTAATTCGTACTTATTGGTCGTGGGGCAGTAAACCTACCTCGTAGTTGTGAGGCCGTGGGAGAAATTTATCCATCGCCATTTCAGACAAATTCTCGTGGAATGACATTCCTTTCACCTTCCCATTCTTTCACATATTAAATTAGTAACTTAGGCAGTCTTCGCAAATAAAGCAATAGGACGCGTGTTTTGAGTTAGATGTGAACTATTAATTTACACACAACCTATAGCAACGCAACTAGAACAGGTCTCTTCGTAACGAGCTAAATTTTATTTGCACCACACCTTTACGAGGACATTTCTGTTAAGAGGCACGTTTAAGTCTAACGTCTTGCCAATCCTTTCTTCTTTGTGTAAAAGCTAACTTGGGGGCGTATTCGGTTAATTCTTCCATAAATGTGATAGAAAACGCTTGCGGCGCTGTTTCTTTACTAAATACATGGTTGATTGGACAAAAGAAAGCTACAGGTAGAGATAGTGACTTTTCGCGAAAAAAATATGAGAATACGGTACGCTTAAATTCTATAAGAATCCAAAAGCAGTTTGTCTATTGCCATTGGCTGCTCTCTGCTTGAGAAGGCATCTTCATATTTGAACGGGTCAATCAGAATTCGACTACATCGGCCCCTACGTGATTTGTGTGCAGACATTTAACACACGTAAGAAATTAATTCAGCAAGTCAAGATAGGTAAATGAACCTACAGCGTTTTGAAATATAACTTATATTGAAATCTTTTCGCGAAATTCCACTACATCTAGCTATAGACTAATCACGGTAAAGTGAGCACTTTTGAAAGCTATCTCATTTGGAGTAATAGTCAATAAATATATGTTATTTTAGTTCTACACGTGAACTTCCGATTGCAGTGGGATATGCACACACTTTTTATAGCTTACATGGTAATATTTAGTTTAAAGGATGGTTAAAGAATAAAAAATAGTTGAAAGGAAAAAGTAACTAGGGCCTCAAAAGTGCTCACTTTACCGTGAACGGCCTATTTAACAACCGTGCACTTGTTTTCCCTCTTTCTTTTAAAATTGAGATGGAGACTGCGCAGCACGTAAACAAACATCGCACACCTTCAGCCGCGGGAGCGATAAGGGCGATACTACCTTGGGCATCAAGTGCTTCATCGCTGCTAAGCGCAAGGCTCTGAACTGGCGTGTATGTGTTCTCGTCGCACTGCGTTTACCTATGGGTAGAGACATGCAAAATCTGCGTTATTATTTGCAATCAGGCTGAACTTCACCGTACTATACTGACCGAAGCCTGCGTAGTTTTTCCACTGGTTTCTGCATAGACGTGAAGCCACGCCCTTTCCAACTGAACTGCACGTGATTGCGGTACACAATTGTGAAGTGTTCATTTATTGGTGCAGATTTACCCAGGGCGTGTCAGATAAAGTGTGATCCAGTGACAAATGTATTGCAAAGGTACACGTGTTTAAAGTTTAAGCGTGTCTCCAAATAATAACGCGAATTTTGCAGGTCTCTACCTATGGGACTTTCAGCGGTGACCCTATTATTTTATTGGTGGAAAGTTTGTAGGAAGTTTCAATGTAGGGTCTTGTAGTAGTTTCGTATGTATCTGACGTGTATATTTTGGGATAGAGCGCTTCGAAAAAGCAGTTTATTTTTTTAAAGCCATTTCGGATTGCTCTGGAATTGTGTTTCTATTTTACACGATGTTTTAAAAGCACTCAGCCCTCGTCTGAAGTGTGTTTTCTCTTCGTAAATCAGCTCATTGGACGAACGTTTAATTGTTTCACAAAAAAAAAACGCGAATTACTAACACACTGCAACGGAGTTACGGCGCCAGGTAGATAGGAACCTTAACCTTACTCTGCGTGATTAATGCTAATGTACAACGCAGCTTAACACATTGAGGTCTGTACACATTTACTAGCACTTAAGGCAAATGAGAAGCGGATCTCCTATATCCACTACTGCAAGAACATCGCTTCTGATGGTGTCCATGTTAGAACTTATTGTCCTATTGGTCCACACCACACCGGACACTCACCCGTACTTTATACAGCGTTTATTATTGGACGGTCATCAACCAATGGAGAGCCAAGCTGATATCGACCCAACCAAATGTGCTTTAGCATATAAATATGAATTACAATCAATAATGTCACTTTGAATTGATATTTAAAAAAAAAGAAATTCTTTCATTAACAATGTCATTGTTACTGCGCTGTTGTGTTCTTGTGAGATCGAGCAAAGACTGCACATCCATGCGAGATTTGTTCTGAACGACAAAGAAATTTTCAGATTCGCTTTGCTCGAGCTACACTCGTGCGTAGTCTACAAAGTGTTGACCGTACTGCAAAATGCACAAACAAGCACGTATTCTGGATTTTGGGGGGGGGGGGGGGTTCACGTGTCAGCACCAACGAATGGAAGAGATTGATGCGGTTGTCACTTACGGCAACACCACAACTTAAAGGTTGACATGAGAGAAAGGCGAAATAAAATAAGTAATATAGCTAGTTCTTCCCTTTTAATAGCAATTAGAACAGTTCCGATTTACCAGGAGTAGGATGGGGAAGGAAAGTTGAAGAAATAGCTCTCCTTCCGTTGTTAACTCGCCTCTGAACAGCCGGAGTTCGGTGCCCTCGCGTTCTGCGTCCGCCTCGTGTTGCTGATGCCTAGGGATAGGAAAAAATTCGCGAGTTCAGTGACCTGTAGGCTAGACTCCACAGTCACGTGTATACTCGAGCCTCAGACGTTTGTTCATTGGCTTCTGTCCCACAAAGTAGCCAGTGTTACTTCACACCTGGCAGTATGGCACGCGCTACTTGTTTCCTTGCAAGTCTGCTATTGGCTCAGAGTCGTCCAGGGCGTGTCTAATAAACTGCGATCCAATTGCAAAGTCAACTTCAGTGCACAGGTGTTTGACGTCTATCTTGTCCTGAAGCGAACTCGCGAAATGTTCCTATCCCTACTGATGCCGCAGGAAGACCTCGTTCCTTTGTTCGGATCCCCAGACCAGGGGGCAGACACTAGATAGGGTTTACAATCGCGTTATTTGACGTAAGTGCCTGTGGAAACACCAACCTAGACATTTTACCACTATAATTAATGATTTTATTGAACAGATCGGTCTTGTGTCTGAAACATACTGATTTAACCTACATATGTTTCAGGTGCTGATTTAGTTACTTACTAAAAAGATTAGAAATATTTAATCCTTTTTTTTTTTGCACTGCTCGTGTAAGATTTATTCTATTCTGTTGGTCGCAATTGGAGGTAACGTAAATATTTCAAAGACAGAGCTAACACGAACAGCACAGGTATATATTTAATTATTGCCGAAAACAACATTCGGCAAATAAATGGTGTTAGTCATGTAGGTTCTAATTAAGCAATTTTAAAACGTCGTTCTAGAACCTCTCAAGAATAATGCAAGCTGTAAACATACTGTAAATGCTAACCGGAAAGTCTAAAAAATAACCGATAAAATTTTCTTTTTTTGTAAATAAGCTATTTTATTAAACATCGAAGACAGCGTGATTATTAACTACTTCAATGAAGCGTGTTTATCAAAAAATAATCCTTAAAAATTATTATTTTTGTTTTATTAAACTAGGTGATTATTTTTCGTAATGTTGTTGGTAATAATCCAAGGCACCTACCACCCACCCACCCACCATCCATGAAAAATACTTCAAAATAAGAAGATCGTTACAACATAGAAGTGTCCGCTCTTGTCTCCTTACTTGCTCTTCCCCCAGACCACACTTCTCACCCCGCTCCTGTTATTGTGTTGCATCTGCTCCCCGTTTCGTCGATAGCTTGGCGTGTGCGGAGTTGTGGTAGCCGGCCGATGCCCATATTTCTGTGCCAGCCAGACCTAATTACTAAATATTCTAGTTCAATAAAAAAAATACGTCGGAGGACATGCACAAACGTCTCAAAGCACATGTGTGCTGCTCACGGTAAAATGAACACTTTTTGAAAGCCCTGTTCAAGAGCCACTTTCGTCTCCATTTTGTATTGTCTCGCCAAATATGATATATAAGTTGGGCCAACTCACTTACGTCATGCTTCATCCTAGTGAAAGCATGGAATATTGTAGAAATGTAAACGTGTAAATAATGTGCTAATTCGTAATGTAACATATATAAAACAAGCGGCACTAAATTCAGTGACTATATAGTAAATGTTGTTCACGATAAAGTGAGCACTTTTGAAATCAACCTTAGAAAAAAATCACCCCCCCCCCCCCCTACTTGTATATAATTTAAAGGATGTACTGAGGGACATGCACCAAGTTAAGTTGGTAATCATTTTTGATAATTAAAATTATTTCTTTCGCTTTCTGTTTTATTTTTAATGCACAATAGTGTAAAAATGAGCAGATCTGTAAAATAATTACTTGTCTAATAATTTCACAGTTTCACTTGACCGACGCATGAATACAGTGTTTACCTAAGAGGGAATACACAACGTGCATACAAGTAGATCTTAAGCAGGGCTTTCAATAGTACTAATTTTATTGTGAACAGCGTATAGACATATTTCATTCGCAATAATAACACGTCAAGTTTTAAAACTATTTTTATTAATCCACTACCAAATTAACTAAGAGTTTGAATGCCAGTGTGTACTGTAGCATACGAGAAGTTATGGACGGTGATTTTTTTTTCAGAGGTTGATTTTAGAAACGTTCACTGTACCGGGAACAGTCTTTCTTTACCTTCTAATATCCAATATTCACCAAACTACATCTGCGATGTGTCTGTTTTTCATAATTAAGCGATTTATTACAACAAGATTTTTTTATTTAACGAAACCACCCCCCTCCCCCTCTTCCTTTGATGCCTAACCTCTCTCCGCCTGCAGAAGAGAGCTTTAATAATGCTATTGAGAAGAGAGAATGGTAATAAAATCCCACAAAATTATTTATGATGTTATGATGGGCAGTAATTTCATTGCGAGAGAGAGAGAGAGAGAGCGGGCGCTATGCTGACAGCAAAAAACCTACCCAACTTCGTTCTCTTTTAAAATGTGTTTGTTGTTAGCGACTCAACTACCAGTAGCGACTCAACTACCAGGCGCATATGAAGAACACAGAGGTACAGGCTGTTCACGGTAATGTGAGCACTTTTTAAGGCCCTCGCAAACCCCTAATAAATATATTTTATTGCAGTCTCAGACGTTAACTATTGAGTGTGACTAAATGTACATACTGTGCTTATTAGTCACATTGCACTGTTTATATTTAAAAATTGACAGAAAGGTAACTCTGCACACCAAGCAAGAACCGCTGTTGGCGCTGACCAGGAGAACATGAGATACGTGGAGCTATTAAGATATATTTTTTTAAACCACAAAACCACCCATCCCTTCCTCTTATGCTTACCCCCTGCTTGCAGAAGATATTTGTCAGAAAATATTAGCCACTGAGGAGAAAGAATGTAAAAATAATTTGTCTTTCTTTTTTAAATATATAATATCAGTTATGATATACAGCAGTTTTCGTTGTGAGAGGGAGCCAGCGAAAATTGCATAATGACAGCATGCAAGTTATTAAGTTTTAATGCGACTGTCAATTTCTTTTTCAAATGTAAATAATTGTATACGCCCTCAGATTGAACATTTTCAATTTAAAAGACGCCAATCTTAAATAACTCATCAAATATATTTATTGAATACATACACGCATACACACACACACACGCCCCACCCCGCTCCGTTATGTGACAGATGTCAGACAATATAAGACATTGGTAAGACAAAATGAAGCGAGTGTTAAGTTCTAAAATATAAATTCTATGTAAAATGTAATTGTATAACACCGTTAAATAAAAAATTTTCAGTTTAAAAAACTACCATCTTAAAAAAAATATATAAATTCTTATAGAATAGATAAGGCAGAGAGAAAATAATCTAGTCGGCCGCCACTAGCGCTAGAAACAAAGGGAAATCGTCACTAGATGGCTCGTTTCATATACTGTCACATTTAGTTTGTTTGTAAAGTGTTGGAAAGGGCTGTATGCAGACAAGAATCTAGTCGCCACTAGTACTAGAGCCGAAGCGAAATTGTCGCTAGATTACTCGTTGTGTGTATGCTCAATTACGCCGAACGATTTCCCTAAATTACCATTCATGAATCCGCACTAGTCTTAACTAACTAAAACTGTCTGAGCATACAAAATCTAGGACGCTTGGAAGGAATCTCCACTACGGGAAGTGGTGGTGGTGGTGCTAGGCGAGTCTGTCTGCGAGATCCTAGTGTGCCGCAGCGACTCAGATACCAGGCGGGCATGAGTTGCGTAGAGGTAGCGAGCGACAAACAGCGGACCGATCGAGAATCGCTATTAGTCCTGCTCTTTTTACCAGGAGGAGCTACTACAGATTTCACATTATATATATATATATATTTTTTTTTTAACCACGAAAGAACCCCTCTCCCCCCACTTCCTTTTATGCTTAACCCCTGCCTATGGAATAGAGATTTCAGACATTATTTGTTAGCCATTAGGGAAGAAAGAATGAAAACACAACATTTTTTTACATTTAATATTAATTATGATTGTCAGCTGTTTCATCGCGAATGATAGTAAGCGATAATCTTACATTACTGACGGAAATAAATTAATTTATTAACTTATAATAAGACTTTAGATTTTTATTTAAACTTCATTCTTATACACCCTCAAGTTGAAAACTTCTAATTTTAAAAATGACCATCTTAAATAGTTTATAAATGCATTATAGCTAAGGGTAGGAAAAATTCGCGAGTTCAATAACCTGTAGGCTAGACTCCACAGTCGTAAGTATACTCGAGCCTGAGATGTTTGTTTATTGGCTGCTGCCCCATGCAGTAGCCAGTGTTACTTCACACCTAGGAGTATGGCACTCGCTACGTGTTTCCTTGCAAGTCTGCTATTGGCTCAGAGTCGTCCAGGACGTGTACAATTAACTGCGATTCAATTACAAAGTCAACTTCAGTGCACAGGTGTTTGACGTCTATCTTGTCCTGAAATGAACTCGCGAAATGCTCCTAGCCCTAATTATAGCGTATGTAGGATTGGCAGAAGGCCGTAACAAAAAAAAATCGTCACTTCAAATATTGGTGATAGTGGCTCAACTACAAGGCGAACATGATCTACGCAGCAACCCAAACGAATTCCATTCACCATATATATATATATATATATATATATATATATATATATATATATATATATATATATATATATATACACACACACACACACACACACACACACACACGGCTACTCGCACTGTCCTTACCAGGAGAACATGAGAAACGTGGAGTTATTTCCGATTTTAAAATAGAATTAGCTTAAAAAAAACACGAAACCATTCATCCCCTCCTTTTATGCTTAACCGCAGAAGAGGAATGTCAGACATTATTAGCCAATGGGAAGATAGAATGAAAACTCAATACAAGATATGCACAGAGAAAGAGGCCGCAGTTAAAACAAAAAATCAAAAGTTGCAGCGACTCAACAATTGTCCATTTAATTTAAGTGGTCTCAAATTTGACAGACAATGTGACCAACCTACACATTATGTAAACAGTAAATACTCTCGCTCCTACAGTATTGTATCAGCTGATGAACTGCTGCGGGATCCGTGTTGTTTTGTTGGCTATTTTGATGATGGATTTGAAAGAAAATAGTACTCGGAACTAAAAGTTGTAATTTGAAATCTTAATTATACATAGGACATTTATGGTTTAAATTGTGTTTGTACAGCAATATTAAACTTTCTTGACTGTTAGTAACGGGACTTTAAAAACATGTTTAGTAATTTATGACAGAGTATGTCGACACATACGAACAGTAAACGTTTCCAGCCATGTTTATGTTTCCAGTTTTTTCCTTATCGTGTCTACTATACGAACGTCTCAGTGGTGTTGTCGGAATATTTAATCGGTAGTTAGTTATTTTTTTATTTGCTTTTTCCAAACATAGTTGGTTGTAGGTGCCGTTTTAGTGCGTTTTCTTGAGTGAAATGTGATATTAATCGGCAAGTCGTTAACACTGCTCGTTCCGCCATTTTCCTAACCGCCTTCCACAATGAAGTGACACGAATATAATTTATGTATCTAAGTTTAAGTTTGTTTGTACCAGGAAACGTGCGCAGTGTTGAATTTACTGAATGATTTTGCAAATAAATGTTTTAATGCTAGTGACGAACAAACGTGATTTTAGTGAAGTAAACTCGGAGGTATTGCCATAGAAAAACACGTGTTCGAGAGGTTACAACAGTAAGTTTGCGTCTTTTCTAAATGTATTTGTAACCCGTTAATATAATTATTTAAATGCACGTGGCCTGAAAAATGCCGCACTTTCCACACTTTTGTAGTGAGTGAACAATATTTGTTTGTCTACATCGTGTGCGTGTATATATTGCTGCATCTGTACGAATACGAACAGCGACGTATGTATCGCGTTTTGCATTTTCATTACAATTATAGTTAAATAATTTAAATGTTATTTCCATACGAGCAAAATTTCCCCACTGCTCCATCAAAACATCATGCGACTCAAAATGCCACACAGTCATAAGAGACTTGCTTGTTCGGGCGACCTGAGCTCTTTACTCTCAAGAGCAAGTTGAGAATTTCTGAGAGCAGGAAAGAGCAAACTGAGAGCAGGAAAGAGCAAAAAGCGCACTGCTCTTTTCTGCTACCAACCGAACGTCAAAAGTCACGGACCTGTTTGCTGCTAACCAGCTGATCGATCACAACATCGTCAATCTGTAATTTTCAACTTGATTGAGAATGGCGTTATAGGGCAACGGACAGTTTCGAGGCGGGGAAAAAAAATGCATGTCCGGTTAAAAGAGTATGCCTGGTAACCCTACTAGTATCAAATACTGTAGAATGGGCTATGCAATGACAGTCATAATTTCGACATAACCCTAACCTTGCGACGCCTGATAAAACAAAAACTAAGTTATTGCCAAAGTTATTGGTCATTAGGGACAATTCAGCGCCAGTTTTATTGCTTGCCACATTAAAGCAGCCTGTGATTGGTTATGACAAGTATTTGATAATCACTGCGAGTCATTTTAACACTTGCCTTCAAGGATGAACGTAATATTTTTTTATCATTATCTACAATTACATTTACACGCCCTACAGCAGTTCTCAAAGGATGGGCAAACATGTTCAAAATAAATAAATGTGACAGAAAAGTTTTGAACCAACACTAGCACTATCTTGTAGTCCGGACTATAAACATACAAATTTGGCGCCTTATTTTTTTTTGTGCTGTCGATCTCACTGCTCCACTGCTCTTCCTCGACAGCAAGAGCTCAAAGAGCATGCTCTTTGTGAGAGAAGTTGCAGTGTTCCTGACGCTCGAACAGCCAACCAAAAAAACATTTCCGGTCAAACGAACGCTCAAAATGAAAAAAAAGAGCAGGAAAAGAGCAGAAGTCGTAGAAAGCCGGACAAACCTAAGAACATCGAAATAATCCCTTCTCACGAAAGACGATAAACTAAAGACCCCCCTCTTTTTTTTCTGCTCACTTTTTCCTTTTTCCCTCGAAATAAGATTAAGACGATACCCTAATTTGGCCCTCATTTCATTGCTATGAACTCTGTGTTATTAATGATTTAAACTCTAATGTTGGCCATACAAACTTTACAATAACTTTCCTCAGGTAAGTGTGACAAGATTAGTTGTCATTTATATATTTCGAGTATATTAAAAAACAGTAAGATATCTTATTAATTTGACAGTCAAAATATAATTTCATTTTCGTGCATCCTGGATTTTCTTGCAAGGTAAAAAAATTAGTTTATAGACATGGGCTAGTCATTTACATAAAATATTTATAAACTAAAATATGGGATTGTTGCCAATCTGCAACTGTTTGAACAGCCCTTCATAGCTTCTAAAGGTCATTTGGGAGGAGGCACATGCAGTTTGTTTACAAAAACAGGCAGTCATGTGTTGTTTGTTTACAAATATCGGCAGTAACATGGCGTTTGTTTGCAGTCCACCTTCAATGAAAGTTCAGCTGTGACGGAAGGATACATAGCCACCCAGATGCCATTGGCACTACTTTCCTAGAAATGTCAAATTTGAGACCACGTATATGAAATGGACAATACCAGACGCACATGTATGTACTACGCAGATGTAGTGCGCGACCACTCTCTCTCTACACACAGCTGAGAAGGGCCATTGGGACTGTTCTTACCAGGAGAAAATGACATACGTGGAGCTATTTAAGATTTATAATTAGGTTTATTTTTTATTTACTATTTTGTTTATTCACGTGAAAGATAGTACATCGACAGGAACAACAACAATAAAAAAATATAATAATTCACAACACACCAGCCGGAATTTTGGCTATTCTGCTGCAATTGAAATGATTAGGCCGCGAAGAAAGGGACAAAAAAAAACTACACTGTAAGAAGATAGGGAAACTAAACAAAACTCCAAAATAGACAAGAACAAAACAGTACAAAAACATTTACATTAAAAAAAAATTAAAAACGTATTCTAAGAGAGAGAGAGAGAGGAAAAATATGGCCAATGACTTAAAGTATTAATTACACAAATATAAGTATGAAGATAAGAGGATAATTAGGGGACCCGAGGGAACAATGGCATACAATCGACACGGGACAGGAGTTATGGGCTGTTCAGGGTAAAGCGAGCACTTTTGAGGCCCTACTTATTTTTTACTTCCAGCCATTTGTTATCCTTTAACCACCTCTTAAAATAAATATTACCACATAAATAATAAACAGAGGGTGTATACGCCATCGCACTCGGAAGTTAAGGTCTAAGGTTAAAATAAAATATATTTATTTTCTATTATATCAAATGAGGGGGCTTTCAAAAGTGCTCCCTCACTTCGCCGTGAATAGCCTATACACGAGTACACTACGCACGCTACCTTATGACAGCGACAATGAACGATTGTTAGGAAATATTGTGCTTTTAAATAATTACGAAACCATTCACCCCCTGCCTGCGTAAGTCAGACAATATCAGCCATTGCGAAGACAGAAAAAAAAAACCACAAGCTAATTTAGTTTTCTTCTTTTAAACATAACAATTTTAGTTATGATGACTGGCAGCAGATTCATTGCGACAGAGAGCCAGCGAGAATCATGTACTGACAACAAGAAAGTTATTAAGTTCTAGTGAAATTCATATTTACAAAAAATAAGATACTTTTATGTTATCGCGACATAAAATGCCTGTGTTACATGAAATATTTAGGAAATAACCAACAATGAGTTGATTTTTCAATCGTTGTTTTTTCTATAAAGTGTGAAAATACTGGAAAGAGAATTTACTTGAAATTTTTAATAAGATTTTTATTTAAACCACTTAGCCATTGGGAATACTGAATGAAAACTCAAAATAATTTGGCTCTTCTTTTATATTTAATTAATGCCATTTATGGTGGGCAGCGATTTCATTGCGGCAGAGAGCCAGCAAGAAACATATACTGACTGACAGCAAGAAAGTAATTTAGTTCTAATAAATCTTTAATTTATATTTAAAATGTAATCGTATACACCCTCATGTTGAATATTTTAAAAATATCTTAAAAAGCTAGTAAGTAGGTTGCACAAGAGAGAGAGAGAGAGAGAAAGAGAGCAGGGAAGAAATTGTTGGCAGCGACTGGATTACCAGGCGAACATGAACTACACAGAGGTAGCAAGCGACCATTACCGACCGAGAATGGCTATTATCACTGTACTTACCAGGAGAACAAGAGATAAGTGGAGCTAATTCAGATTTTAAATTAGATTTTAATTTAACAAAAACACGAAACCATTCATTCCCTTCTTTTATGCTTAACGGCTACCTGCCATTGGGAAGACAGACTGAAAACCGAATTAATGAAGTTTTCTTCTTTTAAACAATTAATTTTAGTTATGATGACGGACAGCAGACTCATTGTGACATAGAGCCAGCGAGAATCGTATACTGACAGCAAATTAGTAATTAAGTTATAATAAAACTTTAAATCTTATTTTAATGTAATTGTATTCATCCTCATCTTGACAATTTTCAGTTTAAAATATGGCTATATTAAATCACTTATATAAGGCTGAGAATTAAAAAATTAATCGTTTGTTTATGATACACCTAATCACTGCGAAGCCACTGTGGCTGAGCGGTTAGCACGCTCACCTCCCACCAAGGCGAACCGGGTACAATTCCCGGCCGGGTTACAGAACTTTCGCAAGTGGGAATCGTGCCGGACGATGCCGTGAGTCGGCGGGTTTTCTCGGAGTTCTCCCGTTTGTCCCGCCCTTTCATTCCGACGCTGATCCATATTCACTTCAATCACCCTCGTCGACTCTCAAGACCTCATTGTTAAGAGCCACCCAAATCTCTTCACTTCACCTAATCACTGTGTTTTTAACCGAGTGCTGTAATTTTTCGTCCGCCAGTAACCTGTAATATTTTTGTTAGGTCTGAGCAGACTATGTGATTATTGTGAGGGTACCAGACGGCAGGCTGTTACACTCCGCTACCATGAGGCGCCTTTTCCCCTCAAACCTTTTGCTATGTTTCTGTTCTTGTTTTTAATTAAGTTTCGATAACCGTAGGTATGAAGCCCGAAGTCACGGAGTACCGTTTTTAACTGTGATTAGTTAATTACTTTTTTTTTTACTTCTACATTCGTGTGCACCGTGCCGCTAATTTTTCTTTTGCTTTTGGTATAGTTGGAGGACGGCCATAAGGGGGTTTTGTTTACCGCTTCTATTTAGATTGCTTTATCCAGTTTCTTTAATTTTTTACACTCAGTACATATTAAAGTAATTGAGTTGAGAATTTTAAAAGTTGCATATGGATATTTAATTGAGCACTGGTGTCTTTTATATTTGTCGTTTTCTCAGGTAAAACAAAAAAAAAAAAAAAAAATTGTATTTTACAATAGTTACATTTGCCTATTGTATTACTGTAAAAACAAAATCAAATTATTGTTTAGTAAATACTTTCATTATACTCCTTATTTCTTACACTCATTTTACCTTTGCGTACTGCCACACTCGTCATACTTGATTGAGTCTGTGTTGGTCGTTATTAGGGACAGGTGTTTTTCGCGACAGTATTTTAAGGCCAGTTACCCCAAACAATTTTTGTTCATATGTACTTTCGTGGTTGGATGATTTTAAGTGTCACGTGCCCCAAGTGTCTGTCTGTCCGCGAATCATGGCCGTTCAGTATCGGAATACTTTATTACGATTGGCCCAGCCAAATAGGAACATGTCTTCTCGCGTAGACATGCGGTCAATAACCAAAGGAAGTTGAGATTGTAGACGTAGGATATTGAAGACTTGGGTGATCATAAATATATTTGCGAAAAACACCTGTCCCTAGTTATAATAAACCATAACACCTTGATTGGGATCTGGGGGCCTATATGGGCTCTAAATGCGAGGGCTCTATATCCAGTGGCTGTAAAATGGTATTAATCTAAGCTAATGAGATAATATACCCTATTGTCTTGTGGGGGGTCTGAAAGTATGTCTTGACTCTGAATTTGGCATGTATATGACAAATGGTTTGGAAATTGTAGTCAATTTTACTTCTAAAAGAGCTTGTGCTTTAATGAGATACATCAGTTTGATCGAGGTTGGGAGTACTGCTTCGGATCTGAATTTGGTGGCTCTATCTTTTTCGAAAATTGCTACCAACTATGTCTATGAAATGAGCTGGAGCTGAGACAAAGTGCCGATTATCACCACGCGAGGGCCTGTTTTGGACTGGTATGTTTCATATTCCTTGCATCTAATCCCAGTGGTTGCTGAATTAAGACTTGCTAGTTATATAAGTAGGACAGCATTGAGGGTCATATTACGCACATAACTTATGACAAGGTGACAACTACTCAATAGCCTCAAAATTGGATACATATATATTTCAATTGTTATTATTACCTCTTAAAAATGAACTAGCATATCAAAGCCTATGCAATTCAATATGGTGGTAGAGGGTTACCGATTTATTAGCAGCTTTTGACGTAATAATAGAATTAGACTTCAAATGCGAGTCCGAATATATGACACTCCCTTAATAACTTAAAAAGATTCTTGATTCATGCGTGTTGGGAAAGTTATAAAACTAAGCCTAACACTTTATTAATTATGTTTAGGGATGTTAGATATAAGACCATCATTATCAAAACTGTACTGTAGGTGCATAAGTTATTTATATATAGCGATTCGTAGCACTATGAATAACGAGTGCGGTTATGACACATCCAGGAACTAAACTGATTATTTTTACGCCTGGAAAAATGTGCTTCCTATGCAAATTTTTTAAATACGATCAAACATTATTTTAGAAAACTGGCAGGTCACCCTCAATTCTTTGGTACATGTTACAATACATAAATTTTTTTACACTGGATTTTAAAATTCATGTCAGAGCACATGTAACATCAGCAAAAATTTCGGCTGCTGAATTCATTTCTTGGTCACCCGATGTGCCTAAAATGCCTAATACAAGCATTTTGAAATTTGCTAAATTCATTTGTTTTTGTACAATTATTTTGGTGTACATGACTTTGTCATACCTACAAGAAATTAAACATTACTCTATGATAACCATATCAACAATACATTTTAAATACAAAATTAAAGTATCCGTCATGCACTATATCTATCATACTTCTCGGAAAAGCATGACTGTGACGTTTTCCTGACACCCTATTTCATATAGGATCATTTTACTTCCGCATGCTCACATGCTCTCATAGCAAATTTAACATATGCACAGAGTACCCCAACAGTCACGACCGCCAACACCAGCGATCAGTGGTGCCCACATTGTGGTATCCTTTGAGTGCGTGTACAGTTAGTAAACAGCTGCACGAAGCAGGAATACATACGTGCAGACCGTCAATTTGACTGCCCTTAACAACTACATCAACGTCGCCACAGAATGCAATGATGCCGTGACCGACTGTCATGGAGCCATGCAGAATGGCAGCAGCAAATAATCTTCAGAGATGAGGCAAACTTTTCTCTTGGCATTGACCAGCGCATCCGAATGTGGAGGCAACGTGAGCAGCGCCAAGATAAACAGTTTGCTGTCACATGTCACTCGTCCAGAGGGTTTGATATCAAGGCGATAAGGACGGGAGTCCCATGTAAAACAGCCCCCACTTTGATCTCAAATACACAACCTAAGACACAAGTGCCATGAAGCTGCCAACACACAATAAAATGTAGCAGTTGTGTGGTATCTAGCAACAAACACCAGAAATATACCTTGCAGTCGAGCACAACCTAGTGGCCAACTCCAAAAAGAGCAGAGATCTAAACAGCATTGTGATCGATCCTCACCGAGTAAAAAACAGACAACAGAAGAAATAGGTATGTTAACTGAGGACCACTGAGTAAACAGAAGATGATAGAAACAACATGGCGAGACAACAGACGATGGAAACAAGCTATTGAGATAGAACAGATAAATGACCGATGGAATCAAGATGCTGGTCCGAGACAAGATGGCAGATGGAAACAGTGTGGTCATTTATGTCAACCAAAGGTCAAGGAAAAATGCAATATGTCCACTGTGGCATCATCCAAGATGGTGGACACCCAATGATTTATCCCAAGATCACTGACAATTCCAGAATCCTCTTCTCTATGTCTTTGCTACAGCTGTCTAATTTTTAAACGTTTCCTTACTAATTTTTTTAACTGTGTACGTTCTATTTAAACATATTGCACTATGGGCAAATTACAATATTTGGCAATAAAATAGCTGTAATCACAAAGAAGGAACCTTGATGAATAAACTTGGTGGGTAGGTTTGACAATGTGAGATATGCAGGTCATTCATGTTTCAAGCTCGGCAGTGCAAATTACATCAGTAAGGGCGGGTCTTTTCGCTGTACCTGCCAGACTATATAAAATTGTCCTAGTGGGCATATCTGTTGCGTCGGTAGCACCCCTTCAAGACTTAGTATGCTTTGGAGACGAGTTCGACACCGCTTCGAACTTCATGAAGCTGGGGAAATAATGTCAATCATACTGTGTAACATATTTTAATATGCTTAACACACACACAGTAATGACACATAAACCAAAGGAATCGTGAATGTTGTCAGGTTTTAACATATTTCATATGTGATATGGGAGGCGAGATTAAGATAATCAGATCTAGGAACATAATCAAAAATTCCCTTATCGACTATTCACTGTAAAGTGAGCACTTTTGAAAGCCCCCTCTTTTGGAATAACCGTCAATATAGATATTTTATTTTACTTTTAGACTTAAAATTCCAAGTGCAATAGAAGAATATATATATACTGTATTTTTCTAACATGGCAACATTAATTGAAAAAGTTGGTTACATGATAAGAAATGACTGGAAGGAACAAGTAACTAGGGCCTCAAATGTGCTCACTTTACCGTGAACAGCCATTAGCATTAGATTATCTATATGACTCTTAAAGAAATAATATTTGAAGTTGTTTTAAAAAGAGCAGTGTGAAAGTTTGGCTATATATATATATATATATATAACTTGTATGAAATGATTCAGGCTGGTGTATGCGAGTCAATATGGACTGACTTTTGTGACTCAAAATATTCTTAAGCTTTAACTGTGATTTATTCAGTAGTATATTGACCTACTATAATTGAAGTCAAAGGTAAAATGGATTGTGAAGCTATTTCTGAGAGTTATATGATCCTGCAGAAGGAACAGTTTCTTCGTATGTGGTTTAAAACAGTTTTATAATTTCAAAGAGTTTACAGTGCTTCAGGAAAGATTTGTTAACTTTTAGATGGTTATTCTTCACAAGTCGGAACAAAATGAACTGTGTGTTCATGAAAACAGGATTCTAATTGAAAGCATTAGTCATCACTGCACAGAGATAATTTTCCAAAACAGATTTTCCCAGAAGCTGTGGACACAACCATTTGTGTTCTGAGTTTTATTATAAATGCAATGGCGTATAACAATATATCATGTGAATTGTAGTATGGACAAAACAGAACATATATGAAATACCTAAACGAACCTAAACCGAAGATACGAAAAAGGAAAACCAGAGCATTAAGGATATTTTTTTTGTTGGTTACTGTAAAGCGAAAGATGATTTCCATGGTGGGATTAACAAAATGAGAGTGTATAGATGAGTCGTGATGTAATAACAACAATACATTTATTATTAAAAACTTGGAATATGTATTAATACTGGTGAAACTATAAAAGATCTAATAATAAGGGCAGTGGTGGCTAACCGCAAGATCAGTACTAATGAATTCGATAATCCAAATTATTATTCTCCACTTGCATATATGATTATGTGTTAATTGATTCTCGTTTAGGAATTTGACTGTTCATGGGATGCAGCTAATAGCTATTCGCTGCACTGCATAATAGACGACGATGAAAAATGTTATCTAGACTTTCAATATGGCATGGCGTGTAAAACTGTAGGTCTTGCAATGTAAAAATTTGTTTATTTGGCTCAGTTTTATGTAAAGACTGGATTTCTGTAAGTGGCGAGAGAATATCCACATTGACATGAAGCTGGCAGCAAATTTCGACGGTGCGAGATACAGTGTTAAGCAAGTTATTGGAAATCTTAGATGAAGTGAAATAGCAACTTACATGCCAAAATTTGCAGAGGGCGAAATTCATTAAAGAGCGGGACTTTTCCTTAACTATGAAAACTGAAGATAGTTATTAAAGTTGAAGATATTGTAGTCAGATTTGTAGACGGATCTGGCAGAGCAGCTCTGGTACTGGAAAATAACTAGCTGTCCAGCTATTGTATTGTTATCTAATGAGTGTTTCAAATGAAGTAGCCACAAAAATCGAAATAAAAGTGAAATCGTAACCAAATGACTTGGAAATTACATTGCAGAGACGCAATATAAAGACATTTTCATATTCCCAGATTTTGAAATGTTTGAAAGGGGCAGTCAAATGATCCCGGCACTAACACACAGTCCCGAACAAAGTTTTTACCACCACCTCCTTCAAACCAGTCTCATGTAACCTTGATTTGGGAAAAGTGCATGATCGCCCTATACAAGGTCACCAAAGAGGCTTAAAAGAAAAATTAAATATACCTTAAATATGAAGTGGTCTCTTTTAAGTAACAAATAATTTTTTACACAGTTATTCATCAAACAACATTGCGATTAAAACACACCAATATAAACCCAAAATTTCAGGTACATCGAAATATTTAGTAAAAATACATTTGTCAAACTGTTATCTTTAAATAATTCCTATTTTTCTGCCAACAATTGCAAAAATAACGCTAGAGAAAACTCCCTTGTGTATGAGCCATCCAGAAATACCTGAGTGGTTACCATTTCGTAACTGTGTTTACATGGACTATTTTGCATTTTGGTTACAGCTTAAAGCAAACAATTATTTTGTAACCATGTGTGACCAAAAACATAAAACATTTATAAACTTCAAATTACACCTTTACGAACAAGATTAAATACTTTTCCTTATCCCTCTAGAAAAACCTTATAAATTTTACTCAGGCCATCATAACAGACAATTAAAAATGCTTATTTTTATCGACAAACCTTTGGCATTTAAAAAAACCACAGAAGCACAAAACTGCCAAATTAAATCACATACAATTAAAAACATACATAATAAAAATAATTTTGTTGCCATGGAAACGACGAAACTACAACGTATGTGTACATATCACGACAGCCTCACCTTCTCTGGCAGCCAATACGAAATGGAGAAGCTAATATAGGGCCTTCCCCCACCTTCCCCCTCAACGTCCAGACACACACTTCATCGATTGTAAATATTGGCAACCCAGCGCACTGAAGTTTCCAGAAGGATAACAGAAAATAATTAAAACTTCAGCCAATGATAGTTCAGATAACCACTGCCAATCATAACCCCCATATGCGCAGAATGCAGCTTCGGGAGGGACACACACCCAACACATCCCTCGAGGCTCTGTGTTTGCTAAATGTGGAAACCAAGGACGATGTTAGGTTACGTGGTCCAATGCCTGCGAATTCGATTAGTGATTGCCAATCAGGTGTTAGTAATGTCACTGAAGGGGGCGCGGCACTTGTGGCGGCCACACTGCAGGACTGGGCCACACCACTAATTGTATTCCTGCATTCGTCCACGCCATACGTCCGCGGCGCGAGCCGGCCAAGAACCGCCAGCCAGCCTAGAAACCTCTGTGGCCAACGCGGCTGGTTCGACAATCGGTACGAGGTAGGAAGGCATCTTGACTTCGTTTTTCCTTCCCTCATTTGTGATGTCGACCACGCTGGTGTTTTCTTTGTGACATGGAGAAATAGACGTTTAGGCAGGCTGTATGGCATAATTTCCAGACAGTTATGTGACTACTATCATCACATGTTTTCAAGCGAATGTTTACAATGAATAAGCCACAAAAATTAATGAAGAAATGAGAACCAATTCAAGTTGAGTCAAATCATAACCAAATGATTTGGAAGATACATTGCAGACATAACATATATGCTATGTACCAAAAGCCGTCGGACAACCATTGGTGGTGTTGCAAAGGCACAAGCCATGTAACTAATAAAGATGTAGCACTTACCTTTGTTGTTATTACATCATTAACACTTACGGACATGTGGTCCTGTAAGTTCTGGTACACAGATGGTGAAATTTATTTCAATTCTTCTTTTGCACTAATGTAAAAATCAGCAGAACCGGTCTGTAGTCTGTTTTCATGAGAGCAGTAACCAAACTTATGTACCAGAAACAGAATGTTCTGTTAGTTTATACAGTTACATTTGTGGCAAGAACAGTCCAAATGTTGCTGAAGTTGTTCTGTTGAAGGAACTATATGTTCTGTGGAGAAACAGAATGCTCTGCTGTACAGACTATATTCATAATTACAGCTAAAATCAAAGACAGGACCAACCCATACAGTTGTGTTAGAAATTTACTGTCTAATTCGCAATATTTTAAGTGTACAAACATCCAATCTGACTGTTGGCACTATATTAACAGTCTAGATCGGTCATGGGTACACAAACTTGTCTCTTAAAATTATATATTTTTTCTCAGTGTAGAATGATTAATATTTGATGTTTGTAGGTGGAGTGCGTCTGGCATGCAAACGACAATCTGGCTCATCATATTCTATTTGGTTAAAGTTAGGGCTTTGAGCCCGTACTTAAGCTGCCACAATAGATTGTATTCAAACCACGACACAAATGACTTTGCTTTATGAACAGGATAACTATCATGCTGACACAGGAAAGGGCCTATTATATATAGTTGGCAGCGTGTAGGGATCAAGTTAATGACCAAAGTATCTTGGCACATGCAGAAGTTCATCGTTCCAACCATTAGAACTATGTCTTAAACCCCAGACTGAGAGAATCCGCCACACACTCATACACCAAATTTCACTATCGACACGGCACTCTCATGTTAAAGAGACCGCTAGTTGTCACATGGGTCTCATAGTAAGTATTTTTGTTTATTGTAATTTCTAAAACTAGGGAATGTTTTAATATTAATCATTTTTCAGGACAGAAATGAAAGCCAATATTTTGTTGCCAATTTACAAATTTGGTCAAGTAAATGTAGGTGTGGTCGCTGGAGAGTGTCAATAACAGCAAATATTGCTTTAAAGGTTGTGAACATGTTTTATGGCCTAGACAATGCAAACTGCTACAATATAGACACGCTACTGAAATCTCCAACAAAAAATTTTGGCGCCAGTTTCACATCCTTAATATCAATATAGAGTATATAAATAAAGTGTGTAATAACAGAATGATATTAGACACAGGTAGCCATCTGTTTGTGATATTTATTATTGTGTAAAACGGTAGTGTTTTAAACTATATCGACAATGCTGTATCTTTTCTGAACAGATTGCTATATTAAAATCATATAGTCGCAGGTTAAAGTTCCGAGGAAACAGAATACATGCGAAGCTTGTTTATGCTTTTTTACATCGCAATAATTCCTTATGGCCCGACGTGACAGTGAGGCATTATTCTTTTTACTAGGGGACACACTTAATAACCATTCACCAGGCATCTACAAGGTGCACCCATGTCCTTCCAAGTGCCACTCAGTAAGACCTTCTTGCACTGCTCCACTCCAAAGGCAGTGTTCTTTTAGTCTCTTCAGCGATGTTGGGTGGTTTCTTTGTAGTGACACGACCATGAGAAACCAAGTGATACCACGTTCCGGCAAAGAACCCTGTCATAAGTGGCCTCTGTACATGAGCTAAAAACGGAAGTCCTTTACAATCGTTGACACGACTGAGTGAGAACTGGTTAGCACAACACTATTCGTAGTTGGTCAGTTGCGGTTAGTTTCTGGGACCTACCAGAGTGATGCTTGGCATCAGCGCTTCCTTGATAATGACTTAATTAACAGTGGACCGAGGTGCATTTCATTTCTCAGAAAGCTCTCTGACCGAATGCCCATGTTTATTAGCTCCGACGATCACGTGCCTTAGCATGCATACAACTCTATACAGTGACTAATTATGACAGCAAACACATGTGTATATTTGTCCCTTCTCTTTCATACCAAATTGAGCACGTTCACTGGGTGCCAAGGGGTTTATATAGGACCACATGCCTGCATCGTTTTCCTCTTTTTGGCCAAGAAGCATGGAAGCTGTGAGGGTTACACTGGCATGTGCATCAAGTGCACCGTCGCCTCTAAGTACATGGCTCAGAATTTTCGTGCAGCATTCTCGTCGTGCGTCCGTGTACCTACGGTAATCTCAGTGTTAACTCTATCCTTTTATTGGTGGAGGAGTCTGTGGCAAGGTTGAATGCAGGGCCCTTGAGTAGTTTTGTATGTATCTGACATGTATATTTTGAGATGATGCGCTTTGATAAAACTGTTTTAGCTGCGCTGAAGTGCTCTGAAAAGTTATTTCTTCTAAAATGAGTGATGCATTGAAAGCATTCAGCAGGATTTTTTTGAAGAGTGTCTTCTTTTCGTGGATCGGCACATTGGATGCATGTTTAATAGTTTCGTAGAAAACTGTATTTCAAACTTTCCACAATGCAGATCAGGAACTAGGTTCTTGGGAGCAGTAGGTATAAGGCTGCAGTGTCAGAATGAATGTATCTTGCTTGTCATGTTATTTCAATAACACAATGCTAAATAGGAAGACTTCGTTCTGTTAATGTAATATTTTTTGGGAAAGTGAGCGACGTTTATGTGTTTTGACTGGTTGTGATTGGCAAACATGACGACGGATCACCATTGATTAGAGACCTGAAATATTCGCAAGTTCAATGACCTACAGGCTAGACTCTATAGTCTTTATGTACAAATATACCGATATCATCTGCGCATTGGTTGTCTGGTCGCACAGTGGGAGGCGACGATTGGGCCAGCGTTCTCCAGGAGGTGTCAAACACCACGTGGGCCAGTGGCTAAAGTTATCTACACATACGTGTTTTAAATTATAGATTATCCCAAAATGAATCCGTGAATTCCATAGGGCACTACCAATGATGGTTCGCAGCCAGTCTACTACATAATTCAGCTTATGAGTGACGAGTTAGTAAGTGTTTCGAAGATCAATATATCCAGGAAAGTCTTTGACTTTCTGGGTAACTAAAATTACGCTAATTCTAAGGGGAAAAAAAAAGCCTAATTACGTTCATTACATCGGAAAGCACATATAGCTTCAATGTTCAGTAAATTCAGTTACCCTACTTAGTATCTCGTTAAACTGGCCGTGTCTTCCAAGTGTAGCCCTACGCTATAGTATCTGTACAAATAATTACATTTTTCGAAAGAATGCAGCTTTCAGAAATGCAAAAAAAAATCTCGGCACCCGAATTCTTCTATACGACTATTGCCGTATTAGCAACAATCAACAAAACACAAATCTTTCGTATTGTAGCGTGTAATAAAAGTTTGTAGAATTCTCATTTAAAATATAGAATAATATAGCTGTATATGACATCCCTTAACGTCTGTAAGGTCTCAAAAATAAAAATTCTCCATTTACGTTAGCAGCAAAGGTAGTTAACTTTAGATTAAACTATAGGCTATTCACGGTAAAGTGAGCACTTTTTGAAGCCCTCTCATTTGGAGTAATAGTCAACAAATATTATTTATTGTAGCCAAGGACATTAACTTTCGAGCCCGATTAAATACATAAACTGTGTTTATTTCTTATATGGCAATATTTAATTTAAAAAGTGTTGAAAGAATAAAAAATGACAGATAGGAAAAAAGTAACTAGGGCCTTAAAAGTACTCACTTTACCGTGAACAGCCCATAGCTGGAATTACTACTAAATCTCGTATGTTCCATTGAGGGTATATTTATCATGATTTTATAGAAATTGGTTTATTGTTAAATAAAAATTCCTCTAGGGTTTTCGAGAGAAATTGAGCATGTAAATATATAATAAAATTCATCATATACGAGTTATTCACACAAATTGAATTAACGGCATTTTTCTAAATGCTTTATGCAACTGGGTCAGCGTCAAACAGAAATCCGCCCTGTTTTGACAAGAGAAACCGAATCAATAAATACACGATAGATTATAAGCAAATATCTGTTATTTATTATAGACTTTTTTATTAGAAAGGCAAAAGGTTACACACACTTTTCTCTTTATGAGACCAGCGTGGTGCACATAAGACTAAATCTGTCTTCTTCTGAGCACGTAAAAAACTGCGTTTGAACCGTAATGGATAAATATTTGTTAATGTTTCTTTACTGTTAATACTAAAGAGAGCGGTAACTATTTGTTAGCTTTTTATAGAAGAGTATTGGTATATCACAACCATAATACACCTAGGTTTATTTTAAAGTTTATTCGTTATGCAAAACCAGTGAAACCGTTTCAGATGCAATTCAATTTTAATTTGGCTCAGTAAATACTTGCAGTTTCAAAACGCTAATTCTATTCTAGATCATCCTAGCTTAAAAGATGTTCCAAGGAAGCTATTTAATTTACCTTTCATGACATAGCCTCATCTTTGTGAAAGGTAATTATTTCCTTAATTATTTCCCGTTCAAAGCGCCATTTCCACGTTCCAAACATTTGCAAACACTTTTACCAGGAGGAAATTGAAATCCTGGAGGACAGATGAAAATATCGACCCGTTGCGAGACGTAAGGTGGTAGATTGGAACGTAAAGTGTTTGGAATTAATTACCGTTCATGAAGGAGAGCAGCGAGTAAATACCTTCGAGACGTTCAATTTCCGCGGGCGCTCGCCACGCATCAGGAATGTGAACACTGAAAGCAAATGAGTTAAAATGGAAATCCTTGTAGTAAAGTACGGATCTCATCAGCTACCTTGTATTGATGCCAAGACGTTTAGTGACACTGTTTCAAAGCTTTCTGCTTGACAAAGTTAAAACCGTCTTTCAATTAAGCCGTACTTTAAAGTTTCTACTGGTTTTGTACTCGGTGCTTTTCAATTCTCATTTACCTGCAGCTGTATTTTAGAAATCTATTACAGCTACCACTTTTCACTAAACTTTTTTTTTTCGTTGAATGAAATTTCAATATTTTTTTGTTTATCAACTCATGCTGTTTCGGAGTTGAAACAAAAGTTAAATATCCAATCCCTGTACGGGATATCCATTTTCCTCTAAACAGTAAGTATACCTTCTTACTATCGTACAGTTATTTTTAACAAGTTTGATAATTAGATTGCTGGGATTTAACTAAATCTATTATTCTGCATTTTTGACACACTAATTGAATAAACATATAATCTTTTTTAATAAAGAAACGAAATAAACACCATTGTTCTAATAACAGAAAACTGAATAAATCAATTAATGAGTGATTAACGAAACTGGTAAAAATTTCTCAAATTCATACACTGCTGTCAAATAACTACCAACTACAAATCGTATATTTCCGTGGCGGATTTTAGAGGACACAGCAACAAAGATGCTGGAGAAGTAATTTTGTAGTATTGGTGAATAAAATCCTGTTGAGAACGAGCTATAATTCGGAGCTGTTTTTGACTTGGGTGGTGTAACGATTATCAAGCTGAACCAAAACGCGATAAATAATTAGCGGTTTTAATTATTTCCAGTGGGGCGTGAATTCTTTTCAATGTGTCGCTCCTTAAGCACGTTTACCGCAAGTCTTGCCGGGCAATCATTTAGGAGTGTGAAAAATAATATACATAACTTCTGGCCAGCCTTACATATAAACCTGAACTCACGTGTAAGACAACTGATTGTATCAATTAGTGAATAATATGGGACTCCTGAACGTATTTCCGAGGGCTCGAGAAGTAAGTAATGCAAATAGGTGCCACTCGCAATGGAATTTTGTAGTATACGTTCTAAATTTACGTCATCTCCTGCTCTTTCAAAACACCCCTCACTTAACGCGCCGGAATAACAGCCAAGATAGTACTACAGAATGTGGTTCAGGGTAATTAAATCATTCTTCACATATTAGTCGAAACATAAAGTCAGGTCGATTGCTCGATTAATTCGACTACGAAGGCTATCCAGGTTCAGTTCCTTGCGAAGTCTAACCTAATTTCTGCATGTTGAAAACATGCGGATTGTCTCAGGTTACTCTAGTTTCCGTCGTTTTTGCATCACTTCACTGCTTAAGTTCACTTCTCACCCATTATTTTTGTTGTTATGGTTGTTATGTTGTTAAGCTAGTATTTATTTTTTCATTAAAATAATGTTTATATGTAAACGTGTTTTAGTCAACGAAAGTTCTGGAAAGATGAGAAATTATATAATTTTTAGGAAAGAACAATAATTAGAGACCTGAAAAATTCGCGGTTTCTGGACAAGCTAGGATTCAAAACACGGGTGTTAATAACACTACAGCAATTGGTCCACCCGGTGTTTGACACCTCCTGGAGAAGGCTGGCCCAATCGTCGCCTTCCACCGTGACAGCAGACAACCAATGTGCAGTTTATATCGGCATACTTGTACATAAGACTGTAGAGTATAGGCTGCAGGTCATTGAACTGGCGAATTTTTCAGGTCTGTAACAATAATATATCTACGGTAGTCACTTTTTTCCACTTTCGTCACGTTAATAACTTCCAGAAAGGAAACCATCTTTAAAAATATAAAATCTACAAGTTTAGAGTTTGACTACGCAGTTCCCTTAAGAGCGATTAGAAAAATTACAGAGTGGAATATGCAGTACAATTCGTTGGATTTAATCGCGAGCAGAATTATGTCAGTGTTACAGATCTCACTCACGTGTAATTCATCTGGAGCGAGTGAATGTGTAAGCTTAAGTCCTCGCATGCTCCATCTCAAAGGCCTTGCGTGAGAATGTGAGTTTTATTGTTTCAACTAAGACGTTATCTGAAACATCGCATCTCTCATTATTTCCACACTATGTTGTGCAAGTTCACAGCCAAAATGAACTTATGGAATTCGAGCTCCTTAAGTGGAAAATTAACTTTCAAAAGAACAATACTTTAATTATAAAATTACTTAAAAAAATTTCAAGCTCAATGTATCTAAACAAATTCATTATAAGATTTTTTTCGGGAAAACAAACCTCAGATAAATGACTAAGGATACGAAACGACATCGCATTTACACAAAAACTTTAAAACTTATTATTTCGACATTTTGTATAAACGAAAATGCCCGACAAATATTCTTAAAGACTGATGACAAAGAAATGATTAGGCAAAAGTATAGCCATAAAATAGTTAACTGTTAATGTGCTGCCACCTAAAAACGGAAAACGTTTTCGAAGTGCTGGATTGGTAAACGGCCATAACGGCAGATAACATTTTCGCTACCTGTGCTAAACGCGCTTCATACAACAACAGCACTTGCAGATATTTTACTATTTAATTTTGAAAACAATTTTTTTTTCAGAATTGGAAAACTCATTTAATATTTTACATCTGCCGTTGGAAATGGAGAGAGATACCTATAAAGTTCTCCTGTTATAGTTGCACTAAATATCGCAAAAAAAAAAAAAAAAAAAAAAAAAAAAATCGTGAAGTAAAATAACTAATGAAAGTTCATGTTCGCAGCGTAAACACCGAGTGAGTAATTTTAAAAGTTCAGGAAATATGAACGAGTTCGTGCTAACTAGTTCAACAGGTTCAACCAGAGATGAGTTTGACCATTGGGTCTTTAGTTATTCTGATTTTTATATTGTAATAAAATAGCATAGCCATGATGCAACTTGTGTTTATTTGCATCTTATATATATGGAAAAAAAATTCGCATAAATTTAACTGAGAGGCTTTTTCTAACATGTTGGGAAATATCGGAATTTCATTTAACTTTCAGTTTTGACATCTTATTTCTTGTTAAATTTACGAGATATTTGGTGGCTATATTATATTTACAATACATGTAATCACGAAACAGAATAATTTAACTGGCTGAAGCAAAAAATTGTGAACTGCGTCTCCACATGATCGGATACAATTACTACAGTTTGGTTTAAATAGATATTTTCGTTCTGACTTTCACGAGGAATGTATGTACAAATTAAATAAGCAGATACCAATTCATGAATATTTTCGGTGACTTTAAATAATATTTTTATACATACTGTGTTCATTGGGAAATTACATAAAAATCCTGAACCGCGTCTAGGGAGGACTTTCATAACATTGTTCATCTACATTATATTGGGGTACAGGTTTTCATTTTTGCACATTAGAACCCGTAAATTTGAGTTTTAAAGTGAATCGGTTGAAAGTAAAATTACCCAACTGAAACACAATGGTGACATCTTGGGATTTAAAAAGTTGTATTTTTGAAGCAGTTAACAGTGTTGTCAGCCATCAACCTAATAATCATGTGGGATCGGAACAGAAAACCTCATATTTTTTGGAGATCTTGTGCTGGTATTCATTGAAGAAGAAACAAACGACGCCTACTAAAAAATCATATTTGCAATTTGTTTTTCAATGTCTTTATTTTAGACGAAAATCGTTCTTACGAATATTGATAAAATTCCTATTGTGATGGCTTGGATATTTTTAAATCGACTGCACCGAAAAAACAATTTACTCATATCAGCTCAAAGTCTCAATGTGAATATACTTCTCACAAAACATTCAAAAAAGGGTTTGTCATTTATAGTGTTTATCGAATTAAGATATTTAATTTTGAATGTAAAATTTTCATGTGCACGGATGACATGTTTTACAACGCAACTTACTTGCATTTAGCTAAAAACATCATTCGAAAGTTATTGAAATACTATATCTGAATAAGTAATTTTGTAGTATGCTGATATACATTACTTTGTTACAAGTAAAATGTAGGTGAAATATATTTTCGTGACTATATACGTTACAGGCATTCATGGGAATATTAGAAGAGACTAAACTTTTCGACACTTTAATAGGGGTATCTAAAAAATATAGTTCTTGACATTCAGACGTTCGGGAACTGAGAGAGTATTGATTTAAAGATTAACGACCGCCCTTTTGAAACCTGTAACCTTACACTGCGTGTTAAAAAGGGCATTCGATGATTTTCAGACAAAGATATTTACTCACGCTTATCACACGATCGGAAGATATTTTGTGGAGATAGACAGGGAACGAGGGAATACGAAATTGTGATATATCATGTTCAAAGTTTTAGACGAACTTGTATGTTTGTGTTCCCCAGTACACAATCCGTTAAGCTATAAGCGAGGTACAAACCCAACGCAATGGTTAGCCGTAGGATAATAAAAATAAATTCCTTTTTTCCTCCCCCCCCCCCCCCACAAGTGCATAAAATAATACGGTTATTATGGCGCGAAAAATCCTACACATACCGCAGCTTCATTTTCAATGTAATTAGAAGCACAAAGCTTTGTGACGATGGCCGTGCAAAAAAAAAAAAATCCCGTCGCTGGATAGCATATCACTCATTACTTCCAGCGTTTGCGGTTTTAATTCCCTCCCGCATAACACACACACACACACACACATACAATTTGAAAAAGGGGAATTGTGTGGGGGTAGGGGGAGGAGTACTTGTGTTCGTCGCACAGAAAAGGGGTGAGCGGACAAGCACTCCGACCGACAAATTCCACCCTCCACAAAATTTTAAAATCTCTTTGTGTTTTTGGAAACGCTCGGGCGATTGCATCCTAAGCATTTTAGTCCCTCCCCCTTTGGCCCTGCATCACTACGTTTTTTTTCTCCCCCCTCCTCCATCGCCAACCACTACTGCAACCTACACGCGGGAATATTTCACGGTTTGTAACCCCATCTCTCTCTAGCGTCGCCCCCTAACCCCTCACAAACTCTGCCTCTCTCTATCTCTCTCGAACTCTGGCCAACTCGGAAAATGCGAAGCGATTATGAATTACAAATAACTTGATAAACCGTAAAAGTGGCGCACCGCGAACTCGGCCACGGACGAGCGAAGCCTGCGCCGCAAAACCACCACGAGCCATTGCCCTGTGCCCCCCCTCCCCCAATACTCCGCCGTGAGCCCGATAAATAATGGCGGCATATTTGTGAACCACTGCGCGGGGGCACTAGACGGGGTGGGGAAGGGTAGCGAGAGAGAGAGAGAAAAAAAAAGGAAACAATATCATCTCGCCACCACCGGGGCCATTAAAACAGACGTGCGTGGGCACGGATCGGTAACCGCCGATACCCCACAGCCATTTCCTCAGCCGATCATGTGGTGGGGGGGGGGGGGGGTGAATTCGTGAGGGCTTTGTGTGCATGCGTGTTTCGGCTCTATTCCTCACCGAAGTGAGTTATTTTTGGAAGAATATTATGTACTTTCATTCCTCACAGTGGTGGATTTCATTATACACTGTAAAAAAAATTCCTTGTAAACTTCTTAAACTGCAATACAATTTTTTAACCTATACACTGTATGGTAATAATATCACACATAAACTGCAGGTATAGGAATGTTTAGCGTAGCTACTGTACAAAGTTGGGAACTTGCCTAGGCATAGGCATTTGACTCTTTTGACTCTTTCCTGGGCAAAATGTAGGAATGCTGCAATGAATGTATAGGGGAAAAATTACCATTCCCGCTTTCTCACTAAGCGTACACACTGGCATGGCAAATTACCAAATAACTTCTTAGCGTGTAAATCAACATTTTCGGACGCCCTTCGGAATTTCTTTTTCAGGTCAATGCATATCCTTCCTCTACAAAAATTGTTTGAAGTAACTTACTTTACCGCTAAATGCACAAATGAAAGAGAGATTAATTTCAGCAACCCCTAAATTAATACCCTGACTGAGGACTATGCCCAGGCGAAGAAAATATCAATATTTGGCACTAAAGTTTGATTGTTTCATTACACTTTACCGAGATCATAGGATTACTCTTCATCAAATCGACAATAATTTTTGTGGATAAAAATAATGATTTATATTACTAAAGGCTGTTCAGAATAAAGTGAGCACTTTTGAAATCAACCCTTGAAAAATGTCACTGCTCCTACCTGCGTGTATTTTTAACGGGCCCACGTAATGGTTTGTACCCAGTAAAGTTGGTAGCGATGGAGAGGAAATAGTTCCATTTTTCTACATTGAATTGAAAGTGTTCGGTAAACATTTTCCAATACTACAATAATCTATATTTCTTTCAGATTTTTTTTTTAATGTGTATAAATGCACGAATTAGAAAATTGGCGAAATCTTTACTTTTATAGCAATTTTATAGTTTCCCTTTACTGACGCATGAATAAAGTCATCAGGTCCCCCGCAAAGTTGATTTTGCATATGGTGGAAGGATACACAATGTGCTCACAAGTAGATCTTAAGCAGGGCTTTTAAAAGTGCTCATTTTACCATTAGTATCGTATACCCAAAGGAACAGGTCTGACTGTAAGTCGTGTTACGTGTGGAAAGACAATTGATAAGGACACTCTTAGCTCAGAATTTCCACAGAATACTTAAGGCCACGTTCTCCCATTTCTACAGCTTTTGTGAGAGTTGATTTTTTGAACCCAAAAGGCAGCCGATATTGTAAAATCCTTTTACAATTTTGTTACAAGTTGGTTTTATTATGTAGGCCTAATCTAATTTTTTCAACAGAAAAAAACGGCATGCTTTTATCCAATTAATTAACGAAAATGTTGTTTATTTAATAATTAGTTAAATTTATACAGTTTTTTTTTGTGTTGATAAAATTAGGCTGCACAATAAAAACAATTTGTAACAAAATTGTAAGAGGATTCTACAATAACGGCTCCTGTTTAGGTTCAAAAAATGTATTCTCGCAAAAGCTGTAGTAATGGGAGATCGTGGTCTTAAGAACACACAGACGAAATGGGGGCGTGCACTGCGGGCTCCAGCCACTACGCGCCAGCAGTGCGGCGGAATGCCGTTCACCAATCACATGCCGGTGGTTGATGTGCCAGAAGGCGACCCGACCAATAGCGGATGTTCCGTGACGTGAAATAGCCAATCAGGGTCAAAGCCCGTTCCCACAGCTTAGCGCGGCCAATGGGCGATCGAGTTCTCATACGTCAAAGGAACTGCCGTACAATTTCGTTTCTGTATATATATAGGATATTCATGATAAAGTGAGCAATTTTAAAGGCTCTCTCAACCACCGTTAACCCCTAATAAATATATTACAGCCTCACATTTTAACATTTGAGTGTTATGAAATGCATACACTGTGTTTACTAGTCACATAGCAATGTTTATATTAAAAAGTGGCAGAAAGATCGAATTAGGCTGAAAGGAAAAATTTAGCAGGGCCTTAAAAAGTGTTCACTTTACCGTGAACATACTATACTAACGTATTCTGTGCCACTGCATTGACAGACGGCCATTTAATGCCGGAGTGTCATAGCCCCGACAAGCACGACACGACAGTTCCGACACGACACTTAAAACTAAACAGCCAATTAAATATACAAGATAGATCTGACGTCAGCCCGACAAATTCTGTCGTCCGACCAGCTATTTTGGATTAGAAATTATTTATATTTTCGCCATGTCGTGCTGCACGACATACAGAATGTACAACCTTGCAAAATGAAATTGTATGGCAAGGTTCCCCTACAGTGGCACATAAGCTGCTTAAAAAAGATGATTGAATATCACTGTATTTAACTCTTAGAAATAATTATTTTACCTTTAAATGCATTTGCGATAACACTTTTGTCACCATCACGTATTCCGAATTTCCCGTCTGCCGACCGCCTTTGAAACTAGCAAATTTAATCAGCGCCTTCTAAATGGTTCCGAAAAATGCCACTCTTCGTGTCGCGTCAGTAAACTGTCGGGCTGTAAATTGGAGCAGTCACATTGAAAATATAAATGTTGTGTCGTGGTTGCTGTTTTCGTCGTGTCGTTCTGTGTTTGTCGGGACTATGTGGCTCCCGCATAACTGTAAACGTCGCGTAGCACTAGATAAATATGACGGAATGGCTAACGCGTTAAACTTGTCATATTTCGTAGCTCTCTAATCATCAAATGCACATAAAACAAATAGGAATTTTTTCTGTGCAATAAATACACCAATTAAAATTATTTTAGCCCACCATGTCGAAATGTGTCATCTAAAAAACTAATATTAACTTCTAAAATGAGTCCCACCACGTTTTGTATTTATAACGTTTTACGGGTGGCTACCAAAAACGTTTTTATAATGCAGTCTCTAATTTTCGAAATAGGGGTATTATTATAGTTTTATATGCCATATGCTCTTACCATTTATCCAATTCAAATCAAAATGTTTTACTTAATTGCCATACTGTATGCATTAAATTCACCAAGTAACAAATTTAGCCACCCAAAATTTTTAGAAGTGCTGGTATAAAAAAAATTTGTTGTTGACACACATAATATTTCATGTGATGCTTCATCAATTCTAATGAAATACAGAGGAAAAGCACAACACTGCGTCAATTTTAACGTACAGTTCCTGCTATCTGCGCATTTGAGTACCTCATCAAAATTACTTGCTGGTTTATCTACAACTATTGGTTTTCTGCGTAACATGTTTTGCTTATATAAATTTCTAATGTTACGTAAATTTACAGAAGCAGTTTATTTTAGTTGCAAATCTCACAATCTCGTCAGTGAGAAGACTATTAATGACAGCAACCTTTTCTACTCCCCCAAAATTGGAAACAGCTCAGCACAAAAGCATAAACGTGTAATTTTTCAGAACACTCTTTATTTGGTTGATAATAGTTTTATTGAAAATATGTATAAAGTAATGAACTCAAAATAAAAAAAAGATTTTATATAACTACAAGTTTTAAATTCTTCTAATTATCTGCTGGCAAGCTTCATAAAAGTAGCATCTTAATATGCGTGTGCTACATTCTAAATGCGAGTAGATATATTAGAAATTAGGTTAAAATTACGACTGCGAAGCTATCAGCAGGTCGTGGGAAATATGCAGTTAAACTAACTACTAAAACGGTGCAACTAATAACAACAGAAATCTGAATTAAAGTGGTTATATAAAGCAGAGATAATTTTGTCACTTAAATGGCTCTAGAAACTGGGTTACTATAGGCTGTTAACAGTAAAGTGAGTACTTTTAAAGGCACTTATAAATTTTTCCTTTCAACCTATTTCAATATTCATGCTGATTTTTAGTATAAACATTGCGTTGTGACGAATAAACACAGTGTATACATTTAACCACCCTCAAAATCTAATACCTGATGCTGCAATAAGATATATTTATTAGTGGTTAAAGCCGGTTGGTAGTGCCTTAAAAAGTGCTCACTTTACAGTGAACAGCCTATACCATCATGACTTAATAGAGACACACATTGGTTTACATGCAGACAGCAGGATCTTAAAATTACACTTCTTTTAAGTGCTTTGGTGTAAAGTAACATTGTTATTTCTTTCAGAATTATTTGTAAATTGTTCGTTAAGTATCCACTATGACCTCCTTTGAAATAACGTATCAAAGATGATAGTAAAATCACATATAACGATTTTAAAGTAGTGTACACTTATCTACATATTGTAATGATATTGTTCGCGTAATGTCTTGCTAGCTTAGTCCATCCTCGCGTAATTGAAATGGTTTAATTTTACTGCACATGTTCCAGATTGCGAGTATAATTAGTCGCAAATTATTACCTAGTAAACTATTCAACAACTAACCCAACCCCTTGTTTTGATATACAGTTATGTTCCATTGAAGCCTCAAGCCTCCATCTTCAAACCACGTTTGTGCTTATAACCGTAAGGTTGCTGTAATAATATGTTGCGTATGCTTAGGTATTGATTTTAAAATACCAATGTTTGACACATGCTAGTTTTCAGCCTTCTTGTATGTGACAAAAGTGGGTGTATATATATATATATAAGCTATTGCGGTCCCATTTGATATAGTTCTATCCACTAAACCACTGCGGCCCCACTTAACATAGTTCTATCAACTGAGCCACTATGGCCCCACTTGGAATCGCTCTATCCACTGTGCCACTGTGGCCCCACTTAATTAACTCAACATTGAAGCGAGACATTTAAAGTAAACAAAAATTATAATCCAATGTACAGTTTATATCGGCATATTAGAGTATAGCCTGCAGGTCATTGAACTCGCGAATTTTTCAGGTGTTTACAGATAAAGCTGAACTTTCAGCTTGGCATCCGAACCACATAGTGAAATTGGGGGAACAACGGAATGAAATTAACGGTATGCGAGGCTCGCGTGCCCGCGTTCTTGCAACGGGCTGACGAGCGCCTTTAATCTAATGAAAACTTCCACTCCGCGGAGAGGTAGAAGGGATGAAAAGATGGTTCCGCTGCTTCCTCGTATTTTAGGAGATGTTTTCTGGTCCGTAACTCGATTGACGAACGCTTTTGCCGCTCGCGCGCGTGTCGGCCTGGCGAGTTCCCTTCAACCTCTCACCTCCTCCCCCTCCCTTTTCCGTCCTCCCTCAAAAACCACTTTCTCGTCGCCTATTCCATCTTTTCAAACTACCGAAGGCGCGCGCGCGCCCCCCATAGCATTCGGTCTTCCTCGGCAGTTTCCGGCCCCCCTCACTCTCGGTCTTTCTCGGCAGTTTCCGGCTCCCCCCTCCCGTCGTCCTCCTTCTACGGGTCCCCAGAACCTTCAGCGGAGACAAGCGGCGCGAAGTCTCCGTCGTGACTGCAATCCAAAAAAATAAATTGTGTGGGGCGGAGGGGCGGGGGGTTGGTTTGGTTGAATGGGAATAAGGGGGAAAACTTCGTTGACTCTTCGTGAAACACATTTGCGGTGACTTCGGGCGATGCTCTCGCTCGATAATAGCGCAGAAATAATTTTCCCTGCCGGCGTGGTCGCCAGCGAAGGCGGCAGGATATTAGATAATAAATACTTTTGCTTTGCTTTTACTCATTTCCCTTCCTCGGCAGGAGCTGCGCTGATGGCCTTGCAGGTCGCGGCGGCGGAAAGTGGTTTGTTGGTGTGCGAACTCCGAGACGACCCTGCGTTCTCGGGGATAGAGTTTACTCTCTCACAACCGTGGCAAAAGCTTAAACACCAGGGGCCTTATTCATACTATTTTGTTTTTTAGCCTGGACTAAGGAAAGATCATCCTCCGACCAAAATTTTTTGTATTCAAAGAGCCATATTATTGCTAACCCGAGGACCATATTTCTTCAGTACGGCCTAACGTTTAGTCCGAGGACTTAGGGCAGGACTAACGACGTATTGAAACAAAAAATGAAACATCACGTACACAAAACAAGACAGTTTCGCTCATATTACATGCGAGTGAAAGCAAGATAAAGTTTACTAATCACAAAACATACGTTTGAGGCCGACTCTGTCAATCTGTATACAAAAATATGCCGTTCGAACGGATGAAATGTTCCGTGAATAATATTTCAAAAGAAATATAATCATAATACATCAGTGTTAAGTTAAAGTAATACTTTATACTTCTGTGTCAGTGAAATTCCTTCTCTGAGAACATATTCTTACCAGATGTGATATTAATAACTTCAGAAAGAATTGTAATACGGATCCTACTTTCACAATACATATGGTAAAGTATTTTCCTGAAGAAAATGTATCGGCAGCTCACTGGTAAGATCGTGGGTTGATGTGCACAAGGTCGCTAGTTCGAATACTTGCCTGGGCAAGAAAACTTTAACAATGTGTCTTTAATGTATTTAGCATCAAAATACAAATTTATCATCATTATAAAGACAGAATTGGCATTAGTAATTGAAACCAGCCCATTCTATCAGTGCATAGGGGTGCGCTATGAAAAATTAACAAATCAATATGGAATAATAAGATTATTTGTATATTACTTCTATCGTCCTCCATCCAGCAGTATTACAATATATGATGGAGAGTCATGTGTATAAATAATTTGAAAGATTTTTTTTTTTGCAATTACGAAAACGATATTTAAAGATATAATTAATTTTCTTAACATGTACTTGCCGTCGAAACAAATAGTCACATTAAATGAAATTGAACGAACACGTGAGATTCGAACCTGTTGTTCGCATTTTAATATCAAGAACCTCGTTCACTGCTCTACACAGCCATACACGACTTGGACTCAACGAATTAAAATATTACATAACATTAAACCATAAATGAAATAACCGAACATTTGGTCATAAGGTAAATAAACAATATCATTCAAATTAATTGAAACTACTTTTAATATGTATGTTGTCTGAAAAATGATATTCCTTTCGTAGTAAGTTCTTTATTTGAGACGAGAATTTGCAATGCGCATGCGCAGTAAACCTGACAACAGTTTACTTCGATGATCCTTCGACTAAAGTTAGACCTATTCTGGTCGGGGTTTATGAATACGATATAGTTAGTCCACCATTAGTCCGGGCAAACCACATGCCAATTCTGAGGAAGATCATCTCTGGATCATCCTTGGACGAAGATCTGACTATGAATAAGGCGCTAAGAAATTATTGTGAAATTTGTCACACCAAACGTACGCATATAGTGAGAGATCATGATGGCAAAGTTGTCTAGCATAAAACCATGGTAGCGCTCCTACATTTGCTCAGCAAAGAGTAAAATGTGTATAGAAGTTCCCATTTTCTATAGTAGTGGCGCTAAACATTACAATATTTGCAATTTGATATGTGGTAGTAGTTCCTTACTGTGTATATGTTAAAATCTCCCTATACTGTAATGGAAGAACTTAAACTATACATATATAGTAAAGAAATACTACCACGTTTCAGGCTGCAAATATAGAAACATTTTAGCGCCACTACAATAAAAAGTTGGGAAATTCACTGTAAAAATATTTGAGGTAAAATTCCCTTGCTTGTAAGGGAAGCTAATTACCTCTACATGTAAGGTAGAATCACCTGCCAAATGTGGAGTAAATTTACATAACACGTAAATATTCCCTAATCGTACGGAAAAAGTACCAGACAAAAGCGGGGGCAATTCCAATACAAGTAAGGTAATATTAAGTTTATAGTATAATAAAATTACATTAGAAAATGCACCGATTACTAAGCACTGTTAGTTTCGTGTTTATTATCGCAATTCTCTGACGAATAGTAACCCAAACCTCAACACTACAATCCTCGACACTTACTGGTGGGTGGGCACGAACCATGGACCTCTATCACGCAATGCCGAAGCGCTACCCATTACACCACGACAGTAACATGACAATATAATTTAATGTAATTGTGTTACAGGATTGTTTCTTCCGCCCGTCCGTTTATAGGATTTTCCACTTCTATATACGTAAATTTTAATCCAAAGTGCGGTAATTATACCCTACATATGAGCCATGTTGGACAGCTTGTATGATTAGACAATAAAAATTAATTTTAATGTTATATATATATATATATAATACAACTATAAAATGTATACAAATCTACTAGGAGATCCACACGTAATTTTTCCATCCATGTATGAGATTTTTTACTACCATGTACGTGAATTTTACTTCAGCGTGCGGCAATTTTACCTTACACGTAAGAACAACTGTTCCCCCCCCCCCCAAGTTTGCGAATATCACCTTACACGTGTCAGGTTATTTTATCATTATCTTTTACAGTGTTCCATACGCATTTGATTCTTTGCTGAGCAAATGTAGGAACGTTACCAAGGATGTATGCAAAAAGAATTTACCATTTGCGTTTCCTCACTGTACGTATACGCTGATGCGGTAAATGTGCAAATAATTTATTAGAGTATTCGTACGGCTATTGAAGGAAGTGATTAATTACCTATAACTAGGAGCACCTGCTGTTCGCGAAAATATTTCAGGACAAGTTGTGTTCCAAAGCACTTTAGTTCGGAGACACTTTCGTGAGTGGATCATTTGAATTGTTACGCGTCTTATCTATCCGCCCGCGAATCACGGACGGTCAGTATCCGGGAAGTTTAATTCTGATTGGCCCATTCATGTAACAGACACACTTCACACAAACACAAGCAGCCAATAGTCAAATGAAGACCGAAAGTGTGCATATTGAAGTCTAGCCTCCGCATAAATCTTTTCGCGAACAACAGGTGGCCTTACATATAACTTCCAGGGGCCGCGGTGGTGCAGTGGTTGGACTACTCACCTCCCAGCTAGGCGAACCGGGCTCAAGTCCCGGCGAGGCTGCTCCCGGATTTTCACATGGGGGGAATACTGCCAGACGATGCCGCCTGATTGACGGGGTAAGCCTCTCTGACGTAGAATGGCTGCTGACCTATCAAGCCGCAGTTTTCTATTGCTATTCCAGTAAACATTTCAATATCGCAAATCTTATTTCAGTTAGTTACATTATGCGATAGTCACTGAATCGTACGCATTAGGCATCGTGTTTAATGCGTTCAAAATATATCGAGTTCGTGTATTCATGCTTGTACATGCTTTTACGTGTGTCGCCTGGAATTAACTATTACGAAAGAAAACTATTTTCATGAAAAATTTTCCATTCCATACAATATTATTACGTCTTCTCGTATTAACTTACACTCGAAGTATACAGGATCTACTTGGATTGCTATGGGCAGGTTTTGTTCAAAAAAATCTTGGTTCAGTGACACTAAATGGCGATACTGCGATATCGCGCATTTGACAGTACATGCATCTAGGAGGTAGGCAACCCAGTGGACTACATTAACTGTTAAACTATATCAACATGTCACATCACAATAATAGCACCGTCGCACTATCTTAAAGTTTCTCGCTCATAAGCTTGATTTGAAGGATGACAAGAAAGACGGGTTCAATTAGAGCTACCTGTTTGATTCCAGGCACACACCGATAAACTGAAACAAAACGACTCAGTTAGAATTCAGCAAAGAATGCGAAAAACACGTATTTACGTAAACTTTTTTAAAATCATGTAGGCTATTTTATAATTCGTTGTTTGTGAAGAAGTTTAATGAAATAGCAGCGTGTGCTCAATTTTTCTGTACGATATATATATTTTTTTTAAATAGAGGATAATGCTTGACCATCCATATTTGTATTTATTAACAGCAGTTTGTATTAAAACAATTCCTCGAAATAAAAAATAGTCTTACGTAAAGGGTCTTTACGACATCGTCGGTAAGAATAAACTAGGGAAAATTCCTTCGTTACGTTAAGTATCAGTGTTTGTTAATTATAGAAACATGTGCCCGGGCGTGTAACGTCCCTCGAGAAAAAGGGAAACATTTTTAGTCACTTAATAATTACCGTACTATGATCATACAGATACAGTTTGATATAGCCCTACATATAAATTACGTCTTGTGTACCAACACGATACCCGACATAAGTCATCGTATGGTAGATACTGTTGAAAATTGGTATAAATGTTGACTAAAGGCGAGAAATTTTGCTTGCCATTCAAGATTTGTTACTGTTCACTAGAGTAACTTATTTAAATAGTGAATAAAAATTTTAAGATGTAAATTTGCTGTTATTTTGATACCTGTGACAAAGATCGTAGATCAAGTAAGTTTAAGATCACAATTTAAATTTACAGACTTAACTGGAAACGACTTAAATATCTGACAATATCCTTCGTAACGGGCTGTATAGTGACACAGGTATTTTGTAGACTGTAGAGTTGCCAAGACCTGGCGGGTTATTAAGTTTGCTTTAGTGACATACATTTGTCGAAGCAAAATTGATTAGTTGTTTCATTAGCTCAAATAACCTTGATAAAATCCATTCACGGTTACTTCACACCTTTATGAAGCCCTGCTAATGTTCTACTTCCAGGATATTCCTCCGCCTCGCGCAAGATAAACTAAGTCTAGAAAACTACACCAGAGAGCAACGCACCAAATTCATGCGCACTCGTTTGTAATATTATTTTTCAGGAGAACTATTTATTAGTAGCACTACCAACACAGATTTCTTCTCACTGTTTTTATTCGTGGTTATTATAAAATAAATATAATAATATATGAATAAATTTAGATAAAACTTCAATTTAACGGAAAATAAAATACGTCTGTGTTTTCAGAGGTATAAAACGCTTGATACATGGCATATTCAGGAAATAAGTAAATATAATACATGGGGTGATTTTTCAAAGGTTTGTGTTAAAACGTCTGCAGAATACGAAATAAAATTGATCAGTTATTTAAGCAATGGTAAAGTAAATTATACAGCAGGTTTTTTTTAACAAGTGTACTTTTCAATTCTTCAACATAGGAATACGTAATCTACCTAATTTTTCAATAAAACAAATTTTGTGATAAATCAGCGTTGTGCAGTGTCGAAGGGAAAACTGTAAAAAAAGTAAGGGTTTTAGTGGAATGGTAATATTTGGGCGGTTCCTAATATCTAAAGTCTCGAGAACTGATAAGGGTGAAACGAGGTGAGTATGGAGTAGCGAAGGAATACAAGGGCGGGGGAAAACGACAGATCACCAAGATAACCTGTCAACCAACGCCATCGTCCGTCACGATTCCCACATGCGAAAATCTGGGAGCTCTTTCGGCCCCAGGAATTTGAGTATTCAAGGTACATTCGTTAATAGCGTGCTATGTTTCACACCCAAATAAAACGAGTTTAAATACTACTTGTTTGGTGGCTTACAACATGTTCCGTATAGTTGGGAAAGGATAAAATGGAGGTAGATCTAGATAAATTCTCACAAAACTTCCTTCATATTTGTCCAGTAAATATAGCTGATTTCTCACACATCACGTTTTATTAAAATTGGTAGCAAAAGTGTGTTTGAACAATGAAATTGAGCAAACTTCGTAATGTGGTTCAAAATAATTCTCAGATCGGTGTTGTAAAAATTCGAAATGTAAAACTTAATTGCAACAGAACCTTACAAAAATATTATTATTTATATCCAATTAAGTTTACAACGCCCAGCTATCAAAATGATTCGTGTTATGATCAAGTTAAAATGGCCTGTTAAAAGTTTTTTAAACTGTATTGTTTTATTTATAAATACCATACTAAATTCCACAAAACTGATTAGGTACAAGGCAAATACGTTAAAATGAGGCAATTATTTCATATATAAGCAATAAAACATAATATAAATTTTTATTTTTTAACGATGCATACTCTCCAAGCCAATGCGATAGTATTTTAAGTAAAAATAAACAATATTAAAATACAAGCATGCCATATTAAATATTTTAATACATAATTATTTTAAAATATTAAATTCACAATTTTTTATAAAATTTACAGGGAAGGAATATTTGTCGAAATCTGATAACATCATAAATCAATGTTAAGTCTTATCTTGATCCCTCACCGCATGCGACTCAATTAACTATTGTTTCGGATATGCGCCATTGCAAATGTTGGTTGCATTTCACCATATCGTTTGTTTTATTACTCATTCTAGTTTTTTCCTGTGAAATCGCCTCTGTAATTTCCTTTCTACAGAGTGCTCTACGTGAAATTTACGTATCTGCTCACAGCAGATAAATTTATGCATTGTCAGTCTTTTTAACCAAAATGAATTTTTACGAAAATGAAATGTAATTCTCTAAGTGATCCAGTTTCGAATGAAATGTTTAAAGAGTGGTGCTTAGTTATATTCTTTATTAGGTCTTCTGTTTATAGATATTTTTTCGAAACAAAAATAAATGAATCGATATTTTACTTAACTACTCATGTGAATCTTTATTAAACAAGTGTAGGAAAATTATAGTCCATTCCCCGTTGGAAGCAACTTTCTCGGAGCCCAGCTAAATATCTACTTGCAGGTCCGTTTCGTATCCTTCCTCCAAATGTAAACAAACATTGCCATGTGACTGCTATGTAGCATATGTCAAAATCAATGTTTACATTTCATTGTGTGTGTACATATGTTCGTATACTTTCGCTACACCTAAAAATAAACATTGAAATGTGACTTCTACTTTTATACCTGTCAAATGTGTCGTTTACTCTTTACAGCTTTCCAAAGAATTCGGTCATATTCCAAAAACCATCCCGTATGAACATTCACAGTTTAAGCCTCTAACATTATTTAGGTCAGTTTTATGACTTTTTAAAAATGCCTGAATTGAAGACAGTTATTTAAGTTATTTTACATTAAAATATTTGTTTTCCATAACGTAGCTCAATACATGTAACGCACGTTAGTATTTTGCCACGACTGTGTTTAACACTGTTACAACTGCGAGGTAAAGGGCTGTACTAATTGTAATTATCCTTTTGTTATTGATATGTGTTGGGTCATTTCTCTAAAAGGACGGCCTCAGTTGGAATAAATATTGAAACGAAGGAACAACCAATGAAAAAGGCACTTTAAATTCAAGCACGCAACTCGTGTTGCTAATTTTGTCATACAAACTTTAAAAGATAGCGGTGAACATGCACACAAATATGCCTACGATAACTTTTATACCGCTCATATTTATATGTATTGTTACTTACTGTTTATTAGGTTTATTGAAATTATATAGGGCTGGGCTTAGAATTTTTTCTTCTGGGATTGTGGCAAATTACGTTACACGACTGTGTTTCAAACCCCTTAGGGCAAAGGTACGACTTTGTGATAAATAAACAGACGTGGACGTAAATAAATAACCTTGTCATAAAAACAGTTCACATTTAAAACGTGTAAATAGTGAAGTCAAATATTTGAAATCACTCACACACAGGGTTAGCGTATCGACAACGATGCACAAAAGCACGCCATTTTACAGAAGTAATAATTAACGAAACACGTCACAGAATATTTATTACTGCCGTGGAAACACAGATTTATCACAACATCGTAACATGCCTACCTAGGTTTAAAAAACACAACGTCTACAAACGTGATGTGGTAATTTGAAGTATTTTTCGGAGTAAGAATAATTTATGTTTCGTTTGGCAAAAAGCAGCACGCCATGTCATGGCTCCCCACGTCTGCTAACTTCACTTGGCAGCTGCCCCGCCATCATACCTAAATATATTAAAATAAGTATCCAAATATTAAAATCTCTTTTCAATTGTAAATTACAAATTCAAAAATCATTATTCTACAGCAATAAGTATGAAATATGCTACAATTGAAAACATGTATAAAGGTTCCGGCTTACTAGCGAAGTGTAATTTCCCGAGCGTGAAAGAGACGAAGAAAGAGATAGAGAGCGACAAGTATAGCCAGCAGACAGTTTTTCAATTGCTTTCTCGCTCGATAAAACAATACCGTACCATTACAGCCTACTCACGATATTTTCCGCTGTTATCTTAAACTATGAAAATGAGATATGTTGCATTCGGGGATACTTAAATATTTAAATATTTCGATAGGCACCGTTTAATTTACAAATAGCATACTAAAAAACGAGGTTAAAATAATATTTTAAGAGTGAACTATTTCTTACCGGTCGTTGCCAAACGTCGCTGCGCTCGCTGTTGTTAATTAATATTTAAAAGAGAAATAAATATTACAATTTATAGAAGATATTAAGGTAAAGGTTAATTTATTCAATAATACAGTACTTTAAAGTTAACCACAGTGTTATATATTTGTGGAATACAGGTTATTGAAAAAACAGGTGACATGTTATGCTTATAGCGTTTTTTCAGAGGTTGATTTTCATAAGCCGTCATTCGTAAGGAAACACCGTCATTCGTACTTAAGATTTTCGAACAATTTACTTGCGTTCCATATTTTCATCATAACCTGTTATCACCAGGATTGAACGAAATCGGTCCGCACAATCGAAAAAAATGGTTGCATGTGTGCGGTTCGTGTCAAGGGCGATAGTTAGGTTTGAAAGTGAAGTGAAGACACTTGTGCGTAGAGATGTAGACCACAAGTTGATACTTGAAATCTTAACTTATAAAAGCTAGTAGACTGTAAATCGCCTATAATTTTTTATACGGACGCCCGAACACCCGTTAGAAGAAATGCCGAATATGCGGTGCTGTTGCTGATCATGTAAGACAGAAGGAGAGTAGCATCTAAGCCCCTGTCACAATGACAAATTTTTCCGTCAAATTGCTTCCAATATGTTTGGTCAAATAAAATTGGACAGTTGTGAAGTTATCGAAACGTCATAAATGCCGCCATATTTGCCTAAAAAGTTGGATGGATTCAGTTTCCATCAAACATTTGAAGATCGGACCAGTACTAAAATCTATTTGATGTTTGACGAGCTCAGCCAATCAGAATCGCGCACGACCAAAATGGACGTCACGAAATTTTAGAATAACGAAAAATTGCTGAAAACGAAATAAATTATGAAGATAATTAATTTATGTAGAAGCTGCCTAGGCATGAATCCTGTTTGAAGTTCATGTTGCACATAATATTAAGAATTCGGAGGCTTTAAATTCATTGTTTAGAAACATTTCTGATAATGTTTGAATTAAGTGAAAGAGTGAAAATAAATTACAACCTTCGTTACATGTCTTCCTTTAATGGATTGGATTGATGCATCTCACTTTGAAAATAATTGTTAAATAAATATTCATGTTAGATCCTTCCAGAAAAAAATAAATTTGACAGTGTGACACATTTCTAAACATATTCAAGATTATTTGATAAAATTTTCTGGGAGGAAAAATTTGATAATCCGTATCTTGTCTTCAAATTTTGTTGTCAAACGTAGTTGAAGGCGAAAATTTGGCAGTGTGACGGGGACTTAATGGAGTACTGGACCCAACTGTTCAACGTGCAGAACTCATTAGAAAGTCGTACATGCACCAGCGAAATTGCCTGAAATGTACGAATCACGTAGTATTTAAAAGAAGAATGAATACATGTAAATAGGCTGTACCTTGTAAAGTGTATGCATTTTTGAAATCAACCTTTCGAGAGAAAAAACATCACTGCCTTTTACTGCGTGTATTTTAACGAAAACTCCGATTAGTACGCTGTCTGTTAAGTTGGCAACGAGGCGGGAAAAACAGTTCCGTTTGTTAGTGTCATATTAGAAGTGTGACGTTATATGTTCTGGACAGTGGATCTATTTAATTTATTTAATGTTTGTTGTATGCACATAAGTGTAAGAATTAGAATATTGGTAACATATTTACATTTGTGACAATTTTACGAGTAACGCATTAATAATGTGATGTGGTACATGGCAAAGTTAATTTTCCATTCGTTAGAAGGGTACAAATTGGGGAACGAAATTAAATCGTAAGCAGGGCTTTCAAACGTGCTCACTTTACCGTGAACAGCTTATATTAGGTAACAATATATATATATATTTAGAATTTATTTACCTAAATGTTTAAAAAAATCAATAAATAAGAATTTATTTCAAGTCAAAATGTTAGTATATTGCAATTTTGAATGCTTTAGAAAGTACCTTTTCCAAATACCACTCCCCTTCATCAAGCAAGGCCATCATAATATTGCTCTGGGCATATGTAATAAGAAATTACTAAAGTTTACAAATAACTTATTTGTAATAAACGATTTTTATACATCCATTTCAGCCATGAGAATTATCGTTTCTATAACTCAAATAAATGTGCATAACACTAATTTAACATATTTACATATTTGTAAACATTAATGTCGATTTATTTTCAAATATAATCAAAGGAATTATGTTAATGGTCTTACATAATAAAGTTTTTTTCTCGCAAAATGTGCTTTCTGAAGTACCCACAATGGAAAACGCTTAAAATTTGGCAAAAAATAATCTTATTTATTGTTTTTTTGATTATTTAAATAAATAAATTCTAGCAAACAAATTTAACAGTTTTACACAATATATGCATTCTTCTTTTAGATGCAACATAAATCCTATATTCCTAGCGATTTTGGTAGTGGATTTCTGAATACTGTTCAGTCAGTTCGGTTCAGTGCTACATATATACCTTAAGGCTGCTTCATTTTTTGAAAGCAGTCAGAATTTTGTACATGCTACGTTAGTAAAATTAGGCTTTTCAAGCCAATTCTCAAGATATAAACTTGAAACAAAAGCCTAAGTGTGAGAAATGACAATCGAAGCTCTGTATTCAGGCAGATATGACGATTTGGTTTTCAGTAGTTTTTATTTAATTTTTTTAAAGTTTTCTTACCTTTATAGGAAACAGGTTGGGCTCTAATGTTACAAAAGGCTTCGATTTCAAAGAAGCGCGTATATTATGCTTAGAAAAGTCCCTGGTGGTATTCTATAAGGAGTTGCCTCACCAGAGGTTACCTAAAATTGATTTAAAATTGTATTGCCTAACTTAATACTAAAATATCTTTGGAAGATCTATCTACGATGTTGTTTAACGTTTCTCAAACATAGTATTTCCATATGTGATAAATATAAAGATTTATAGTATTTTAATTTAAAGTGAAACCAACAGTTACACGCAAATATTGCACAAGTAAGTACACAAGTGGGGTACAAAGCTACGATGTCCAGGGAAAGAAGACAAGTTATTTGTCTTAGAAAAATTTGTTTGTTTGGAACGCAAGAACAATGTATTAGAGAACTTCTGTTGAAAGAGAATTTTTCGCAAGAAGGCTAGCGAATGTTTTGAGGAGTCGTTCGAATGAAGTCTCGGAAGGAGGATGTCTTCGACCCAGAGACGACGCGAGGGCCAGCTTGCATCGTCCCAGGATCGACCGGAGGCCTGACCCGGTGTTGCAGAGGCGCGGTTCGACAGTCCACTACTGGAGGATGCAGAATTGGGAAACAGGTTCCTAATTAAGTGAGGACTTCACCACTTCCAGGTCGTCGAATACCAGCTGCCATCTCCGCCTACACATTGTCTCCAAGCAAGATCAGCGTTTTGCCAGTTAGTCCTGCTGTCAGTTATTTTTGTCGAGACTTTCCATTGCAAGATATCAGAGGACGAAATAATTTTACTAAAACAAAAAAAACTTTTAATTTGAAACTATCAAGAATTTAATGTAATGTTGAACAATTCAGAGAACTTCTACAATTTTCAAAATTCGTTAGTAATATTTTCAGAAGAATTTTCTTTTTCTTGAATAATTATCAGCAAAACTCAGTGGTCTAAGTGTAAAGAATTTCATGAACAACAGGTTTGAAATCTAAGCTGGAGCTACGTAGTTATTTGAACCACAGGAAACTAATTTGAGTTACAGGCTTAAATACATTATGAAAATCTGCACTGCTGTGTCATATATATGGTATTTGTGAACTTATTAATATCATAATTTTCTGACAGAAGATATTAAATGTTCTAGTACAAGTATTTATTTTCGAAGGTTTTGTATTGTATTGATTGTGAATTATGTGTGTTTAATTCGACGTAATAGTACAGTCCACTTGATTTATTTTTATTTCTGGATATTATCATTTTGAAGTTGTCCAGTATTTTAAAACAAAGTTTTATTTTCACATGTGGTACTACTAAATATTCAAAAGTGGTTTGTTATATATTAATTCCTCATATGATGTTAGTACATATAATCTTATAAACAGAATCATTAGAGATGACAAACATTAGTGGAAATTTTTACTAACTTTTTTGTCCATACAATTTCATCACTACACATATATACCATAGTTACTAAAAATGGCTTCTCAATGTGTTGGCATATTTATTACACATCTGCATCCCGTCATTCTACAATTTGACTGCCTAAAGTGTTGACAAACTTGTTACACGTTGTAGCTTTTTATAATACATCTGTCTTTAATAAGAGTGCGATGGACCTGCGCGTCCAAGGTCAAGCAGCGAGGGAGCGATACGGGCGACACTAACACGCACACCTAGCGCCTCATCGCTCCTACGCGCATGGCGTGCAGTTTTTCCGTCGTGACACTGTACCGTGATAATTAGATCTGTAACAGTGGGGTTTTATTACACGCGATGAAAGACCACAGATTAAACTACGCCCGTATCTTCGTACTTTTCTCTTGTCGCTTAAGGAAACTGCATAGGCAGGATTTAAAATCGCGATATTTGACCATTTTCACGAATTTTTTCTCCAAGAATACACTTAATATGACCAGCGTAAAAAAGTAGGGGCAAAAATTCGCGGATTCATCTCTGAAAGAGCTAGAATTTAAAACATGTGTGTTTATATAACTTTAGCCGTTAGTCCACACGACGTTTGACATCTCCTGGAGAACGGTGGCCCAATCGCTGCCTTCCACTGTGACAGCAGATAACCAATGTGCATCTGATATCGGCATATTTGTACACAAGACTGTGCAATCTAGCCTACACGTCATTGAACTCGCGAATTATTCAGGTCTCTAGGGATAGATAATTTTTTTATTTTTTTTAATTTTTTTATCTTTCAGACAAAAAGTCCTATTTGCAGAGCATTTATTTACCGAGATACGCGTATTCGCACAAAATACTATTTTACAAAAACGTGCGGGTCCACCCACTCTTAACAGGAACACCACAAAAAAAAAAAAAAAAACTAACTAATTTCAATAACATGTATTTTCCTATACCAAATTCTGACTGTCTTCAAACCAGGCAACAGCCTTAAGTGACACTGCAATAAGACTCTCGGCGGTAATGTGAAAGTACTGCTGGAACGTGAGTGCAGGCTTATTTATTGTAGCCCGTTCACGGCAAAGTGAGCACTTTTGGAAGCGGTTTCATAAGATAATAACCAATAAATAAATTTTATTGTGGTCTCCTACTTATGGTTTTGGGTAAGGCGAACGTATACGCTGTGTTTATCACTCACATGGCAGGGTTTACATTAACGAGTGGTGAAATGATATCAATTGGTTGAAAGAAAAAAAGTAACTATTGCTTCAAAAGTGCTCACTTTACCGTGAACGGCCTGTATCGCCTCAAGAACCGCACGCGATCCAGCTCCAGCCATTCGTCACGGTTTATCGCCCCGGCACCGAGGACCTGCTAATCTCCTCCCGGGCTGTTGACCCGAGTTGTTAAAGAAGAGCAATATCTCGGACAATGTTTGGTTTAGATTTCCCTCCTCCAGCCCGCAATCTTGCTTGCAAGGCCTGTGCTAGGACGACCTAATAAGAGGATTAGGAATGCTAAGACTTTCCTAAGACCGTCCCCGGCGGGAGATTCTTTTTCTTCTTCTTCTTCTTCTTCTCGTCGTCTTCGCCGTCGGGCACGTCTCCTCTCTCCGTCTCCTCTCCTCGGCTGGAGGACCCGCTCCGTGCATGGCAAGCGAGGTGTTAAGACAACACGCGAGGGGATGCTCGAGCGGGCAGAGATAAGTCCTCCCCCCCCCCCCTTCACCCACCGGTGATCCCTTGTTGCCGGCACTTCGCGCCAGCTTTAGGTCTGCATATCAAACGCCCCCGCGCTCGATGACTTGGGGTACACAGCTCGCAGTCTGCACCAGTGATGCTACGTCCTTGGAGAGTAGTCGCTCTGTTCCAGCGAGACCTCCAAGAAACGCCACCAAAGGCTGTTCACGATAAAGTGAGCACTTTTGAAATCAACCTTAGAAAAATCGTCACTGCCATTATAGGCGGTTCACGGTAAAGTGATGAGCACTTTTGAAACCCCTCCCATTTGGAATAATAGTCAATTAATATATTTTACGTTAGTTTGTTACTGACATGGCAATATTTATTTATAAAAACTATGGTTAAAGGATACAAAATGATTGAAAGGAAAAAAGTTACTAGGACGTCAAAAGTGCTCACTTTACAGTGGACAGCCTATATAGACCTGCATACGTTTTAAACGGGTGCACTGAGTGACATGCGCCCAGTCAAGTTGGTAACGATGGAGTGTTAAAGTGTTAAAATCAGCAGATTTGCAAAATATTTACTTTTCTAGTAATTTCACGGTTTCACTTGACCGACGCATGAATAAAGTGATGAGGCCCATGACAATGTTAATCTTACATAACGCGGAAGAATACGCATTGCGCATACAACTAGATCCTAAGCAGGGCTTTCAAAAGTGCTCATTTTACCGTGAATGGCCTATTCATGTTCTACGTAACCTGTACCTCAAACAAAAAAACGTACCCAATAGCGCAGTATTCTGAAGGAAAGTGTATAGCTCGTATTATTATCCGTCAACGTTCATGCTGCGTTGGTGCAGTGGTAAGACTGCGCGTCTCCCAACTGGACGAACTGGATTCGATTCCGGTGAGGCCACCCCTGGATTTTCGCATGCAGGGATCGTGCCAGACGATGCCGCTGGTCGGCGGGTTTCCTAGGGGATCTCCCGTTTCCGGCGCCCTTGCATTCCGGCACTGCTCCATACTAACCTCGTCGCTTCAGCCTCATCGACCGTGATGTTAAGGCCAGGCTTCACCATGCATGTGCGTATAGGGAATTAAATGCTAAGTTCGGACAAAGATCTCTGTAATTTTTTGTTTTAGTATTTTAAACTAAATATTTTTCTTTAGTAATTGAGGGTATCAAGATTTGTAAACCGTCCAAATATTATTTTTTAAATTCTAAATTCACTTTTTGATTATTTATAAATTGTTATATTGTATAAATAATAAAAAAAGTAAATTTAAAATTACTAAAGTTAAATTTGAACGGTTTACAAATGTAGAAGTGTTCAATCTCTTACAAGAAATCTTTAGTTGAAAATACTACCACAAAAAATGACTGAGAGATCCTTGTCCAAATTTATAATTTAATTCCCTATACGTCCATCCATGGTGAAGCCTGGCCCAAATCTCTCCACTTCGTGCTGTATCAGAGTTAAAATAAAAGAGTAACCAAAGCGTTTGTCGCCTTACCTTACTGTTCTGCAAGGTCTTGCAGCGCCGGTAAGGGTGAAATGAGGTTAACATGGAGCAACGGCGGAATGAAAGAGTGGAGGAAAAAGGAGCACAGAGAGAAAACCCGACTGCCAACACTAACGTCCGTCGCCATCTTCTATTGGTCTGCCCTGTTCGGCGAAAGCCTCTAGAATGGAACAAGAAAACAAAAACTCAGTATGAAGGAACAGCTATTAATAACCCGCAAAACGTTCTATTCAACACCTCTTATGCCACTTGAGTTCCCGTTGGTGGAATTAATGTCTCAAATGAGGCTCCTGTGCTCCAAGTAGACTGCAGAGTTTTCACATGAAATTTGTCACTTAAATAATTTGTCAAATGGCTAACTACCGCTAATTGTGTACATGTGGATGTTGCATAATTCTATGGTGCCTGAAAAACATATGACCTTGTAGCCCATACCACAAGGAATATAGAAATATTATCAAGGAATCACGAGCATTATATTTGTTTGTTTATGCAGCTCATATACTTAACTTAGTAGGATTTATTTTTTATGCAACTATCCATTTCTTAGAGCATTCCCAAACGTATCCTTGCGTTATTAAGTGAAGTTACAGCAGCCTAATATGGCTGTAGTTATTTGGATGTTCTCTTAGGACATCATGAGGTCAACTTATGACAGCCAAATTATACTAAAGCCGTTAATAGTTTGTAGTTGTACATCATCACGTAGGCTGCCACTAGGTTAGCCAAAATGTTAAAAAGTTAGGCATGAAGAGAATCAGCTGCGAAACGATTGTGGGCTGGAATGTAATGATGTGATAAAAGTAGACGCAAGTACCAATTAGTTATTATAATTCACACCTGTGTGCGTTTATAGTAATAGTTATAACAGTTTATTCCTGGATGTCCTCGTGATAAAAGAGATAGGAAATTCCTCTCAGTGTTAGAGCTTTCAAGGACCATCGTTACTTGAAGTATTTCATAGAGTGCAGAGATATGGCGGCAAGGGCTGTTCAAACTCGCTTCCAAGTTTAACACCTCAGAATACATACTGCAAGAATTCTGTATTCTGACAAGTCGCGTATTTGTACTTTGTAACTGCAACATCCGTGGTCCGAATTCTCTACGCCATGTTCGTTTGCAGAATTTTTGTATTAAGTTAATTTTTCGCCTAGTTTGTAAACCGTCACACAGTTTATTTTCGTAGTAAAATTGTTAACTTTACTGTTTCAAGTTATTTGACAATAGAATGCGCTGGACTTACTACTTAAAACGCTAACTTGCATTCCATCAGAGGGAAAAGCTAGTGACAGGTAATTGAGTATGAGGTAAAGTGAATAAAAACATTTCAATGCAAGTTTGTTTTAATTATTTCCAATTTGCAACATTTTCTTACTCGTTTAGTGTCTACGTTTAAAACACGAGGACACTGAAAGACATCACAATGGACAGATTCTGGAGGAGCACGTTCAAGTGTTTTTCTGAATCTCTCATGGAGCTACGACAGACATCCGGCAAGACGGCACGAGATCCCTTCGCACGGGCCGCTTGCGTTTCTGCGCGCCCTACAAATAAGGGCACTTTGCGGTGGAGACAGTACGTGCATGTATCGCTGTCGCGGGACAACGGGATAAAAATTGCCTTTGAGCGTGCGTGGATACGGGGTTTCAGCCCCGGGGGGGGGGGGGGGGACGGGTTTCACCCAGACGCGGTGCATAGAAACGTTTCCCTTTGTATGCGCGCATGCTTGTGTTTGTCGAGTCCCGAGATAGGGCGGCCAAAGCTGCGCTCTAGTAGGAGAGAGAGAGAGAGACAGAGAGAGAGATGGAGAGAGTATTGTGCACGGTTAAGGCTGTTCAAGTGCCTACATTTTTTTCTATGCTTTTAAGATATTTTGCGATTTTGCGATACAATATCAATAACTATTTAATAAAAATGCCAAATCAGTTTAAAAATAACCCTCGCATACTTTTTGTTAAAGACTGTTGACGATAAAGTGAGCACTTTTGAAACCAACCTTAGAAAAAAGCCTCTGCCCCACCTAATTATAATTTAAAGGGCGCTCTGAGTCACATGCGCCCAGCAAAGTTCTCAACGATGGGAAATAGTTCCGTATCTTAACGTCGAATAAAAAGTGTTATGTAACCATTTCTGATAATTTAAAAAAAGGTCTTTCGCTTTCTGGTTCTTTTTTTAATGCATCGAAGTGTAAAAGTGGGCAGATTTGTAAAATATTTATTTTCTAATAATTACATAGTTTCACTTGACCGACGCATGAATAAAGTGATGAGGTCCATGCAAATGTTAATCTTATACAAGGCGGAAGAATACACAACGTGCATACAAGTAGATCTCAAGGAGGGCTTTCGAAAGTGCTCATTTTACCGTGAGTAGCCTATAGAAGAATTACCAGCGTGTTACCTAAAAATTCGCGCCAAACAAATTTCGAAAAGTTATAGGAGCACAATGTTTGATTTCAGCTAAAATATTTTTAGAAGATTTAGGAACGCTAGGAAGCAATTTCTTTGATGTGTAGCATATTGTTCGCCTGCGATTAGGGTTTAACTTCTGGCTATTTTTGGAATTAAATTTTATTGCAAAACATAAAATTAAAAAAATGGCTGAACCACTGAAATAAATTCACTGAAGTTTTATTCATATAATTCTTGTTACATTAATAACTAATTTTAACTGAAACCTAATATGATAATTATGCACAATTTTTAAAATTGTATGCAAATAGATATCAATGAGACATTCTTGAATTTTGAGTTATTAATTTTTGTAAATTAATTTTCCATGGTTTTCGATAATTTCGTCAAAGTACTTTTCGATGAAATAATAACAAACTATAAAATATCCTAAAAATAACGAAAATTATTTTTTTGCACTTGATCACCCTTAATGTCTTTTTGAGAATTTGGTATAGGGAAATACATGTTAATGAAATTTTTTTTTTTTTTTTTCCTTTTGGCGTTACTGTTAAGGATAGCTATACAAAACGAGGAAGTTTTTTGAGCAAAAAAATACGAGCATTTTTGCTATCGAAGCTTTTTGTAACATTAATGTATAGCCTTTATCTAGGAAATATCAGAAAATTTAATAATTAAATATAATATTACTGGAAAACAAATTGTTATATCTGCCTCGTTACAGAACTTGATAGTCTCCTTTCTCACGCTTAGGTATTTGTCTCAAGATTATATCTTCAAAATTGGCTGTTAAAAAAAAAACTACTTTCATTAACGTGAATTTCCCTACACCAAATTCTCAACCGGGCAACAGCCTTAAGGGATGAAGGGGTAGGTTGGGGGTAGGGTTGGAGGAGTAGCGGGGTGGTTGGAGAAACTCGCAGACTGCTCAATGAAGTGAAAACACCCAGGGAACGAGTTCGGCGCGTGTCGCGTTTCCAACCATAAAGAGTGTTACGCGAAGGGGAGGAGGGGAAAGGAAAATCGGGGGGAGGGGGTAGGTATATCTCATGTTTGGGCTTCCCCCCTCCCTTTCCAAGCCCCCTCCCTTGCGATACGGTTACAATCCCAGCATCCTTCTATTCGGGATATGTGAAATGGCGTGAAAGTCCCCAGATATAGACTACGCCATTATACTTGCGCGAGGGGTGTGTATACGTTATACGCGTATAAAAAAATAAACTTCCCCGGCAGTTGGACTCGTGCGGATCTCCCTTCCGCTTCGCCCCCCACCCCCCTTACCAGCTACCACGTGGCCTATTTTCGCAGTCAGGACGGGTCTTGGGCGCAGATCTTTGGCACGTCTTTCCTGACAGCATTTTGCCGTCGAAGCATGATGTGCTGTACGTGCCAGCTCCCCCCCTCCCCGGCCCAAGCTTTGATACCCCGCATGCCTTAATGGATGTCTCATCCCCTTCCTGAATAGAACACCCCCCCCCCCGGAGGTGGAATACACGATTTGTTTCGAAATCCTAAAAATTTACACCTCTACGGGAATTTGTTTGATGGGCGCCTGCATGAGCGGAGACGTGTTATATTTAGTTAGCTACGCGTTAGGCCCCATCCACAATCGACTTGGCTTAAATTACATTACTTACAAAGCATAACAAGCGAAACCGTCTGTCCACAATCGGCGTTAACGTGAAAGAAAAAAAAACCCTTTCTAACCAATCAGAAAGGGCAAATTGATAGGTAATAATTTTTCCAGAGCAAGAATTTTTATATGCATTAGTTGGCTACAGCAGTTTTTATGACGTTTCACATTATCATTGGCTAGCATTAAAGACTTTGCATAAGACACTCGTAGATGACCATGTTAACGCCAAGTAACGCAAGTAATGGTAAGTATGCCACGCCAAATACTAGCTGTGGATGTTGCAATCTCAAATAAAAGGTTTTACTTCTTTATGCTATGCATGTTATGTGTGCCATGTCGATTCTAAAGGGGGCCTTACGTGTTAGCTGACAAACTATGGTTATGTAATTTGGACTGCAAACTTATGAAAAGGACCTTTGTTAGTGACTGACCATTACTACAGAACCAAACATTAGATTTTGTGAACTGGCCCCACAGTGCTATAAAAAAACTCGAGCAAATGTCATGTGAATTTGAACTGCCCAATTATTCAGAATCCTGCAAGAAGAGTCGAATAAGCAGATGTTCAGCGAGGTAACTGAAAATAGCGCGTGCTTTCATGCCTCTTATCATGTTACTGAATTACAATGCCTATCACTCCTTCGTACATTAACTGCACGATCGCCTCCGTTGTGTTGTGGGCAGCAGAATTGGATCTCTTCCGAAATTATTCGGGTCTCATTACCGGCCAAGCCCTTGGGTTTTCCAAGTCTTGTGATCGGTCTAGCTTACATTCGTCCTGCGAAAGGCAACGGCAAACCATCGCAGAAGCATACTTATTACACATTCCCCCCCGGCGTGCCGCTGTTTCACATAACTTCTTCATGGCCCGGGTCCCTACTGAAATATGGTCTGTAACATCAGCACATTAATGATGCATGTAGATGACAACAAGAGAAACTCCTCACTTAAAATCCTTGCATAACTTACCGTTGTCGTAAGGAGGCCGCTTGAAGCGTGAACTGCGATGCAGGTAGTTTGAAATATGGTTAGTTTTTTTTATAAAGCTATTAAAATTTCCGGTGAATGGGTTTGATTTGCGTAAATGAAACACCTTTCAGACGATGCCTGTTGATTGCTTTCAAGATATCAAGCACGCTCGAGACGCCAATTATAGCCATAAACTGTATTCTCAAAGTTCTGCATTTCCAAATATTTTGGCCCGATACATAGAAAAAAACCATTTGTTGAACATTGTTACAGACTTTCTATCCATAAAATTATTTAATCACATTTTGAAGTCCCGCTGAAGTCTCATAGGTACACGAAAACAATGATGAAGAGAAAACTGCACGTCAGTGCAATGCTTCGAGTGTAGAGGCGATGCACGTGTTAATGTCAATCTTATCGCTCTCACGCTTCCCTTCCAGGTAAGTGGGCCGTTTAATAACATAAACTGATTGACTATGTTCTCTTTAAACAAGTATCCAGCTTATTAGGAAAACAAAAAAAATTACAGCTCCGCTTTCGAGTGAGCGTCTTTTGCATCATCTCCTAGTCTGTTTTACGGAAGTATCTGCCTGGTCCTTCTGTCTGCTCACCCTCCCCCCCCCCTAAATTTTCCCCACACCAAACAGGAAGCGGGCTTTAAAGGATACATAAATCTAGCGCCAGGGAGGCGTCAGTTAACTAATCGCCCGTTTGCTTAATCCCGGTGCCTCGCAGCCCTTAAAGGCGCCCAGGGAGCAAGACCCGCTAATCCGGCGCTATCGGCGGTGCTAGACAGCCGCAGACGACGACCGACGGGGGGAAACCCTCGTCTCCTCTGCGCGCGTACACTCCGCTGCCGACAAAAACACGCCCTGCATCACAGCGGCGCCCGTGATATCTGAGCACGCCGGAAAAAACATTTCAATCTATCGACAAAGCTTCTTACTGGGAGCGTCGACTTCGAGGAAGGGGCGGTATTTTTTCTTTTCTTCACTACAACTCCCTTAAAATATCAGCGATCGGCACAAAAGCCTATCTTAATTCCCTAACGTTAACTTTATTGGTTCACATATGTTAATGTTCTTAACAGCGATAAAATACATATTTATTAAAAATAATTTTAGTGTATTATTTTTTAAACAGTTTTTTATTCCAACAGTGCGTTTGCATTGTCCAGTTCAGCTTATATTATACCTATTTATATTCCTGTAAGTAGGGTAACTAAAAAGGACAACCATTTTATCGCAAATCAGCAACAAAATTAGTTTAACAAACTTAAGTTGATTATGCCGAGTAACAACAGAATTGACATGTAAACCAAGGTACATAAAAAAATAATCGTGGTTACAAAATACTGACAAGTTTAGTAAATATAGTTAATATAATTCAAAGGAAATTACCTATTAATTGTATAGGTCTCAGGTAATAATTTTGTTAAATTTAACCGTTATGCATCCCTTCCTTGCCTATCCTCGACGGGCTTGTGAGGCATCGTGCTTCAAGAGTGCGCGCTTATATCAACACTGGTAACCGGAGAAGTGCACGGAGAATTATAGAGGGCGCTGCCGCACTACTCGAACGCGTGCGGTAATCGCCACAAGCTTATCGGCACACGTACTAATTCCTGTCTTAGGTGGAATTGAATTGCGTGGGTTATCGTCGCAAGAATGTTCTGATCATCGCCTACGCCCTCCTTCAGTGCGACTCGGGGTGAGGGGAACATTCTGGATCCGGCCTGCGGGTCTATATAAGCTCGGTGGTCCTCCAAGTTGACAATATGGAGTTTGGAGCCTTCTACAGCCTTAAGGCTGTTGCTTTTAGGAGTCAATTCTGATGATATAATCTTTAAACAAAAACCGAAGTGTGAGAAATGTCAATCTTAAGCTCTATTTCGAGTCAAATATAGTAATTTGTTTCAGTAATTTTTTATTTAATTTTAAAAAATCTTCTGTCCTTTCCAGGAAATATGCTCTACATTGATGTTACAAAAGGTCTTCGATAGCAAAGAAGCACGTATTTTTTTGGCTCAAAAATGTCCCTGGTTGTGTGTGTCTATATTCAAAAGGAACGTAAATAAACTAAATTTTATTAATATGTACTTCCCTATATCAAATTCTCAACCAGGCAACATCCTTAACCACCAGGTGTTCAGTGCCAGCGAAGTGACGAGCGATGGCGACGATAGTGACCAGCGGAAGTGCAAGTCTGCGGACTGCGAGCATCATTACAGTGAAGAGAGTGACTGACGGGTGGGACTACTGAACCGGATGCGTAAGTGACGGACATTTGGAATGATGGCAGTAGACAGTTGGTTTTTTGGGGACGCACGAAATGTAGGCAAGCCGAGTAGGACAACATCCTGCTGCCATACCAAGGAAACCAAGGCGATATGTGGTGTTTGGTCGTGGTCGAGGGGAGCAGGCTAAAGGAGGCAAGCGGGTGCGGTATATAAGGGACGCTGCCGCAAGGTCAGGTCACCAGGCAGCCGCGAAGCCGACGGTCCACGACGGGAGACTCCGCGGTGGCCCCGAGCGTCCGATTAGCGACTTCTGCACCTCCAGTGGTAAGTGAAACCCACATAGACGTGAGGCTGGGCATAAGAAGTATTCAGCACGTGGCCAGGTCAATTTAGTGTCCTGTATATAAAGTCAGTCGGTGGATATCAGTTCCTATATAAAGATTAGATCAATTAGCATACTTTGAGAAGTAATAGAAGGTCCAGATCTTGCTGTAATAAAATATTGACAAATGTAATTTATGGCAATGACGATATGAAAGAATAGTAAAGGATTAGTATTTTGATAATAGTTGAGTCATACTGAGTACGTCACCCTCCTTCTTGATGAGGTATTTTGTACGACCCGTAAGGAACGTAATAATGTGTAAATAACAAATGTGAATTGAGTAACTAACCTATATAGAGACAGTGATAATGACTTTAATTAATTTTGAGATTGACATTAAATATTGCGCTCACCGGGAATAACAAAAGTGATATTTAAAATTGGTACGTAGTTTAATGTTGTATATAATACCTGTGTTTATTTTTATCAAATTAAAATTAATTGAAAAAAATGTAAAGCTCTCTGCCGACTTGTAACGATGGTGTCAGAAGAGGGATAGAAATATTGCAAATTAAATTAGGCAATAGGCTTGTAAACAGGAACATTGAAATATAATTAATCTTAATATATGTAGGCCGAAAAAATTAGTACTGTTGTGTACAACAATCGCAGTGTATGCTAACGAGAAAAAAATGTTTGCCGAGTTGGAAGCACCGCGAGCATTGATTGAGGGGCTAGGTAGCCAAATGGTTAGTGTAAGCACAAGTGTAAAAGCTTTCAAGGAAATGTAAATGACATAACACATGCGAAAAAAAGTGAAAACTGTAAACAGCATTGCAAATTCAAAAATTAGTGGTATGAAAGAAAGTGTAAGTGGCTTTCTCTGAATTACTGCAGATAAATAGGGATGTATTCTCCTGTGGACCAAATTACCTCGTAAGAACTAATGCCACCTGCCACCACACTGATACGGGAGATAAGCCCATAAAACAACCACCAAGATGACTACCACTGGCATCACGTGAGGCAGTCGAGGGTATCCTGAAAAAAAATGAGGAAGTTTGACGTGATAGAACTATCCAGTAGTCCGTGATCTTCTTCCATTGTACTTGTTAAAAAGAAAGATGACTCTCTGAGGTTTTCTAAGGATCATCGCCAGCTCAGTAATATGACACATAAAGACTCATATCCACTTCCAAGGGTAGACGACACACTGAACAGCCAAGCAGTTCTACTCTGGGCATAAAGAGTGGGTTCCTTCAATGCGAGGTAGCCCCAGAGGACCAAGAGAGGACTGCATTTGTGTCCATGAAAAAGGAACTTGCCAGTTCAAAGTTATGTCTTTGAGCTGCGTGGTGCTCTTACCTTACAATCTTCGAAAGCTTGTTGGAATAAGTCCTTCCTGTAGATATCCATCGGGTTTATCTAGATGACATCCTTCTGACAAGATGAACATTTAAAGATCACCTATCTTGCTTAGACTCCGTATTCCAGAAAGCGGCCACAGTCAATTTGAAACTAGTTGCTATGAACTTTAAATCTTTTTTCAAAAGATAATACATTTCTTGGGGCATGTAGTATCTGCCGACGTATTCGTAAGAAATTGGCTTACATCAACCAACAAAACCGAAGAGTGGAGTTTTCTGCGCTTATATTTCTACTACAGAATATTTGTACCTGGGGTTTGTCACGGTCACCAAACCACTTCATGAACTGACTAAAGCAAAAAGAAAATTGCTTTTAGTAAGCCAAAGGAAGTTGTAATGGTCTTTCCGAGTCTTGGAATTTCCGAACAGTCAGGGCATGTATACTCTGGTTACTTATGCTAGTGATGTAGGCATTGGAACTGTGTTGCATCAGATTCAGTGCGCGAGAGAGAGGGCCATGTTCATATAGACCCGCTAGCTCTATCCATATTGTTTCTCGTGCAACTCGGGGTGCGAGGAACAGCATGGATAGAGCTACCCGGGTCTATATCAGCATGGCGATCTTCTGAGTTTACAGTGTCGAGTCTAGCGCCAGTTGAGCGAAGACAGCGAAGTGACGAGCCAGCAAAGCGACGAGTGGCGGCGACACTGACCAGTCTGTGAACTGCGAGAATCGGTACAGTGTAGAGTGGGACTGACGGACGGGAATATTGGACTAAATGCGTGAGTGGCGAACATATGTAATGGCGACAATAGACAGACTGAATATGTGTAAATAATGAGAGTGAATTAAGTGATTGTAACCAATATAGAGACAGTTATAAGGACTTTAATTAGAATTGAGATAGCCATTAAATTTTTCGCTCGCTGAGAATGAAAGAATAATAATGGAGATATGTAGTTTAATGTAAATATTAGCTAATATAACATTAAAAACCAAATTTATTAATGATCCATCACTCAGGAACTCGCATAAGCCCTCTGGAAACTTGTAACAATTTGTAGTTTGTAAAGGCGGATCATTTTACAGATATATAATTGAGGCTTGTTGAATACTTGCTGTCATTAATAAATTAGAGCGGAAAGTATAGAACTTATACAGATACAGCGATTCGGTACCATTCCAAAAGAAATAAACAGTGATTAGAGACATCCTCAGTAAGCATTATTTATATAACCTAGCTCCTCTTTGTCTGACTGGATACGTAAATTGCCCCCACCCCCCCAAAAAAAACTAATATATAAAATTATTTTTAGGCAAGAAATTTTAGTTGGGGGTGTCTACTCACGAAAGATGCACAGCACTGTATCTGTACAATAACGATACGAAATATTTGGAACCATCTTCAGGTAAGATGTATAATATAATTGTAAATAATCGTGTTAAAAAAACACTAACTATATTTTCATCCATTCATGCCCCTTTGGCATAATACAAAATTATGTAATCGAAAACCTCGCTTAAGGACTGCTTCGTAGTAATGTTATAGATTTTCCAATTGATTTGTTTTTATAACTTTTAAAATTTTTACCACTATACTATGGAGAAACGCCGGGGTAGAGACACGATAACTTTCTCTTCCGTCTTTACTTGAAATTATCTAATAAAATCTCTAAAATCAACACTTTTTGCCTGACAGTATTTTAATGACATAAAAGGACAAGGTAAGACCCTACATAATAATGGCAAACATTTGCCGAATCTAATGTTATGTATATTATTTTCGCGATCTTGAAGCACAAAATTACACTATTTAATAAAAGTCGTTTGTATAAAAAAGTTTAACAAACTTGATACCACTCAATTATTTGAAAAGTTACATTTATGTAAACGAAACCTCTGAAAGACTGGCAGCAATATAATATTGATAACTTCTTGTATTATGTGGAGTAATTTATACTAAAATATAAATTTATATACATAAGTATCTAATCGGCAAATTTCAGTATTCCTAGCGAAAATTACTATATAAGTCATGTTTCAGGAAGGGAGGTTTTGATTTTTCTAAGGAGTGATATTGGTAATTAGATATTCCATTTCTCTCTACATAGCTCTGATAACTGAATGGACACATAAGTGAAAACAAATAGGAAACAATATCATTAATCAAAATTATTGAGATGCTGAACTACGGTGTTCTCGGAAAAACTAATAATAAACGTTCATAAACTCTTGTTATATTTCCTATAAAAATGACTGTCACAAGTTTGGTATGCGTCATAAAAATGTCGACGCCTTTCCATTACGATAAAGTACAAAAGTGGCGCAGAAAGCCAGCAAAATACAAAAAAAAAAAAAAAAAAAAAAAAAAAATGGAGAATTATGTTTGATGGTGCTGTATCGACATGAAATGCGCATTAGTCCATTATTCACGCAATCTATAATCGCCATTAGCAAACGTAACGTAAGTAAGTGGATCATTCCCATTTCACAGACACACACACGATTCAGTAAATAGGTTAATAAATGCACGCACTAGACAGTGGAAGCAAGCCATTACAGCTACACTGTATGTGATGTAAAGTACGTGTCCAGATCCCGTCAATATATTAAAGCCAGGAGTAATGCGTTATAAAAGCCAATACGAGTGCAATTTCAATGGACAGCGTCCAAGCGCATTTGCGTTAGAATCAGCATTTAATTTTTGTTTAGTAACAGTATGGTATGCACTCTTCCATTTTATTTTATTATTGTCTAGGTGAAAGTATAACAAACTAAAATTTTCATATCAACTGATTCTAATCAAACGAATTGTACATCAGAAGTAAAAATCTTTTTAGTTGTAATATTTTTAGTGATGGTATTATACTTTATTTGTATTTACTTTTCAATTCACGTATCTGGTGTGGGAATTTCTATTAATTGTTTATAGTATCGTCAGAAGATATTTGTGGCATACACTATTTTTCTCTCTCACGTACGAGTATCTCATCCACTTTTTTTTATCTAAACCCTGAGAACATGCAAATAACTTTTTCTAACACTATACACAGGATTAGCGGTAAAAAAAAAATCTTGCTAATAGTACTCGGAAAAATAAATCACGTTAGAATATCCAATGTTATTTTAAGTTCTAAAGAACAAAGGTCCTTTGTAAACAATACGTACTAAACCACAAGCTGTATTCGAATATTCTTCTTGAAAACATTTCTACTGCAAAACAAATAAGAACTATTGCGCCGGGACGTGCAGGGCGTCCTGACCTCTGGGCTATGTGTTCTTTGCGGTCTGGTGAGGGAAACTTCCTCAGCCCGCGGAGAGATACAATTGCTGCAACCGTATGGGTGGTATAAGGGCCCTCACAAGGGCCCGAGCACACCCGCTCTGAGCTTCGGCAATGATGAGAGAAATAAGAACCAAACTTGCAGTACATCTACCTAATCACAAAGGCGTGTCTCCTAAATTTACAGATAAATAGGTTAATTTTTTTTCTTCCTCTATTTTTCTTAGATATTTCACCTTATGTAATTAAATAAGTAATACGTAAAGAGTAAAAAAAAAAATCATATTTATGAAAAAAATTAAAACATTTAGGACTCGTAACTTACAAAAGTATCAAATTTTCGTTACTCATGTCAAACAGTAGCAACAAACGTCTCATCTAAAATATGTATAAATGCATATTAATTTAGTGCACATATACACACACACTTGCATGCACATAAACACTTATTATACTACTATGTATGTATATGCATAACCACCAACGACCACTTCTAGTTTACAGTCGGTCATTCTTCATGAATATTTGTATGGCATATATGCATAAAAACTCTAAAATATATCGCTAAATCTAGTACATATTTTTTTTTGGTAAACATGCCATTTAATCCATTCCTCTCCCTACGAAATTCTAACATTCGGTTAAATGACAGTTGCTAACACGAGTGGACGGTATCATTGAAGGAAGGAAAGAAATTATTTGTTACACGTTGCTGTGCATTTTGTATTGTTTAGTCTTGGGTAATTTAATTATTTACCTCTCTTTTGGCCGAATGATCATAGAATGGCTGTATAGACGCAAATGCATTTTGCATTTAACTTATTTCTCTCTACGACTAGCTCAGAATAATCGGAACTTTCTGTGCTACCATGTAAATTTGCACACCGAAGCAGTGAATCTATAAATACTACAAGCAGACCATTTATTGTATACATATTTTGCTTAATACCTTGGTAATTAATCGATACAAAAAAAAAATAAAAGCAAATTTTTTTTAAATTCATTTCTTAAAAACGTTATAATTTAATACCAAGAATTTCAAGTTCACTAGTAACTAACATTTATTTTTGAAAAAACACATTTAAAAATCGCTGAAGAGTTGGAAGGTGGTACAAATAGTTGACATTTTGTATTATTTATATTTCTTAATTATCACGACCGTTCTTACAATACATGCAATATTAAAAAAAAAAAAACATAAATCAGAAGACATTGCATGACATTACATGAGATTTTTTTTGACATACAGTGAACGTTTTCATCGTAATTTGTTTGTTTTTCATATTTACAGTTCTATAACATAGTTTACAGTGAATAGAATATTTTCGGTTTGATAGATGCCTATAGATATTAAAGGCACAAATAAACATGATAATGTGACAATTGTAATAAAAGCAAAATGTCTAAATGTATCACTTCAGAAAGTCAACTGAAATATATCATAAAAGCATTGTATATATATAATATATAATATTCCTCAGAAAAATGCATTTAATTCTACCACAGACTGAATAGACTATTAATACTTTAATAGTTTGTACTTACGAGGTTATAAGCGATGTTTTAGTGAGAGAAGTAGTTTGTGACTAAACTACACTTATAATCAACTGCTTTATATTTAGACATGCGACTGAATCATCGTATTATAATTTTATTTTGTTTAGTCAAGTCAGTAATAAAAGTTCTCGATAAAACATTTCCTTATATGACTTGATAAATATCCGCGATGCTCTTCTATACTTGCATACAAATATAGTCACAAAAATTCGTTTTAAAACATGCTTTCAAAATTGAATCGCACAACATATACTGTTGATGCGATCAACCGAGATAAGTAAAAAATATGTTACGAAGGAAGTAATCATTTCCATATAAACATTAAATAACATAATCAATACTTTTAGAATACATTTTAGGAAATGTCATACATTTCCGACTTATGTGCTTCCTCTCGGCGTACTTTAATGCATTTCTTAAACGCACATCACCACGCCCAAAGTATGTGAACTTTTTTTTGGCAAATAAAGCGTTGTCACTATAGGCAAGTCTTTAACAAAGGAAACATTTTAATCGGGTATATTTTTTGATTCAAATACTCAGTGCAGATATTTCAAACTTTTTTTGTAGATATCTTTACTGAAAATAAATTACCTCTTTGCTCATGGAACACGAAACTATGTGTAAATATTCAACTTCACAATCATATGTTATTCTTAGATTAGTACGGTCTATTATAGCATAAATATACTCTTAGCTATAAAAACTTCCACGTCTTGTAAACGCTATTTAACTGCGACAGTTGGCAACAGTAGTCAATTCATGGTTACTGCCAACATTTCTGAAGTCCTGCCAAAGTCCTACTTCCAGGATATTCATCCGCCCCACGTGAACAAGGCTTAACCCTGTCTAGAAAATTACACCTAAGGTACAACGCACCATATCCGTGTTGTTCCGAGAGCCCCGTCGTGCACCCTGTTTCCAAAAACTCCTGTTTACACCGCGAGCAAGCAACTAGGACACATATGAGTTTTTAGAACACAACAGCCAAACACGGGATCAGAATTGCTATCAGTAAACCACCAAAGTAATGCCCGAGGACGACGGAATGCGTGGGTCCGGCAAACTAAGAAAACTTTGCAGTAAGCACAACAATCCTTCAGCAAACTCCACCTACGGGGCACGACGGGGACCAATCATAATCTTGTACGTCACTAACACACGTGGTGGGGGGAGAAGTGTGGACGGAGCCACGAGGTCCAGGGAAGACGCAGTCGGCGGTGTGGCAGAGAGCAGCGCGGCCAGGTGTCCAGGGTGCGAGATCTTGGTGAGTCCTTCCAGCATGAATTAACTTAGTCATTCTGAACTCTTCCTTCCTTTCTTCCCTTCACTCCAGTAGAGGTATATTGCAGATCTTGGCGCAACTCAATAATTTAACAAAAATTCAACCAATTCAAAGCTAAATTTAAAAAAAAATTCTCTAATTCCCCGGCAAATCTTACAAAGTGCAACTGAAAATCAAACACATTAAAGGTCAAAATCAAAATCAGTTTTCAACTTTTGTTCACTCTTTGTGTGTGGTTCTTTAAAGACTCATTTTAAAGCTAAATCATTATATTTTTGATGAAATTCCAATCATTTTCATACTTTTCTTGTGATATTATTTTCGATTAATTGATTTGGCTTTCAAATTTAAAGTAAATATTAACCCTTTCTGACCTAAATCTAGCCTCATTCACTCTGAAAATGGACCACTGATCAATGAGTGAACAAAGTGTGTTTTAAAAAAAGTCCGCGTAATTGAGAATTAAGAGTTGTGTCAAATTATCTTGATTTGGGGGGGGGGGGGGGGGGTGAGATTTGCGAGATGAATCATGTTTGAAGAAGAGATTGGAAAATTGATGCTTGAAAGTGAGGAATTTTCGTTAATTTAAGTTAAATTATTGTTCTGCCCCAAGATCTGCAATAGTCCTCTACTCACTCCATTGGCCTCTATCCAATCAGAACTTATTGTAACTGCAAGAGATTAACTCAAGTAAACTTGCCTCTAGCCTATCTTTAATTAAGTTATTTTCCTATAATTTAATTAACTTACTTTCACTTCCTATCCCATTATATTCCACGTTTATGGTCTTCAACCGAGGATCATAACAGTGTGCAATCAGTGTAATAATATTCTGCATAAGAGCTATTTCAAACTAGGCGTTACCAGCACATCTATTTCCCTCAAATTTAATTCATGTTAAATATTAATGAAATGTTGTGTTGTTACGAGTGGCCAGTCGACGCCGTGCAGGCAGGCGATATAACGGACAGGCGACCAAGCGGTGGAGACATATCATTTACCTCAAAGCGTGTTACATTTTAAAATCTCTTTTTCATGCACGCTACTTATCCTGGCAGTATTGTTTTTCGGCTGATATCTGAAGAATGCTCTGGATTACTGATCTCGTCTCTCAACGTAACTCGGGGTGTTCTGAACCTTCGAAATGGTCAGGGCCGATGCTATTTAAATGTGGCAGGCCGTCCGGGCCGGTAGTTTTTGGGTTGGAGCTGATGAATGGCTGAGCGATAGAAGAACGAGCGACGTTCTAGTTTAAAAAAAATAAAAATAATTAATAGCATAGATTTTGCTTTACATCATGTCAAAATGTTAGTGTTTTTGCGACATATAAATGAATTAAACGATCTAATTTACAACAAAATTCAACACGAGTGACTGGTCACGTCTTAAACAATTTTAATGTATGCTTAGTTAAACATATTTTGTAGACTCCTACAAATAAAAAATATGCAATAATTTCATTTAATTTTGGCAATTTTTAAAAATTAAGAAAATATTTTATAGCATGATTGTAAAGATTCGTTGAATTAACTCACGAAATCTTATTTCAATGTGAATTATCTTATTTCGGTGAGTTATTTTTACTAATTGTAAGGCCCAAACACATTGCAATTGTGATTTTGGCATGCCATTGTGTAAAACAAATGCCGTAAAATTGTACATGTGAGTAAAATAATGCATTTCTCTGTTACAACTGGTCTTAAGACTTCAGATTGTGCCGAGGAACAACGGTCACGTGTAGGTGGTGGAATTGTTCTGGATTTTTCCAACAGACCAGCAGGAGGGAGGGCCGTTTTACTGTCGCGATAGTGACTTCCTTGTCTACCGCCCAGCGGCATGTCGTAGGTCGCTGGAGAACCTTATCTGTCCGAAAAGCATTTCCAGGCGCCTATGCAAATGCACATCTGCGGTGCTGACGCCCTTCACGTGTTCTTACATTAACACATCGAAATAGTTAAGGTACCTTCATTTGCAGATGTATCAAGAGAGAGCAAGGTTTAAGTACGAGGGACTGCCGAAATATTTTCTTTAGCAAAGTATTTCGCTTTACTTTGAGAATGGATGGCCGCCATGCCAGAGTATCACGGACCACACATAAGCGCACAAATCCCTGCTTCAATTTACATCAGCACAAGTCCCCAACTATTCGCGTCATTGTCTAGGAAGTCATCGTGTATGGTCGTCATGATACGTAGGTCACTGTATTTCACACCAGTATGCTATCAAGACAGGATGGGGCCCAATGCAATATATTTAGAGCTAGTGACTTTTCGTGAAAAATAGAATATGACTACACGGTTGACTTTAACACTATAAGCATCCAAAAGCAGTTTGTCTATTGTCATTGGTTGCTGTCTGCTTGAGAAGGCGTTTCCATTTATGACCAGGCCACTCAGAGAATTCGAAAACATCGGCACGGCTCTTGCGTGATTCGTGTGCAGACAGTTAACACGTGTCAAAAATAAATTCAGCCAATTAAGATAGGTAAATGAACCTGCAGTGTTTTGAAATATAACTTTTCTTGAAATATTTTCGCGAAATTTCACCATCCCTAGATATATTTCCTGGCTGAGTCCCCTGGTCCAGTTTCAAGCAGCAAGGTGATCCGTTGTTCCAGTTTCCAAGAAGTTATTTTCCGTCATGTCGCAACACATTTCTGACATGTTATTGTTTGCTAGCAAACATTCGTGGGACCAGATGGGACGTCAGCTGCCTCTGTTGAAGGGCACGCACGTGACTTGTATGGTAATGTGCAATAACTGTGGGCAAATCTGCTGCAGTATGACGTGCGGAATTTATTTGATTCCATTCCCGATTGCGTGAATGCGTGTATTAAAATAGGAGATGGCCTAAAGTGGAAATTAAGTGCCTCTCTTCCCTTCTTATATGTTACAATTGGGTGGGACATTACCCCAATCCAATTATATGAAATAATTTATTTATTTCGTCTGTATCATCATACTAATAAAATTTCGTTTAAATCAAACGGTTCCTTCTTGGTGTAAAATTTTTTGATAATGATCTATCTAAAAATTAAACATGTCACTTTAAGTATATTAAAAATATAACTTCCTAGATTTACGATGCGTTTCTTCATCAGATCTGTCTTAATTCGATCTTCTAGCGTTCCTGTTAGAGATAGATATATACCACCAGGGACGTTTTTGAGCATAAAAATATGTACTTCTGGGCTATCGAAGCCCTTTTGTAACATTAATGCTTGGCCTGGAAAAATCAGAAAAATTAATAAATAAAAAATTAACGAGAAACCAAGTGTAATATTAGTCTCAATACAGAGTTTGGGAGTATCGTTTCTCACACGCAGGTTTTCGTTTCAAGCTCATAACTTAAAAAATTGGCTTCAATAATCCTAATTCTTTTAACATTTATTTCCGTATAGCAAATTCTCAACCAGGCAACAGCCTTAATATCAGTGTATCTGTTTGACGATCTTCAAGATGACAATTCTTAACACATATTTTACAAGAACAGCGCTTTCGTGTAATGAAAAGAGTTTACCTACGCACCTAGGTGTGTGTGGTGTGTGTGTTTATATATATAACAAATAGGTAGGTGTTGACTTTTAGGACTTATATGAAATTGTTTTAGAAATTAAGCAACTCACAAAATCGGAAACAATGTTAAGGTTAAAATAAAAGTTTTTGCTATTGGATGGGATGATACTGGCACGTTGATTTACAGAATGGGGGGTGAATTCGACCGATAAATATCAAGAGGTGATTATTTATGCTAAATCAAATAGCAAATGTATAGGATATTTTGTACCTAAACTAAATATTAAGGGCAAAATAAGTTCCCGGAAATGGAGATTTTGGATTGTATTTTTGCTAAGCATCGAAAACCAGGTGAGGAGAAAGTATAATTCGCGGAACATTGTGTTATGTTATCGGCATCTTTAACCTAAGAGTAAACCCACATTATTTACACTCCCTGTTATAAAAATAACAGGAGTGGCCACCCTCCTATTGCTGACAACTTCGATACCATCGGGAATTATGAAGGTTTGACACTACGCGTAAGCGTGGAAAACACATATATTGCGCGAGGCTCTTAACTATTCATAATATAGAACGTATACCTCATTTGCAACAGCGTAGTAAGCAAATATCGTGACTAAAGCTTTTAACTATTCGCAATATAGAACGTATACGTCATTTGCGTAAGCGTAGTAAGCACATATCTTGCGTAAGACCCTTAACTGTCCGCACCAAGCTTTTATACACTCAATATAAATGGATATAAAAATATTAATTTGTAATAAAGTTTATTACTGCTGTTCTTCCACGTCTTATAATTTATACACATTATGTAACTACTACTATAAGTATTTATACACATTATGTAACTACTACTATAAGTATTTTTCTCATGTTAGTACATTTATAAATAAAAGATTGGTTTTAAAAGGTTTATTACAGTTATTTTTTTTAGTTGAATTGAATTTTTACTTGTATTTTATCTATAAATTATAACGTTTAATTTATAGTCAATATTAATAGAAACAATGAGCAATGACGTGTGTTGGTAATATCTATAAATAAATAGTTCTTACGGAAAATATTGTTACACTGATTGCGCACGCATGCGGTACTTTGTCCCTTTGGCGTAATTCTCTACAATAGATTAAGCTTTGTTTGCATGAGGCGGTGGTCTATCATGGAAGTAGAACTTTGACATGGCTTCATAAAATCAGAAGTAACCGCTAATTAACTATAATTAAAAATCTTGGCTGGGGTATGTATATACCACAGCTACGGCCGAACTGTAACTTTTAAACGCAAATAAATAACATCTGTCAATTTGTCAGCAGCTTTAAAGCGACCAATCTGGAACACCATTACGCCTTGAGGCGGGAATTTTCCGTACGCCAAACTCTTAATTAAGAAAAAGCGTTTTGTTCCCGAACTTTGGTTGAATAAACATCAGCAGCGAGCGCGAATTTCGGCGCAAGCCTGTATACGGTAGGGTGTGACGACACAGCAGCAGCATCCGGAATCCTCAGCTTCGCAAAGTTCTCCCTCCGACAAATAGTCCTGAGAACGTCAGCTGGCGACTGTATTAGAGCGTTTCGGTAATTCGTCTCCAGGCGCGCCAACTTCTTTCCCCGAGCGCAACAAACTCCTTCCGCGCATCCTAATATTCCACCCCCCCCCCCTCCCAACCCGCGGCCCTCCTCGACCACTCCTCCTCTTCAGCCAATTAAGTATTCATGCATTTTCATTCTCCTCCAGCGACTCCTTGATGTATGTCTTTTCTCTCACAGCTGGTTTTCGTAATGAACTCTCGGAAGCTCGAGATTTCACGGTGACATGGCGTGCCTTTGATACACGTGATGCGTCTGGGAATAATTACACTCGAGCTGCGATAATTAACTTACGATTTCAGACGTCAAGTTTGGAGGTTAATCTAACACGTTAAAAAAAAAAATATGAAACACAAAGTACAATCACGTTCGTTAGGTGAAAATTCTCATCTACTTTTGTTCTGTTAGAACTTTCAGTCCCGAGTTCATTTACGAGCTCTAGTGTTGCAACCGTGCAATTTTTCTGACGTGACTGTACTTATGTCGAGCACCGTGCTGCGTGCTCGATGACGCCAACACTTACCTGAGGTGCAGAAACTTCCAACAAATCTGATTTCTCACAAGGACGATGTTCGAAACATGGGCCACTGATTCCATGTTCTGTACAGCACCGACCATAAATACCCTCCAACATTCAACATATCCTCGATCAACGACAAGGGAAATGATCGGATTAGAGCTTCTGATTGCCGAAAGGCAATAATGCGTTACTCAGGAAGTGCTTTAGCAAATGTAGGTCACTGGTTCGTTTCATACACGAGTCAGCTCTCTCATGCCATTTACAGAAGTCTACGCCATTAAATGCTGTTAACGGTAAAGTGAGCACTTTTGAAACGAACCTTAGAAAAAAGTCACTGCCCCTGAATGCATATATTTTAATGGACGAACTGAGTGACATTTGCCCAGTAAAGTTGGTAATGATGGATAGAAAGCAGTTCAATATCTAAACGTTGAATAAAAAGTGTTAGGTAACCATTTGTGAAAACTTAAATTATTTATTTCGCTTACTGTTTTTTTAATGCCTCGAAGTGTAAAAATTAGCAGATTTGTATAATATTTACTTACTTAATACTTTTACCTTTTTTACTTGGCCGACGAACGAATAAAGTGACGAGGCCCATGGCAATGTTAATTTAAGCAATGAGGAAGAATACGCAAAGTGCATACAAGTAGATTTTAAGCAGGGCTTTCAAAAGTGCTCATCTTACTGTGAACAGCCTATACCTGAGCGACGCTGCATTAAGATCCAAGAAACACATTTACGAGCAGGTGCAAAGCACACCAGTTTGATCGCTAGTATCACACTCATCGTCCCTGATCTGGGCATGGTTGAATAAAGTACACACCGGTTCAAAGCACACCAATTTGATCGCTAGTATCACACTCATCGTCCCTGATCTGGGCATGGTTGAATCAAGTACACACCGGTTGTTATTTTATGGAATGCGTCGCAAAGGAACGGCCTACGGTGGGAGCTTCGGTCTATTTGTATCTTAGTTGCCTTTAAGATGATCAGATTACCTCTGAGCAAAGGCAAATGGATTCACACTGATAAAACAGCAACCCGGGACAAATCCTCGCTTAGTTTTTACCGCGACGCGTACTCACGACAACAAAACCATATTTTCGACGTCAACAAAATCGTAACTAATAAAGTCATAAGGATGGCAGCTGTTTGAAGAATCAGTCGATTCCTACGACACTCAGTTGCCGCTATTAGTGATATGAAGTTCCGTAGGACGAACCTATCGGTGAACCCTGAAACGAATTCTAGGATTAGTGGATGAGGGCAATCGAAGGTGTGGTTCATTTCTATATAAGATTTTCCTCACAACCCATATTTAACTTATCGAAAAGGTTCGTCACTAGGTAGTTTTTCTATACATATAATGAAATAAAGACTTAGGATGGAAAAATAAACGAGAAGAAATTAAAAAGCTTTTATTTCTAGTGACACGCAAAAATCTCATATTATTTTAACTAAGAATGAAAAAAAATGCTGTTCAATGGTGTTATTTAATTATTATATATGTTAGACTACGTCAAAAATACGCTATCTGCAAACATTCTATTTTTCGTTGTACGTAGAAAATGGTATCTGAAATATGAAAATAATGTAATCTGATATGGATATTTACCCATTGAAAATGGCATATGAAGCATGAAAATTTCATTTAGAAATTTTGAGGCATTTAGCAATTGCGCGCGCCGAAGAAAGGTACAGATCACGATAGAAAGAGCGAAATGTCCATTACATTACAGACTGAAATTTAAAAATGAGACGCTTCTACGGAACAGTAATGAGTAAACATAAATTTTAAGACTGAAGGTAGGTGAAGATGAACAATAACTTAGACTACTGTATAGGCTATTTTGATTAGTCGGCTTGCTTATGGTGTAAGATATCCTGGGTTAGCATTCAGGTTATGGCATTCAGGCGTATGTTTAGGTTAAGGTCACCATACTGTTCAGCATGTCTGTATAAAGAAGTAGCCCTGATAAGCAAAAACTGAAAATATAGCAATTATTTTCTTGCAGGCATAGGCTGTTCACGGTAAAATGAGCACTTTTGAAAGTCTTGCTTAAGTTCTACTTATCTACTTGTATACACGTTATGTAATCTTCCGCCTTACGTGAAATTAACATTGCCATGGGCCTCATGACTTTATTCATATGCAGGTCAAATGAAAATGTGAAATAATTAAGAAAGTAAATACTTTAAATACTTAACAAAACTGTAAATTTTTACATTTCACTGCATTAAAAAACACAAAGCGAAATAAATAATTTTAAGTAGTCTTAAATGGTTACCAAGCACTTTTTATTTAACGTTAAAATATGAAACTACTTCCTATCCATCGTTACCAACTTTACTGGGCGAATGTCACTCAGTGCGCCTATTAATATATATTCATGTAGTGGCAGTGACTTTTTCCTAAGGTTCATTTATAAATTGCTTACCTTATTGTGAACAACCTTTAAGCATTAAAACTTTGGAATAGTATGCAAATTGAGCTCCTAGTTAAACAGGAGAAGAAAATCTGAACCTCTTCGTCTTAAAATGTACGAGAAATCTCTGACAAAATGAAATCGCGTGAACTGTGAGAGTAACGGGAAACGGCGATTCGCATTAGAGAATACCGTAATGTTTTTGCTCGGGCGAATGTACAAATAAAATGATTTCGCGAATTAAAATTTTTTGACTTGTAAATACGAATCACCGCTTCCTGTTTCTCTTAAAGCTTGCACCTAAGGGCGGCACTGCCACTCGCATCACGTGCACAATCGTCAGTACGAGCAAGGCGCTGTGATTGGTGGAAAGTCTGTAGGAAGGTTTAGTGCAAGGCCCACGAGTAGTTTTGTACGGATCCGATGCATATATTCTTTGAGTAACAGCGCTTTGGAAAAGGCCGATTTATTTTAAGCCGTTTTGGAGTACTCTGAAATGGCGTTTCTAGTGTGCGTGACATTTTGTAATTACTCAACAGCGCTCATATGAAGTGTGTGTTCCTTTCGTAAATCAGTACATGGGACCGTTTGACAGATTCGTGGGAAAACTTGTATTTCAAACGCTCTGCTACGCAGTTCAAGCACCAGTTTGTCACATTTTTTTATGACTGGTTTCAGTTCTCTTTCTAGTGTTCTAACAATAGGCTGTTCACGGTAAAATGAGCACTTTTGAAAGCCCTGCTTAAGATCTACTTGTATACATATTGCGTGTTTTTCCGCCTAATGTGAAATTAACATTGTCATGGGCCTTATTACTTTATACATGCGACGGTCAAGTGAAAATGTGAAATTATTAGAAAAATATATATTGCACAAATGTGCAAACAATTACACTTCGAATTATTTAAAAAATACAGAAAGTAAGAGAAATAATTTAAGTTATCACAAATTATTACCTAACACTTTTTGTTCGACGTTTATATGTAGAACTACTTTCCCCTCCATCGTTACCAACTTTACTGGACGCATCTCACCCATTGCTCCCGTTAAAATATCTGCAGGTAGGGGAAGTTACTTTTTTCTAAGGTTGATTTCAAAAGTGCTCAGTTTGTCGTGAACAGTCTTTATCAACGTCGACAAATTGCAACCTATCACATTTATGAGAGGTGCGGTATTCCACACCGAGCAGAAAATTTCGAGGGACGTATTGTTAGCCCGAAATCGATTCGCATGTTATTAAAATATAATTTGTCTTCAGCTCAGTTCGAAAGTTTCCCCCAGTTCCTCGCTGGAGTCCCCGATGGGAGAGGAGCCGTGTTGACGACGGAAATATGCCTCGCCGATTGCCTCGCTGTAAATAATGGTATGTAAATCTTTCCCTGACTCAAGCTGCACGCCCCCCCCCCTCCCACCGACTCACCCCATTTTCCAACCCCCATCCCCATGCGCACTCGCGCCTGATGGCTCTTCCCTCGAAGAGGCGAGCAGCGTTAAAGATGCCCGCCTTTTCTCTTTAATTCCTCTTAAGGCCTTCATTTAGAAACTTTGCAGCACTTTCTTCTCCCCCTCACACCCCTTAGCATCCAAAATCTGTCCTATCCCTTCCACCCCTGGTTCTTCCATCTCCCGCATCACAGCCCGAGCCCACCCTTCCGCTGCGCGTTCGGCGCATTAGGGACTCGCAGGTGTGCCAACTGCGTCGCTTGCAAATCCCGCACGCATCTGCACCCCCCAACTTCAAACTCCCTGAGCCCCGAGAATCGCCACGCAGGGCTCCCCGCACGCTGTTATAGGCTGTTCACGGTAAAGTAAGCACTTTTGAGGCCCTAGTAACTTTTTTCTTTCAGCCATTTTTCATCCCTTTTTAAAAATAAATATTGCTATCTAAGTGATAAACACAGCGTGTGTAGTCCACCGCACACGGAAATTAATGCATAACACTTAAATAAATTCTATTTAGTGACTATTATTTCAAATGAGAGAGCCTTAAAAAAAAATATATATATCCTTAAAAATCAGAGGTCGGGCGTACACGAGTGCCTCAGCACATAAAGGTTCAGAAAATACGACATTTTTGAGAAAAATTAACGCTTTCAGACCCACTTAAAATTATGCTTTCAGGTGTCGCAATCAAAACAAATTATGATGCGTACCTACAGTACGCATCATTGTTTCGTTGTCACAGCCAATGACTGTAGGCTATGTGTTCAGCTACAGTTATATGATCAAATTATGACCTAGACCAGTAAGACGGTTTGCGAATCATTTACCCGTAGGTAAGATCATCGAACTTTGCAGTGTGCAGTATAAACCAAAAATCACCTCCACGTGCGTAGTGTACACAATTGTGTACACTGGGTCTGAATGGTATTTTTTTTTTTTTACCTAAAGCCGACGTTTTCATTTTTTTCTTATCACTTAGTAAATATATTCTAAGAGAGATATTCCAAGAGAGAAAAGTAATGAAAACGGCAGAAAATAGCATTTTCAGGGCTTCCTCGCCCAATTTCCTCAAGGAAAAGGATGAAGTGGCATTTGTAGTTTACGTTGCGTATAATAATAACCCACTGTTCCATATTTACAGATTACGAGAAAAATTCAATTTCCCTGGAATGCATGTCGCTGCCTTGGGAAAGCCCATCGCGGTTGATTCCTTATGGCCAGCCGTAAACTTGAAGAGAGAAACTTTTTTACTGAGGACTCCCGTTAACTCTTATAGGACTATGCCAGAATTTAACTTGAGCAACGACAATATGAACATGTAGCTGAAAATTCGTCTTTAGCCAGTATGTTTTACAGTGTTTCGCTTATATTTTTATCGCGACCTTACAACGTAATTCCGTCACGTCAACGTTAAACCTTTGTGGCTAAATATATTATTTATATATGGTTGTTTAAACAAATGTGATAGTTTGTGCAGCCTATTGCAAATAAAAACAAAATGTGATTGCCACGCGCTTAAGATGGATTCCCACCCCGCCATCATGGATTCATTGGTTTTACGCCAAAGCTTCTATTTCAGAAGGTGTAGTGAAATCTCCCGCACAACATATCCTAAATAACCAGCTTCCCAAACTTTATCGAACTGCCAGAGCTTCACTAGATTTATTACTTCTTAGCTGGTAGCTGTCGAGGCGAAACGCGAGATTATTTATTGTGCACGATCACAAATGCGACGATATGAACAGCAATCACGAAACACTGACCGCAGACAAAGCACTAGGTAATGCTGTGTGCTCTGTCGTTCCTAAAAAATACTACACAAAACTGTATTTTCGAAGTATGGCGAAAATTCCATAAACCCAAGATGGCGGGTGGGAATGTGCCTTAACTCGGCACTCTATTGGCTGACAGCCAGCAAACGACTAAAGCTGTACAGTATCGGTGTTGTCACGGAGGTAGGGATAACAGGAGATATCACGCTGCGACGTCGTTGAAGCTGCATTTTCGTCCATCGCCCACGGCCGTAGAATACAGATCTGGACACTGGCTTGAAAAGTTCTCGCTCTTATTGACCTATTTAGTTTACGAACCCAGCCGCAGAGTGCTGCTACCGAAGTAGTGGTGTTTGACATGGCTAGCATAGGAAGGGGAATTGCAATTTTTTTTCTTAAAATGGTAAAATTACATTCATTTCTCTATGGTGTTATCCCTATATCAGCAATGATTACAACGCTAGTTTGCTTGCAGCGCTCTGCGGCTACTCCATAAACTAAATCAGTCCATAAGGGGGTCAATTCGCTAACATTGTTAGATAGGCGAGTGTCCAGGCCTGTCTTCTACGATCGCGCCATCGCCGTAGTGTGACTTCCAAAAGATTGAAAATATCGAGTCAGGTTTTAGCGTTTAATGCATCTAAAATGTGGAAGTTGTTATTATTATTTTTTTTAACAAATAACAACTAATGATGCTGAACGTTCCGGCTAAATAGCAACATGCTCTGGTAGAACAGATTCATTTTAATTTTGACAGGTTAGGTGTCGCAGAATGGCAGACGGGCTTTGTAATTTTATCATGAACAGCCACAGACGAGGTCATCCCTTACCTCGCACGCTGCAAAGAGAACTCCATAGTTAAATATTATCTGTGAAATGAGTGTTCGCGCGTGTATACAGGTTGTTTGCAAAATTGCATGTCAATACTCCGGGGAAACATTCCTCACATCTGGAGGATGAAAAAATGACACATGAACATATTAGGTCCGCAAACGCTTCGTTTCTTTACTACAGCCCGCAATACATAACGCATAGTTATGGCGTTAGCCCGCGGACTGGATCATGTTACTGTGGAATGCCGTCGCATCTGTAATTGGCAGCAGCCCCATACCAGCACCCGAGGAGCCCTGATTTGAATGCACTAGACCTTTATTTGTGGAGACATTTAAAGGCACGTGTGTATGCTACTCCAGCGGACGATATGGGGTGCCCATATCGTCCGCTGGAAATAATCAGGTTGCGAAATAATCAGGGATTATTTTCAGAGATCCATCAACGCATCCGGGTGTCCATGCAACGGAGGGATGATGCATGTGTTCCTGCTGATGGAGGACATTTTGAACATTTTCTGTAGGGCCGACGATAAGCTTTCACACATGGGTAACTAATTCCTGCGCAGTTCCTACTGTTCTTCTAGGTGTAGTGTCGTACTGCGAGGTGTCGTTTATCATGCAATATCGTATATGTTAAATATATCAGAGAAATCGTAATTAATAGCATTTGAACAAAACTTTATAAATACGTAGCCAATAAAAATTATGATCGCATATTTCATTTTAAGTTTCTTGTGTTAATGGAAGCTGTGTTAATGACGATGGGCAAGTTTCCGTGTTCCAAAAAATAAAATATTTGTGCTCGGTGAAAGGAGAGAGGAGGCTGTTTCCATCTCACTGACTGCCGCATACATATGCGCATTTGCTTAAAAAAAAATATATAATCAGTAACACACGTATTTTCTCCTTCTCGCCCTGTTATACATTTTAAGGGATATTGAAATATATTGGCAATGTGCGAATTCCCAAACCATAAAATGGCGAACAGAATTATAAATACTTACTATATTGTGATGGGGTAAGATTTCTCAGCAACATATTTCAATGCTGGTAACTATCACATAAAGCAATAATTGTCACTGTCAATAATTTCTTAATTAGATTTTTCTAACCTTTTTGTGGAAAAAAATAGCATTAAAAATTGCAAAATCAATAACTTTAAAAAATAATTGCTTTAATATTAAGAAGATAAATTTTTCTACAAATCTGTACAATAAAAATGTACATAGCTTAAAATAATTAATCAATAATATTTTTTAACGTGAGTTTTTCAGAAGTAAGGTAACAGAAATAGTCCTTATATTTACGGAACTAATGCAACACCTATAATTGAAGTGTCTGTTTATTAAACATTAGATTGAACAATATTTAAAAGATTTTATCCCTAATATTTTTTGGTATGGATTTTTTTTTGCGGTGCACACCAAAATTGAAACAATGAAATACATCTATCAAAGGAAAAGTTAATGCAGTTAAGGGAAAATAATCGCTCACATTTGTATTTATCTACTATTTGCAACAAATTCTATTTTACAAGTTATAACAAAATATTTCATGGTAGAGTATAAATATAGCTACTAAAGTTATTTCAAACTCTTACAGTATCAATATGCTAAACTATTGCTAAAATATTTTAATTGAAAAAGCGGGTAAAACAGGGTGTAATGATGTGTTCCATTTAAATTTAACGCGCGAGTGTTCTGCCTTTGCAAGCACAACAAAAGAGAGTTCAGTAATCGAAACTGACTAAAAATTGACATTGCGTAAAATAAGTCAAAGCGAAGTCACTGAATAGTTTATACGAGAAGTTAAAATAAGTCACTGTCAAACGTTTGATCCGTGAGGCAGTAAGTCATTTAATATTTAAATAAGAATGAAATTATTTTGTGAGATTACGCGTTTTGCATTTCGTATCAGATTAACATCGGAAATCATGTTAGTAGTAGGTCATAGAGATTTCATGGCCAGGGACCAGGGTACCGGAGCAAGCTGCCATTTTTGAAATTTTCTCTCAAAATCGCTTGCTTTTGCTCAAAAATCACTTGTTTCCCTCCAAAAAATCATTTCAGAAATCAATAATTTTACCCAAAAATTATTTCAGAAATCGATTAATTGACCCAAAAATCACTTTTTTCCCCTAAAAAATTTCCCATTTTGCCCAACTGCAAAAAAGGACTCCCCAGTAATTACCTTCAGGGGCTATGGCTACCATCTTGAATTTCCCGTTTTCCCTTAAAAAATTCCCTGTTCCCTTAAAATTTTCCTTTTTACACGAAAAATCAACCTTTTTTACTCAAAATGTTCCTTTTGTCCCTAAAAATTTCTCAGAATTCACTTTTTCTCTTAAAAAATACCTCAAAAATCATAATATTAAGAAATTATTTAACAATTACAGATAATTTTAAAAATTACTTTAAAATTCCAGTTCCCAGCGACCAATTTTCCGTAACAATTTTAGGTTCCTAACGCTCACGGAAAGCATCAACCACCCCCTGCCCACCACTTAATCAAGTAAATTAAAGAAAATGAAGGGAAATTACAAAAGTTAAAAAAAAATTAATTTAAATATATTTTTATAATTAAAAAATCTAAAGCCGTAAGTGTTATATATCACCGGAATCTAATTTTCAAGGCGCATGCGATCGTGATATCATATCGAGTATCTAAACCAATGTCAAAACCACCATACTGAATTTAAGAGGTATGTATTTACCCAAAGAAAGAGCGGAAGCAAAAGTTGGAAAGGGTGTAGGACAATAATGCGGATTATCAACATTATTATTTAACATCAATATTGACGAAGCCATAAAGGAATTATTAGCTACCAACAATCATGGCATAAAAATAAATGGCAAGTTGTATTGTACCATACGATATGCAGATTGGTGTGATCGTCACAGGCAAGGGCTGCCAGGCCGAGCTCGAATGCAGGGAGGAAGCCGTCCTCGGCAACTAGACCTTGAGTTAAGAAAACCGCTGGGGGATTGATTACCCAAACAAGGCCGGGCGCCAGCGTATATGAGGGACGAGCAATGCTAGCTCGCGGCCATCTTTGTTCTCGCCTAAGCCACAGACCCTGCCTGTGGAGCTGCTGCCGAGAGGACTGCCATTCTTGCGGTCCGCGATCGATGCCTGGAGGAAGCCGTCGTTGAGAGAGCCTAAGCGTAGCCGTCTACGAAATACAGGGGTATTGCACATACAGCATGGGACATGTAACTGCCAGCATGGTGACCCTCATGCTGCTCTTTTCCCAAATTGCCGCAGGTGTGCAGCTGTACAGGACACACGCGGGTGTGTACTTTCGGAAGCTGTTTCCACAACTCCATTATGAAGAAACGTAGCCGCTGGTCTACAGCATCCCGCTCCAGCAGCCCAGTCAATCTACCACCCTTCAGACGTGGCTTCGTAGTGCCTGCGCCACGCGGAACAGCACTGTCTGTGACAGTGCAAAAGAACTTCACAAATTTTCCAGTGGTACAACAACTAGCATTGTTGACGAATTTCCTAACGGGATGTCATTAACTAATAGAATAAAGCATGGAATCACAATCCTTAGGGATGTCACTAGCTGGTGCTGCGACATCCTCACATCCTGTACCTCAAATGACGAGATGTTGGGTGTAAAGTTGAATGAGTTGCAAAATAATATTATGTTATCCAATAAGAACTTAAACCTTTCCATACATCGTATAGCCGAAATTAAAACTCAAGTAGAGGTTAAGGTAAATTCAATTATGCATACAATTAATTCTATGTCAGATAATGTAACTAACCAACAACATGAAATTGAAGTTGCAAAAATACAAGGTCATATGTTAACGAGTATCTTACTGCAGTTGATGAATAATATTATCAATGAAGTTAGAATTGGTACATTCATCCAGCACTGTCAACGTAACCACTTGCAACTGCAAGCAGTTACTCGTAAAACACTACCATTAGATTTACAAAAATTGCAAGCAACGTTTAAAGTTCTTAAATTGAGACTTAGTATTAGGACATAAGGAATTATAAAATATTACACTACACCCATTACTGAATGTATGTTATCTACTACCAAAATTTTGTTGAAAATTCAAGTTCCAGTACAGAATATTAATAATAACTGGCAACTATTTCGCATGACAAAGGTACCATATTTATTACATAATGAATCATGTTACATCGAAACTCCTAATGAAGTGTTTGCAATTGATAAATACACCCAAGAAACCCTTCAGGCACCTAACACACAGGAAATGGTTTATGGTGTTTACTTTATTGCTAAACAGACAGCCGACAGTCCACAAGTAAACTGTGTACAAACAGCTATTAAAATGAATAGTATTGACCAGTTATACCAGCATTGTTAATTCACCTGCATAACAGGTAAACCTCTATTTGTAAATGCTATACAACCACACCAATATGTCATCACTAATGCACCTAACACGTTGGTGTTACGTTGCATTAACATGTCTCACAGTAAATAAATCCCCAACACAGCAGTTGGCAGTATTAAAGTTCACGTTCCATGCGGCTGTAAATTAATATCAGGACATTTGACGCTCGTGCAAGTGACCCACATTTGTGATACCAGGAGCCCAGCGCTACCAGTCTCACACACAGTTATACCAATTCACTGTTTGAAACAGAATAACTTTGAAGTGAAACAATTGAAACTAGATGAAGGAATTTCATTTTATACATTAAACGGCAGCCTCAATGATGAATGGAAAATATTACACGCAGAGCTTCCCGCATTAGAATATACTCAAAATACTCTCGCTCCTCTGCAATTTCAAGCACGAGTATTTTCCGTACTACCACAAGAACATTTCAACTACATCAGTATGGCGACGATCGTAGGTCTCACTGTCGCCATCGCTGAAATGTACTATAAAGTGGTCAACATAACGATGTTATTGAACACGGCAGTTCAAACTGCCTAAGCGAAGTCTGTAAGTTAACTTACAATTTCGCAGGTCCTCTTGGTCCAGGTATTTCCGACCCGGATCGGAGTCATTTTTCTCAAACACGCTCCGCACACGTGTGGCCTTAGCAATTTATTACGGCGACGTAGGTAGTTACGAGTTAGACAGTTTATGACAACCAACCGTACTCAGAATCAAAACCCGCCAATGTGATTTATATACTAAACGCTTATGCACAGAAATAATTTACATATAGCATATGGCACGCCATGCATAGATCAGGTATCCTGAAATTTTGGTATTCGCATTTAGCATCGGCAGTTAGCAACCATGATTTCTGCACGAGGCAGAACCAGTAGCGCAATCTTGAAGCGTGACTTAGAATGTGCTTATGCTCTAGGACACGTGAGAGGCCACGATTGCAATCACAAGCCAGCAGAATGCAGTAGCGTAATGCAACACTTTCAGTTACTTTAACTGGTGAGCTCTAGAGAGCAGTGTTAGGCGGAATTATTCCGTGCGGCGAGAACACCATTACTTTATTACCTTCTCTACCAGATGGGGCCCCATGTAACTTTTGTTAAGCTTCTGCAGAGTATAATTATTTCCAGTATACTGGCCATAATTAGAATATATGACTAGAGATTCAAGATTGCTGTGTAAATTTTTTATCAAAACATTTTCCTATATTTGAATTTGTTACATACTATTACTAACTGCTACATATAAATATTCAATTACAGCCATAACTCGGCACAACTATGTCTAACATTTTATAGTTAATTAGTACTAAGCTAGTGGACTATTGTAGAATGTTGACCCAAAATCGGTGCACCGTCCAAAACCAAAACCCCGTACTTCTGTAGTCGGTGCCAGAATCTATTAAACATAACATTTTACAGGGGTTTGCTATCGGTGCCGAACACACTTCTCTCCATTCCATGGTCAACACGAAACAATAGACCAGTAAGTGGTTCAATCGTTCCTTGCTGGCAAAAACACATTGTACATAATATATAAGTATTCATGCCGCAAAATTAATGAATAATTATTGTATTTTGTACATAAATTGTGCAAAGCACAAGAAAGTGTCTCGTGTAAATAATGTGGTATATCACCAAACAAAACACTGTCGACACGACAAGTAAATTGATAGAGATTATGAATTTTCAAAGTGTCAAATTTTAGTATATGTAAATAAAAGAGCTTTAGTCTTTAGTTGGACAGTTCCACGCCATATCACAATTCAATTGTAATGTCATAACCAAAAATAGGTGTATCATGACATATTTTTCCAGAGAACTATCTTACCAAATGTATGTACTCTAGTATTATAACTTTTACGGCTCACGATTGTGAGGCACATTCGTCTAACAAAATTTATTGTTATTAATATTTCACTCTTAAATTTGCACACCTGAGCACAGAAATTTATTATTAAAGCCTGTATATGTGTAACACTATCCCAAATTTCATGTAACTTACAATGCCCTAGGGATACAATACAATCAGTGCCCAAGGACACTCATAATTTTATTACCCTATCGGCTTCCGCGAGTAAGAAAGGCTCTCACTGGCGGACTAATGGGTTCAGCACACTACGACGCTGACCTGGCCTTACAAGGTACATTCCCCCACATCGTACTGCCCCAGGTCTGCTCATGCGAGGACACACGAGTTTTTCGATGGAGGAGGGCCATGCTGTGATCTTCACAGGCAAGGGTTGCCAGGCCGAGCTCGAATGCTGGGAGGAAGCTGGCCTCAGCAACTAGAACTTGAGTTATGAAAACAGCCGTGGGAATGATTACCCAAAAAAAGCCGGGCACCAGCATATATAAAGGGCGAGCAATGGTAGCTCGTGGCCATCTTAGTTCTCACCTACGCCGGAGGCCCTGCCCGTGGAGCTGCTGCCGAGAGGACCGGCATCCTTGCTGTCCGTGATCGATGCATGGAGGCATCCGCCATTGAGAGAGCCTCAGTGTAGCAGTCTACGAAATACAGGGTAAATGTATATCCCGTTTGGGCGTCCTAGGTTGCGTGAGACGAAATATAGCGAGACCAACTCCGACCGTTCCTAAAGAGCGATATTATACTGGAATTAGCTTGTACTCTGATCTCTAAACGTAAAGATAGCTGTATTGAGATATAGAAATATTACAGAATTTGAGACGCCTTTAATGCGCCATTGCTTGTAAGTGTTTTTGCAGTTAATAAAAGTATTTTGCATTAAGTGTCTTGACCATCCCTGGTCGTATATATGGTTTTTTTCGTATACATATATATTAAATTATATTTTCGCATTTAGCTTGCTGTCCTGTTTTATTTGATCAATTCCTTCATGGAATTTTCTGGTTTTGTGCCTATATATTCTTGACAACAGCATTCCTGGCTTGTATTCTATCGTGTCTGGTTAAACTGATGTGTTTTAGTGCGTTCCTTTGTTGTGTTATCCTATTTTGTTCTTACTTATTTTGTCAGTGTTGTCCTAACTTTGTCAGCAGGTTTCTTGACTATGTTGGTTTTTATGTCTTATCTGTTGGTCATTTATATATACATATATTTTTCGTAATTAGCTGCTGTTCTGTTTTTTGACTCTATTCCCTCTTGAAATTTTCCAGTGCTGTATATATATATATATATATATATATATATATATATATATATATATATATATATATATATATACACACACATTTTTTTTCTCGACCATAGGTTGCTTGTATTTTTTAAGTATTTTCTCGTGCTCAGTCCTGTTTTTTCCATGACAGACATCTGCATCGCAATGGCGAATGTCCAAAAATCTCCATCTTGTCATAACTTATGTCATTGTGTGTTTCTGTACAAAAATTTTGACTTATGCACGTACTCACGAATTGTAAATGTTCTTCGAGACTTAATGTATAAATAATTGTCTTAAAATTAATTGTATCTTAAAGCCTACAAACCTCATTTAAAAAAAAATTAATACTTGTAGATCTTTAGATGGCAGAAGTGCTTGTAAAACATATGTCTACAACATGACTATACACTAAATGATTGCGTTATTACCGAATTTGTGTGTAAAAATACAGTAAAAAGTAAGTGTAGGGGAACGCACTGCTCTCAAAAAATATGTTTTAGGAGTAAAGTTGATTCATTTTGACAATAATTGAGAATGAGACAAAGAATATTTCTGGCTTTCCAGTGAAACTTTGTTAAAAATCGCTGGAATAAATTCCGAATAAATGTATGGTGTATGACAAATTTTGGACAAAGAATAAACACGACGTGGGGACCACAGTTCCAATACCGACCTGGTCATTGGATCGATTTAAACAAGCTTTATACGTGATTTTCTGTTTCTTTACATGCTTATGCACACCTTATATGTACATTTAAGCAATATATATCTTTTAAGCGTGGCATATGGCTTCCAGTACGAAGCCCGAAACCATAGAAATATTAATTTTTTTCTATCGAACTAAAAAAAAAAAAAAAAAAAAAATGGGAATTTTGTTCAGTGATGGGAGGTACATATAACAAAGCTGAAACAGAATAATCCTGGAGTCGGAACGCAAAAAGAGGAGTGTAATTTTATTAATGGTGTAAGTTTTTGTAAGCTTATTATTAGCACAGTTCATGCACTGTTTAGTATTCATGTGCAACTCGTACAAACTTTTAAGCAATCTGTAACTGTGAGGTATGAAGTAGGGATCCGAGTTCGAAGCCCGAAACTATTAAAACAATACTAATTTTGTTTTGGTCTTGATAAATACCGGACGGCGTTTTTCCGGGTGATAATAGAAAGTATATGTGGAGTTGCGATGCATGCTGATGATGTAGTTGTTGTTCAGACATTGGAAAGTTAACGTCGATTTAGAAGCATTCTCTCGCTATACCATGAAGATGAATTTTGAATATGAAGGGTTTGCCTTTGACTTTTTGACTAATTGATTCTTTGACTCTATGAATCATTGACTCAAAAATCTAAAAAATTACTCAAAAGACTCGAAAATTAGTCAAAAGGCTCAAAAACCACTCAAAATGACTCTTGTTACAGTGCTAAGTGTGGTGCTAAGTCCGATGCTAAGTGCAATTGCAGTGCTGATTGCTGTGCTGATTGTGGTGCTGATCGCAGTGCTGATTTTGGTGCTGATTGTGAAAGATAGTGAATGATTGATGGAAAGGTTGTGATTGCGGTGCTGATGTTTGGACATGTCGAATTGTCTTAAGCGGCTAAAATAATGCTAGACATGTAGGACATACATGTGCTTAGGATAGGTATAATTTTTATCGGGACTATTGTAGGTTAGGTTATGTTAGTGACTATTTTCACTCTTACATACCAATTACTCGGGCTTACTACCGGCAACGCTACAATGATATAGTGCAGGTAGGGTTACAATGTTGATAAAATCTCGCATACAATGTTGAAATATTTTTAATTGAGCGTTATTTTTTATATTAAATGCAGAATGTAGGGAATGCAAACACAAATATATACAGTAGAATCCACTATGCCCCAGCCAGAGTATAACTTTTAGAATTTGTTAAAATTATATACAAACTATTTACATGATCAGTGCTCTCCTCCTAGACACATTGCTTTCTGTGCAGCTAACGAGTCATATTCACCTGTTTTATGTCGATTTTTTGTTTCCTTTCTCCTCTTACCAGCCAGCAAGATACTGATTCCTACCACGACAAGATGAAAAAAATCTCCCTCTTGCGTGAGCTCCAGTATGCTGCAAGGCCATTTTTTTTTTTTTTTTAGCCAGAGTATCCATGTGGCAATGTATTCACTCCATCCATACATACTTGGCACTTGTCCATCCACACAAGTGCTAATTTATTATTTCACTCTTAATACAACAGCATTTTTCTGACCCTATACTATGTAAAATAACTTACAAAACCTTCTCTCTATTTAGAACACTGACATAGTCTTTGAAAGTAAACTTATTCCTAATAATGCACTTTTGAAAGCCTTTAGTTTTCTTGTAAAAATGGCCTGCCAATCTGTAGGCATACGACTTTGTGCGCAGGCCTACGAACTCTGCCATAGGAACACCATGGCACTCGCCCTTGAACTTTCAATGAATTTTTTGTTCTTGAGCGAGTAGCAAGGATGGTTTGTGGGATAGCCACTGGTGTCGAATTCGTCTAGGAAATCTGGATTAGGAGACATGTAATGATAAAAGTTGAGAGTTCTTATCTCGTAGATAAAACTATCAGTGTCCATGCAGGCCAACTGTAGGTTCTCTCTATACCTTGTATTCAATATATCATAATGAAAATGGCACATGAGTATCTTTGACAAATCCTGTACTGTCAAGGCAGCATAAATAGGGTTGTCGAACAGGATAGCCTGACGCTCTAGCTTGACGAGCGACAGGTTCTCTGAATAAATTACTCTGTCTTTGAAGGCTCGTTTTATGACAAGTTTCTCGAGTTATTTCTCATTGCAGGCGAGGCTCATTCTTTGTCTGTATAGTTCAGGAGGCACCTTACACCACATTCGATGCTGTGTCCCACAGGAGAATTATAAGGCACGCACATGATGTCAAGGTCGGTATTGACCCACTTGAAATGTCTTATAGGTAGAGGCAAACTCATCGCCCAGATGTACAAATTGTTAGCATCCATGTGCATAAGGTATTTCGCCGGCTAATGAGGGACATAGTTCTCATCGTCATACATGTTCACAACACAATGCCGCTTCACACACTAAGCCATGCTGCCTCTTATGCCATTCTCGAGAAACATGTACATACCATAATCGGTCAAAAGTTCGAGTTTCACAGCAGTCGCCTTCAGCAAGGCATCAAAGGCATAGCCAGTTAAACCTACATAATGAACATGGTTCAGTCCATGTGTGTCTAGGCAGAGGCCATTCAAGTTTTCAAATACATCAACCAGAAGCAGTACATATTATGTTTACATGTAGAATTTAGAGTACTGTCTCAAGGTTCGGCACTCAAATTTTTTCCATACTTGCTGAGCATGAGCATATTCGGTATCACTCATGTTCGCATTTGTCAGTCTATCATAAAACTTCTCCTTTGACAGTAGCTCTGTCTCGTCCAGTCTCTCGATTCCCTTCCTTGTTACTAGGGCCGGTTCATCGGAACTGAAGAATTTAGATGTATTGTTGAACTTGTTTAAGGGTAGGTTCCCTGCTAGGGTTGACAAGCTGCTGGCCATGGATTGGAAACTGTCGATAAACTGAATGCTGAACTTATCTCCAAGCAATTTTCCAAAAGTAATCATCTTCTCTTCACTATGGGGTATGATGGCGATATCCTTGTGGTCATATGCCAGTTCTCTGAAGACGACTTTATTAATAAAAATCTTTAAAATCTTCGATGCATCAATCCCCATGTAGATTATACGTTCTTGTGGCAGTTCCAATGTCAGTGTTTCAGGAATTATGTTATTGTGTACATGTACGAAAATACAGAACCTGTAAGTTTTGTGCTTCGGGTATGTTGTCGTGAAAGCCAGTATCAAATTGGTAGGTTTTCAATCGGTGACAAAATGGCTTCGAAATCGGTGCAGATAACAATCTGTAGTTTAAAATAGTGTTGAATATTTCTAAAGCAGAGCACTGGAGGCCTTCCATAGTTTCCAGGCTGTGGCATGTTAGCTTGAAGTGGTGCATATCCAGAGCAACATTTTTTGTGTTTAACCAGATACTGCTCACCTTTGAGCTCAGGCATTCGTAGCTGATTATCGAAATGCATCAGGCATCTCTTGCGTATATGCGCTGTGCCATAATGAGCTGTCTTCTGGAATTGTACCAGTCAGGATAAATTTGAAATATGGCAGTAGTGGGATGTCTCTTCATCTGACAAAAGCAGCAAGTCTATATGATCATTCTTTTCTTCACAGGTCAATCGGAGAGGAAAATTCGTATCGTTTTATGAATGGAGTAAAAATTGACCAATGTTCCTGGGTTCTTCTTCTCGAAAATTTGATCTGACTCACTGGTGTTGGAAAAGTGATGTCTGAGAAGTCTTACCTGTCTTCAAAATCACTGTATCTCTTGTCTATGCAGTGCAGATTAATACCTTCACGAACTTGGCCAGTGCTGCCCATTTAAAACACCAGTGGTCTTCATTTTTTAAAAATTGATTACCACTTTTTTAGCCTTGATGGAAGCTAGCAAATATGTCCATGATAAGCATCTTAGAGGATCTAGTTGGTTGATCTGGCGTTGGAGCTTGTTGACAGAGCTGAGCACCCATCAGGGATCCTTTCTCAGCATACGCTCTTTCTTGAGTACAGAGTTTCACAATATTTTGTGACATGGCATGTTCAATATCTTCAGTATATTTTTTGTCTTAAAAGCTCTTGCACGATGTTAAATTTAACTACACCATGTTCCTCTACGTCTTCTGTTAACTGGCCAACAATGTTCTCACGAATGCCTACAAGTAGTCACACATATCTCCAACATCACCATCATTTTCTGCTACATAAGTTTTTTAATTTCCACGTAATGCAGTCTCTACCTCGACTAAACCATGGCTACTTTCTACACCAGCTCCAGCAACGATTTATGGTTGGGCAGATGTCCTCGAGCACAATGGCTGAGCACTATCTATTGTCTGTACACATCTCTTGTTCTGGGCTGGCTATGCTAAATTCCCTTTGCAGTTTGCAGACCTTCAGGTGCATGGCCAGGCTGTCACAATGGATAAACTGGACACTGCAGTGATTGCACTTCAATAGACCACGTTCAGTATTGATCTCACATGCACTTGTAGTTTATCTCTGCAAAGAATTGTTTTGCCGCCCTTTTCGCATATTAGCTGCTATCCATGACGTGGGTTGAGGCTGCAGCTCCTCTCATGCCTTAGCATATTATTCCGCACAGTAAACGCCTTACCACAAAACTTTCACTGGCTTGCTCCCATCGCTGAGAAAAACCTAACTATCTCTTAATGTCCTAACTAGTCTAGAATCTTGATGATCTAAAAACTTAACCTAAAAATCTCGATGTTCTAAAAACCTAACATAAAAATCTTGATATACTAACTAGCCTAAAATTTTAATGATCTAAAAATCTCATATCACTCCAAATATAATTCTTCAAGCATAAAAAGACAACGAAGCACAAGGGTACTCGGGATACACAGACAACAAGAGCTGGTATCAGAGTAAGAGATTTGGTAATGCTACAGCCTTTACATATCTTAGCCGAGTTGTGGGAGACACGGGGTGTTACAAGGGAAATATCACCTACAGAGTAGGGCCCGCAATGGGAGACTTCCCCAACTTAGGCTATTTGACACCATTCAAGTACAGACCTGCTAATATTGCTATGTGATGACGTATGCTATCCGACACCAGCCATGTGCGAAAATGACTTGAAAGCACGCACACATCCAGTTACCTGACACCGCGCAGGTGTGGACTTGCTAACACTGCTCTTCCCACACGTAAGCCGACTTAATGGTTACCCAACACGAACAAGGTGCGAAAACGACTTGAAAGCATGTACACATCCAGTTACCTGTCACTATGCAGGTGCAGTCCTTCTAACACTGCTCTTGCCATGCAATTACAGATGTTTTTACTTTGACCAGGTCAGCCTGCTGCCTGTCCATGCATGCTCGCAAACTCGACTCCAAGTTCCAGAACCGGAGGGTGGATGACCAACATAAAAGAAATGTCTTTAACGAAAAAAAAATTATACGTAAAAAATTAAATAAAAATACTTGAAGCCCTGCTTCAAGTCTGACACGCATGTCAATTAGCAAACTCGAGCAATTTTGTGTGAGTACTCCTGTCCTGCCAAAGACTATCCTGCCTGAACGATTAATTTTTCGTCCACCATCTGGTGAAATGTGTGATGCCTACAATTTTCTGGAGTACGCTTAAATGCTTCTACAATGAGGTTGGTGTGTTTACATAACCACATGACATTAATGAACTTAGTTAGCAAGTCTGCTTGGTTGTTTGCCGCGTCTGTATTTGGTAGCCCAGATTAATAAACTGTTATTTTGTTTGAAGAGGGGTTATTAATTGAAGAGGCAATATTTTTGCCGCCTCCATAACCTTCCCGAGCCATGTTTCGCGTATAAATGTTCGTCCCCAGACGAGCAAGTGTGCAGTGTTCCTCATCGAGTTGCGCTGGCTAGCCGACGATAGACTATGTCTACACCTCTTCATACTTCGGGGCTTCAGCATGCTAGACGCGTTTTCGCATAATATGAGTACTACTCAAGTTAAGTATTACAATGAATGTAGATGTTGTAATGCTGGGGGTAGAGTTTTCCTTTTAGTAGTGTTTTTTTATAGCGATATTTGTGTATATGGATTTTTGTAGGGAAGTGTTTCTTCACTGTTTTGCTTGTGTGAATTTTCAATATGGTATTTTATGGGAATGTTTGTAAGAGGTGGATTCTTCCTTTTTTTTTTTTTTTTGGCGTGCTGTAGGAATGGTCTCCTGGACTACGATTTGCCAAAAGAATTTCACTGTCAAGGAGTTTAGTGGATATTTTATGGCGTGCCTTTACGCTCATGATTAAGTGTAATGAGGGCCTTTGCTCCTTCCCAATGGTATTCTTGAAATTAATATTCCATGTTGTACTTTTTAGTGAATAATCGGGCGTACTTTTACTTTTAAAGTTGTAATGGTGCTTGCTTTACTCAGGGAGTCATTTTACCATATTTTAATGGGATTTCACAAGTGTTTATTCAGGTTGGGTGATTTCTAAAGATATGTTAAAATTGTTTTTTTTTTTTTTTCTGTTTGTTTCAGTACACGTGTGTTCTCTTCTTCCCCTTGTTCACCGATTGGTAGCAAGCAACAGAAATTTACAGATGAAATTTATATTCAAGTTGCAAAGTGGTTGATCTTAGTCATAATGTATAGATGGGCTTCAATATATTTGTATTGATTTTAAAATTTTGGTGTCCATGCCTTCTTGATTTTTTTTAATGGTGTGCGTCCTCCTTGCCTTCCTTTAGCCCTGCTACGCCCTAAAGGGCGCAACATACTTAAAAATGAATACATATTGCTGGAATAGTAAAAAAATCTATTTATGTAAGTTAAATCTCAACATTAAAAAAATGCAATAAAAATTCTTAAAAAACATACTAAAAAAACTTAAATATTAAGGAATACACCAAATTCTTGAAATGACTGGAAAATTGGCTTTGGGTGTCTTCGTTTTGCACATGAGTGGCTTCTACATTTTTTTTAAAAATAATTTTTTAAGGAAATACTCAATTTTGAGAGAAATTTAGTAGATTTTGTGGGGAAAAAAGGTAAATTCCAACACGGTGGCCAGAGCCACCTGATGAAAATTTCTGGGGGGGGGGGGGGGGTGAGGTCCCTTGGGCAAAACGGAAAAATTTTAGGGTACAAAAATGTACTTTGGGTAAAATAATATATTTCTGAAGTGATTTTTAAGGACAATATTTGATTTATGAAATAATTTCTGGCTGAAAACAAATGATTTTTGCGTAAAACAAGCGATTTTGAGAAAAATTCCAAAATGGCGGAATTAAAGATGATGGCTGGCTCCGGATTCCGTGACCCTCGACCTTGGCCATGAACTCTCCATGCCCTACTACTCATTTTTATTACAACGATGGTTACATGCATTAAATTCAAAATAAATAGCCGCAAAATATATTATCTAGTCTTAGAGCGCTAATAATACTTTTTTTTCTGTAAATTGCACTTTACCTCCGATGTAGCAATAGTACAACCCTGAATACTGACGTAAAAATTAGATTTGTTTTCCATTTAGTTTGATATCCTCATTTTTTCGCTGTAAAGCTGAGAAATTAATAAAGACCAATGGATGAAAAATATTTCTTCTGTTCATAAGTTGACAAAAATATGTATTTAATTAATTACTTTTTAACGAGGTTTTGCTGTAACCACAATTACAGACAAATCTTAAGATGGTGCAGCAACCTAAATTATCACCAACTATGTACGTTGAAGATCACTGGTAGCAAAAATAGAAATAAACTAGAGATACCCTAGATACCTGTTTTTGCGGACATTATGAGGAACTATTTCAACAAATATGGTGCGTTTATTTTCTACATCATCCTACACCGCAATATAAATATAAGTAAAATAACTGTATGCACCTATGCATGTTTGTTCATTATACATAGCCTAAAATTCTACACCGTTTAACAGATCTTCCAAATTTAGAAGGTATACACAATACCCAAATTAAAATATTTTGTAGGCAAAAATGCCCCCCCCCCCCCAAAACACCACAAAAACCCCTCAATTGGGGTCGTATATCTGAATTCTATACCGTTCGATGGAACTGGACCAAGTTTGGTAGTTACGGACTTAAAATACGGCACTTTCTGGGCCGAAATCCTCAAACCGGTTCGTGAATCTCTGGACTCATATAGGGTTCGAAACTCCTCAAACGCGGCCGAGCTCCCGTGGCGCATTCGGTCGGCACGCCGCCGGCCCGAACAAAGTGACAAGGAGCACGGCGATGTAAATTCTACACGCGGAGGAAGAACACACAAAGTGCTTACAAGTAGAACGTTAGGTCAAAAGCGGCCAGTTCGCCGTGAGCGGCGCAATAACTGTGAACGTTGTACCGGGTTTGCGAAATCGCCGGGGCGGACTTCGCACAAAGCTGTGAAAATCGCGCCGGCCCCAGCTATACCGGATTAGTGAAATGCGGGCTGGCCTTTATGAAGTAGCCCCTTGCGATGGCCGAAGTTTACGGCGCCGGAAGTTGTTTATCTCGGTCTCCTACCCACCGCTGTGGCCCAGCCCTCAATCCCCCCCCCCCCTCCTTCGAGCACACCCCCCCGTCGCTTTTCGGCCGTGCTGTGTGTGCTCGGATGTGTCGGCGCATGAGCCGTCGCCGCCCCAAGGGGTTTCAGGGGGAAGGGGGTTGCTCGCGCTCGCCTGCAGGAGTTTGTAAATACCTTAATGAGCACCCTGAAGGCGTGCTGGCCGCAATTACCCCTTTCTAAATCGCCTCTTCCTCGTATCGTCCAAACTTGTGGTCAGGGGTTTCTGAACTCCGCGTGGCACGCTGGAACAACCGCCCAACTCCACTCGACTCTCGCTGCATAGGCTCCACTAGTCCCCCTCCCCCCCCCGACGCACTCTCTCCTCCACTCTAAAGCATGGCGTGAATAAGAACTTTTGAAAACAACACTTGTAAAATAATCACTGCCAGTTAAGCGGGGTAGTGTCTATTCCATCATCGATTTTTCTTGCAAAATTTTCGTAATGGAAATTTACGAGCAGACATTACATAGAGGAATACTTTTGTGAATTAATATCCCACTTAATTTCCTGCTTCTGTTTCGATATAATACTACCAAAATATCATATTCACTATAAACACAGAAACTTAGGTTTTTGGCACTTGAGTGCCTGTAAATCATTATGGACTTTTCGACTGGAAACTGACCACTCGCTACCAAATTTATTAACTATAGGTCATTCACGGTAAAGTGAGCACTTCTTAAGGCCCTTTCCAAATGCATTATCCCCTAATAAATATAATTTATTGCAGCCTCAGATGTTAACTTTTCACAGTAGTGAAATGTATAAGGCTTACTCCGTGTTTATTACTCATGTTGCAATGTTTATATTTAAAAGTGGCGGAAAGTTATAAATTAATTGAAAGGAAAATTTTAGCAGGGCCTTAAAAAGTGCTGACTTTACCGTGGATAGCCTATAGTATTAAGTGACTGGTATATCTCTGACTGAAGTCACTGATTCATGTTTGGACGACAGTTTACCAATGTGACCTCGCATTAATTGGTTACTTTCGCATTAAATGTTGACGAACCTCATGGTACAACCTTTTTTTTAAATTCTCTGTTAATTTACTTATAACAATAATCTTTATTGCTTTTATGCGCGAATAATAATCCAACTGTGATAGACCACCTCTACTGCGGAGGCTGGGATTAAATCCACGGTCTCTAGAATGTGTATCGTAAGTTGTAGCTTGGCTTGGAGTAATTTACATTTTAAGTGCATGCTGTGCTATCTAATTAAGTTTCTTTCACACGTGTATGAGTTTAAAGGGTTTGAATGTTGTCACGAATTCTCTTTTGAGCAATACATCAGGACATTAAAAGTAAGTGTTTTAATTGGAGGCTGCTTGTTAGTACAAATATTATTCGCATTGTAACAAAACAGAGTTGAATGATATTAGCAGATCACCAAAATTAGATATTTTTTTCTCATGCCGTGTATACATATGTTATATTCCGTTCACGGTTTCTTCCAAATGTTATGAATCCTCCGCCTCATTCAAACAATACTTAACCGAGAGGAGAAATATGTACACTAAAGACACAACGCACCGCATTCGTGCGCACTCAGTGTAATAATATTTTGCATACGAACTATTTCTTAGTGGGCATTACCAACACACCTGATTTTCTCTCGGTCTGATGAAAAATGAAATAATATAATTTATAGATAACATATATATTTAAAAGTATTATTTAAAAAAATATACTTCTACGTTAACACAAATGTAAAAAGCTTGTCATATATGGCATATTCAGGAAACAACCAAGCATATCATACCTGGGGCGATTTTTCTCATAAATATCGTGAAGAAACAGCGAATAGACTATATCAATTTAAATTTAAACCTCTTCCCCCCCCCCCCCTAAGTCAGGGTTTAGTGACACACATTTTCGGTAAACCACTAAATGCGCCTATGATAATTTTTCGCGCGAAACTGTTTTTAGGAGAATACTAAATGCCATGAAAAGTATCCAGTACAACCTTGTGTTTCGAGATTGGAAGACGTGATCTTTTTTTTTTTTCCCATTCCCGCGCCGACAAGTCGGTTGCGCGGTTGTCGTCCCGAGCCCCCGCCTCACGTATATTATCATAAGCTATTACGTTATCTCCGGGCCAGCGTGAAATATCTGACCAGGCGGCTGTAAAGTCGCCCCTGCGGGAGCCTAAGGCAAGCAATCGCCTATCTGACTTAACTCGCGCGCGCTATTTAGGGCGGGCTAATTTCATTGCGAATCCATTAGATTCAAACCGCTGGCCGTTTATATTTAGCTCGTAATGGCCAAGGCCGTCGGGCAAACCACCCCCCCCTTCCCCTTGCCGTTTCCACTTCTCCTCCAGCACCCTTCGTTTCAACCCTCCACGAAACTCCCTTGGACTCTCGGCTAGAAGACACGATAATTATTAGTAGAGGTAGCTTTGGTGGAAGGAGTAACGGGAGGGTTTGTGTGATAGCCAATGTCCCGACGGGCTTAATTCAAGGGGCCGCCAGGCAAGTTATGGCCGAAGTTCGGCCTAGGATTTGACGAGAATTATAGCTATCCCAGTGGCCACGTCGAGCAGTAACTGGCCGAGGAGGAGGAGGTAGTTTCAACTGGCATTCAATCAACACGTTCCAGGCAGTATAAACAACTCTTCTTTCCCTGCAATTTTTCCCCTCTTTTCCGTTCCCGGGAACAATTTCGATTCCAGGCAGTTGTTTTTAATGTTTTTTTTTTCTTACTAGTGCTATGTTGTTATAGGGTAGAACCAGTAGGATCACATTTCCTATGTAGCGAAGCGCGATTACGTTTCACAAGTACACTGCAAAAAAAAAATCAATAAACTTCCTTAACTGTAACGGGAGTTTTTAAACACATCGTATAGGAGTAGTACCACGCACGAGGCTGTAAATGTGGGAATATTTGGCGTCGCTACCGCATAAAGTTATGAAATTTCCTACTCATTTGACGTTAACGTCGCCATGGATGTATGGAAAGAAACTTTACCATCCGTGTTTTCTCATGACACATGTACGGTAATGTGGCGAACTTGCGAATAATTTCTTTGAGTGTAATATATGTATCTGTTTTGGAAATTACTGAATTGTAAGTATTATTTTTCATGAAATGTGTGAGTGGCAGCTTCGCAATTAACTATGCAAAATAAAATCTATGGCGTAAAGAAATGTATTTTAAAAATAATGATGAATACTTTTTTTTTTCAAAGAAAATAAATTACAAAGGTATTTCGTAATGGAAATAAATTTATCTAGTAGTTTTGTTTTTTAGTTAGTAAAATTAAGTACGCGAAGAAGATTAGTGTATTATCTGCTGATTCCGAACCAATATTTATAATATCATTTGCTCAATCAATTTCATCCTATTGATCATTTCTGTCCAAGAGAAGTAAATACAGAAACATTCAGGAGATTACATCTAAACATGCTTGAAGTGGTTAGACTACTCGCCTCCTACCTCTACGAACCGGGTTCGATTCCCGGCGGGGTCGCTCCCGGATTTTCGCATGTGGGAATCGTGCCGGATGATGCCACTCGTCAGCGGGTTTTCTCGGGGGTATCCCGTTTCCTCCATCCATGCATTCCCGCGCTCCTCTGCACTCACCTCGCTTCACCCTCATTCGGCTCTCAAAACCTCGATGGTAAGAGTCGCCCAAATCTCTCCACTCTACTAAACATGTTTGAAAATTGCAAAGCAACGGACTGACCTATTTTAATCAAGGCAGAATTAAATATATGTAAAACACAAAATTAGATTTATAAGAAGTTTATTATACAGCGCGCACGGTTTATTACAATTTCGTTTCATTAGCACTTTCCAATATTTTTTTAGAAACTCGTTACGTGGTTCGTCCGTTTTTCAATCTTGACTTTTAAGATCAAATTTAAAGTAATAATATTTAGAAGTTGAACCGATACAGCAGCTTAAACAACTTTCGGATTTCAAAGAAATTTCAAAATTCTACTCGTTTGAGTTCAAGATACGCTTTAGCTAATATCAAAATAATGTTAAATTTAGTTTTTTTCAAATTTGTAAGTCCTGCTCTTAGATAAAAATGTCCATATTTACGTTAAAAACATAATAAATACAATTTTTAAAATTATTAGCTTTTTTATACTAACTTATCATTGATACCATGCCACGAAACCGTTAAATATCCTCAATTTCCAGTTTGATTCACGTAGAGCTACCGCAACTCACATGACGTATTCCTTAGGCCATTTGGAGCAAAATTCGTTTTATAAATGTGCGTGCGTCCTATTCCCAATATTTACAGAGTAATTCGACAAATTTGAAAGTGGAGGGAAAAGGAACAACCCTTTCAGAAGTAAAAAAAGGTAGTTACTATCGGACTTTAGTGTTTACAGTTGAGCATCGAACATTATATCGGTGTATTACTCCGAGGGAAATGTACGGCGCATTGTAACACAGTTAGTACATATCACAACCAAAGGCCACAGCCACAACGGATGAGCAGGAACGCGCCGTACTCACGGAGTACGCAGCGAGACACGCAAGTCACGTGCTGTTCACAGCAGTAGTCAAACGGGGCAACAACACGTCTCGAGCTGTTTGTTCACTGTAACACGTTTGCAATTGTTCGAATCATTCGGTAAATATTAGGGATATGGCCCACATATATATAGGCTATTCACGGTAAAATGAGCGCTTTTGAAAGCCCTGCTTTAGACCTACTTGTATGCCCGTTGTGTAATTTTTCCGCCTTATGTAAAATTAACATTGCCATGGGCTTCATCACTTTATTCATGCGTCGGTCAGGTGAAACTGTGAAATTATTAGCAAAGTAAATACTTTACAAAGCTGCTCATTTTTTACACTTGGATGTATAAAAAATAACAGGAAGCGGAAGAAATAAGTTATGTTATCATAAATGGTTACCTAACACTTTCTATTTGACGTTAAGATATGAAACTACTTTCCCTCCACCGTTACCAACTTAACTGGGCGCATGTCACTCTGTGCGCCTGTTAAAATATATGACGTCAGTAGCAGTGAATTTTTTCTTAGATTGATTTCAAAAGTGTTCACTTTATCGTGAACAGTATTTATGATATAATTGTCACCAAATGCCTTCAGCAATACGCTATGTATGTGGCTTTAACTCCTCGTGAATCATCATGTATGTACGAATGATTTTACGTGTCTAAAGCAACCAGTAGTGTAGTTTTTACTGCATTACGTGTGGTTTCAGACATCCAATCACAGTAAGGCCTCATGCGGGAATCACATAACCCCGACAAGCACGACTCGACAGCCCCGACACGACGCTTAAAACTGAACAGCCAATGAAATACAAGACAGATCAGATGTAAGCCCTACACATTCTGTCGTCCGACCAGCAACTGTGGATACGATTTTCTTCGTGTCACGCGGCACGACGCGACAAAATAAAATAATTTTTGAACATAACTGTATTTAACTGTTGAGAATAATATTTTTACCTTACCTTTGTATGCGTTAGTGATAACACTCTGTCACCATCATGTATTCCAAATATCCCATCTGCCCACCGCCTTTGAAACTAGCGTAGTTAATCAGCGCCTTCTAAATGGTTCCGCGAATTTCTACTTTCCGTGCCGCGTCAGTAAACTGCCGGGCTGCAAATTCGACCAGTCACAATTGAAAATACAAATGTTGTGTCGATGGTCGCGGGTTTTTGTCGTGTCGTTATGTGTTCCGTCGGGGCTACGTGACTCCCGCATCTGGGCCGGACGCATCGCGGACGAGGGGCGGCGTCCATTCCGTCCGCCGATACGCCAGAGATCAGCCGCCTGCTCCGGCTCTGCGGCGACGTCAGTAGTAGAACAATGTTGCCCCGCCGCACCTCTTTGATCTACACGGATATAACGGCCTGTTAATAGACACACCTCTCCCCCCTCCACAACTCCGCCAAAAGCCACTTTACCCAGCGACCCACCGACTCCGGGTGGCGCCACCCCCACCCCCCCCCCCCCCGGAAATTGCGATCCAGAGGCAAGATGATGGCAGCTGCGCAAGCACTCACGCCGAGGTTCACCAGGGGCGAGGGGGCGAAGCCGCACACTGTGCGAGATTCAGGCGCCTCGGGAAGGCGATACCTGGGCGCCGTACAGCCGCGTCATTGTGAGGGCCGTCCGCGTCACGAGCGCCGCTATATACCGTCAACTGTGAAGGCCTCAAGGTCCTCTTCGCAACGGAACTGGCTGCAGCTGGATTGCATGGTTGACGAAAGTTGTTTGATTCTTGTTGTATGGCATTATGTTGTTTCATATATATTATTTAAGTAAATATCGAGGCAATTTTCATAATAATGGATTATAATTCATTCTGAAAAATACATACATTGTTATATGCATAGGTCGGGGCTGAATTCGACCCATAAACACCATGAGATAATTTACTAAGAAAAAAAAAAGGGCGATATATGAAAAATTATCTATCTAAATTGTATATTTAGCAAGAAATAAGCCATTGAAAATCGAGTGTCTAAACAGTATATTTGCAAAATATTTAAAACAAGTGAAATAATTTTATAAGTTAGCGGCTGCAATTAATACCCCCTATTTTGTAATGAAAATAAGAGAGAGCGGTAACCCTATTATCGGAGACAAATTCTTTACCACGAGGATTTATGAAATACTGATGCTGGTTTATTGAGCTGTATAACCTGATTAACAAGAATAATCCCCCTGTGGTTGGAATCGCCCAGAACTCGCCATTTTCGTGTAAAACGCGCACAAAAAAATTCAACAGAAATAGTTTCAGGCGCGTAGGCAATACCAATATCTCCTGTAGGAAATCGCACCCTGACTGACACAAGAAACAAACAGACATCGTCAATACGGCAAGCTTGTTAATGTATGGCGCATGCAGTTTGCAGTGAGTGTTAAAAATGTCCACCATCGTCTGTGAAGTGGTCATAGTAGCTTACCATAGTCGCGTGTAGGTAGTATTGCCTATATGCTAGGCAATGTATCGCTGCAGCAGAAGATTTGTCTGCGTTTTACACGAAAACGGTGGGTCCAGGGCAGTTGTAACAAGATGACAATTTTGTAAATTGTGCCATACTGTTCAATAAACCACCACCAAACGTTTATAAATCCTGACGGTAAAGTTGTATACCGTAAGAGAGTAGCCATCCCTTTTATTTTCCGTACAGTGGCAGGTATTAATGAGAGTTTGCTCTTAGGGTGAAGATCCCGATAACATGAAACAAAGGTTTGGAGTATTGCAATTAAATTTCACTTCCTTTTTCGATATTTCGCAATAACAGATTTTAAAACTATGACTTTCATTTCCATTGCTTCATATACCCCTAAGTACACAATTTAGTTAGAATGTGCCTGATATATTTCCCACTTGGTTTTGCATGAGGTATCCACTGACGAAGTTATAGGTCAATTCAGCCCCCATCCCTTTTTGTGTATATGCGTTTTGTGTACGAAGGCGAAAATTTATTTTTATTCTCAATTTCCTATTTGGTAGAAGGCTAAACAATATGACAGAATTGAATATTAAGCACAACTACACTGCGATAAATAAATGTGGTTGGAAAATAATAATAATAATAATTGTGCCATGACACGGAGTCTTTATTAGTAGGGTTTCCGGTAAACATTTGCTTGAAGTTCACCCGACATCTGACATGGAATTGACAAAATATACAGGTCACGAAAAATTTTCAAGGGAACACGGATATCTTCCTCTAGAGAAAATGTCACAAAGATCAAGAAGCAATTTTTGAGGAAGAAATAATTCGTGAGCAATTCGTCTTTGGAAATGCCTGAAGAATTTTCAGTTAAGAACATGGAGCTGAGGAGGTCGTACGAGACCTCCAGCTGCATTCTCGTGCTCACAGAACCATCCTTCCAATCTAGAGCTCAGGTGTGAGATGATCGTCCGTAGACCCTAATGCTAAGATATGGGATGTGCCAAATTGATCTTTACACTCTTTGTACGTTAGTAACAGGAAACTGTTAAAGACTATCTGACGTGAGTCGAGTATTTGACACTATAGGCTGTTCACGGTAAAACGAGCACTTCTGAAAGCCCTGCTTAAGATCTACTTGTATTTACGTTGTGTATTATTCCACCTTATGTAAAATTATCATTTCTATGGGCCTCATCACTTTATTCGTGCATTGGTCAAATGAAACTGTGCAATTATTAAGAAAGTAAATACTTAACAAATCTGCTCATTTTTACGGATTGATGCATTAAAAAGAACAGAAAGGGAAATAAATAATTTTAAACTATCGCAAATTAATGGATATCAGACACTTTTTATTTGACATTACGATGTGGAACTACTTTCCATACAACGTTACCAACTTCACTGCGCGCACATCACTCAGTGCGACCGTTAAAATATATGCGTGCAGGGGCAGTGACTTTTTTCTAAGGTTCATTTCGAAAGTGCTCACTTTATCGTGAACAGCATTTATAAGGATAACGTTGGATGTGTGCGAGCAAGTGCAGCCATTCTGCTGTCGTCAGTTCATTTCACAGCTACGAGCGGCAGCTCAACAATTGTAAAGAAATGGCGGAAGTGCCAAGGTTTTCTTTCGAGCAACGTAAAGTGAATACTGAAGTGTTATTGGAAATGCAAGAACATAATTTCGGTGCAGAAACGATGGAGGGAAGAATCCGGTACTGCAGCACCGTCACATGTTACAATGACATGATTACGTGACAAGTTTGAAGGGAACGGAACTGTGTGTGATGTGAAGGAAGAGCGGTGCGGCAAGAAAAGAATTACAACGGACAGTGGAAGCGTAAAGACCGTTGCACACATTCACTCGTTCCCGCCACAGTCTGTCTGTTCGGCAAACTGCGAATGAGTCAGGTATCGGATAGGGACACCCGAATTTCGCGAAAATATATCCCAACATGCTAGGTTTCAATACAATACGAGCATAACATCAGTTTCCTTTCGCTTATTGGCGGCGTGTGTCTGTAAGAAGACATTTTCTTAGTCGACTGGCCAATCAGAATTAAGTTACTTCGATACTGTACGCCTCTGATTCGCGGGTAGGCACCGACGACGCGTAGTACCTAGATCGCCCAATCACAAAAGTGGATCTGAGCTAAAGTGTTATGAAATACAACTGGTCGTGAAGTCCTTTCGCGAAATGCGGGTTTACCTAGGCATCGGAAAATCAAGTATCCGTAACATTTCAAAGCAAGTAAAGCGGAGACACTACTAAACTACGTGTTGAATCTTGTGAGTGGGTTATTAACATTTGCAACGACCTTATTTGCCTTATCGGACCACGCAATCTCTTCAGTAAGATGATCACCATCTTACTGAAGAGATTGTGTGGTCCGATAAGGCAACCTTCAAAATGAATGTAACTGTCAATCTCCATAACTGTGTGTACTGGGCTGATCAAAATTCCCAACTTATGGCAGAACAAACAGTTAACACTTTGAGGTTGGCACACTTTTATCAGCTTTAAAGTCAAGCTAGACGTTAGTAACCTTTATCCATACCGCTGCAGGGACACCGTGTTCTATTGGTCCCTATTGTCGTTTAGCGCCATTCTACGACACCAGTCTTTCCGTATTGGCCTATTGTCAACCAATGGAGGTTCGAGCTTACTGTTTTCCGAATACATGTTCTTTAGGATGTAACAGGATGTACGTACATCTCGTCATGTTGATTTTCGTAACTATACAAAAATTTGTCGTTCATTTACGAAGTTCGTTATTGATGTTGAATTAGATCCTATTTCAAATCCTTGTGAAATAGGGAACTGATGTAAATACGCCCGGACCAGTTTTGTTTTATATGTGGAATGAAATATTGAAACAAGTTTCGCCCGAACTACACTCGCATATAGTCCTCAAATTGGTATTCGTGTGTTGCGGTATGACTTCCAGAGGACTTGTGAGGCCATTCTTATCTTAAGGTACAGTGACGGATGAAAGTGACCGCACCGTGCTGCAGGAATACATTGTGCCAGTTGTTCACTAACCGTATCAAGATCACGATCGCTTTTTCCAACAGGAGTGTGCACCTCTGCATTACCATCCAGACGTACGGTCGCTCCTGCAAGTAACATTTGTTGGAAGGTGGATAGTAAATGTAGGGTATGCACCCAGATCTCCAGATTTGACGCCGTTATATTTTTGTTTGTGGGGAACTTTTGAAGAGCACACTGTAGGCCACGAAGCCACAGACAATGGATGTCTTGAGAGAGGCGATTGCGACTGCCTGTGAATCAACGTCCATGGAAATTGTATCTACTGTTCTACAACATTGAAGAAACTGGTTTTTCTTCTGATAGCAGACATTTTGATAATTTGTTTATATTACTAACATTCGCACCCACCCAACACTGTCCTTATAGAGTCAAACAAAAGCAGTTCCAAGATCCTCTTCAATGTTAGTTGACCCCGACCACTGAGGATTGTTCTTCGTCCGCTATTACTCTACGCTGATGATTTCTCGTCACGAGTTGAGTATGCCATCATCACCTTGTACATTGTTACTCCCGATACACCTGACTCGCTGGAAGTCTTCAATACACTTGCCCAAACTAACCACGCTCGAACAACATGCCCGCATTGAAAGTCAAGAGAGACATCCAAGTACTAGCACGCTGATAATGGTGCCACACAAAATATCTGGCGTATGTCGAGTTAAGCCATAACAGCCAGGTAGAGGCTGTTCACGATGAAGTGAGCACTTTCGAAATGGACATCAGAAGAACGTCACTACTCCTACCCGCGGGTGTTTTAATGGGCGCTCTGAGTGAAATGCGTCCAGTAAAGTTGGTAACGATAGAGGGAAAGTAGTTCCATATCTGAACGTAGAATAAAATATGTGAGGTAACCATTTATGGTAACTTAAATTATTACTTCCGATTTCTGTTTTTTTTTTTTAAATACATCGAAGTGTAATAATGGTTAGACGTGTAAAATATTTACTTTTCTGACAATTCCACAATTTCACTTGACCGACGTATGAATAATGTGATGAGGCCCGTGGCAATGTTAATTTTACATAAGATGTAAGAATACACAACGTGCATACAAGTAGATCTTAAGCAGGTCTTTCAAAAGTGCTCAGTTAACGTGAAAAGACTATATAGATTTCATTACTTTCATTTCATATTACCAAAGAAGATATTATCCCCTAACACATATGTATTCACGTAAAGCCCATGATTGTGTTCCCGACACAGCCCCATCCTGATATTTTTTTTTTAAATTGGTGTCCTGAAGGTCGGTGTTCTTGTCGTAGGTTATTGTAAACACAGTTCCCTAGTGCTTTTAGCCCACTTCCGCTTCAACTCCTTTCTCCCCTATCAGCGAGCCTTAACGATTTTCCAAAATTCTTTTACGAATATGACGTCCTACTATGGTTTGCATGGACTTTCGTAACAGTTCTCAAAATGTGCCTTGCAGCAACACACAATGCTTTCCGTTTTCGTAACCAAGTCTGTAGTGAACGTAGGTAGTTGGGCTTAACGTCTCGTCTACATTGGGGCTATTAGAGATGGTGCAAGTTGCACAGGGAATAAGGATTGGGGAAGGAATGGGAAGGAACCGGCCATAGCCTTTGTTAGGGATCCATCCCAGAATTCGCCTGGAGTGATTTCGGAAAACCTTGGGAAACAGATCGAACCCGGGTCCTCCCGAATGCGAGTTCAGTGAGTTACCGCTGCGCCACCTCTCTTGGTGTCCCTAGTGAAACGTGCTACAACTAACATGCCTCTGTACAGTCTGGGAGTTCGGATATTACTGAATTTGATTGGTGGGGAAAAGGCACACATACAAACCAATACGACTTCCATTTCGATGGTCAGTATATTGAAAACTTCTGTGCTTTGTGACGTGGGTATTATGGAAGGACAAATTATAACTTGTTTTAGTACATGTGTTCAAATTGTCTTTCCACCATGTAGGTTGTTGGAGTAAGATAATTTGGTTAGCTTATACTGTTTTTTTTCGCTTTTATCGTAGCTCTTAAAATATTATACCTGTTCATTACTTATATTGTATACGGCACACACAAATAATAGAATCGTCCCTTCGTGAAAATAAATTTATTATTATGGTAAAGAATGCCTTACGCTACCTTACGATATACCAAATTAACGAAAGATTATTATTTTAACTTGTGGTAAAACAAAAAAAAAATAGTGATATTGAATTTGTGTTAAATGGGGCTGAAGGTAATAGGCGCAAACGACAGCGAAGAATATAATATGGAAAATGGGGGTGTAAAACGAAACCACGCTATTTATGTGCCACGTTAGAAGCGGTAGCTTCGCAGCTTTCGCCACTGTAACGATCACACAGGGCTGCCAGCTATACTGATAAACTTTTATGACTGTCCTTGTTCTGTATTTTATAAGAGCGTTGTAAGTCAACCGAGCTAGAATTGCTACCGCAATGAAAAACCATAAAACCATTTTCTTTTCTTTATCTTACATAACTTCATTTAATTTTAGTATTTTTATTCATTTGCATGGGCTTGCAGTTTTCTAGTGTGATTCACCGGGGGAAAAAAACTTTAAATAATAAAATAAAACCTGGCCACATTAGTTGTTTATGCATCAAGTTGCGTCCATCAGAATATATATTTATACTGTTTACGTATTAGTAGGGATCTATTAATCACTATCGCAACTAAGAGGACTTTGCCCAATTCAGCCGTAACTGAAGTGGAGACATATAAGAGTGAGTGAAGAGATTTTGTCGGCTGTTAACATCGAGGTCTTGAGAGCCGATGAGGGTGAATGAGGCGAGTATTGAGAAGCGCTGGAATGAAAGGGCGGGGAAACAGTCATTACATAACTTCGATATGTTTATTTCGTGTGTATTAAAATTTGACACATTAGACAATAAACCTATCTGTATTTTTGGTTGCAGTTTTATTTAAATAAAGGAGAAATTGTGTTAGTTTAGCATCATAATATTAGAAGCATGGTTTATTATATTTACGAGTAATACATAATAACCATATATTATAGTGTGAGTGTTTACTAGCGAATTCGTTCGATGGCAAAGGTAGAACTCAATGACTTATTCAGTTGTTATGCTATTCAGATGAGACCGCAGTTTTTTTTTAGAAACACCCCGTGTAGGCCTAACTATTAGCTTGTAATGAACAGGAACCATTAGTGTGATCGAGTGATGAACAATGAAGTACTAAAATTTCTCACTATGGCAGCAGCTGATAAAAAAAAAAAAAATACAGTGGCTCGCATCGTGCCTTGCTTGCTGCAGATCGGATCGCCAAACACTCGGGGATCTAATATTACATTAGTACTGAATGAAATTATACATCGCAAATCTGGTGTAGGCATCTTTGTAACAGTACTGAAACTGTGCAACATTTGTAAGTTTAAAAAAAATGGCAAAAAAAAAAAACCTTTGTAAAGTTAATGGATTCGCAGGAACATCGTTGGATGCGAATGTTGCATCTCTTAGCAGTGTTCAGGTTGCACGGGGTGCGTTGCTATCCGCACGAGAATTGGGATGCTGTGCAGAGATCGCCGTGTGAACTACGAGTTGCTTTTAACAGACCGGTTGTGTTAATTGATCGATCAAGTGACTGTTCGGAAACAGCGTTCATCTACAGTCAGGCACGCTTTTATTAAACGCTTCGCGCAGGAAAGTTTAAGTTTGATACTGAGGTAAATATGAGACATTTGACAATATTGCCGTATTTTGACGCGTTTCGTTTGCGTAGAGGGATCACTGTTGACTCCATCCGTTTAGCCTCCTACGTCTGAGGTTCAAGGTTACGGTATTCAAGAAACATTGAGTTCGAAGATCCGTATGTAAACAAATCACTATTGAGGCAAGCAAAATTTTTCGTTCTTCTCTTCCCGCCGCTTTTTAAAATCCATTTTGCTCAATCGTGTCACTTCATGTTTTCAACAGACAGGTACGAAACAATGCGTTATGGGACCCGGGTAGAGTAATTTCCCCCGCTCAAACATTCTTCTTCTCATTTCGCTTATGAACTTCTCGATTCATTCCTAAATATCAGTTCAAAAAGTGGCAAACTAAATTTTCTAATTGTCAAAAGCTCGAATAAGAATTTTTTACAGCTGTGATTACTTTATTATTTCTGCCTGTTGCGCACCCTTCCACTAGATATAAAGCTTAACATAAGTCATGGAACTTTTCACTAAGATCAACGCGTCGGGTTGCCGTTAATACTTTTCTTATCCGATTGTGTGTAATACAAAATTTCACTATTTAAACATTGTAATTCTATTAAAACTTTAAATATTGGGAACTATTTTTCGTATTCTGCTGCCTATTCTAATGAAAGCGTGCATATCAACGTATACGTAGAAACACACGCAGTTGCAGGCAGGGTTTCAAGATTGTCGAGTCAAACGCTAAGCCCACTATGCCTTACGAATAAACGAGGAACTTAAAAAATAAGTGCACATAGGTGGCAGCGCGACTAATGCTAAGCGCCTGGAGGTTAGGCAATCTCGCGCCTGGAGGTTAGGCAATCTCGCGCCTAGATGTTAGGCGACCCGACAAGTCATCGCAGCTGTGGCACATTCTACATGCACTTTATCTCGCGTCACTTGACATCATCATCAACACATCTAGCGTTCTCTACGGCCGTCAGCGCTCAGACTTCACGCTGAAGTGACGAACAGACCGAGAACTGGACGATTTCATGTAAAAACAAACAGCACGACAGACACTGGATCCCCGAAGTAGTTATCCATCTAACTTGCAGCCAACTACATTTAAGATTAATTTAGCACGTTATAAAGTCTTAACAAGATCCTCATTCCTTCGCACAGTGTATCTTTCACCAGTATTAAAGTTCGAGAACCTTGTCACTAGTGTTCACGCGCTGGATAAGTGAAAATGAGAAATTTCTTAGACGACTGTTCAATGTTAAACCGTAAAATATATGCAATGAATTCAGTTGATTATAACAGCCGATAACGAAATGTCTTCGTAAGTAGGCCACAGTGTTAAAATTCATATTTATAATGACTGCTCGAACTTTTCCTTCCATGATTTAACATATTTATTGTCTCATTATACAACTATTGACAAAAATAAAGTGAAGCCGCCCAGAAGGAATGACCCAGAATGGACCCAATTTGTACATGTGCATACAATTGTTGGCTCTTGCAATGGTATGTATCGTTTAGAGTAGCCATCCGAGTGAATTATTGGCCCTCCTACGACTATAGAGATAGATTCTTAAGGCGCGTCCAGAGCGTAGAGTGAATTATGGCGTAGAGCGGTCTCACAGGCTGCGTAGAACCATTCTCTGTCTCCCAACATTGAACTGCTTTTCTGTCAATACGACTAGCAAAATCGACGTGGATTGGATTTGAGGTTAGAATACCGTATAATCACGTGTTTTGAGATATTTTTGTTCTTTCTGGAACCAATTTTGTAAAATGAGATTAGATTGAATTTGATTTTGTAACAGTATTTTATTAATATAACAATACTTTTATTTCAAAAATTAACACATAAACAAACCCATTCATCGCTGTTGACCATGTGACTTTGACAGTTGTGTTGCTCTGGGTAGGTCAATGTTAGGTACTTGCGCAGAAGAGGAATAATCAGTCTATAGGCTATTGACGGTACAATGAGCACTTTTGAAAGAACTACTTAAGATCTACTTGTATGCACGTGGTGTATTCTTCCACCTTATGAAAAAATAATATTTCAACGAACCCAGCACTTTATTTATGTGTCAGTCAAGTGAAACTGTGAAGATATTAGGAAAGCAAATATTCTATAAATCTGCTAATTTTTGCACTATTAACTTTACTGAGTGCACGTCACTAAGTGGGCCCGTTAACATATATACAGGCAAGAAGAGTGACTTTTTTCTAAGGTTGATTTTGAAAGTGCATACTTCATCATGAATAGCCTTTACGTCATCTTTGGTCTATGGTCCAGAGCATCAGACAGTCAACACAGTGAGGTTAAATAACCGAAAAAAAAGAATGCTTGGTAAATGCATCAGGCAGTATTCTCAGCACTTATCGAAGATTGATAGGTGCTACATGTCTGATCTGCAAGAGGCTGAGTGGACGTACCGCAGAATTGCCTGACATGTGGGGCATTCCGATAACACATTGGCCTAAATTTTGAGTTAATGTATTCGTGAGGGCAGCAACACAAATCGATAAGGTAATAGTTGACCAAGACAGAACACACTAAGAAAGGATTATATTATTGTGCGCCAAAGCATCACAGAAACCCATGACATCGCCTCTTGCCACCCAAGTACACATTGTTAAAAAAAAATGTTCCCTTCATATTACGAAAAAGTACTGGTAAAATGTATCCACAGGTATCCGCAAACTCTTCATAAAATTACGGACACATTACTTCCCGTGAATTCATGAAACCTCTCCGTTTATTTTCTTGTTAGTTTCTTGTAGGCCTAGTTCCTTTATAAAAAAAAAGAGATAGTGAAAAAAAATTGTTTTTGTTATGTGGGTGTTGTGTATAAAATTGCATTTGTTAATGTTAAAATATTTTATATCTGAAGGAAATTTGAATCCGGGTAAAAATGTTCAAAGCCCTTAACTGTAGCAATTTCTGATATGATCTTGTGGTATAACTTCAGTAGTTCTAGTACAGTTTCTTAAGAAACTTTTTCTTATTCTATTAAAGTTTAAGTATTTTAAGTGTTGCTAAATGTTATAGACACCCAATGCTGCTTTCGGACGTTTGAACAAATAGGTTTTATAATGCATTCATGGTTACTTCACATTTTTCTGAAACCCTTCTAAAGTTCCTTTTCCATGATATTTCTCCGCCCCATACAAACAAAGATTAGCAACGTATAGAAAATTACATCAAAGTACAGAGCATCGGGTTCGTGCGCACTCAGTTATAATGATATTTTGCATGAGAAATATTTCTTACTAGGAGCTACCAACACACATCTTTTCTCACTGTTTTTCCTCGTATTTCCTATAAATTAAGTATTATAATTTATAAATAAAATAGAGATAAAACTTCAGTTAAACGAAAAATAAGATACTTTCATGTTAACAGAAGTATAAAACTTTTGTGATATGTGGCATATTTCGGAAATATCTAAACACGCCATACATGAGTTGATTTTTCAAAGGTTTGATTACAAAAGTGTGAAGAAACCAAGAATAGGCTATAGTAACGTTGAATAAAGGAAAATTTTGTTATTGCAGTAGCGAAGAAAGGTTCGTGTAGACTCGAATGTATAAGAAACACGGATACATCCAGAATTTTTGCATTTACGGAGTCAGCTCCGTTTTTCAACATTATGGATTGCGTTTCCATATATTTACAGAACATTCCAGGAAATTTTTAACAGTGCAGTTATTGGGCAATCTACACAGCACGTGCGTCGTGCCATCTATAGGCTGTTCACGGTAAAGTGAGCACTTTTTAAGGCCCGGCTAAAATTTTCCTTTCAGCCAATTTCTGTGTTTCCGCCACTTTTTAATATAAATATTGCTGTGTGACTAACAAAACATGGTATAAACATTTTATCACACTGAAATGATAACGCCTAAGGCTGCAATAAAATACTTTTATTAGTGGTTAATGGCTGCTGGGAGGGCCAAAAAAGTGCTCACTTTACCGTGAAAAGCCTATATCACCATGTCTAAGACGACTCAGTCAGCCGGACTGAGTTTCAACTGTCCCGAGCGTAGGCTAACGTAGACACCAGCGCAGAGAAGGTGGAGTCTGAAGTGGTGCCCGTAACCGGAAAGCGTGTAATTATGGCGAGCGAAGTCGTATCTAGTTCAGTGATGAATCTCAGCTCTGCATCACCACGCTCTAAGAAATTATTCGGAAATTTACCATACCAGTGTATACGCATAGTAAGAAAGCAGGAACGGTAGAGTTTTCCCCTATACATTCATTGCAGCGTTCCTATATTTTCTCAGTAAAAATTCAAATGCACAGGGAAGTTACCAACTGTATATAGTAGCGACACTAAACATTCCTATATCTGAACCTTGTGGTGTTATTACTATACAGTGTATAGGTTAAAAAACATCCATTACAGTTTAAGAAGTTTACCAGAAAATTTTTTACAGTGCACGGATGGGCGTCGTGTGCGCGTATGGTGACGCTGAGGGGAGACGATATACAGACTTGCAAAATTACGTCATAATACTTCGGAGAAACATCACATCTGGAGGATGGAAAAAAATGCTATATGAACATAGGCCCGCAAACGCTTCGTTTCTTCACCACAGCCCGTAATACATAACGTACAGTGTATGGCCCGCGGGCTAGATCATGTTACTATGGAATGCCATCGCATGGTTGGTTCCCATGATACACGACACCTCACACTACGACACTACACCTAGAAGAACAGTAGGGACTGCACAGTAATTAGTTACACACGTGTGAAAGCTTATCGTCGGCACTAAAGGAACTTGTATTGTATAGGATTTTTTTAACGTCCCCCAGTTTTATGCTTGAAAGCTTAGCAGGGGACAGCTTACAGACTAACTTACAATTTAACTTAAATTAACACCCGTGCCTCGCCCGGGATTCGAACCCAGAGCCTCCCGCACCCCAGATCGGTGGACTAAACGAAATGTTCAAAATGCCCTCCATCAGCACGAATACATGCGTCAACCCGCCGTTGCATGGACACCCGAATGCGGTGACGAATCCCTGGAAAATTCCTGATTGTTCCACAACCCTCGCCAATACGGTCACGAAAGGTGTCCAAATCGTCAACTCTGGTTGCGTACACAAGTGCCTTTAAATGTACCCACAAATATATGTCTAGTGGATTCAAATCAGGACTTCTCGGGGGCAATTACAGCTGCGATGGCATTACACAGTAAAATGATCCAGCCCGCGGGCCATACACTGAACGTTATGTACTATGTGCTGTAGTAAAGAAACGAAGCGTTTGCGGACCTATGTTCATATAACATTATTTTCATCCTCCAGATGTGAGGAGTGTTTCCCCGAAGTATTGTCATGCAATTTTTGCAGCGATTGCCAATTGCTGCCAATTTTGCGATAAGATACTCCTATATTAGTCCTGGCGTTATGGTGTGGGGAACCTTGTGCAGTAATCGACATTTCAGGGACTGTCTCAGCCCACAAACTTTGGTTGGACGATCCTTCCTTTCCTAAGAATGTAAAAATTATTCTTGCGAATGGCTGGAAATTCTGGAATCATATTGATTGTAATTTAACAGCAACACCTGTCTTAAATAAATATCATATGTTCTTTTCGTATTTTTTCCTAGGAAGATATAAATAATTATTTAAAAATTCTGAAAGAACAGGAGAGTTCGCTTTTGGTAGTGGTTCGGGGAAATCCTGGAAGACCAGCGCTACGCCGGTGTCTTCCAGCGTCCTCGTGTGTTAAAACTCTTAGTATAACAACTCCTACAGTCTTTAAAGAAGACAACGCTGGTGTACACAGCGAAAGTGCTTCTGGAATGTCAAATGTCATGTTCAGGTAGTCTCGTGGCTCGCAAGATCATCCGATCTGACCCCAGCAGAACATGCGTGGTATCAGCTCAGGCGTCAAATCTGACAGGCGTCGATCTGCAGGATGTCGAGGGCCAGTTACAACAGCTGTGGGCCGACTTACCTCATGAGAGGATACAACGGCTGCACGACTTGCTCCCGAGCCAAATAAGTGCGTGTGTCCACGCCTAAAGGGGTTCTACATCCTACAGACATGAAACTAACAGAAAGCCCTTAAGGCCAAATCTGTTGCCCGTGTGATCCGATACAGTAATCACTGCAATTAAATCACGAGACCTTTCAATACGCATACTTTCATTACATTTAGGACGCTAAATTATTTTGTCCGGGAGTGCATTTGAAGACGATCGTGTATAACGCGCTTCATTAATTACACATTAGGATCTTCTACCCGCAACTACACCTGGACATATTTATGTTCGGCACGTTCTTACACAAACTGTACGTTTGCAGAGATGCAATGTCAGCTCCTCTTCCAACACTTTGAGGTGTTGAGACCTGTGACATATGATTCGAAAAAAAAACCACCTTGGCTGAAGAGATGCGAGGATTTTTTTATAGCTATTTAATACTTTTTGGTGCCCTCTTCTGATTATAAATGTGGAGAACTGGGTAAATAAGTAAAGAACCTTTCAGTAATTACAGTATATTATTCCTGCTGAGTACCCCAACTTGTGTTGTAGATTACCTAATGCAAGTACTGGCATTACCCTGAGTTAGTGAGTGCACGCTCTTGTGAGAACACTAGGGAGTGCTCCGAGGTTGATAGAAAAAAATAGCCATTAACTCCAGTGAAATACCTAATGTGCTAATATACGAGGGCAAGACGAACTGAGTGCTATGATAATTAGTGTAATGTAGCAGGCAACTGTTTATTCCTAGCCGAGTAAATTATTGTGCATATTATGGTATAACAAGTACCTTGTGCCTATTAAGTAGTGTAAATAAATTACGAAATTAGGCAAACACTTTGACAAAAATAAAACCTCCATTCAATTACGAACCTCGATTAAAAATTGAAACCTCCATTCAATTAACCCGGCTACGCCCAGAGCTATCAACATTGTGAGAAGTGAGATGGCGACATTTATTCAGTAATTAGGGCCATTTCATGTTGACTCAACCGAAATGGGGTGGGAGAGAATCCTCAGTTGAAGCCCCAAAATCCGTGCATTACAAGAGTAAAATTAGACGCATGACCTATGCATGCAATTAATACAAAGTTGTATCATCGTAATACATTAGCATCATTTCAGCTCAAAATTTAGTGCACTAAAACCAGTTTTTACAGCAAAACAAACGCCAAAAATATTTTTTCCAAGTTTATCTTTTTCCATCCGAAACGTGATGGAAACTTTCATCCTTTTTTTAACTGTGGGTAATTTTGAGTTCAAAATTATATCGCTGAATTTTTACTTTTACTTCTTAATCAGCAATTCCAACGTGAATTGTGAAGATGAATTTAGATTAGTAAAACGTTCATCTAATGCCAGACTTACTTACGTTTGACATGGAATTGTGTTGTTGGGTCGCATCCACCAGTGGCGTGTGGCGAAGTGTTGCTTGCTGACTGCTGTAAGTTCTCTGTGCAAGCAGCAGGAACCAGTAACCTCCGCACAGCCCAGGTAAACTGAATGCATTCCGACCAACCACAAGCGAGCAGCAAAGGGACCCATTAGGACACGCGTCCTGTGGCGTCAGCTGCCGGTGCACGTCTTAGCGGCGGGAGTGTAAACTAGCGAACAACAGGGTACGCCACAGAGCTAACGCCAGCTCACATTGCAAACAGTTCATCACACGCCTCTGGTACATGATTACTTGTTTAGACTTTCTTTTAGTGGACTGTAAAATTAACTTAACCTCAAATGTTGCACATATTACTGTATTATCATGTTTTCAGTTTTTTGTTTAAACAAATACAGACTAGTCGAATGAAGAAAAAAAAAGTGATCATTTTGATCATCTGATTGCTATGTTCGTATCAGAACAACCTGGCTCTCCGAGATATAGAGCATAGGAACCGACTACTCTTTTCCTTCTACCACCTTCCTTATTAACATCACAGCTCTCGCTGTACCTACTTCGGCATAGTTTCATAGTAACGAGTTAAATTGAATTTCGCAAAAAGAGTATTGAGGGTTGGGAAAACTGATACATAAACGCGTGACGCTATTGATCGAGCTGTGCCCAAAAAGTAGACGAAGGTGGAATCACAACCATCCGTCGCATCCGTCAGTCGTCCGTCCGTCCGGCGGTCACATGATCTTCAACCAATCGCATCGCAACAATTTTTTCTTTTATCCGTCAATCCGTCAAATGATTCTCAAACATTTACTTTCGACGGAAAGACGAATGGGCCACCACCTTTTGACAACATTCCGTAGATGCTTATACGCACTTTGAAATAAAATGCACGGCGGTGGATATTTGTTTATGTATATTTGGTGGTAAATTTAGGAATTTAAAATATAAGCAATAATTCATCATAAATTATTAGCACGTAAAAAGATTATTTCCATGAAATGTTTTTATAGTGAAAATGTATTTCCAACCAAAATATCTCCAAATAAAGAAAGATCACGATGTTAAGTTGTCACACTGAAGTTTTGCGTGCAGAAAGATTGACGGACGAAGGATTGTTGCGAATCGCTTTCAACCGACGGACGAAAAAACAAACGGATGACGGACTGACGGATGCGACGGATGGCTGTGAGTCCACCTCAAGTTACCAGGCGCTGATTGGCGAACGGCGTTGCGATATTTTGCTGGCCGCTGATGTCCATTTGGCGAGTGTCTTCGGCTGGAGTTCTCTGTGTAAGCTTCTCCTTCACTTTTTAATTCTATTCTGTCATTTTATTATTTATATTTATTCCGAGGTATAAGTGTGCAGGATGCATGGGGCGTCCTTACTCCGTTCTGGAGGGGTGACCACGTGACCTACTTGGGATTGGCGAATTCACACCTTGCCACTGTGGCGTCACCGAAGGCTGCCACGTCGGGCAGACTTGTACATCGCAGGTCGAGGGGACGCCACTTTGCGCTTGCATCGGAGTTTATGGGGGCTGCGGTGGCTGAGCGGTTAGCCTCCTCGCCTCCAACCAAGGCGAACCGGGTTCAATCCCCGGCCGGGTCACTCCCGGAATCGTGCCGGACGATGCCGCTGGTCGATGGGGATTTCTTAGGATCTCCCGTTTCCCCCGCATTTGGCGCTGCTCCATACTCACCTCAATCACCCTCGTCGGCTCTCAAGACCTCTCTGTTTAGAGCCGCCCAAATATCTTCGCTCTCTATTTTGGAGTTGATGTTTTTCTGTTGCACTCTTCATTAGTCTGGATTTGTGTTATGTTTTTGGTAACCGACTGAACGGTTGAATCTACGTTGCTGCCAGCTTGTAAATGAACTTAAGTGTTCGAGAAAGCTCAAGTCCATAATGGCTAAGGAGGGCTCCCATATTCAAGACCCACGCAAGTGTTCGGGATTCATAAACGACTATAGACTTTTACGCTAATATATATATATATATATATATATATATATATATAACTAGTTAAATGGTACAAAAATTGATTGCGGAAGTTTGTGACCGGAATAGTTCGGCTTTGGACATTAACAACAAACATTACTTCCGTTTGAAGAGAAATATTACTGAATGTAGATAATTTTGGTACCAACGAGTTTCTTTTCCAAAGTAAAATCCTCTTCGGCGATCTGAAAACGATTGGTCAGCAATTTGCAAAAAGTACACAAGGACTTCGTGTTTTAATGTTCGTTATAATTGAATTCAATCAGAGGCCATAAAATTAGAGTGCGATTTCTTAACTGTAGCGTGAAAGGCAACGAATAATTTCTTTTTAAAATTTGCCATAACTCTCCTATTTAAAAAAGCCATAAATGAATATAAAGGAAACGAATTTGTGATACATCAATGAACCTTGTTACCGGTTTAAACGAAATTTTGTATGCTGGCAGGTAACTAGTGCTATGTTATGCTGTGTTAGCATATGTATTTCAAGCGGATAAGATACTTATTTTTAGTGTAGTGGTAATAATAATATTTTTGGTTAGTATAGCCCTACTTTTGTCACATCTCGGGAAACAATGAAACGTTTCGCTCCTAATTTGTCAAACAATTACAACGGTAGGCAATGTGAACAGATGTGTTTGAATTGGTTCAGGCACTTATTTTAAAAATTATGGCAATATAAATATTTTAATTTTACATACCTGATTATTTTTATATTAGTTTTAGCGGCAATTATAGAGGCAAATTCTTGTTTACATATTTGATGGAGTTTAAAAAGCCAAATATATACACTTCGAGCAATATATTAATTTTTTTGCTGTGATATAATTTTCTTTTTTAAGTGTGTGGTAGACTTGTGTAAAACGTCATATAGTACTGTGTTTTATTTTGAGAAAGTTAAAGAGTGAGTGTAATGAAAAGAAATTGAGAATTCCACGTTTACTCACAGTGAGATATCTGTGATGCTGACGAAGATGCTGTGCAGAGATGCTTCTCCGCGTGAAGAACGGGTATTACTTCTCCTCTGCGACGAAGCAAGCAATTAAAGGTTAGTTCTGTTCGGCGCGGCGTCCGTCTGACACGTAAACAAAGTCGTGCGTCTTGCCGAATGTGACGGCGAGGCCGGAATGGAATGGCGCGAAAACTTTTCTCCAAGTCTCGTCTCATCTGCGGCGGGAATGAATTCGCAGAGAGCTGACTATAACGCCCCTGTTTAATGGGATTTCATTTTCCACAGCTCTACCAGAAATTCATACCAACTTCAAGTTACAAGCGACATAAACTCTTTTTCCCTCTCTCAACGTGAATACTATTTTTTTTTTTTATAAATTGTCTTTACGGTATGATCAAAATATTTTTGAAAACAAACTGAACAGTATATGAAATTCAGCTGGTTAAGTTTAATAAATAAGTATTGACAATAATGGAAATAACTATAGTAATAAAATAACGTGTTTCATTCTAACTGATTTCCTTGTCAGGAATGCTAATAAAAGCACATTTAACAATTTGCTTAAAGCATTTATGTATAATGAATTATACATACACAATAAATACAGTGGGCTCTATTCACACAATTGCAACATTTTAGTTATTATCATGTGCTTTGCGCAGCGGCTTAAAATGCATTAGCTCTCAGCTGTTGTATGTAGTCTTAGAGTAACTTAAAATAAACTTACCAACAGGAATTGAGACACATAAACATAAGTAAATATACATTATGTAATAAAAATACATGCTTTGAGGTTATGTTTGTTACTGGCACGACTACTAATTGTAACTTTTACTTCGAACTAGGGAATTTAATTCCAACGACTCCATAATACGACGTATTAGACTGCTCATAACGTATACTTAAAAAAAACTGCACTTTTGTTGAACGTGTTTTATTTCAATTGAAGCAGAGAGATTTTTTAGTGAAACATATTAATAGTATACGTTACATTCCCCTCTTCATTCCAATATTTGGAGATTATCTAAACGTTTCTCAAAGAACTCACTTTATTAATATTCACAACGGTGTCAGTGGCGAAAATAATATTCTGTTTGGGCCGCCAGACTTTCCTTTCTAGCCTTTTGAGGGACGAATAATCAAGTTACATTATTTAGGACAAGTTCTTGTGCTTTTCCACATTCAATATACAGTATACAAAGAGCACTTTAGTCATTGTTGAATCATCGTTTTTATTAAAATGAATTTTGAAAATGATCTTCCAGCAGTAGAAACAAGATATGAAAAAATCAAAACTCAAGTAGTCCCTAAGTCCAATGCGCAGTTCTTGTAAATGTGGTAGTAATGAGTAAGTTAAACAAAACTCAGCCACCTAGCGGACTAAGGATTCTTTTTGTGTTTAATTCAGTAAAGCAAATTATAATGATTTTTATTTGAAAGACTGCATGTTCAGAAAGGTATTCTTTGTATTTATCTTACAATATTGATTTATTAGTCGTACCCTTGCCTGCTGCTGTTAGTAAGTACCGATGCTAAAGCACTTTAAAAAATTCATTAGTTTCATACTTCGAAATATGTTGTTTGGTGATGTTGATAATGTAACTAAGGTGTATTTATTTACCGTTATTTGAATATTTTTTTGGCGTGTCAATAAGTTAATCAATTATTTTTAGCTCACTAATTGTCATAAAATTTCTCAAGTGCCTGCAATAGCTAGCAATGACAGACAATTTCGAATTAGAGAAGTTATTTCCAAATTCATAAATAAAATTGAATATACGTTCTCGTTCTAAAAGTATTTAAGCCTCAAAAATATCAAAACCAACTGTCTAAAAAAAACGATTGAAAACAAATTCACAGCCTCAAAACATTTCGTACGCGGGATCAGTTCGAAAACTAAAGCGATTCGTTTCAAATGCTTTATTAAACCAGTAACGTAATTTCTTTCGACAGACAGATATTTCTAAAAGCAATGTTATCTTTGGAAATGTGTTATAAATTCAAGATATATTTTTTATGTTAATACGTTTTACTGATCAACTGCTAGAAGGACAGTGCGATGGGTGGCGATTATTTTTATAGAGAAAAAAAATTGCCTTCAGTTCCTATTGTTTTTCTTTTGCTAATAAATCTAAACACCTTTTTCATTCCTAGGGACATCAAGCGTTGTATCACTTGAGAGTTTTTACATAGTTGCATTTTAATTACTATAGGAACTCGGCAAGGTTACTACAACATTGCAACTTTGGCACCTACATTCCATGAATCCCTTTTATTAAATTACACATGATATTTATTTTTCATTTCCTATTACACTTGGATTTCGAACCTTTTTGAAAACCAAAAACACATTCTTCATGTTGTTGGACTTACCAGATGAATCTTTTGAAATTATTGATAAGCAAAAATACAGAGAAAGAGATTGTTTCTGGAAGTAACTTAAAAGAGTTTATACTGCTTACTAAAACTGAGCTGCCATAATACAATTTTATATCTCATATTCTTTTTTTCTGAGCTTGTACAAACTACCCCATGTTAGGATTTTAGAATTAAGATGACTGCGAGCGAATTTATTCGCACTTAACTGAAAGCGAGATTATATGAAGCTAGCGTAACAGCTGAGTGAACTATACAATAGTGTATTTGGTATGCCAAGGGAGTTATTTTTCTCTCGTCACTGATAGTCACATTACTTTTTCAACTGTTAGAGATAACATTAGCCTGAATGTGTTAATTGCTGGTTTGATGAACAAAATACATTCAAGAAAAGTTTTGAATTACAATTTTTTTAAATGTTGCTATTTAGTTTAGCAATCATTATATATATTTAACGCATTTTTAAATAACGTCTAAACCTCGCCGTATTTTGTAATACAAATCCTTCTAAGTGGGAAATGATAACGTAGTGCATGACACACTATAAAAAAAAATTGCCATCTTGCGAAGTACATCGCACGTGAGGTGGTACTAAAACTGAAATATCATCTCGGGGAATAAAAGTCTAGAAGCGGTTTGATCGAAGCCAAGGCCGAAGAGAGGGAGAGGGGGTGCCGGGGAAATGTATTACAGCGAGCTAACAAACCGTGGCGTGTGTCGGGAGAAACTGTAGCGAACGAAAGAGGGTGGTAAAGACGCAAATCGCTTGCTTCGGCAAACTTTCCTTCGGCGCCGTTCTCCCTACGAGCCCCCGCTGCCCCCCTCTCTTTTCATGGAGTCCCGTGGAAATAACTGTCATCTATTTTAGAGATAAAATCGTAATTGAATCTGGGTTGACAGCAGATTTGCACAGAGCGGCAGCCACGGTCTCCTCTCTCTTTGTGGGTAGTTTCCCCTGAACCGCAATGGGGAGGATATAAAAGGGCTCCTGCTCGAACACACTGCAGCGGCGCGGCGCGGCGCAGCGCACAAAATTCACTGCTCGCACGGGAGGAGATTCATACGTCGTTCCTCACCTTATACACTGTTCACGGCGAAATGAGCACTTTTGAAAGTCTACTTGTACGCCCGTTGTGCATTTCTCCGCCGTATTTAAACACGTCATTGCCATGGGCCTCATCACTTTATTCATGCGTCGGTCAAGAGAAACTGTGGAATTATTAGAAAAATAAATATGTTACAAATGTGCTCATTCTTATACTTAGACGGATTAAAAAGACGGAGAGGAAAATAAACAATTTCAGTTTGCACAAAAGGTTGCCTAACAATAATTATTTGCCGTTAAGAAATGGAACTATTTCCCATCCATCATTTGCCATCCGTGACTGTTTGCAAGTAACTCAGTGCACCCGTTGAAGCATGTGCAGTCAGGGGCAGTGACTTTTTTATAAGGTTGATTTCTAAAGTGCTCAATTTATCATGAACAGCCTTTAGTACTTGAAATGACTACAATTTGATACATACATAGGAGTTACGTGGATAATATTACATTAAATATCATTGTATGATAACACATAGCGTAAATATTAATTTATTAGCTTCGAAAGTCCGAAAGTTTATTCAGTGTTCTGAAGCGTGAAGGAAATAAATCTGACATACAGCAAAACCAATTACGCTTGCTAAAATAATAACAATAATTGAAATGCAAGAGCAATGACAAGTGTGTACGTAACTGGTCTCTTTCGTTCATATGCAAGAATCGTGTTTTACCACGAATGGCAGTAAAATTTGGTAAGAATATAGGCCTAAATGAAAGGTTTATGATGCTTGGACAGGAATTTAAATTATTACGCCTGGTGAAGGAGAGAGTCGTCTGTAGACGCAGACACGCGAGAATATTTTCTTTATTGTGATAACTAACAGACAAAGATTGTCCTGCCAAATATACTACCACATTTTTAGATCTCCATTCACAAAATGAGCTTGTATTATGCTAGTGCTATCACTAGAGAAAAATTATTGGAACTATTTCAGAACTTTTTAAAGAACATTATACGTAATCTGATTTGTATGCAACTTATCAAACTAATATATATATATATATATAATTATTAGTTCATGTACTTACGGCAAAAAACAGCTCCAGCTATGTGATTAATGATTAGTTTTTATTTCAATAGCTAAGAACAAATGACCGTATATCGCTACATTTGTGGTTGTGGAAACACTACAAAACTATCAACAATAGTAGGTGTATAATAGTAATAGTTTGTATCAGTTTCTTTTCTTGAAGAAAGAATGTCATGTAGTTATAAAACGTATCTTCCTTTACACGATGGGTGTACGTAATGCTAACCTAAAACCATTTCCATCATGGAAATAATGGGAAATAATACTACATGGCACTATTGACAAAAATGTGTTTACAGTTGACAGTAATATAGCGCAACAATGCAAACCGTGTAATTGTTGGTGGCATACATTTGCCCTTGTGAGGTCTTTCTGCAACTTTAATAAACCAACACACAAGTAAGTAATCTTGCATTGGTCAAGGAGTCCTTTCTTTGATCGACCTAGCATTTTCCAAATATGCATCATGGATACATTTTCTATACACTCTATTCTTAATAACAAACCGATCCAATATACTAAAGCACCCAGTCTGGCATTGCTAGTGATGCAACTGATAATTTAGTTGGAAACACACTGTGGAGTGCTTGATAGTCTTCCTTAGTGATGCATTTAAGTAGCTTCTTCTGCAGACCCGTCTTGGGGATGATACTACTACATTATATATATATATTAATAAGGTGAGGATTTAAGTTTTACTTGTCATGAAGTGTTTGTTGAATTAATATTTATATGAGCTAGTGATTATCTACACACACAAAAGACAGCGAAAATAAAATTGAAATTTTACCTTAATTCATTTTATTATTAGAAGAGTGGAATAATGACAGTTTAGTTTAGTTATGTAGCTATAAGTTTTCACACTGGTCATAAATTCCTAAGCGAAATTTGAACAATTTCAATGTTGCGTAGCAAAACTAGCGTTTGTTTTGCAAAGTCAATTTCTTAATAATATCCCACCAGTTCTTAAAAACACTGTTAAAAATATCTGGCATCATTAAACGGAAAAGTGCTGGTAAAGAAGTTCTCCATAACTCTCCATAAAATTGCGGACATATCGATTTTACAATAACGGACTCTCAGTGGGACTTAAACGTGAATTAACGAGACCTCTCCGTAAATTTGCTAATTTGTTTTTCTGCACTAATTTTCCTTTTGTGGGTTTTTTCCTGTGCATAAGTTACAAATGCAAGTAAATTTAATTTATGGCATTGTCTGAGTGTTTAAAGTATTGCTAAGTGCTGTTCACGATAAAGTTAGCCCTTTTGAAAATAACCTCAGATAAAAGTCACTTCCCCTTCCTGCATATATTTTAATGGTCGCACCGAGTGACATTCGCTCAGCAAAGTTGGTAACGATGGATAGAAAGAAGATCCATATCTTAACGTCGAATAAAAAGTGTTAGATAACCATTTGTGATAACTTGAATTGTTTCTTTTGCTCGCTGTTCTGACCTTGCTGCGTCCTAAACCAAGGGCGTGGCAAGGCAGGTTTTGCACATACCCTAGCAAAAATTAATCAGAACACAAGAACGGCAAAAGCCATGCAAAACACCATTTTTCTGTACAGTGTAATAGTAGTTAGATGTTTGAAACGATTTGTAATAGAAACAAAGAAGCGCGGTCATGTTATTTTATTTTAATTATATCTTTCAATTTTTCTTTTCATTCACAATATTACACATGGAAAACTTTCTTGTTTATCTTTCTTACATTTCATATTGAAGGGTAACATTACAATTTCCTTTCCCATACATAACAAATTAATTTTAAAATTTTTTTTACATAAAACCCAGGTTGCCCAAAGTATAGATGAAATGCAACCAATTCAGGTAGCAATACTTCCGCTGATTTTCAGATAATACTTATACAGGTTGTTATATTTACTGGCCATATTAATAAGTTAATACAAACTAAATATATTGAGCATGTGACCCCAATTTACCATAGTCACAAATAGCGGCTATATTTCTGTCACACCTACATTTACCATGACATTATTACATCATGTTTAATTCCTACACTAGGAAAAGACCCTATTTTGGTAACACATTACTGGTCATCAAACAATAATTAAGTTTTAATTTACTCGCAATCTCATGTGGCTGGGAGTAACTGCTAAGCAACGCCAGCCTTAACTCAGCGAGTAAATTGATTTTTGGATAAGCCCCAAACTTCGTAAAGTTTCTCTTAAAAAAGTCATAAAATCAAGAAGTTTCGCATAGTTCAACTTAATACCAGAGGTTAAGACCATAATCAACGATTATTGGCGAGAGTTTACAAATGTTCACCAAAGTTTGCAATAGTTTACAGATGTTTGAAAAATGTTTACAAGTGGTCGCAAAAGTTTACCCATGGTTCCTAGTGGTTACCACCACTTTACGTCTTGGTGAGGACATAGCCACTAAAACTTGGTCACGAAGTAACAGTATTGGATCTTGTCTAAAAGGCCAAAATTTCGCATAATTGTAGAAACTTTAAATTATTTTCCGGCCGTCGTGGCCCCTATCTAACACAAAGTGACGTAAATGACCTATTTGTCTAGGAGCCTACATTGGTGATTTAAAAAATAACGTACTACTTAGCTCATGGTAAAAGCTTGCCCCCTCGAGGTCGCTGAACTGACCCAGAGAGCATCGCGGGCCGGCATTAAATACACTGTTCCGCCCACTTGCGCTACCAATTCTTCCCTAAAAACGCCGTTTTTCCAAGAAATCGAGGGGTGTTCAATTACTCCTAGAAGGGTACAAGCAACGCCCAGCCAATGGCGGTTGACTTTACCATTTATTACCATTTATGGTGATCGACGCAACGAAAACACCAATTTCCCTTAGGGGGGTCTGACACAATGAATTTTTAAAACACCCAATAAAATTACAGTGCGCTCTCCACTTCCGTCCTCTTGACCAAGATGCCGGAAGTAACGTAATGAAACATCACGGATTTTGTCAGCGCACGCAACCGACCCAGGCTGGTTAACAAGGTGGTCGCCGACTGTGCTGCGCTCCCACGACTAAACACTGAAACATCAGTCCGGTGCACACTCCTTCGCCAGGCCTCGGTGTTGCTGCACGTGAAAATTTGACACGGACGTTTTTATTTATTTTCCGGTACCTCAGATATTTTTCTAAGTGGTTTGTAGTGACGTGGAGCAGACAAAAACATCACAGTTCTATTTTATTAGTGTCTTAAACTACGTCGAAAAGTTTTAAACCTCAAAACAATGTAATTGAAAGTTCGTGCATAACGGGTCGTAAGCTGCACAGTTCAACAGGCTACCAGGCAGACACAGTAACTACTTTTTTCTGAGGGAAATAGCGACGTGGTCCGACCCACTAATTAATTATTAAGAATGTTTTTACTTATTTGAAAGGTGTAAATTATTCGCAGACGTGATGTGACGGGATTTCCGTCGCACTGTTTCTTTTTTTTTTTTTTTTTAATATATCGAAATGTAAAAATTAGCAGATTCATACGCTATTTGCTTTCCCAATAATTCCACACTTTTACTCGCCCGACGGATGAATACAGTGACGAGGCCCACGGCAATGTTAATTTTACATATGGCGGAAGAATACACAATGAGCCTACACGCATATATTTAGCAGGGCTTTCAGAAGTGTTCATTTTACCGTGAACAATCTATAGTGGTTACAGGAGTCTGATGGTTAGTTTTTATGTCTGAAGGAATATATGTAAATGGTGTAGATAGCTTACCTGTTGCAGAAACGACAATGCCCTTGTTACAGTCGCAAAGAAAGCTACTCGTAGACTCGCCATTGTTCGCTCCCGGAACCTCAAAGCTGTAGAATATATGGAGACGTTCCGTACGGAGTTCAGCTCCCTTTTACCTCATTACGGATTGTGTATTCCGTATATCTATTGTATATATTCGTACACATTTCTGTTTGTATTCGAGAACGTTTAACGGCGCGGAAATCCCAATTTCTTCTAATCAGTTGTCGATGGATGACTTAAGTTGGTTATTATTTCAGAGTGTTCGTGTGACCTGCACCGAATCAGCTTGATTACTACGGCTTACACAATACATTTTTTAAATCTCAGGAGTAGGTTTATTTGTTGCACGAGAGAGTATAATTTAGAGTCGTTACATTGGAATATAGATTGGGGGGGGGGGGGGAATCACCTGTTTTTATAACATCAGCAGAAAAAAAAAGGACACGTTGAATAATTTTTTACCAAACGAAATAAACATCAGCTGACAGTATTTACAATATACATGAAAACACACTTTTATTCTTTCACTGTTTTCCAGTAGTTATAAGAAAATTAATTATATCTAGTCAAAACCGTTGATTTTGAGTCTTGATTACAGATAATACACCGCGCTACAGGACGTAACTCAGACTATTGTGAAGGTATTCAGTAAAACATAGTTACAGAGAAAAATTGTGTCCAATTCAACCTCCATTTGTTTCTCAGTCTTACCTGTCTTGATGCTAAAATCCCGTGTGCGTACGGGGGTCACGGAGGCTGAGCGGTTAGCCTGCTCACCTCCCATCAAGGCGATCCAGGTTCAATCCCCGGTCGGGTCACTCCGGATTTTCGCATGTGGGAATCGTGCCGGACTATGCCGTTGGTCGGCGGGTGTTCTCGGGGATCTCCCGTTTCCCCCGCCCTTTCATTTTGGCGCTGCTCTATACTCACCTCAATCACCCTCATCGGCTCTCGAGACCTCGGTGTTAAGAGCCGTCCAAATCTCTTCTCTCACTCACCCCGTTTGCGTACGAAAGAAACAAAATGTTTAACTGAGTTCTACACGGAAATTTCGTTACTCGCTAATACGTTAAACATGTCGCTATTATATACCAATATAATGATGAAAGTACATACCAGTAAAAGCACGCTTGTCGCGAACGTCACAAACTACATAAAGGAATACTTTCCCTTTCTTGAACTGTGGTCAAACGACACGCAATCTGCCACAGATGATTTAATCCCACCCTATTTTTATCGAACATTTAGGCAAGGGACATGAAAGTCACAGAAAAAACTACTGCCTTTTACTAACGACAAATTTTGCTTGACGTGTCACGACATTGCTGGTTTTCTGGGGTGGATTACTAACTACTCAAATTAATGCATACGGCCGAATATGCTCTTAATGAGCATAAGCATCCGCATCTACAAAGTCTACGTTTATGACCAAAGGTTATGCCTTGAAATACTAAAAGTTTTGGAATCTTCCATTTACAATGTTCTCCGAACTAGTGCTTGTCAACTGCGAGTCTTACCAGTGTTGATTTGGAACCTTCAATGGTTCTGCAACCTAACCTCATCGCAAGATAAAATGTACATATAAGCTGTTCACGGTAAAATGAGCGCATTCGAAAGCCCTGCTTGAGATCTACTTGTATGCACGTTGTGTGTTCTTCCGCCTTATGTAAGATTGACATTGTCATGGGCCTGATCACTTTATTCATGCGTTGGTCAAGTCAAACTGTGAAATCATTATAAAAGTAAGTATTTTACAAATCTGCTGATTTTTTCACTTCGATGCATCGGGAAAAAAAAACAGGTAGCGAGTGAAATAATTTAAGTTACCACAAATGGTTACCTAACACATTTTATACTACGTTAATATATGGAACTAGTTTCCCCTCCATCGTAACCAACTTTACTGTGCAGATGTCACTCATTGCACCCACTAAAACATATATGATAGGGACAGTGACTTTTTTTTCTAAGGTTGATTTCAAAAGTGTTCACTTTATCGTGAATAACATTTACCAAGAAAGTGCTGCATGTTTCAGAACCCTTGCGTTCGAATACAAAAAAAAAAAAAAATTTCTCGGAGCGAAAATTTAAACTCCAAACTTGCTTTGAATAAATTTCATGCTAACCCACTTAGACATCAAGTTGGATTTGCGGTAATTTTCTGTATGCCTTCAGGTCAAAGACAAAACATTGGAAAATAATTACTGAAAATTCACAACTCGCTAATAATTTGCAGGCTTGAACTAAAAACAACGCAGACGTTTGCTCCTGTATTCCCACAGTTAAACTAAAAATGAGTGACAGTTTATACAACTAAAAAGTTATCCATTTCATCTTCATGCTCACTGATGAACCTGAATTTTTAGCAAAAGGGAAGCAAATTAATAATTTATACCGAGCTAGCAGTACTTTAGCTCGCTTCGCTGGGCATATATTTATTATTCTATATACATAATTAATAATAGCATTAATAGATTTTATTATAATATTTTATTACTATATTAAAAATTTTCGTTTTAAAAGTAATAAAAAATTCTTCTCTGTAATCAAAACTTAAAGTATAAAATAATAATTTTAACATATTATATCAAATAGCAACCGCTTAGTTCGTTATTTTTTTTTCATACGTTTTATTAAATTTACAAAATCAGCAAAGTTGAGTATAAACCTCAAACTAACTTTTTTTTTCCGTAAATAGAAAATATGAACCTCTTATTCCAAAGCATTTTTTTTCATAGGTTTCATTAAATCGGTATCAGAAATGAAGTAAATTTGTTAAAAAATGTGCGAACTTTGACCTGACCATGGGAGTAAACTGCCATTATACTTTATATTTCCTTCTACCTTAAAAGTAGGCATAAAGTTGTTTTCTCATGTTTCTTTTGCTCCGAATGACGTCATATTAAATAGAGTATTATAGCTCCATATATTATTCAAAAATGCGTAGATAAGGGATAACTGCCTGTCAATAGACTTTTTATTGTTTGTGGGGGGTGCTGAATTTCGGGAAGAACAACTTTTCCCGCGGCACAGCACATACCATTGGATTCATCGCTCCATTTTTTTTGCGAAACATTTAGAGCATGTTTTATTCATTTGTCCAATTTGCATATTTCTCTGCTTAGGGTATTTAAAATTTGGATCATAACTGAAAGACGATCTATTACCATGGGCTAAAATTCGATTATGCAATCTTGATGTGAATGCGCATTGTCTCTGCGCAGTAAGCCTCTGCGAGCGTCCAGTGCTAGACTCTCTAGCACGTGTTTCCGACGTAGATTATGTGTTCGGTGGACAGTCAGCCGCTGGGAGCGCGAGCCTGTGAGGTTCTTATAATTTGGCTGGCGAGCCGCTGGGAGCGCTCCGCGATAGACCTCTCAAATCGACGTATTTTAGCCGTCCTAGCCACGGACGTATTTGTAGAAAGTTGCAATTTTCTTTTAGGCAAGATGCTATCTTTACATACTATTTGATCTTTAATAGCAACCACACACATGCAGTAAGAGAACTATCTTTTTTAATTGGCTATTTCACTAAATCAACATTGGTATTATCTATGGTAAACAATAAAACAAAAAGTAAAATGATTAATTTGTAATCCAGACAAATTAAAAAAAAAATTGTAAATTCAATTATCTTCTTCAGTTAGCATTTTCAAATACACGATATCCAATATTATTTAGTATGTCTTATTAACAGTTAATCGTTTAGTTAATGCTCAAAAAACAATAAAAGCTCTCTTGTTTACAAAATAAACTCTAAATAATCACAAAATCATTAACAAAACAATTTGCTTGGTATAGATTTATTATTTTGAAAACATTTTTTTATTACAAACTTTCAAATTTACATTTAAAATAAAGTGTAAAAAATTAGAAATTCTTGCTAAACTAATACAGGTATGGCAAAAATATAACTTAGTAGCTAATTGAATCCCCTACAAAAATTTATGTAAATACAATTACTAAGAATATTAATTTTAAAATTATTTTTAAATAATTTATTTGAACATTTCTTTCGTAAATCTATAATTTAAAGTATGAATGTGCATACAAAAATAGTAATTTAATGGTTTTATGTATATGTACATTTTTTGTATTTAAAATTTCCGCTGTTGTCATAACGTCATGATATATAGCCAATGTTCATCCAGAAGGTCCAGGCTACTTACTAGTGAAATAATTTTTTTTTAATTCGGGTACATAGTTCCAGAGATTGCCTCTAACAAACTCACAAACTTTACCTCTTTAATATATTATTGTAGATTTCACTAACATCCTGTTCAGTAAGGTCTGCTGAAATTAAACTTGCAACCGATTAATTGCCAATCAATAACGCCAAGGACTTGTCCAACACGCTCAAGACTTTTGGCTTAAAGCTACCGATTATACAAAGCTACCGATTGTTACGTAAGGACTTATCAATGTCTGTAAAAGGAATTTTTCTTCCTTCTCGCCTTGTCCTTTTAAAAATCATATTTATTATCTACAGGATCTCATTTCTTGCGTAACCTGCAATGACTTCATTCTGGTAGTGGTCATCGTTAATATATTTATGCATTTGTACATATTTTTACTAAATGATTAATTTGTATACACCTCGTCACATGTAAACATCTTGACATGGAAACCCCCTCACCCCCCCCCCCCCCAGAAAATAAAAAATAAATAATAAATTGTATATGTGAAGGTGAAAAGTTTGCACTATTCACGTTTTCGTTTTGAATATATCACCACAATGAGTGTAAAAAAGGCCACATTTTTAGTTAAAGACTAACAAATTCTTCGAATTAAATTAATCGAATGTGACTGACCAACCATAAAACTGTACAAATAAATTTAATAATGTTTGTAACATGGAAATACATTTTTAATTTTTTTAATTTGCCGATAGTGTTACTGTGATTTTGAGGAAGTACGTGTCACAATTTCCAGTTTCCAGAGTTGCATTTTGGAATATCACATTTTTGTCTACCTGAGAGTTGTGCTCAAGTTATATAAACACTTCCTCGAGTCTAAAACCAGTGAATTATGACCAAAATACAAGTATTTGTTACACCTCAGCAAATTTTAGTGAGTGTTGAACCTTTTCTATAATATTACGATATTACTACATTATTCTAGACAAAAAAATTTAAATCAATAACTATATCACTAACATAATTTTAAGTAACTTTTTCTTCGGTAGAGAAAAACACTCATATTTATTATGTCTTTATTACATACACTATCCCAAGTAGCAACATACGTTGGCCCAATGGTTGACATTTGATTGGAAAGGTTGGCATTATGTTGGGTTAGAAAACATCCATGAAAACAACCTTGGCCTAACGTAATATGCTAACCATACAATTTTACTCGAAAATTTTAATGAGATACCTTAGAAAAACATATATCAACACTTCAATATATCAAAAAATGTCACATATTGAAAGAGCAATTTTTGAAGTCTTTAAAATGGTTGACTAAATATTGGCAACAAGTTGGTAGACATACTGTTGGTAATGTGTATGTATATTTATGTTGGGCTAACATTTTAAAACCAACATTTTATGGCACAATTAGGGAATAGATATAATTAAATGAAACCATGTTCCTTTCCTGCTCGTTATGAAATACAAATGTTTTTCATGATACTGCCAATTTTTCTTCGAAATATGTGTAATTGGTTTTATGTTGAGACATTGTTTTAAACCAAACAGTTGGCGATTGGTACTTTTTTTTTTTAAGTTGGGCCAACATTGTGACTCTAACATATTTCCAACAATGCTCAGTAATATTTTTAGAATGGGGGAAAAAAAAAACCTAACTTAATGTTTGCTTAAAATTTAGGTTTTTTAATAGATAAATGTTTTTGTTTGAAATTTAATTTGAAGGTCGAGGTTGGCTGAATTTTGGCAATAAGCTGGTATGTAATTGGTATTAATTTTTATGTTTGGCCAACACCATACAACCAACACTTTAATGTCGAAGTTAGGGAATAGTTATTCTTAATGAAAACAATGCTATCTCCTGTATTGTATGAGCTGTAAAGGTTATTCATGATACGGAACATTTTTCCATTACGTATGTTTAGTTGGTTTTATGTTGGAACAATGTTGCGAACCAAACGGTTGGTGTTTGGTCATTTTCGTTAGTTGGGCCAACGTTGTGTAACCAACATAATTCCAACAATGCTCCATAGAAAGTTAGGGATGAGAAACGAACATAATTTTCTATGTTTGCTTAAACAGTTGGTTTTTTAATAGATAAAATAATTGTATTAAAAATGTATTTTGATGGTCATGATTGGCTGATTGTTGACATCTAGTTGGTGACATACAGAAATGTTCGTTGGCCCAACGTCGGCCTAACGTAAGTTGGTCCAACGTCAGAATGTCACTCAGGGCAACATTGGCCCAACATGTATTTTTGCATTGCCTGCCAACTGAAACACGATGCTCAACCAACTTTATTGAGCCAATGAAAATGTATGGTTTTCTACATGCTTTCCTAAATTATCTTTCTTCCAAACATATGCCAATTCAATCAAAAAACCAAAATGCTGTTCGTTAGTTTTACGTTGGTTTATTGTGGGTATATTACAGATCACCACTATAATATGACAGAAACCCAACTACTAACTAATGTTGGTATTATGTCGGTTATTCGTAGTGTTTTGATCGCTTGCTAAACAATATTCTTTTCTCTTTCAGAAAGGTATTCATAAAGTCATTCATCCACAGTTAGCAATGTTTTGCGAAGATGTGTTAATGCATACATAATGTCAACTAATAAACATCGTTCTGCCAACGTACTGTATAACCATCATTTCAAGTCAACATTATGGAATAGGTATTCTTAATGAAAACAATGCCCCTTTTCTGTAGTTAATGAAGTGCAAATGTTTTCACAAAAATGACCATTTTTATTTGAAATATGTATTTGGTGGTCTTATGTTGGGATAATGTTGGAGACCAAACAGTTGATAATTAGTACCTTTTCTTTAGTTTATTGGCCAGTTTGGCCAATATAATTTAACTAACATATTTCCAACAATACTAAATATTATCAATGCGATCAAAAATTATCAATAATTGTTCATGTTTGATTACCAGTTAGCAATTTAATACATTTTTTTCAAATATATTTAATGATCATGGATGGCTGATTGTTGGCAGCACATTTGTAGACATAGTTGGCAATTGACATGAATTTTTTATGTTGGGTCAACATTGTATATTCGAACTGGAATGAGATACATACCTCTTTCTGCACTTCTGATAACAAGTTACAGTAATGCAGTAAACAAGTGGCAGTAGTCTAGTGGATAAGATGGCGGGTTATTAAGCAAAGGGTCGTAAGTTCGAATCCATTAGCTGTTATTGGATTATTCAGGGTGACATGTGGATTGAGATGAGTAATGAAGGGATGAATGTTTTCTTTTAATTTTTTTGGTTATTAGGTAAAATTTATTTCAAACAATGGCAACCAACGTTGACAGAATGTTGTTTATTAGTTGGCATTATGTATGCAATAACACATCTTCGCAAATGATTGTGTGAATGCCTTTCTGAAAGAGAAAATAATATTGTTTTGTAAATGATCAAAATACTACGAACAACCAACGTAAAACGTTTGTTAGTGGTCAGGTTTCCATTATATTAGATTGGTAATCTATGATGTTTGAAAGAAAGATAATTTAGGAAAGCGTGCAGAAAACCATTAATTTTTATTGGCATAATAATGTAGGTTGAGTATCATATTTCAGTTGGCAGCCAACGTAAAAGTGCAAGTTGGGCCAACGTTGCGCCGAGTAACATTTTGACGTTGGGTCAACTTACGTTTTCCAACGTTGGCCCAACGCCAAAGACAGACGTTGGGCCAACAATTTTGATATTGATACTGGGGATTGCCTTCCCTTTCTAGAGAAAACTTTAATTTAACCGGACTTGGTGAAAATAATTATTACTGTAGAAGGTTAATTACAAATAACTTGACAAAAATTACCTCGAAATAAAGCCGTATGTGGTACAGTTTTGTCTCTTCAGTTCCGTATGAAAATATTAGAACAATAGTAATCAAATCTATTTTCCTTGAGCTGGTATATTTAATTGCTCTTCACAATTTTTTATGATTATGCCATTTGTCATTTCAAAAACATTTTAATGCAGTGAATAAACTATTTCCATAGTTTGACATTTTTAGTATTTGAAGATATATAATTGTTTAGAGCAAATTATTACTTGATTAATCGTCCGATTCTAAACACCTATACCCATCTATTACTTCTCACAAATGAATCTCTTACGGTGAATGTAATCTGTAACTTTAAATGAACTCTCTCATTTCTTGACAGAAGTGGTAAGTGGTTTGTATGGCTGAGCCAATTTGCAGCTATCCTATCATAAATGCCTTCCCTCCTCGTTCAGCCCCCTTGCAATTTGCAGCAGCGAAATGTTCTAACGGTGATTGTACACGCACAAATGATTCACCGCTTCCCGATATGGAACTCCGATTATTTTCCACTCCTCCCACTATGCCAGTCGTTATTAGGTGGGCAAGTAGAAAAGCACGCTATCATTATTACCTCAAGATAAAATTAAGAATGAAAAAATATAATGAACGCTGTATCCAAATCCGTGCAAGACTGTGTGCAAATACGCAACTTTTAAGTTTATTTTGGGTTCACACCGCCCCGAAGCAATTTTGCGAGTATAACGTTAACTATAACGTTCAGCATCATAATCAAGTACATTAACCATATTTGCAATGAAATATTTCTACGGCACTATAAGGACAAATGTATGTTAATTCTGAATCATGTATTGTGGAAATAAGATAAATACATATAAGGTGATCAACAAACTTGTCCTACTGCGATTGCGCCAGGCATGCCAGAAAATGAAAACAACGTTCGCATTTGATCTTGCAAAAAAAAAAAAGGCTATGCAAAAGTTTTTAAAAAAATAATTTACATTGATATTTAAACCGTAAATTGCATACCCTTAAAGATGTGGGAAGGGTCCACATGGTATTTCATGTCGTCCCATATGTCCTATATGGAAGCTTACAAAACCTTAACAATAATGTCATTTGTTGTAAATTATTTTTATTCGCGTATTATTTGCTTAATTGGTCGTAAAAACGACTTAGTATTTTAGGTAAACATCAAAATTCAGACATAATTGTTAAATAATACTGCTAATAACATTTGGGATAGTAAAAACTGAGAATGAGAAATGCAACTCCCAAATGTCAAACGTAGAACAAAACTATGAACACGTATATAAATGACCATATGTTATGCAAATATTTCATTAAATAAGTTCAAATGTATAAAACTATGCTGAAGATAATTCTCAACCAAGAAGTTGTATGCGCAATACTTGCGGTGAATCGCGTAGCCCTTTACATCGTACAATATGTAATTCCAACACTCGGTTTTGTTTCTGACCTGCATTCATTCGCTTTACCATGTTCCGCTTGTTGGTATCAAAATACGTAAATATGCGTGTGTGCATTCGCTCATGAGATTTCGAGCCCCTTCATAGCATCTGAACATTTTCACTAAAACAAATAACTTACAATTCAATAAAGTATAGATGACACATAGATTTACAAGTCTCTATTTAAAAAAAAGCTGCTTAAATTTTTTTTTTTAGGGAAATGTGTTATATGTTTGTGTGTGTATATACCAATCGAATCATATTATTATGACCACCTGCTTGTATCCAGATTATCCGCCCTTCGCAGCACGGACGGCAGCTAGACGAGCTGGCAGTGACTCAGTCAGGTGCCGATAAGTCTCCGCGGGTATCTGGAGCCATGCTGTATCTAGTGCGTTTCACAACTGTTGAAGGGTGCGTGGCGGAGGAGACAGACAGCGAACACGACAATCGAGGTAGTCCCACAGATTGTTCAATTGGTTTGAGATCGGAGCTGTTTGGGAGCCAGAGAAGAACTTTGAAGTCCTGGTCGTGCTCTTTTAACTATGTGCGGACACTTCTAGCCGTGTGGCAAGGTGCATTATCTTGCTGGAAGACCCCATCCTTTCGAAGAAAGACAATCATTATGTAAGGGTGGACGTGATCGCCGAGAATGGATTCATAGCCAAATCGATCAAGAGTGCCTTCCACGTGGATTATGGGACCTAGAGAATATCACTAGAACATTCCCCAGACCATAACAATGCCCCCACCGCCTTGTGTTCGTCCAGCAATGGATGTAGGGTGTCGGTTCTCCGACGTTTATCGCCGGACACGCTGACGTCCATCCGTTCTATGCAGCTGAAACCGTGACTCGTCGGGGAAGGCTACCCGTCGCCAATCAGCAGCTGTCCGGTCTACATACTGTCGAGCAGATTCCAGTCGTTTTCGTCGATGCACCTGTGTTAGCATGGGCGCACTCACCCTCCGTTTACTCCGGAGCCCCATTCGCAGAAGGGTTCGCTGAACTCGTTACGGTAGACACGTGTCTGGATGCCACCTGGTTCATTTGGACGGTGAGCTGTTCCACTGTAGCCTGTCGATTGGCCTTCGCGCACCGTCGTAGTCGACGTTCACCTCGGACATCAATGGCGCGTGGAGCTCCGCAGTTTCCACGACTCTTATTTCCAATGGGGCCATTCGTCCACTCACAATACACCTTTACCGCAGAGGCACGTGAACAATTCACAAACGTCGCTGTTTACCAAATGCTGCCTCCCCTCCAACCCTCTGGCCGGAAAGCCGATAATCGTCCTTTTTTTTTTTTTTGGAACTCGGTTACATCGCTTCCCTTACCCATGACATCAGGGAGCGGACTGTGTACAGCCAGCCTGTCGGTCGCATTATATACCCTCTTCACCAGCCCACGTCACGGGCTATACGTCATGGACTACGCGCGGCAGATGGCAGTTCTAGCAGGTCGTCATAATGATGTGCGTGTGTGTGTGTATTATATACACACGCGTTTTTCAGGAACGCGAACTTATTTTTAATAATTTTTTTAGTGTTATACGTAAGAGGAACAGAGTCATTTTACTGAAATAAAATAAACTTGGTATGGTAGCAATAACTAATGCAAACATTAATTAATTTAACAATTACATTTTCCATCCCCAATTCTGTGGGAGAGTACAATTTGGAAATTTAAATAAGTACACTCATGTGTACTGAAGTCTGGGCTATGTAACGAATTTCTAGCACATATTTTATACAATTATTTCTACAGAAAATGAACAAAATTGTTAAAATTTTAGGGAATCAGTCGCCTTTTCCCTTATGGTGACCTTATTTAACTTTTAAGGTGATATGAATATCTCTGGAGCCGTAGCAGCGATTAATGAGAAACTTTGTTCACTCTAGTGCAAAACTAGACCATGCGACCCAATAATAACAACCGCTTCATTCGCTACTTGGCAGAGTTTGGAATGGACTTTAGACATAGAATGCAATACTTACAAAACAAATCACCTAATTATTATAAAATATCTTGTAAAATAGTGCTATGAAAATACATAAGAAATTGTGCAATTTTAATGTTTTAGGCAGTTGCTTCCAAATGTTAGCATTGCTAAATATTTTAGGCTATGACATCTACTCTACTATCAGACGTATTTTTCCCCAAAAATTTACCTTAGAAAATGGTTTATAAATAAGTTTACATATATTTTATAAGCGATACTGACAAATGTCCGCTTTTCACAATTGACAGATCACGTAAAAAAAAAGATAAAATTTTAAAGGCGCATGCATTTATTTTTAAAAGAAACTTACGAATCTATTACATCAATATTACAAAAAATAAGGAAGCTCTAAATATATTTAAATAAATGTGGCGTACTCGTAACACCTTATGAGGTAATATGTAGAGGCGCGAGTATTTCGGGAATTCATTTGGAGGCAAGGTAGACTCCAAACACATGTTCTTTTCTCGTACTGTTGTGATTGGAAGGCAATTGTTTAGACACGCCCCGTTTAAATGCGAGCCAGCAATAAGCAGGAAGCAGTAGTGTGAGTGAGTGTTTAACAGTCCTGTACAGAGGACTCACTTGATAATAGCAACCAAGACTCGAGTGTATAGAGGGCTGTCCAGCCTAGCTTGCTGCCAACTCAATGCGCTAAATACTCGGGCTCTAGTATTATGGTTCAAGAGTTAATAGTCACTGAACTTGGCTCTGTGGTTTACACTGCTACTAAGGCCTTATTGGTGTATTGCAGCTGTGATCGACGTAGTACTCGCGCGATTCGTTCAAGGTGACCATTTTGTTGCAAATGTGTGTATGTCATTTCTAGACGTCAGTTTAGCTAAGTAAAGCAGAATGTAAGTTGTCCACGTTAGCCTGTATACAATCAGTTATCAGTGTCTTTACAACATGAATAAATACTTCTTAGCTGAAATAAATACCTCTTGGCTGGCTTACAACGATTTGTTCGCTAAATAAAGTTAGTACACTTACAATCGGAACTATTTGTCTCCGTGAAACGCGTTTTTTTTTTGCGTCAGGGATTAATCCGGAAATCGGCTCGTGTCTCGACGCTGGTGATATCTGGCAGCACGAACTGTAATACCACACGTAGAGGAGAGCGGAGAGATTTGGTAGGCTCTTAACACCGAGGTCTTGAGAGCCGACGCGGATGAAGTGAGGTGAGTATGGAGCGGCACCGGAATGCAAGAGCGGGGGAAATAGTAGATCCTCGAGAAAACTCTCCTACACGCGGCATCGTCCGACACGTCTCCCACATGCGAAAATCCAGGAGCGACCACGCCCGAAAATCGAACCCGGTTCGCCCAGGTGGGAGGCGGGTAGTCTTACAACTGCGCCACCGCGGCCTGAAGACCACGCGGAAGTTGAATTTGCAAATGTGTCACCTACGATGGCACTTAAGCCAACAGAATTCAGAGATTTAATCGTTGACAGTAAGCTAGTAGAGTAGGCACACATATTGGACGTAATCAGGACAGGAAAATTAAATAGCAGACAAACTCTACCAAACGCTCGTGGTGATAAGATATGAAGGCTAGTTCAGAAATTTTAGAATTATATGCCGTTCTTATCCTATCCTTCCATTTCGTAGATTTACTCACGCCATGGCACTTCTGAAACATTAGTTTATATTTTTTCTCACATTTTATAGGAGTGTTCATCCAATTTGCAACAACCAATATACATTTAAACGTCTCCAGCAGCACCATAAAGAGGTGTTTTATTATTTGCTGTGGTAGACGAATATTCCACCCGCTGTCAAACCAAGAGGCGTCCACATTTTGCTTGGTCCTGATGAGACGGTTAAATTGTCTAGTAATATATATATATATATATATATATATATATATATATATATATATATATATATATATAACTCCTCCGATTACAAGTACGTTGCCGAGCCAAGTGGTGGAGTGGTAAATATTCTGACTCGCATTCGGGAGGACCTATGTCCGATTCCCTGCGCGGTCAACCTTATTTCGGGTTTACACGGTTTCCCGAAGTCACTACAGGGATTCCGTTCAAATTCCTGCTGCTTTTATGAGCAACTTCTCTTATGACCACGCTGTCGACGAGACGTTAAGCCGTACCTGTCTGGCAAGCACGTTCATCATTTCGTTCCACCTTAACCCCAGTTCACGGATTGTTGTCACAGTTTACAGAATTCATCCAGTCTCCAGCACTGTTAAGGAAATAAGGACCCAGCCCAGCGGCTAAGGGATGTGCCTGGCGCCCGTCCCATTTCCCCATAACATCTCGCACACTCCATTCGGCGCCTGACCCGCCAGCGTGCTGGCGGAGATACGTCCACCAATACCCCCTCTCCACGAAAACTGCCAGAAGGCCATTACATTTCATAGGTGCTAATATCTGCGCCTTGGCCCTTTCTCCCCTTTGCAGTCAGCAGGCGCTTATCTGTTAACTAGATCGACGCGTGTGAAGGGATGACTCAAAAAAATGGCGCCGGCGCACCCCACCCCCCAACCCTCCTCTCGTAACCAACCCCTATCGCCGACCCGCAACCAATGGCCATGTGCGGAGGAGGGGATGGGTAAGAGGGTTCAGGGGAGGGACGCAGATGGGAGAAGGGCCAAAACCGCTGGATATCTGATGGCTTTAATGACCGAATAACAACGCGGCTTGCCAAAACTAGCGTTATTATAGTCGGGCCGCGCGCTTCACCCACTCGACCCCCCTTGGTTCGGGGAACGGGGTGAAGGAAGGGTGTTGGACGCTTGAAAAGGGGGGAGGGGTGGGAGGTCGGTTCCCCACAGAGCCCCGGCGGGGGTGGTGCGCTATGGCCCGGGGGGGGGGGGATATCTATACCTCGGGACAGCCTTGGCATACCGATGTGATGACGCTCTGCTGCACAGTGAGCCATATCACGCACAAGCAGACATACTTCGCCATTTACTATTCATTTTATACTCTCATATAGGCTGTTCGCGGTAAAGTGAGCACATTCGGAAGCCCTCTCATTCTGAATAAAAGTCAGTAAATACAATTTATTGTAGCATTAGACCCTAATTTTCAAGTCTGGTGAAATATATGCACTGTGTCTATTACTTACTTGGAAACATTTATTTGAAAAAGTAGTGGAAGGATAAAAAACAAAAGGCAAATAAGAAAAAGTAACTAGGGCCTCAAAAGTGCTCGCTTTATCGTGAACAGCTGACCTCCCGTGGCGCAGTCCGTTTGTGCGCCACCGATCTGTGGTGCGGGAGGCTCTGGGATCGAAACCCGGCAAGGCATGGATGTTAATTTAAGTTAGGTTATAAGTTAGTCTGTAAGGTGTCCCGTACCAAGCCTTCAAGCATAAACCCGAGGGACGTTAAACAACCCTATACAATAGGCTACAATACAATAAGTCGTGAACATCTTATACATAATTTTCACTGTGTGTTGTTTTCTAGTTGAAAAAGGACAGAAACTTATTGATAAAATATAAATATGTTCCTAACTTTTTACAACTACCAGTATGCAGACAAAATTAAGAACAGAAATTTTAAACGACTCGTAAAATGTAGATTTTCTATTAGGCATACATTGTCAGTAATTACTATTAATCCGAAATTTTGACGCGAGAAACGAAGAATTTCTGCGAAAGGGGTGAAAGAGAGCGTTAAGGGTGCCAGTAACGAAAAAATTCTCTATACGAAATACTGCTCAACCTGTAGACATCCACAGCATTTTTTTGCGCATTGGCATGACAAAATAGAAATTTTACTGTTTTTGTGATATCAAAATAATTAATATTAGCTTCTATACCGATATTAAATAATTCAATTCGAAACGAGATACCTTGAGTTACGTCAAGAAATATTTGAAATCACGCAATGAAAAGTTTTTCGCAATTTTTAAAAATTGCCTGTAAAATGTAAATTTTTGCATGCATTTGAGTTTATAACAGAGTATGAGTTTATGTTGAGTAGATTTTGTTTAGCATACCTTCAAATGAATTAAGATGATCTTTCAGTCATACTTGTTATATTTTCTGTAAAGGTTTTAGTTTATTTTATTTGAAGCTAAAAAAATAACCTAAAACTGTGATTTGGACTTGACATTGTGCAATAATGTGATCTAAAATTTGTTCATTCGAGGAAATAGTATAGACTACTCGCAGTTTCTTCGCAATTTTTTAATCAAACCGTTGAAAAATCACGCCATATATCACGTGTTTAGTTATTCCCATAATATACAATATATCACAAGTGTTTATACCTCTGTTAACTTGAAAGTTTTTTTTATACTTGGTTAAATTGAAGATTTTACTTGTATTTTATTTATAATATTTTATTGATAGTAAATATTAATAAAAACAGCGGGAAAACGCGTGTGTTGGTAGCGCCTAGTAAGAAGCAATTCTCACGCAGAATATCAGTAAAAGTGAATGCGCACGAATCCGGTGCGTTGTCCTTTGGTTTAATTTTCTAGATTTACTTAAGCTTAGTTTGCAACAGGCGGATGAATATTCTGGAAGTAGAAAATTAACAGGGCTTCTGAAAAGTATGAAGTAAGCGTGAACGGATTATACCTGCAAGTAGTGTTTACTAGTTGAGCAGTAGTCATACAAATAGAAAAACTAATTTTTTTTTCGTTGCCATCGCCCTTAAGGGAGAAGGAGAATGGCTTTCAGCGAATAACTGCACCCGGCTGTAAAACACGAAGAAGTCATCAAAAAGTAGTACACATACTACCGAAATTGCCAGAAAAGTACCTTTTACGTTGCATACTAAAATCAAGTGTATATTTTGTAACGCTGAAAAATATTTTGCTAGAATAAACTTATTTATGTGTCATGAAAAATAAATTAACAAGATACTGTTTAAAATCAAATTTAAGGGTATTACGTTTCTGGTGCTTTGAAAAGAATAATTTGCAAAAAAAAATAATCTTCTTAAAGCAAGACCATCTTAACAAAATAATCCTGTTGTATGGGGGGCAAAAATATTTTTAAATCTGATACCATGCAAGTTTATTTAACCTACAAAAGTAATAGTTTTTAACTGAGACGGATGTGCACAAAATAAATAACAAAAAATATTTTCCATCATAAATACTTAATATATTAATGCATACGAACAAAGTAATCATTATTATCTTATTGCTTCATAGAGGTGTTTTCACAAAATGAGCTTCTTAAAGCACCAGTAATGTAAATAAAATTAAAAATTAAATTAAAAATAGACCCATATCAATTGAATTTTTAGAATCATTCTAATAAGAAAATTCTACCAAAATATTGTACAGTGTTACAAAATACATGCATTTTTCTTTCAAATGCAACTAATAATATTTTTCCTTATAATTTAGGCAGTGTTGTACTTATTTTTAACGTACTCTGCATGCTGCACAGTCAAGGGTAGTGCTCCGTTGGAAAATACTCTATTTCTACCTGAAGGCTGTTCAAGTATAGGTTATTCACTGTAAACTGAGCGCTTTTGAGGCCCTAGATACTTTTTATATTCAGCCATTTCTTATCCTTTAACCAGGTTTTAAAATAAATGTTGCAATGTAAGTAATAAACACAGTGTGTATATTCTACCGCACTCGGAAGTTAACGTCTAAGGCTAAAGTAAAGCATGTTTATTGGCTATTATTCCAAATGAGAGGGCTTACAAAAGTGCTAACAAAAATGGATCGTATATTAGTACATGCATCGTAAATGCAATTGTGTGTGTTCAACTAACTTTTTGTTTAATTGCTATTGCATAAACATTTTAAATGTTTCCTTCATTTACGAATTTTCCCCTTAATTTCAACTCAGTTGCCTGCCAGTCGCGTTCCACGTCCATACTCAGGCTCTCGACATACAACCTATAAGTCGACGTAAATGCTACGCTCAACTCATTCCTACAACAGGCCCCACAACTATTTATCCAATCGAAATTACCAGAAAAAAAAATTCGATCGGATTAAGATCAGATTAAGGGTTAACGAATTTTTTTGATCGGATTAAAATAGGATTAACAATTTTCCATGGCATTAAGTTTGGATTAGGACTAACCATTTTGATATCAAAGGGTTAATCTGATTAATCAAGGTGGAGTGAACGACCCCCCACCCCCCCGGGGCCCTACTACTCGCAACACTTCCTCTGCCACGTTAATATGCGCAACTACCTTCCCTTCATCGCTTCCATCTGCAAGGGGCGGTCCACAGTGGAGCAATTAGATAGGCGATGCAATAAGCGATAACGTAGCCACGAACTCCAGGCCCCTCAGTTGTAATGATGAGTTCCTCTGACGAGGATGTTGTTGTGGCATACAAGTACCTACAACTTCGTAAACAGAAAATTGCACGAAAGTACTGGGTGCATCCGTATAATGTAACGAATATTAAACATAGTTCAGCCGTGGTTACCCGCGAACTCACACAACACGGAGATAAATTCCATGAATTTCATAGGATGAGCACAGCAGCTTTTTCGCATTCTGGAGCAGCTAGTGTTAGAAGAACTACGGGACAAGACACAAACTACAGACTTGAAGTTTCACTAGTTGAGAAATTGCTCATAACAGTAAGGTAGGTGAACAACGTTACTAGTAACTAAGAGGTTATAGAGGAAGTAAAGTTGTTTCAGACTTTCCAGGGGTCGCAAAAGTGTGTGATGTGCGTTCGGAATGATCACATCCCAATCCCACGTGCTTGATGGGCCTATCGCCTGTAATGAGGATTGGGCAATAGCAATCGTAAAAGCAGCGTACGTGCTACGTAATTTTATCCGCTTTCTTGAGGGAGAATCTCAAGAACCATCGAACTTCGCTCAGACAAATGGTGCCGTGCCGGCAATGCCTGGCAGAAGTAGGCTGGGGGCAGTCACAAGCTGTTCGTATGCGGAATAGACTGGGTAACTATTTCTTGCGGCATGAAGAAGCCATCGCTATACAGCGGAAATATGTGTGGTTACAATACAGAAACAAAGAACAACATGCCTAGTTAAAACGCTGTAGCACCTACAATGAATGTTGTACGGCCGTGTAACTATGATTGCTCAGTTTCATATGGACACAAACATGTCAAATATCTATAGATGATGCAACAATTAACATACCAATATTTTAGCATTTACCTGTGTCTCTTTTATGTTCTTCCATGCCAAGCCAGTCACACCTACCCTAGAGTACGTTTTCAGGGTGTAGTTACACAAACTGGGCATCTTTTCCATATGTTTAACAAGTGCAATCACAGTAGCAACATCCCCCTGCGGACCCGCCATGCTTTCAGAAGGGATCATCACGCGATACTGTCGCCTGGAGCGACCGGCAAGTCGTGTCGGCCCGCACGGTACCACGCCGATCGACATCGCTGCCGTATCGCTTATCGCACCAGTGTGCACATACTCATGTTGTTTCCATATAGTTGCCACACATTCCAGGACACCGTGCCGTGTTCACATTACGTCGCGCATCGTATCGCTTATCGCACCAGTGTGCACATACTCATGTTGTTTCCATATAGTTGCCACACATTCCAGGACACCGTATCGTGTTCACATTACGCCGCGCATTATATCGCTCTCGCACCAGTGTGCACATACTCATGTTGTTTCCATATAGTTGCTACACATTCCAGGACACCGTGCCGTGTTCACATTACGTCGCGCATCGTATCGCTTATCGCATCGTCTATCGTAATGCTCCGGTATGAACCTCGCCTAATAAGACTATGCCAATATATGCGCCCACTTAATTCATGCAGTTACGAGCAGTGCCGTTTATTTAAAGGTTGTTTCCAATAGAGTTCAATTAACAGCGAAAAACACATATATTTTTATTTATTCCCGTGGTGCCGTTGGTCAACACGTCAGCTTAGTGCTTCACAGGACCTGGGTTAGAACTACGGATATCACATTGGAGGAACTTGGCAATTACGTAACCATCTCCGGCTATCAGAAAGCATGAAAATAGTTAGAGCAATGCCTGAATATTTTCGCTTTAATTACTTTATTTATAGTGCTTTATTTAATGCGGAACAGTTAAGTATGTCAATTATAAAATGATCTTAAAGTGAATGCCTATATCAATATTCAACACTATAGATAATGCACCAGTCAAGAAGCAGAGATTGTGCTTTCATTTCCAAAATAAGGTGGGCGTTTAATTGGCGGTACACGTGTTTACTGAAAATTAATGTACGGGCGCTAGAAGCACTGAACACAAAAATATAACAATATATTGTAGCTAACAACACAGTTTAAGGGGTATCAAGTTTCATCGCAGCTTGTTGCATCTTGTTTGATATCAGAACTCAAACGTGGCAGTGATTAAATGTAAAGTTGGTGTTAGAGGTGCTGACAGCTTTAAATAAAGCAATTTTAACGTAAACCTGAAATATTATTTCCTTTAACAAACCTGGTCTCGTGCCTTTGCTTTCACAGTTAAAAGATCGATAAAATGATGGCAAGTACCGTCTGAAAATACCAGGACTTCATTGTAAATGTACGGACTAATTTTCAGATATAAAAATTAATTTCTTTACGTATACTAAACTTACCATCGATTATTGAATTAAATTTTATACTATTGTCGTTTATTTTGACGTTAATTTAAATGAATACTTTTTTTTCTCCAAGAATATTTTATACTGACAAAATATTTAATGCAAAAGATTGAGATTTTTATCGTTTACAGAGCCTCGAAAACGAGGAGAGCAGTTAAAGGGCCAGCAATTTGCTTTCAGTTACGTTGCTTTGGCTCGGTTGTGCGCGAGAAGACGAAAATTGTTCAATCTGCTGTCTTATTGCTTGTTTTGAAGTACAACCGTTGGTCATATTAAGTTTCAGCTTATTTTTTTTTTAGGTTTAACTTAAATGTATGCATGGTATGAATGTCCTGATTTTTGCAGGAATAATTTTCTGAATTTTGCGGCGACGAACAATTATTGTTCCTCGGTAACGTTCGTGGGTGACGCAAGATGTCTCCAATTTACTGTATACTTAGATTAGTCCCGTGTGTCGCTGTTAAGGTCGCTATGTTCATTTTTCTCAACGACACGTTTCTATATAAGAATCTGCAAATTTACACAAATTTGAAAAAAAAAAAAAAAAAAAAAAAAAAAAAAAAAAAAAAAAAAAAAAAAAGTGTTGCCTCTTCTGGCTATATTGCAAGCATGGCAGGCAGCCGTAGAACATCAAACTGTTATAACTATAATGAACATGGTTTCGTTTTTCGACAATTCACCGAGTGTGAGTTTTAAAGTGCCTAGGATCATTTTGGCCATTTGCTGGATATACACAAAAAAAAAATATGGTAGCTAATAGATTAAAACCTGCTTTTTCTACTTTCTGCATAGGCTAATTTGCGATAGCACGTACCATCTCTCGTTGTTTTGCTCAAGGATTCCATGAATACATTTCTACTGTAGATAACTACATTTTACGCACGGAATTAAGTTCAAAATTATTGACAACGTACACTATAAATTATTATAACAGCAGAATTAAAGGAAAATGCGTTATTAGTAGCCACGTAGCAAAGAAATCGCTGGCGATTTTCAATCGTCGCAGCGTATCGTCCAGCACAGAACCCATGTATAAGCATCACGTTCGCTTATTATGCTTGTGATGTTAGGAACGAGAGAAATTTTGGCGGTGCGTAATAGCTAGTGTCTTTAAGCTTCTATGGGGATAAGACAGCTTAAGATAGAGGAAATTAAAGGTTTCAATTTGGACGAGGGAGTGGGATACTCCCGAGAAAACCAGCCAACAACAATGTCCACCACATTTCCCACATGTGAAAATCCGAGCTTGACCTCGCCAGGATCCGAAATCAGTTTGCCCTTGGCGGAAGGCTGGCGTGCCAACTGCTAATGTAATTTTAATGAGAATTTGGAGGCTTTCTCTCGCCATCAAGCGTGTTTTTATTTATTTTTGACATTGAATAGATTAATATTAATTTTCTTATACGAGGTTCCGTGTTTCTGAATTTCTGTAGTATTATGTTGTGTGGTAATTGTGTTTGTGTAATTCGATCTGTCACTGCTCGTTTGGTAGAGACGTCAGCTGTCACGCCGTTTCCAAACCTGCGGTTGTTTCAGTTTTGTTTGCGGTCTCATTAAAACGTCACGACAGGATTTAATTTATTTGCTGGTTAAACGTCCTATCACTAACGCTTCATGGAACTGGATTGCAATTAGCACTTTAATTTCTGTGGCCACTTACGAACTTATTTATTCATGCCCGTGTGTACAATATGTATTATTTATGTGCCACTATATATTATTTGTATGGTCATTTAAAGAGATGTGCCGATTTCACTAATTCCAGATTTGCCGATTTTGCTGCAAGTTCCAGTTCATTGCAGGGAAAATTAATTTTGATTTTTAAAATTGCTGAACGTCTGATTTCATGTGGCTTATGTTGTTGCATGCAACTTGTATGCATTAAAAGAAGATATTTCACCTATAAAGATTAATAATTTTGTCTCCAATGTATATATATATATATATCGCACCATATATATATCGCATATATATATATATATATATATATATATATATATATATATATATATATATATATATATATATATATATATATATATATATCTGAATAACTTCGTAGCTCAGAACGCATTGGGCGTTAACTTCAAACAGCAGTGTTTTAAGTACGAATCCCAGGAAAGGCGATTTCGATGAATTTGCCATGTTTAGATGTAAGCTTCGGAATATTTAGGTCTGAAATAAGTATTCAGTTATGAAATGAGGGCATTACTGAGCCAAGTATAATTATAGATCTATATAATTGCTCTTGCTTATTCAGTAATGTGAGTGCGAAATCAGTAATTTTCCATTATTGGGTAACGAAATTTTTGAGCCTTTCTCATATTAATAAAGGTCTCGTTTATGTTTTATACTCTCTGGTTTACTTAACAATTTTAAACTTATCGGAATTGATATTTCTATTTAAATATCATATAAGGTTTTCGTTATCAGAAGTATATGTTTTTGAGTAAGGCACGGAAAATTAAACAAATATGTGTTTGTCTTAGTTCCGAAGTGTTTCACAATTATTATAGTGTTTACAGTGTCCATGCTCCGCATTTTTATAACTGAAGCATATTTCTGTGAAGTCACGTTTGCTTATTAGCTACAACTGAAAAAAAAAAAAGTTTGCAACATTTACGTCGAAAAATTGTGCATACGAATGGGTAACTAATATATTTACTTCTCCTTACGTAGGCTATGGTCACTATATAACATGCTCACAGAAATATTTGACAGAAAATAACTGAATTGTGCAAATGTATTGGTGAATACATTCTGAAATGGATAATCAACGATTACTTGCGAATGGGAGAGTGATATTGAAGAAGAAAATAATACGAACAACGCGTTCAAAACGTTCAAAAGTAAAATGGCTGTCCGTATAATTAATTGGGGCCGCAAACATAATCGTGGAATCCGTATTGTATTTAGCGAGAGCACGCAGATATTTGTCTTTCAGTGTAGACTGAACTAGTTTCGTTGTAACTTCTGCACCCAAATTTATTTACTGGTGTCCCATTTTCTGTTCGCGGATGCGTTAGTACTGCTCAAAATTGTCTCACGGTATTGAAAAAGCATGACTGTGAGGTAGTGTGTGAGTAGCTAGTCGAGAGTACTGTAAAACTATCATTTGTGAATGACCCAAGCAAATTATTTTGGGTTATTATTTTGTTGAAAATAAGAGGAATGATTAATTTACCTAAACTATGTTTCAGATGTTGCTTTTAAATAACCAAATATAGTATCGTTTCCACTGTAACAGATAATACGTAGAAGGTACCTACACCAGCTTTCGACATACACCCAGAAGTCATTATGTATTCGCCATCCTTCCCATGTTTCACTGTATGGAGTAGGTTTTTACTGTGGAGATTTTCATCGTTCTTTCTTCAGGCACGTGATTTTGTAGAAGAATCGATCTACAGTATTGGAGATGGCGATTTCTCCACGTTGTAAATTTGACATTTTATAGACGTCCAGGTTTTTGCAAACACTGTAGGATGCCTATATGTTAATGTTTCTTGATAATACCACTAGTGGTTTATTTATCACAGTCGAACAGATTTTGTACCCATTTATAAACCTTCAATTGCTGATCATAGTATCCTTGTCTTCTCAGTAATTCGTCATTTGGGGATGACCTTTATGAGTTAAATTTGTTTAGCAAAAGTCCATTCCTTTGTATTTCCCATTGTGGCTGTGAATTTGATGTTTACGTGTTGAACCTTCAAAACACATTAACCCATGAAGAATGTATTCCCCGATGATGACATATACTACAGTGAACATTCTGGCCGTATAATTTTGATATACTTTATTTCAAGCGTATTTAGTTACGAACTCATTCATGACAGAAACAGTGGCAAGCTCTACTTTGTTATGTATGGTATTTTATGGGAAGTAACATAAAGTTTTTCGATTATATTAATCAGAAATTTTTAATACTGCCCGAATAAATCATACTTTTCAAACGAATTAAAAAAAAAAAAATCTTAGAAATGTTTTATAATTTAAATTTAAAAAAAATGAGAAATGAACTTTTTACTTTGCTGCAAAGTCAAGCCCATAAACAATATTTATCTTTATATACCAGAAGCAAAAAAAGTTAAATTAAAATGCTGTTATTAAGGCCGACAACAATATCTTACAACGAAGGAAGCCCGGTTTCGCATTAACAAAAAGCAACTAAAGGAAAATGAGGCATGTCATAAATAACGACGCTTGGAACATGTAACCCCGTGTTAACATATTACCACAAGTAAAAACACGTAAAAATGTCATAAAACGTAAAAACGAACACTATTTACGAGAGTCTTACTACTAAGGAAATGTAAATAACACAGTTAAATATGAAATACTTTGCCACAATTATCCAACCTATGTTATACACTATCTACCAAAAAGTAATTGGGCACCTGTCCACAATGTTTGTTCGGTGGTTGTCACCCCGTTAGAATCTCGTAGGGCCACCTCTTGCGGCTATAACAGGAGCCACACTGTCTGGCATGCTCCCTGCGAGTGTCTACAGGACATCCATGGGGATTTGTCGCCATTTCTCTTGCAAACCATTCCATGAATTGAGCAATGGATTTTGGCCGTGCCTAACGAACCCTCACCCGGCGACCCAATTCGTCCCAAAGATGTTCTATAGGATTGAGGTCGGGGCTTTGAGCGGGCCAGTCCAATTGGCGAACATTGTTGTTGGCTTACCACTGCACAGTAGCCCTTGAAACATGGGACCTGGTATTGTCATCCTGGAAGTAACACGGGCCCATTCCGTAAAAGCGCTACATGTTGGGAGCATTTCATTATCCAGAATGTTACAATAGGCCTGTGTGTTCATGCTACCACGGACAAACACCAGCGGTCCTACGCCGAAGGCCGTGAGTAGTAAGAATGACCCACTTCTGGTTCGCCTAGTGCAAGAGTGGCCTAAGCCGATTTGGTGCAAGAGTGGGCTAAGTGTCAAATTATGATATTCAAATGAGATTGATTGATTAAATGAATAGTTAATTAGATTATTTCGATTGATTAATTCAACCAATCTATTAATAATAGAATGTTTTGATATCAATTTCAAAAATATATTAAAGAATTCTTTGATATCAATTTTTTAAATTCTTTTATTGATTTCATAAGGGTGATATTGATGGAGCAGCATCTATATGCACTCTGTGACGCTCTGGAGCCAACTGATCAGAGGAGTGGGTTGTAATTGTTTATATAGGTGTTAATGTTGATGTAAGAGTGGTATAAGGGTCATTTATATATTTTTTTGGTTGGTGATATATGGGAATAATGAGCAGGTTGCTCTCTGGAGGCATACTGAGGATTTAAATAGTTTAGGTACGGGAGCAATGTTTTCTTTTCATAGAAGTAAATATTTTTTAAATGAAAAGAGACAATCTATTAATATAAACATACAAATCGAGCAAAAACTAACCATAATCACATCTCGAATAGAAATGGAACGAACTATTTTGGCGAAGAAAATTAAATAAGTATGAATCATTAAAAACTTTCTTTAACCAAAAGACTGTAATCATGAAATAAAACTATTTCAAATGCTAATTGATCATTAATTAAACAAACTCTTAACTAATATAAAATTACAACTCACCCCCTCCACTTACAACAAGAATATAAATACATACTTCACCCTCATCGGCTCTCTAAACATGCAACGAGATACAGGTTAAACCAGATGAACAATCTTCCACCTAACACCTTACAAAACGGAATAAATACTCAAATAATTAAATTTAACTGCACACAACTATACGAGAAAATGACTTCCCTCTTACTGTACATTAAAATCGCAGCAATTCTTCAAAACGTTTTCCGATATCTATGTACCTCTCAACGATCGCATAATTAAATAAAAACCGAAGCATTTATAAGAACACGTGATGGAGAACTGTAAGTGTATGGGACGTGATCAATGTTCAAGGCCTTGTATTACCCAACAAGGCAGACCAGCAGCGGTTTTTTTGTAACTGAAGGCTCTCGGAAACCAAAAAATTTATCCGCCTGTCACCACCTCCTCCCCTGTGTTGTCGGTAGGGTCAAAGAAATTGCAGCACGTTCTCACGATGCTCGAAACCACCCATTTCGCCGTTTCACCCAGCCTCCTCCAACACATAATTGGCAAGGACTAGTCTCTCATGCCGTGCCACCAAAAAAAGCATTAGATTATTCTGCTAACTGCTTCGAGCGGCGTGGAGACAATGCAGGACAAGAGCTCAGGCAAGGAGGGAGAGAATGTACACTTTCTTTCACTGCTTGCAGAAAGCACCAGCTATTGGAGACCACACCCTACCCCACCCCCGACTTTCCCTGCAGAGTTCTACTGGTCATGCACGTTCCTCCGACACCCCCTTGCGAAACCCACCTCGTTTACCCATGTGGATGCCTACGCCTGTGTTAAACACCACCGCAAAAAATTATGGATGCCACTTTCCCTCTCCCCTGCCCACCCAAGGACTATACGCCGCACGAGCGACAATACTGCGCTTGCTGTAGTCCACCGAGCGCTCAACAAGGCCATTGCGGACCACCCTCACACTCCCCCAGTACAGCTCCTGCACTGTCAAAGAGTCAAATGCAATCCCTCATGGCGAGACAGGTGGGGGAGCCACGCCGATGGCCAGCAGTTACCTGACCGTGGAAACCAGCTCTTACGAACAGCAAATTAAGCGCACACATGCCGACCCAAGTCTACCGAAGCAGGTTTACCTCATCCAGGAAAATATCACATCTACAGCAAAGCACATTAATTTCATTAAAAAATATGTCAAGTCCAGGAAACTCTCACCCAAATATTTTTGTTAGGTAATGTTTTCTGATAACAAACAAGTTGCTATTAATATTTGTTTCTATCCATACATTTTTTAACACACACACACATAGATATATATATTCTGTAAACGCATATTATTTATGAAACTTAACATTTTTTAAACCAATTTTCATATCTAAAAAGTCTATTTTACAAATACACCCAACTTACATTTATAGCAAATGTATATATTTGAACGAAATACCGCATTTCAAAGTTGAAATTAACACATAGGATTACGTTATTTTAAACCCCGATAGGATAGCTGGAAGCTAACCAACTTATATATTTTTTTAAGAAACAAATAGTGTCTGTAATAAGTTTATTTTACAATTCCTACCACCCAAATACACCAGAAAGGTGGATACTTGAACAAATGTGTATAAAAATATTGCAATTTCAGGCTGGAATGAGTTTTAAAACACCAAAATCGCCGACATTTCAATAATTTTTCGAAAAGTTTCGAATTCAAGCGAATTCAAACGCAAAACTGTGGCTATTTTGAATCAGTATAGTATATAAGAAGCAATAAAGTAATTTTTCTTTCAGTCTTAAACCAGCAGCTGTCGAAGTCGGATCGTGTCGGGAGTGTATCGCCGAGTGGGTGCATTAATCAGCAGATTTCTCCAATACGTTCATCAGTCTACAAACTTCAACAGCAGGTAATATGCACAATTGTCACTGCTTCGATAATTGCAATGAAAATTGTGTTAGGAGTGTTTAATGCCATTTTAGCATATGGACAAAGCAAATCACTTTTAGGTTTATATGTCGAGAACCTCTTGATGGTACCTAAAGAATTTCTACTAACTTTTGCTGGATATGAAATTCAACACATATATCATTTCCTCTCAGAGGATTTAAGAGACAATGAGGACATAGTCTCGTATTTGCCTTGTGATGAAGATTGTCCTTATGGTACCCCAGCTTTCTTCAATCAAACAATCATAGTCCATTTGAGGAGAGATTGTGTAATGCATATATGGCAAAATGTAATGGAACTTGCTAATCATCGTGTTTTACCAAGAGACGATTCCTTAATTGATGAAATTGATTTGGAAGTCTCATCTAAACTTTTGTAAACAATATTAGACTTGTTAAAATGCGATTTAAAGTTTTAATTTATAATCATGATGTGGTTCGAGAAAGGTTTAGAAAATTATCAAGATAATACTTTTGTAAGTAAATAACGTGCAATTTCTTATGCAACTGACAATAATGAAACAAAATGTTATCTTTCAAAGCTCCGAGACCTTGGTATACTTTAAATCAGGAATTGAAAATGAGTTTTCGCCATCAAACACACAAAGTACATGGTTTGAAATGGGACTCTCGTGACATAGCTTATGAAGACAGTTTTCAGCACATGAGCGATGCGCTTCTCGAAGACTATCCTGTATATGTGCTGGGAAACAAGCAGTAAGAAATTTTAAAAAGTCTGACTAATACAGAAATTGTAAATATTAGAATATATTATGACTGTTCAAGCATTAATTCGCTAGTCAAATGCTACAACGCTAATAATTGTGGTAAAAAATGTTCTGTTCGCAATCTTAAAGTGAATCTCTAAGAGAATATTTGTACCAGCATCCTACCTATGCGTAAAGATAATAATTTAGAAAATTAGTTTGTTACAGGTTCAGAGCTGCTAAAAACTTTCAAATGGAGACATTCAATCCAGAGAAAAACACTGCAGTATTACTCCAGGTTACAAGAGATTATGGTCCCAGTCTCTGAAGAACATATACTCCCAATTTCAAATGTGTAACAGAGATGAACATTGCAACTTTGCACAAAGTTTCACAGGAAATAAATACACAGAACGAGTATTGTGTTATGAACAAGATGATTATCCGGTTTTTTACATGCAACCCAATAGCGGACTGCTCTGTTCATTGCGGGACCTGTGTTTTAAAAACATAAGTGAAGAAATATTCAAGTAACCAGGACTTAGATAAATTTAATATAAACTCAGTAGAGAGTTTTATGACAGCCCACCACATGGACTGAAACATGTAATAACAAGTAACACACCATGCGAATGCAAGGAAGTAGCAGTATTAGAACGGAGCCTTGTAGCATGTGGGAATGTGATGTTTGGAACAGCAATGTTTGTGTTTGTAAATTTGATCTAACAAAGCTGAAATTAGACAAATTTCAAGATTGTGATATTTAAATCTACTCGGTGGTACCCTCCTGGCAAAGTGTGAAAAACATTAATTATTTCAAAAATATATATAAGGAACAAACATACAGCAGCAACACATCAGTTACAATGGAGAGGGTCTACTCAACACTTCAATATGCTAGTGCTACTCCAGGTTACAGGAGAGTATGGTTTAGAAACAAAGAAGATGGTCCACTAAAAACTCTAAGGTGCAATGGAGATGAACATTGGCATTTCTCATTAATTAGTCTGACAGAAACTTTTAAAGTGTACGACGTTTGTTATGGGTGAAGATTTTGTCATTTGTATAATTTGCGGCCTGAGAGTACGCTACCTTGCAATGAGAGTCAACTAGCATTTGAAGCATTTCTAAATTCATAACGAAATGCATGTCGTGCAAGAAAATTGAATACTTAATGCAGAAGGGATGTTGCTGTTCTATACCTATAGTGTGGACAGAACAATGTGATAACAATGAACATATTATGTGCATAGGCAACAAGGAATTAAAGTCTTCCTGTGGCATGTGGAAATGCAATGTTTGGTTAAGCAAGAGCTCTTAAATTACAGCTATATAAAGGAGAGCATTTAATATTAAAGTGTCAGTCATTGCTAGCATCTTCGACCCTACAGTCACATACAAAGTCCAGCAAGTAGGCTACAGAAGAGTTATCTTTAAGCCTTACAGTGGTATTCTACAAGTTAAAGTGTCTAATGATATCGTACATTGGTGCTATACTTTCGATTCCAGTCTCGGCATTCACTTTGGTGAACGCTTAGCATGCAACAATTGTGCTTGAGGTATCTCTGACCCAATAGTGACTTACCATCTATATTTTAAGAGCTGATGTCAGCCAGCCTTACTGAAGAATTCGAGGAAAGAGCACAGCAATGGGGTTATTGCCTACCAACTCACCAGACCTCATCAGGGTATAACAATACATTGAAAGCAAACATGTGACAGGACATCCACAACTTTATTTTTGAACAAGATGCTTTACTTTTTCCTTCAGTGTATAATATCTATGCTTGTGAAGTTGCAAATTCAAAATATTGTTTTCTCCTACTTGTAAGTATGCATTTATTGAAAATGGGTCATATTCTGTAACTCATAGAGTAGCATATTTACACGTAGTTGTTAACGAAGTATATGAGTCTGACATTCATTTCAAATGTTCATATTGGCTTGAATTTTTTAAAATGTAATGACCCATGAAGTTTTGATTCCAGTTTAACAAACTGTAATAAATGGAATTGTATTGTAAATCAGTGCAGACCATACAGGCTAAAACAACTTTAAAACTAAGGGTAAAACCATAGTAAAAAGCTTTTGCAAGGAAGAACAGTATTTGAAACATCTGATCTATACAACAGATAATGTTTTACCATTTCAGTATTACAAAGAATGTGGCAATAATATAAATATGTTTGTACATGATAACGAAAAGTTTGTATACTTATTATGTACTGGGTGTGTTTCTTCAAAGTGTTATGTACATCGAGCAATAAAACTAACAAAATTAAAGTTTAGTCCTAAAACACATTTTAACTTGGAAAGTTAGAGAATGAATCTATCAATATACATACATTGTTCCTTGCTCATTGTTCTCAGTTGAGTGTTGGATAGTAATTGATTAACATTATGTTCCTTGATCCTGGAAACCCCTGCATTAGCATGAAAACAGGCATGTCTAATGTATCTTATATGTTATGGTGTTCCGGAATTCTCCACGAATTAATGGAGTCCTGTGACTGAATGTTTCATTTTAAGGTTATTTATTTCCTGCTGGGAGAAAAACCCATGAATTAATTCAATGCAGTGATGCAAGCATATGTCCTGTTTTTTATATTACTGCAATAATGCCACAGCCATCTAGTATTGAAAATGTGCACACACATTATGCTAAGACATAACCAGACATGGTTGAAAGTGTCGTGTTACATTCCCCTGAATGTAAAGAATTGTCTATTCAAACAGACAGGATAAATCCATGATGTAAGAAATGTCCCCTTCTCGAAAGTAGACTTGAATAAGGGTATTTGGATCCAATTATATGAAAATGACTGAAAACTTTGTTTACTGAAGTTGTAAAAATCTTATAAGTTTTGCAACACTATTTACTTACTTGTGTTAAAATATCTGTGTATCATCTTGTGTTAAAATATTTGTGGATCACCTTTTGTTAACATATTTGTGGATCACCTTGAGTTAAAATATTTGTGTATCACCTTGTGTTAAAATATTTGTGGATCACCTTGTGTTAAAATATTTGTGGATCGCCTTGTGTTAAAATATTAGTTGCTCACCTTGTGTAATTGTTGATAACTATGTTTGTTGCTTAAAAATGTTGTATATATTTTCTAATACCTGTGTTCTATGCTTGTGTATTATTGAAATGATTGGTTGTATGTTATGAAACTGCCTATATTTGCATGATATTGAAATGGTTGGTTGTGTGTTATGAATCCTCCCACACCTGTGTAATATTGAAATGATTGGTCATTTGTAATTGAAACAAACTGTTCTCAAGAAAATTGCAAATTTTGTACAAATTGTTGAATGAAATTGTGTTAAAAATGAATGTATTTGTGTATATTTGTTTTCCCTTTACAAAAATATTTTGGATTACCTTAAGAAACAGAAAAACTCTGATTAATAAAGTGTGAAATGTTTTGGTTTCCCTAATAACAAAAAAAATACTCTTATTAATAAAGCCTTAAACTTTCTAAAAGTGTGATTGGTTCTTGTGAAAATAAGTGACATTTAGTCACTACAAATCATATATACTATGAGAGTAATCACTGAACAGGTAGTTCTTAATTAGAAAACAATAAGTTGTGTCTTAAGAGTAAAAAAATATATACTCGATCGCAATTTCAAGATAAATACTGAGGCGCATTCATGTCTAACTAGATATCAGTTTTAAAAATGCCATACTATTCTTAATAAGAGAACTAAAATGCTGTATAATAATTCTACATGGTAATGTTAAAAGGGCTTCTACTTAAAGCTTTAACAAGATAAGTTAAAACAGTTTTTATCACTTTACATTTAAAGTTTCAGAGTGAACCCTGTGCACAAAAATTACTACAAGACGATTTCGTGAACCGAGTATGCTGGTGGTTTTCAATCAATGTTAAACAGAGAATCCCCCTCTCTCTCCCTCTCCCCCTCTCTCGACTATGAGATAAGCCCACTAAATAGGAAAGAGCAAAGTACACGCAACTAATATTAAGAATTACACCTAAAAATGCTAAACAAATTTCAACAGAGTACACAAAATTAAAAATAACTGAAGGCATGTGAAATAATTTTATTGAAAATAGTGTATCCAGAAAAAATTATATTATTTCAAAGAAACTGTGCCTTGGCATTTCAGTCCAAGAGCAGAGTTAATAGATTTTGTGCCTGCTGAAAGCAGTTTCCTGTGTTCCAAGAATAGCACTGTTCTCCAGCTGCACCAACAAGGTCCTACTCTGTGGAGGAGAGCATGAAAAACCTTTTGTAGAACCAAAAGCGACAGTAACTTTTCACAATTCCCATCCTGTCCTTCCCCAATCATGTAGACCTGGCACAACAACATTACAAACTGCTCTTCCATGCATGTAATATTTTTAATAAATATTTTCCAACACAAGTACACAAAAATAGTTTAGATACATTGCCAACCTCCACGTTGTAATTGGTTAATGCTACAGTACAGATGTTCTGGGTTCGAATCCCAGGTAAGGCATGGATAATATAATCTGGGTTCGATTCGTGGGAAGAGCTTGCTTATTATAAGCTGGGTTTGATTCCCGGGTATGGCATGTTTAATATAAGCTGGGCTCGAATCCCGGTTAGTGTAATTCAGAGTTCTTACACAATATTAAAAGAATAAACGATACACTAATGCCCTCCAGGCTTGTTAAATAATTACAAGTTATATACTATACAATTAATAGATATTTCAAATACCGTACGTACTGTATTACAAAGACTATTAAGTTCTGGAAGTGTATCGCATGATAAAAAAAATATGAAATCGGTAAAAAAAATGCAATTAAAATAAATGTAATTGCTAAATCAGAGAAATATGTATATTTCGCATTAAAGTATCATCGCAACACAATTGTAAATGAGAACATTCAAAAAATGTGTTAATCATTAAAAATTATTTAGTTTGTTAAAAATCTTTTAATGTAATGTTAAAAACATTTAATTCATTAAGGCAATCATATTTACTTTACTAAAATTACACTTTATTATCAAATCTGACTATTTGCCTTATCTGAATAGGTTCCCCAGGAGTAAGGAGGGGAGGATGCTGTCACCATGGAGGGCGGACGTCCTCTCGGCTAGAGTCAGAAGGACGTCTCACCCCCGCCGCTTGATGCATCCTAACCGGCCTGCCACCAGCCTGTCGGGAAGGGGCTAGCCTGTAACCGGTTCTCGCCAGCTTTCCTCACCTGGTCCAGGTTAGGTGAGGGGAGAATCTGCCCCTGCTCAGACTCACAGATAGCCTACCGCCTGGGCCAGCATGAGTGAGTGGCAAGAGACCTCAGCTGCCTGCACTCGCCTGCCTGAACTGGTGTTCGGATTTCCTTAATCGAATAGCAGCTTCGCTACTACACTTTATGTAAGTAAATAGTATTAACATTTCGGGTTGTTAACACTTTTCGATATCACTTTAATATGTTCAATAACTTTTATGCTTGTTTAACAAATTGTATTTAATAATCGCATAATTATTTTAAAAAAATTGTAGAGTTGTTGAGAGTTTTTATCAGGAGTGTTTAAAATTCTTTTCTCATAATTTCTTCGATGTTTTAAAATTTCTATCGAGATTATAATAAAATAATTTTACTTTGTTCATTAAAATTCTTTTATCAGATTTTCTTCGACTTATAGGATTCCTAATTAGTTTTTCGAAAATGGTTTAATCGTTTAGTAGTTTTTTCAATATATTTTATTTGTAATATCATTATGTTTTTATTGGTATAGGATTAAATGGTTTATTAGTGATAATTCGAAAGGGTGGTTGTAGTGATGTGGTCCCACACAGCAATTAATTAGTTTTAAGTATTTTACTAGTTTTATATATATTTACTAGTTTTAATTATTTTGTTTACTAGTTTTATGTAGGTTTAAGGATGTTTAAGGGAGGGATGTTGTGTGCTTGGGTGTGTTTGATGGAGCAGTGAAAAACAAAGAAGGAACGATATCAAATTATGCCTAGCATGTTTAGAGAGCTATTAGCCCTGCCTAACTCACTGCTCAAATGCATTGTTTGAGTGAAGGATGTCTGTGAGATTGATGTTTGAACCTTGAGTACTTCTAATGAATGAAATGTTTTAATATGTTTGGGCATATAATTTAATTTTAAATAGCTTTAATGTTTTTAAAAACAGGCCAATGACTGTGAGTATAAGTGCAGGGGAAAGGTGTTTGAATACATTCTTGGTGGGTTCTTGATGCATATTTTAGACGAATTTAATAGAGTGTTGTATTGAGATACTGATGAACCACCATAGTATTGCAGTATGGGCAAAAGGCAAGACAATATCTAAATTCAGATCCTCTCTACACTGTTAAATGCTCGCAAAAATATGTTAAAACCATCTAGAATAGAATATTAAGTACTCTGAGAAAAATTAATTAGGTAGGTGTATTACTGCGAGTATGAGCACAGGGGAAAGGTATTGTATTTTTTTTAAATTTAGTTAGTTTTAAGACAGCCTGTTCAGAAGTGTGCTTGGGAGTGAATTATGGAACATAGAAAAAGATTTGGGAACTAAGCCAAATGAATTTATGATGAACAAATGGACCTGAGTATTTCTAGCGAATATGGAATGATTGAAAATAGGTTGTGTATTAGTAATTAGATTTTAAGTATGTTATTTAGTTATAAGAGTATACATTTTTTATTTAAGAATTCTTTAAAATTTAATCGAGTGTTTTAAATGTGTGGTAACAAGCTAATTGCCCTCGCTGAAAACATTTTATTAAATAATTAATATTTAAAGTTCTGTCTTAAACAAATTATTTTTGCTACTCATAATAAAATTACTTACGTAAAAGTATTAAATGCATTGTAAATGCACAGCTTGCTTGTTTTCAAACATGGAATATTCTTTTCAGAAACACACAGACATTAAAAAAAACTTTTCCCTCAGTTCATAACTAAATATTTTTATGTTTGTATCCTTAATATACATTTATTTACAGTTACAACTAACTTTGTTTCGAGATATTATAATAATATTTTCCTCTCTTTTCAGCACTATGCAGCCCTTTATATTTTTGTGGTGCTGAAATTACTGTATTGGGAAACAAAATTTGTATTGTGACACAATGAGTGAGGGATAACGCAAAAGTTTTGCTAGTTTGTTGGACGATCTTTTTGTTAGCAACACAGAGTCTGAATCTGAGTTGCAAATGTAAATATCACCTAGTAAAAGCTGCCAGGATGTTGTCATCTCACCTAAATGATGTCTTGATCTCTTGTTGACAATCTATTCTTGAGTGATTCGAGCACTGATTAACACATGGAAAGACCATCAGCTGAAACAGATCGGTACACGATCATTTCCTCCAAACATGGAAAAGTGGATCTCCTGTTAGACAAGTTTTTGCTATTTTACATGGAAAATTCGAGTGATTCAGATAGTTCTTTGTCTGTCTCACAGCCGACATTCGAGTCAATTAGAGAGACTTCGTCTTCGGAAATGGAAAAATATCCATTTTCCGATTCCTCTAACTCAGTGCAAACTTCATTGCCTGAATTAAGATATCAACTGTTGGCAATGGCGTTTGTGTGTAGGCTGACTGATGTGTGGTTATGTAATGATCAAGTAGAGTCTGATGCAGATTTTGAAAGATTTTTCACAAGGTGCAAGGTCCCTTTGTTAGAGTTAACAATGGCATCACCCTGGCCAATAGTGCTAAGTGTCAACATAGTGGTCAAATATTTGAAATCCTTTTTGGCTGAGGAAGGTGCTATGCATACATTTTACTTTTTAAGTAAATCACTTCCTGTCCTGCATTCAATCAATGTGAATGAAATCTTCCATGAGACAATTAGCCTTATCTCAAAAACAGGCTTCAGGAATCAGGTACTCGTGGTAGCGGCTGGAGTCTGCTTCTAATTCAGCATATGCATGTTCACATATCGCAGTTTAGAGCATTCAATCTTGGTGCTGCTCTATAAGAAAGCCTGCATTAATTTGCAGTGTCCTGAGGGACTGTGTTTTCATTACACCATTATATCAGCTTTGTTTTCTGTTGCAAATAATATTGATATATCAACTTCGTATCCAAATCCTCATGAGGTTTTGGTTACTGAAGGTCTGTCGACTCCTGTAGTGTTAAAGGATATTCGAAAGTTTGAGAGAACAATGGCATTTCTATCAATGTCTACTCTGCAGTAGACAAATATAGTAATATTATTGATAAAACTTTCGATTAGCAAGGGTTTATTGTACCAATGCATATTTATCCTGTACAACTTGCATGTAACGTAAACGTATTGGCCATTCGTGTTTGTGGTAATGATGCCCATTTGCATTTTGTTTCCATTAATGATTTGTCAAGACTGCTTGACAGCCAGTTAAGTAAAGATAGACATAGGAAATTTGTTTCTGATCATTGTATTCAATACTTTAGTAGTGAGGAGAAAATCGCTCACCATAATGATCTCTGTCAGTAACATAAGGCTCTATGCAGTACTTTTCCCTACTAGGGATGACAAGTACTTGCAATTCTTGAGCACTTTGCTGGAAACTTTGGCAGGTAATTTGAAAACTGTGCAATTGAGTATCACCTGCTCGATGTTTCCAGAAAACATCAATTTGAATTGGCAAAAATGAAGGGAGTGTTTCCTTATGACTTCGTTAAGTCCGAAGACAGTGTGATGTGCACGTCACTCCCACCAAAGGATGCATTTCATAATGTCATGAAAGGTGAATGAGTTAGCTATGAGGAATACTCTCATGCCCAAGCCACATGGGATGTGTTCTAGTGTATAAACCTGCTCCAGTATGCCATTCAGTATTTATGTGTGGACACTTGTTTGTTGGCAGTTGTGTTTGAACATTTCAGGACCATATGGTTGACTCATTACGATCTTCCCCCCGCCATGTATGTTACAGCTCTGTCTCTTGCATGGGACGCTTTATTGTCAATGACAGATGCGCATCTAGATATTTTGACTGCCCTAATATGTACCTTTTTGTTGAACACGGGGTTAGGGGCGGCATTACCCAGGTTTCCAGAAGGCATGCGGATGCCAATAACATTTACATGGGTGAAGAGAATAATCCTAGTGTGGTATCGAAATATATCTGTTATTTCGACGTAAATGGCCTGTACAGTCACACTAGAAAGATCAAACTTCTTATTGGCTATTTAGAGTTGGTCGAGACTGGCGTGTTTTCATCGTGGGATTTTGTGAACATGGTTAATGATGGGGACACATGTTTTTTCATGGAAGTGGATTTGTCATTTCCAGACGAATGCCATGATGTGCTATCAAATCTGCCTTTGGCTCTAGTAAATGGCATACCTCCTAATGGCTCGCATGAAAAACTTCTTTTGACACTCGCGCTGCGGAAGACTTATGTTATTCACGGGGAAACACTGAGGTAGTACTTGATGTATGGAGCCACACTTGACTCTGTTCATCGTGTTTTGCGCTTTGGACAGAAGGCTTAGATGGCTCTGTACATCGAGTTTAAAATTGAGAAACATGTCAAAGTATGACACTATATATGGATTGGCAGAACTGATTGGGTATCTTACATTCCAAGCACGACAGATCATCGATGAGAATATTGTCCTTATCGAAATGCCAAAGAGCTCTGTTATGTTTAACAAGCCTTTGTACACTGAATATTTTAAAATTAACCCTTTACGAATTTCATTATAAGTACATGTGTGATAAATTTCCTCCACCAGTCTTACACCCTATATACTGTGATACCAGTTCATTAATATACGAAATTGCTTGTAGTGATGTTTATGAAGTAATTTCCCCAGATTTAAAGACGCGGTTTGATACATCTAACTGTGTGCTCGATAACCCGCAAGGAATCTCACACAGGAACAAAAGCCGTACTAGAGTGATGGGTGATGAATGTACCGACCACATCATTACACACTTTGTATGTTTACATCCCAAGCTTTACACATACATTGTTTCGAATGAGCAGTGTATACATAAAGCGAAGGGTGTAAAACCTAACATGCTGCAATCCCTCCATTACGAGGAATATCGAGATTGCCTCGATAATTGCACCAGGGTTATGGGGACCCATTACCAGATCCATTCGCATGGTCACGAGGTTTACACCGAACATGTGACCAAAATAGTGTTATCAGGTTTAGACGATAAGCGCTTCATTGAAGCCGGATGGAGTATCGACTTTACCCTGGGGGCACTACAGGATCCCAAAATAAATTTTTCTTCCCAAACTTTAATTTCAATACCATTTTAAATATAGGGTTGCAATTAACATCACCAACACCACCACTGTCAGCACCGCACCCAACACCACACCCTGCTCTGCTCTGCAATCTGCATCACAGCTGTCTTCAAAACTACTGCGTTTGCTGAATCGATTCCACATATTTCTTCAAAACTACTGCTTTGCCCTAGCTGCAGGGCTTTAAACGTCGACGAATTAACGTCTGTTGTCCTTTATGTCACCCAGGAATTACTCTTCGCAGTATGGTACTACATCATATAAGAATCTACAATGTGCTATGTGTGTGTGTGTGGCATCGTCGGTGTTGGTGTGTGGGCTGCTTGCCCGGATGTGACATAGCGAATGCCCAAAATAGCGTTGTAAAGAACGACACCCCGAAATCGCCGTTTGATGTAAATATTATATAATTTTTTGTTTTAATCAATGTAAATTTTAACCTGGCTGTGAAATACAAGGACGACACCCCGAATCGCCTTTTGCTGTAAATAGTGTAAAATTTTTAGTTTTAACTGTTTGTAAATAATAATAATTTTAAAATGATGTGTGAATGAATGTTTGTATATATATATATATATCTATGTATGTGTGTGTATATATATGTGTGTGTATATATATGTGTGTGTATATATATGTGTGTATATATATATATATATATATTTATTTAAGTGTTTTAGTATTAAGATGTAAATATAATACTAAGGAATGTTTTTGTAAATGCAAACTTGTGAATATTTTTGATAGTCTGTGAGCATTTTTTTTATGTTTGTGGATATTTGTGAAAAGTTGTGAATATTTGTAATAGTTGTTTAAATATTTGTGAATTTACTTTTAAGGTTGTTTTTTTAAAATAAACTTATTATGGCGAAGGAAATAATGTGACTTATATAATAGTTTAAATTCATTATGTGAAATTTTTAATATATTTTTGGAATTACTGGAGATTGAGTATTTGTAGGTGAGTTGTAATGTTTTTACACGATGTGAACACCAACAAGTCTGGAAATGGAAGTCTTTGAGAAATGAATGAATTCTGAAAGTAATGGAATGAGGGAGAATCTCGAGAAAGGAATGAACTCTGAAAGTATTGGATTGGTGGAACAAGACAAGGTTGTCAGAAGGGAAAGTGGTTTGGGAGAAGTTCAGGTAAATGGACTCTTGCCCCGCAGAGCAAGGTTAAGGAATGTCTAGTGGCGAGCCTCACTAGTTGGCTTCGACTTTATCTTATAACAAACCAAAATACTTTAAACCAGTTTCCAAGGAAATATGAGCTCTCGATTTAAAAAAATGTATGATTCTACTATGACTGATGTCTGCTGTGAAGAGATATTATTCTTCAATTATATGCTGAGATGGATGGTGTGCACACTTACCAAGATGACCGAGCCTATCAAGATGACGAAAAACTCCTGATGCATGATGCATGTCCCCGCTTCGACGTATACAGGCTACTTTTATGGAATTTTTTCATCTCCGTCGCAATGCTTCATTATTGCCGGACATTACATCGAGGCGTTTAAAATTTTTACTGCTCAAAATGTCAATTACTAACAAACAACCAACAGTCCGCAAAAAAACTTTGCATAACTAAAACAAAAAGTAATTACAAAGTTAATGAATATTTAAGGCTCTTGTCAGCCACAGAGAAGATTTGTAAATATATTGTTATGTGATGTCCTAAATTACTTCATCAATACTCTTTCCAATAGCCAATTAATGTAAAATCCCTCAAGTAAAGGCTGTTTGCTATAAATTGAGCACTTCTAAATTCAACCTTTTAAAAAATGTCACTGCTTCTACCTGCATATATTTTTTACGGGCGCACTTAGTAACATGCGCCCAGTAACGTTGGTAACGATGGAAGGACTTTGCTTCCAAATATTAACGTCGAATAACAAGTGTTAGGTAACCTATTTGCGATGAATTAAATTATTTATTTCACTATCTGTTTTTTTTAAATCCATAGAAGTACAAAATTAAGCAGATTGGAAAAATATTTACGTTTATAACAACCTCACAGTTTCACTTGACCGACGCTCGAATAAAATGATAAGACCCATGGCAGTATTAATATTTCATAAGGAGGCAGAACAACAACGTGCATACAAGTAGCTCTTAAGCAGGGCTTTCAAAAGTGCTTATTTTACCTTGAACAGCGTATACTGAAGTTTATCAATCTCTAACAGAACAGAGTACTCAGAAACAAATTCTGTGAAATGAATTACGCTTTCAGTGATGCAAGTAAGACTGTTTTTCTTAACTTTATCGTATCTAAATAACGCAGGTAGTGATCCGTAACATTTTGTGCAATTTTTCCACTAGAGATACATATAAAACGCCTTTAAAAGGACGAAGAATATTTATTTTGCGTTGGGGGGAGAGAGAGAGAGAGAGAGAATTATATAAATGCCTAGTTCATCTCTGAAAATGTTTTATGGAACACATCTGCAGCTGGCGTGAAAGTTGAGCAGACAGTTGAAGAGCGGAGTCAGTCGGCGAAGCGTCGTGTTTGCAACAATTAGCCAAGTAATTATGATTAATGCTGTTACGGACGACGAACGTGGGTGGCACAAGTGCAGTAAATGAATAATTTACGGCACTCTCGAACCGACGGAAGCTAAGCTTTCGTTTGGAAGTGCATTTAACGCGCTCGCCTTTACTGAAGTGTAAGCTGGCGTAATTTTGCTGGCGCCAAGAGCAACAGAAATACTTTGGAACTAAAGAGCTAAGCCGTGAAAATCACTTTAGAATAAACAGTAGAGTTTTATAATTAGCTTAAATGTATTGTCTGGGTTGTTAAAACACTTTATTTGATGCTACAAGTATTACATTTTAAAATACAGTTCTGTTTTACAAGTACACTGCTTCCTCGCTATAGAACGCGAGGCCCCGTTTAAATCTAGCACTGCCGATTTATAAAATCCATATACTAAAATGTTGACCAAACGATCGACGATGCGAATATTAAGCTGCCAGCTTTGCAAACGAAAGCTGGCAAACGGAGCCCTACATCAGCTGAAGGAGTATAGACTATACCGTGCCACTGAAACATTCAAACCCACTCTAACCCGTTCAGTCAATGAGTCCACGATCTCAGACATGTTGCATACGAAGGGCATCTATGGACAGTGCATAACACGGCGAGGAATTGGAACCTAACATATTTTAGAGCCTTCTGACGGGTAACGTGATTTGCGAAAGTTACCACGCCTCTTGTTTATGAATGGATGATGGTAACGTATGGTAACTATATCAGCGCAACACCTTGTTCACTCTTAAAGTGGGCAGCAGGCCCCAGTACAGCCAACACCAAAATATTACATGGTTGCATCATTCCGTTTAGAAATGAACGAGTGACTGAGCGGGTTAATTTAATGCTTCAGGCGTTGCAAATAAGAACATTTATGACACGTGCTGTACTTATGCCGACACAACACTTGTTTCTTTACAAGGACCGCGCTTCCCGCTGGCCTATACGACACAAATCAGTCGTAAACTGAAGCAGTAAAATGCTTTGCGATTCAATTTCCTACTGGTAAGATCTTAGGCCATTGACCTCGCGGTTCCGGCAGTTAAAAAAAAAAAATCCTCATGTTCGTTATGTAGACAATCGCGTGCACTGGCTTTGAATGGCTTGAGAAAACCAACCTCTCCGTTTGTACCACGCGTACATCGACCACGAGCAACCCGAATCTCTTTCCCTCGGCTTCAGAATACGCTGATAAATATCGTGAACAGATTGGCTTGCCTCTGCAGATGACAGTTCAAGGAATCTGTCACAAAAGTAGCCATTTTTCTCTCTCTTCTTCGTCTCCGGCGTGCATTTTTCTTCTCTTTCATCGTATACATATTACATCACTGGTATAATATGGCGGAGTTAAGTGGAGTGGAGAGATTAGGGCGACTCTTCGACATCGAGCTCTTGAGAGCCGATGTATAATAACATAATAAGGTGTGCAGCAATATTATATATATGTATGTATATATATACACACACACATACACACATACCCGCCAAACCAAACTAACGAGTTCAACCATTAAATAAAACTATACGTAAACAAATTTATATGTAGTTTTGCAATGCGGCATACCTGAGGACGAAAAAGTTGCATTGTTCTATTTAGTTAACTAAGCCGATATGTGTACATAAAAACTTTTCTGCAATCGTTGGTCAATGACAATTTTTAATAACTGATTGACACGTAGTTGTGTGATAATTGACAAACTTTAGGACGATTTGGCTTTTCTGGAGAAAGCCAAATCTCGCTGGGAGTCCAAATGAGCTCAGCAGTATAAGTCTAATTAAAAAAATTAGTTTATTCTGGAAATTAGAATTTGTTTGACATTATTAATAAAACAAATGTATTATAAATTCAAAATGGAAAATTTTTAGATTTTAACGTAGATGTTTTAGTTATGACCCAGTTTTTATAAGCATTAAGTTACAAGTAATTTCCGTTCGGACTAACTCAAAATGAATTCAGATATTTTTCAAGATTATAAATGATTAATTATGAGTATACAAAACATGCTATCAAGGTGTTTATACTAAAATGTTGAAAACTAACGATGACAAGATCTATACTTAAACACAGTAGTGGTTGCAAAAATGATTTTTATTTTATTCTTGGACATTCTCAGTCTAATTTATGATCATATACATAAAATGTATCTTCTTTTTGCATAGAAACTTTCGAATGAGCCCAGTCCTACCAGATAAATATAAGCAGATATGTCAAAAAATTAGGGAAAAATAGCTTTTATTGAAGTAATTGTTCTATTCCCGAACCTTAATCTAGTTTTTTTTCCAATGACATCTAGTTATTAGATCACAAACATTATTGAATTAAAAAAAAAAAAAAACTAATAAGGGATTTATGTCTCCCGAGCATTATCGTTTATTAAGTGAGCTCAGAGTCACTTGGAATCAGCTCAGTGCTAACGAATTGACTTGTACCGGATGTTGGGTGAGAAAGATCTCCGTTTCAGCAACTTCGGCGTATGAGCGTGACCATTGGCGCCGAGTAAGGGGGTTGGAGCAAGGGGGGCGTTCGCCCCTCCAATCACTTTTCAGCCTGCAGGGACGTCGCTCCCCTAAGTTAGTAAACAGTGGCTGGTCCCCACTTCAGTTTGCAATAGGTATTTACCACTTATTGCAGACTGCTTACGACATGTTATATATATTTTTTACTTATTTATAGGTTTTTACGTAACCAAAATTGCAATATTTCGCTAGAAATTATTTTAATTAAATATTTAATACCTTGACGTACGTGAAATAGGTGTTACATACGTGCATAACCGCAGTCATAAACATAAAACGCACAATACGAGAGTTGGAAGGAGACAAAACTTAAATGAAAATGTTAAGGTTTATTATAATTATATTTAAAAACCATACATGTAGTATTTTAGTACAATGTATAAAACGGTTATTTTTAGAGTTATAGTCGATTTAAAACATTCAAATATAATTAAATTTACTGTAATGCGCGGAGGGATATTGCGCTAGATTAGTTCCACATAGTCATTTAGCATTAATGTCCATATCTGCACGCTCACCTTCTGTTGAGTCGTCGCCGCAGGCTGGTCTTCATTACGGAAACTGCGGTCGTGCACGATGGCGCTGCATCCAAGGCAGCATCTTCTCGTCTCGGTGGCTGGCTGCAGACAGACAGCTTTTCCGGATGTGATATGCCTTTATTAACGATTCTGTACTATAAACATCTGAGTTACGGGAATATGTCTGCGTCAGCAGGTAGTATTTTTCTTTGGGACACGAGAATTAGAATAAAGTAACAAAATGGTTACTTGAGTTTTACGGCTTTAATCGTCGTATCCAGACGAGACCTTCCGTCCGGCACCAAAAGTAGCGCGCTAGCGTATCGGAGTTGCGACGCCCGCGCCCAGAATTTCCGCCAGTCGCAACCCAACCCACCCTTCCACATCCAACAAATAGATATTTCAAGACAATGCTCGCATCTTAGTCGTATACCCGATCTTACGTGACCACATTCATTTCAATCGTATGTTATTAGTGACGAAGTTACAGTCTTCGGATGCAGCACCTTGAATTTGTTACATCACATTCTCGCAACCCCTCCCCCCCCCCGGCCTTCTCCAGTGTGTGTTTGATTTTAAGTTGACTGCCTTGGTATACGGTGTGCAGAGCTCCAGCAGAAAACTTTTTATTAAAAATCCATCCAATGTGTCTGAGTGAGGTCTGCTTACAAATCGCAATTGAGAAACGTTATGCAGCTGTATAAGTTTTTCAGTTTCTCCATTTCTCTCTAAAGCATATTTTTGGGACAGTGAAAAATGGCTCAAAAGGGCGTTTTCACGGTCATTTTTAGGTATGAACATTCCGGTACAAAACATTAAAAAGGGAATAGGGACATTCATCAAACCTTTATCTTTATTATTACCTCATAAAATTGTAGGGTCTCCACTGAAAGTCTCATAGAGGCGCGTTATCGACAGCAAGACTGCATGCCAGTTCAATGTTTGCGCGTAGAAGCGATGAGAGAGTCGATGCGCATGTATCGGTCGTCCCTAGTGCTTCCATGCCTTTAGGCCTCAGACATGGGAAATTCCTTCAACCAGGCGGCCCACCTTAAAGACGTATTCACGCGAGAAGCCTTTCCACTGGCTAAAATAATTGATGTAATGTTTAGACATTGAGGAAATAAGAATAAACGACTCTGTCACACGAAATATTTATTGCAGGTTGATATCAGGGGAAGGAGGTAGTTGGAGGATCTACCATGGTTGTCCCGAGAGGATCACGGATGTGCGGGACGATTAAGGAGACTGTGTAGCTGCGTGTTCAAGGTCAAGAGACGGGGGAGCGATACGGGCTACACCGACAAGCATCCCTAACGCCCCATCGCTCCTACGTGTAAATCGTGCAGTGTTTCCATCAAAATGCTGTACGGAGCAAATTAGATCTGTAATAGTGGGACGTTATTACACGCGACGGAAGCCCACAGATTAAAAAATAAATAAAAACCCATTCCACAGGCCTACATGCTATTAGGTAATTCGCGGACACGTGACTGCACCACACGAATCAGTGATCAAAAGTAAGAAGAAAATATTCTTTGGTAAAACAACATAAGGCTCTTAGTTCACGAGAAAAAAAAAGTCAAAGTAAATAAAATTATTTTATTTCACGTTAAGCACAGCATACAGCATAAGCATACAAAACGTCAGAACGTCGTAGCAGATGTTTGAAATTTGCTGTACCCATAGGAATGCCCTTTTCCCGCACGTTACATGCATGCAGAGTGCACAGAGCTTGGCCGACGGATGCAACCATGGCCATCCCTGTGATCATTGCATGTGAACTCCGTGGCGTCTCTGGCATTACTGAGCTCGAATCGTTCCTTTCCCGTATGCCTTTCTACCAATACACTAATTGCAGCATTGCCACTTCACCTCACCTTCGTCTAATTGGAATACCACATGTTTGCTACGGTGTTTTTTGGACATTCCATGTCATTTTTCTTTTAAATGATGGGGTTCATGCATTCTTACCAAAGAGTATTTTATACTTAGTTTTGTTCACTGGTTCGTGTGGGGTGCAGTCCGTATCCAAGAATTACCTGTCATTCTGTACACTCTAAATTCGAATAAGGGGAAAACTACTTATTCGCAGTGAAATTCAACTGCTCTAATCAGTGGAAATGGCTCCATTTAGGACCAGTGGAAATTCACACGTTGTTTCAGCGAAAAAATTTCACTGATCGAATTAGTCACGCGAAACAATTTCACTGGTTCAAATGACAGTCAACTGTGTGCGACGAATTAAATATTGTTTGTTTTTAGTGAATTTAGACAAATAATTGCGAGAAATAAACATATTTCTGATCGTTATTATTTTTATCTCGCAATTTATCGTAATCTAAAAAAGGGGGAAAAAAAAAATCGGTTGATTAATATCGAACCCACGGAATCCCTACTCCACTGATAGTCCGGTACCATGCCATTTGGGTTACCAAGCCACCACTTGCAGTAGTTGTGGTGTGGTGTGGGCAAGCCTTTGCCTCGGCGCTTGCGCGAACCCGCCAGCACAACCCTAAAGAGAGCGAGGTCACGAGGTCGAGGCGCCGCCGCGCATCGAGGACGCGAGCCGAGGAAGCTCAACAACAGATGGGATGATTACTAAACATAGCTCATTTATAAGGGCTGCAGATCTGCGAGCCCGGCTCTTGTCTTACCTCGCCAAGCAGACGACGGAACAAGATGTACCAGATGGGGTTCGAACCGCCGTGATCGAACCAGCACCCAGCCTTCTGCAGCTCTGCAGGTAAAGTCGTTCCAGCAGGGTCCTCGAATGGACACACACTAGATAGATACGTGGCTGTAATCTAATAAATAATAATAATGCAGATGGTTAGAATATATTAATATAACACGCTCCCCCGGCGCAATATAAAATAATTGAGTTAATGTTTGTTATGGTTTTAATTAAATGACGGAGTGACTTTAAATATAGTGCTCACATCCGAGTTACGCCTAACCCCCGCATATTCTGTACGGTAAGCCCTAAAGGCAACTATCGTAACACAGTGAAGGAGAAAGTATAATAAATTTTTTCATCGAAAGTATGTCATTTTAAATTGCATGCCCTTTCTTATCGGTTTTTACTTTAATCGGTAACATAATGATTGTTAAAACCAATAGTATGCATTAGTGCACTCACTACACCACATTTAATGAAGTTTAAACCTTCAAACCGAGCACTGTGATGATTACGTGAAAACGAAATGAAAAACTGAATGTTCATGTTACCTCGAAAAAAGACAAACCTCGCATTTCAGAACGTGTTTTTTATTATCTTTATTAGTTTATGCTTTGTTATTTAATTTGATGTACATCGTTTAGCGTTCATTTTATACAGGCTGTTTAAATGAGTCATCATTAAAAAAAACAACTGAATACCAGCGAATAAATTGGTTAATGAATCAGTGGGAATTTTCACTGAATCAGTAAGTGAAGGAAAATATAGTCTAAAGTTTTTTTCGCCACTAATTCATCAGGTGAATTCACTGAAGTGACCGTTGGATGCACGGAGGTAGGAATAACGTTGAGTCAGTCCGGTCACTGTTATAGGCTGTTCACGGTAAACTGAGCACTTATGAGATCCCTGCTTAAGATCTACCTATATGCACGTTGTGTATTATTCTACCTTATGTACTATTAACCCTGTCATGGGCCTCATCACTTTTTTCATGAGCCGGTCAAGTGAAACTAAGAAATTATTAGAAAAAATAAGTATTATAGAAATCCGCTAATTCTTAAACTCAGATGCATTAAAAAATACAGAGAGTGAAAGAAACCAGCTATTTTATCGCAAATGATTATCTGAAACTTATTATTCGACCCTAAATCATGGAACTACGTTCCTTCCATCGTTACCAACTTTACTGAGCGCATGCCACTCAGTGCGCCCGTTAAAATATGTGCAGGTATGAGCAGTGACTTTTTACTAAAGTTGATTTCTACACTGAGAGAAAATGGAACAAAATATTTATTTGTATAGGGCCAAATATATATTTAATTGCCCTAACCAAATTTATTGTTGAGCAAACAAAATTTGAAAAGCAATCAAATTACTTTTGTCCGTCTAACAAAATATATGTTCGAATAAACAAAATGTCTGTGTTGTGATAAAAAATAATTAGACTGGCAAGTAAATATTTTGTTGAATCAACTGTATATATTTGTTTAGTCACTCATTTGACTGCCTTAGTTCGAAAATACAGCTCGAGAGTTTGTTTGCATTTTTTGTGACAATTAGGATAGTAATCGTGTTTGTTAATGCATCTATTGATGATTAACAATCGTATAAACACATTAATAAAACAATGTAACAAGAAACTAACAAGTAAAACTGTAAAACTTGAATATTTGTTTGCGCACGTTGCCCAATATTTGGAATGTATCTACTTAAAAGCTTTCCGGCGTCATCAGTTGTCACATTAGCTGAGATTACTAAGGCGTAGCGCTCGGACGCAGGTTCGAAACTCGATTGAGCTTGTACAAATGTTTATATTTCGGCCCAAACTGTTTAATGTAAGTGTAGCCAAAACAAATATTTAGTTGCACCAACAAAATACTACAGTTTGGGGCAACCAGATGAGAACAACAAAATAATTTGGTTTCAGCAAACAAAATATTTCATTGCCCCTATATAAAACAAATAATTTGGTTGCACCAAACAAATGTTGTTTGATTCAACAAAACATGTTTGTCAGTGTAAAGTGTTAAGTGCTCACATTAACGTGAACGGCCTTTAACTGATTGAGACTGCGAAATTCACACTGATTGAGATTTAGTAAGTAAAATATATTTAGTAGAACATTTTTTATTCGGGAAAGAAGAGGAAATGACAAGTGTGACGTGGGAATGGTTTGGGGCCAGGGGAAGGCGGCGGCCAGAGGAGTTACCGCGCTCGTCGCGGGATCGTCACGGTTATACGGGACAACGACCCGCGGGAGAGGCCTCGCACAGGACGCTCGCGCCCCGCGTCGAGCCCGAGCCCGTACTTGGACAGGATGCTGCTGACGCGGGGGTGGAGCAGCGGGTTGCGGCTGTCGTGGTCGTCGTCGTGGCGGGACCTCCTCCGGGGACGCCGCTCTGCGCAGCCGGTGACGGCGACGAAGCAGAAGGCGCCAGACTCGAGCGGCGGCTGCTCGCGCAGGAAGTCGTCGGCGTCGCGCGCCGTCGGGTCGGTGACGGGGCGACGTCGGGCCACCGACTTGGCCGCCTCCTCCAGCGGCACCAGCCGCGAGTTGGGCGGGTAGTCGAGGAAGGGCCCGGCCACCCGCAGCTCGCTCACGTACCTGCCCCGCCAACACACACGCGCACTCGAATGGAGTGGAGAAGAATATTATCTACTGAAACGTTTTCTGTGAAATCGTTGTTTGCGCGTAAACGCGTATCTCGGTAAATAAAAGTTCTAGAAATATAACTTTTTGCCAATAAAGATAAAAAAAAAAAAAAATCTATGGCTAGAGCCCCGAGTATTTCGCGGATTGAGTTGGCAGCAAGCTAGGCTGGACAGCACTTTATACACTAGAAACATTATCGTTTGTTTATTGGTTGCTGTGATCAAGTGCGGCTTCTGTACAGGGTTGTTAAACACGCACTCACACTACTGCTTCCTGCTTATCATTGGCTCACAGTTAAACGAGGCGTGTCTAAACAACTATCGTTCAATCACAACACTAGGAGAAAAGAACAAGTGTTTGGAGTCTGCCTCGCCTCCGAATGAGTTCACCAAATACTCGTGGCTCTATCTATCCTCCTATTTTTCTTTTACTTTTATCGTATTATGAGTGTTTTCTTGGGGAGAAAAAAATTTGTGAAAATGGTCAAATACTGCATTTTTGAAACTTGCCTATGCAGTTTCCTTAAGCGGCAAGAGAAAAGTACAAAGATACGGGAGCAGTTTAATCTGTGGGCTTTCATCGCGTGTAATAAAACGCCTAAGTTACAGATCTGCTTTGTACAGTATAGTGGTACGACGGAAACACTGCACGCCTTACGCGCAGGAGCGATGAGGCGCTAGGCGTGCGTGTAACTGTCGTCCGTATCGCTCCCCCATGTTCAAGGCTCAAGAAGCGAGGGAGCGATACGGGCGACATTAACACGCGCGCCTAGTGCCTCATCGCTCCTACGTGCAAGGGGTGCAGTGTTCCTGTTGTGACGTTATACTGCGCAAATTAGATAGGTAACAGTAAGTCTTTATTACATGCGATGAAAGCCCACAGATTAAACTACGCCCATATCTTTGTACTTTTCTCTTGCCACTTAAGGAAACTGTATAGGCAAGCTTTAAAAATACGATATTTGACAATTTTCAAGAATTCTTTTTCTCCATGATTACACTTATATGACACATGTAAATAAAAATACGGACATAGATAATTATATTTGATCTTTTCTGACAGAAAGTCGTACTAGCAGACAATTTATTTTCCGAGATACGCGTGTTTGTGCAAACAAATACTTCACAAAAAACGCGGGGGTCCATCCCACTCCTACTATCTAGGTCTTGAGAGCCGATGCGGGTGAGGTATGTATGTAGCACCGCCAGAATGCATGGGTGGAGAAATAGTGTTATCCCCAAGAAAACCCGCCGACCAGCGGCCTCGTCCAGCACGATTCCCTCGTGCGAAAATCCGGGAACGAACCAGCCAGGATATCGAACCTAGTTAGCCTTGGCGGGAGTACATATTCGTCATTGGGCTCGGTAACACGATCAATCCCGAGTATAATGTGTCCGCTGTAATGTAATTACTTTTGAACTCGTCATTTAGAAAAAAAAAATCACTTCTCATGTGTTGCATGTATGATTGCCCTGAACACTGTAAAGTAAACATCCTGATAATAATATTTTACGTTTTTCACTTGACTGACGGATGAATAAAGTCATAGGCCCATGGGAATGTAAATTTTACAATTGACGGAAGAATACAGAATGAGGAGAAAATCTGATTTCAAGCAAGGCTATCTAAGGTGCTTTGATTACCGCGAACAACCTATGCTTAAGACAGTAGGTAAGTAGGTCTTAAAGTCTTGTCGGCAGAGATGTCATTAGTACAGAAATGGAAAATTCGCATTATTAGTCAGCATCAGGCTAAACTTCGCAGTACTGTCTTTATTGGAGCCAGCGTCGTCTCTCCATTGGCTGCTGCATAGATGAGAAGCCACACCCCTTCCTGACTGAACTGCACGTGATTGGTACACACAGTTGTGTGGTGTTCATTTATTAGCGCAGAGTTACCCAGGGCGTGCCGTTTTAAGTGTGCTCCAATGAAAACTGTATTGCTAAGGTACACGTGTTTAAAGTTCAACGTGTCCCCAAATAATAAGGCGAATTTTGCAGGCCTCTAGTCATTAGAAATGGAAAGACGTGATCGGAGAAGCAAAAACGGAAAAGTAATCGGCCGTGGCTTGTCGTTAGGACGCACCCCAGCGTTAGCCTGAAGAGATTTCCGAAAACTATGGGGGAACTGAGATCAGGATGGCCGGACCGGAATCGAACCTGTATCCTCCTGAATACGAGTGCAAATTTTACCACTAAGCTAGCTCGTTCGATGAGGACGTAGGAGACTTCTGCGTAGAATGCGTGCAAGTGAATGTAGTCGTCATACGTTCAGTCGTCCGCATACGACCAAAATTTACTTGGCCCTGATAAAGTAGTGATGTATTAAGAAAATATGAAACTTTATAAGTATTTGTTTAATATGTAAGGGAAAATTAAATATCAAGGTTTTCTTTCCAACAATAATATTCAAACTAATATGATAAATTAGCTATATTTCTTCTTTCGTACTGCAATACTGGTCTGGATGCGTTACAAACACGGCACGAAATAAAATGATGATGTTTCGTACAAATCTCCAGGTAGAGACAAGATAGGATTAGCCCGAACGATACCTATTTTCATTCTTAAACTTGCACATTTATTACGTACACGTTTTCCATTGCGAACAGAGTCGTTGGTTACAGTTAGAAGCTACGGTGGTATAGTGGTCACATGGCTCGCCTCCCACCAGACGAACTATATTCTGGGTCGTCCCGTATATTCGCACGTGGTAAACGTTGGCGTTGGGAGATGGGGTTTCTCTGAGTTCTCCCCCCTTTGCACCATTCCATTACAATGCTATTCCATCCTCATACCACTCCGTCACTGCCGGTGCTGTAGACCTCCGCTGTTAGGCACAGCAGAAATCTCTACGTAGCCACACATTAGATTTCTGTTCTACTCGAGCGTTTAATTCGCCAAGTGCAAGGAAAAATTACTTCCTATCTTATCGATTTACAATGCTACTGTCTAACCAGATACCTGCATGTTTTGTCAGATACCAGCCATAACCGAGCGTGGAAGTCATCAGATTTGTAAGGGTTTTAAAAATAAAAACGATTTATATCCCGAGTTAAATAGAACAGTCTCCACTGCCCATATTGACTACAGGTTCGCGTGTGATAGAACCAGGGAAAACTAAATAACATAAGGGATAACATCGCCCTAAAAATGCAACAACAAAATGGCAAAATAATTGCAATAGAATACAAAAATTCTCTTTTTGTAAAAATAAATAATCGGATATGGGTATCATAGTCGTCAGAGTTGAATGAATTTGAAAAGAAACACATTTGTAGAAATAAAATTTTAAGCCAAACACAGGAAGCTAAACTAAAATATTACGTCACAAAGATAACTGAGAGAGGGAATAACAACAAATATGAATATCCACGAGGAAGATAGCAGTACTAAGGTAGGGATAAATGGAAAAGCTGTTTGTTCCCATTTAAAAAAGCGATTATAATTCTTAACATCTAGAACGAGTAAATTTTTGTAAACAAAATTTTCCTTTCTCTATTTGTTTTTCATCTAAAAAATAATACAAATATACAAGGATGAATATAAAGTAGTAAAAAGCATACATTTAGCACACTCAAGGACAAACATACTTAAAATAACAAGGTTATTTAAGATATTATGATTATATTTACATACAATATTATGCAATGTAAAACTAAAATCCATATAAGTTTATGTGCTAAAATTAATTTTCTACTCGGAAATTTTAATATTTGTGTTTGTATCTTGGATTATAATAGATTGTCTTTAGAGTTTGGGATAAATGATTAAAAACTCGCACGCCAACACTACTTACATTTTAAGCTTTTTTACCCTCATATACTTTCTGAAGATGGGAATGTATGTTCATGGTCACAGTGACAATCAAAAAAATTCTCCAACTATGTGAATCTGAAACCCTTGGTTAACCAGTAAAATTGTAAACCTCGTCTGGTATTGTGACCTGCGAGAAAATCATCAAATAATGTATACCACCATAACTTTCAAAATTTAGTGAGCTCACACGAACCAGAGTATGCCTGTCCTTTGCCCGCTGCCACGGTGAGTGATCATTTTTCATGGTATTCGGTTTTTCGTGTCCTGCAGTTTGGTTATTCACCCAGCAATCGTCCTGGGCATGTCTAATAAACTGTGAAACAGTTGTAGAGCGACTTACGTATGCATGCGTTTGAAAGGCGACCTTTTCCCGACGAGTCCGAGAAATATTCCGGCCCAAGTAATCAGACACCACACAAACAAATATTGTGATCACCAATGGCCGAGAAATTACGTCACTGATCCACCATCATGATTCAGGCCCGATTCCTGGCGGGGTCACCCCGAATACTAGCATTAATATTTAGAGAGTTTTATCAATCAAAGACATCTTAGTTCTTATGAATTGTTTGCGTGCCACTGTGGCTGTGCGGTTAGCCCGCCCTCCTTCCACCAAGGCGATCCGGGTTCAATCCCCCTCCCCCCCCGGCCGGGTCACTCCGCATGTGGGAATCGTGCCGGACGATGCCGTTGGTCGGCGGGTTTTCTCGGGAATCTACCGTTTCCCCCGCCCTTCCATTCCGGCGCTGCTCCATTCTAACCCAAATCATCCTCATCGGCTCTCAAGCCTTCGATGTTAAAAGCCGTCCAAATCTCTCTTCCTCTTCTCTCTCGTGTGATGTTTTATTATTGTAGCGTCATATCTACGGTCTCGTAAATGGTGACTGGTTATTTGTGGCAGTTGTAGTAGCCGTAGAATGAATAGGCATGGGGTAAAGCGACCATCTGGCTGAGCAGAACTAGTCTCTGTGTTCCACTATTGGACTGCTTTCTGCCAATAAGATTATCCTAAATGACGTGGATGGAATCTCAGCTAGGACACCGTTTATGCAAAACAAGTTCTCTGAGATGTTTGTATATGTTTCATCTAAAATCTGTAATTGGATTAGATTATACTCAAATTGGTAAAAGTATTTTGTACATATAAAAGGGATTATCTTTTGAAAATGAAGATATAAAAAATAACACGTTCATCACTTTTGACTATGTGACTTTAACAGTGTAACATTGCAGTTTTTAGTTGCCATATTAACCGTTAATAACAGATATGATAATAAATTATATATGATTAAAGAGTACTTGCTTATGTTGTCAAGTATTTTAATATAATTTCCAAATTCAGTTTTATTATAGCAGTTAAACAAAACACAGTGGAATTTTAATAGTATATTGACATAGAGATCTTGCGCAAGTATATTTAATTTGTTTCTAGACGATATTCAGTACTATAATTTGGTTTGTTTACTAAAAAATTGCACGAAATAAAATATACAAGTTGTGTCTCGCCTCGCCATCGCTGATTGGCGGAGAGATGTGGCGTGGCCAGACGGCAACCAATTAGAGGGCAGGATACAACAAAAGCAAGGCAGAAATTAAATCGAACGTAATTTTTCTCGCAGATACCTTACCTCCACCGGGTGTGAGTGGGTATTAAGAAAAAAAAAAGAGACAATAATTAAGAATATATTTACGTAATGAATAATATTTGCTGCAAAATGTTTTGAATTTGATCCTCGGTAACGAGAATGGAATGATAATTGTCTATTTTTGTTGGAGAAGAATAACGAGGAAATAAAAAATTGAGAAGCTGAGAATTTTGAACTATTGATTTAACTGAAATGTTACAAGAGTTGTGTTGGTTTTGGGTAGGGCAATACCAAGTACATGAGCAGAAGACGAATAATCCATCTACCTCATCGTCAGCCTATGGTAGCAACAAGACTTGAGAGTTTAACCGAGTTGCACGACTAGCGTTCTACGACTGTGCGAACCAGCCTGCTACTCCTGTCACGATCTATGACTTCTTGCGTGACTGCCATCGTAAACTACACTTTCAGTTCGGATCAGTGGAAAACCGCTGATTCGCAGTCAAATGCAACTACTCGAATCAGTTGAAATTGCCCCATTTAGAATCGGCGGAAAACCACTGGTTGCTTCAGTGAAACAAATTCACTGATCGAGTAAGTGACAACCAAATGTATGCGGTGAATCAACTCCTTGAGGACTATACTCGAGTGTAGTTCGGGCAAAACTTGTTTGAATATTTCATTCCATATATAAAACAAAACTGGTCCGGGTGTACTTACATCAGTTCCCTTTTTCATAAGGAGTTTAAATAGGAACTAATTAAACACCAACAACGAACTTTGTAAATGGACGACAAATTGTTGTATAGTTACGGAAATAAACACGATGGGATGTATATCCTGTCACATACGAAACAACATTTGGTTGGAAAACGGTAAACTCGGCAAACCATTGGCTGGCAGCCGGCCAATACGGAAAGACTGGTGTTCTGACCAGTAGAATGGGGTTAAGTGAAAATAGGGACCAATGGAACACTGCGTCCCTGCAGCGGCATGGGTATAGGTGACTAACGTCTAGCTTGACTTTAAAGCTGATGAAATTATGCCGACATCAAAGTGTTAAATATTGTTTTTATTGATTATAGTCAAATCATTACCAGAAATAAACCTATTTATAACGGTCACTGCTATTGTGCAATTTAGCGCAATTTTAAAAGAAGGATAACAATTGTGTTACCCAGGATTTGACCACGCATCACTCCCCATCGAGATTGTTGCCCAAATAATTGAGCTGTCAAGCCAATGTTGACTGCCAGGGAAAAAGTTTTTGTGTTTTTGTACTTATCGAAAATATGTAGCTTTAAATTGTATGTCCTTTCTTTACGGCGTTTGTTAAGATGGTAACATTACGATTGATAATTTAAATAGTACAATGAATGCACTCATTTCCCCACATTTAATGAAGTTTAAACCTTAAAATTGAGCGTTATGATGGTTAAGCGAAAACAAAATGAAAGTCATAAAACCGAAAAGGAAAACTGAATGTTCATGTTACCTCACAAAATGATGTTATAAAATACGAAACCCGTATTAAAAAATATACATGGCTTTTATAAGTTTATATGTCATTTCATTTGAAACACCTTGTTTAACTGATCCACCAATCAAAAAACCAATCACTGAAAAAACAGCGTATGAAATTTCAAAGAATTTATAATTGAAGGAACACTGGTATTTTTCACTAATTCAACAGTTAAATTGACTGAAGTGACTGTTGAATGAATCAGGTTCTGTTAAGTGATTTAACAGTGAAATTCTCATTGATTCAGATTTATAGGGTAGGCTTGTTGGACACAAAAAAAATTATTATCGTACCAAACGTTCAACTAGTAGGCATTTTATGTAACGTCATTTTTCTCGAATAAACAAAACTGTACAAGTAGTATTTTTTTGAATAATTTGACGTAAAATCAAAACATTCTCGGTTTTACAGCAGCGATACAAACAAATACTAACATGTAGTAGTGAAAAAATTCACAAAGTAAACTAATGCCATGGGCTACCGCTTGACATATATCTAATTCCCAAATAAGAGTCTATGCATTCGAAAAAATGTTAATTATATGCAAAACTTCCTTTATAATTAACATTTTTCTGATATAATATGGCCTATTATTTGGTGGTCACGTATGTACCACGGTATATCCCACGGCATCATTTTAAATTGTAATTCTTTTTTTCATTTGTACAACTTAGTATTTGTTATTATGACTGCATGAAATTTTTTTATTCGAGAAAAATTGCATCACATACAATGCGTCAATGTTGAAGAATGCCACTAGGTAAGCGCTAGTGTCGCATGTGTATCAGATTCTTTTCCCCGTTTTCTACGTTAAAAAACAAAATAATTGCAATATTCATAAATTAAATATAAAATAACTACTTAATTAAGTAAAATCTTTCTCTTTTATAATGCGTAGCTTAAAATTTAAATTTAAATTGACTTCTATGGAACACAGCGCACCTAGCTGCGGAAATTTTTCCATAAGAAAACTCGTTTTGTTCCTAACCTGAAAAGAATCAAACTTGTACACATGGGCGGCGGAACCAAGGCGTCAGGGGTGTCGTATGACACCATAATAATCTGCTGTAAGGGACACTTTCTCAGAAGAAATAATACACCCGCAATAACATAACGTCTTTTGTTGTTAAATTAATACCTAACGTAAAGGTAATGTGAGTAATATATTCAAATATGCTTTTAGTAGAATGGTGCAGAATTTCAGAATTTTTATGATGCTATTTTTGTTTATAAACTGTATCAGTTATGACAAGAGATGATGGTTTATCGCAGGAAATATTGACTGTTTGATAGGATTTAAGGTACTGTACACATGTCCAACAATTTTCATTCCTTATTGGTAGAGACCTGAAAAATTCGCGTGTTCAGTGACCTCCAGGCTATACTCTACAGTCTTATGTACAAATATGCCGATATAAACTGCACATTGGTTGTTTGCTGTCACGATGGAAGGCGAAGATTGGGCCAGCCTTCGCCAAGAGGTGTCAAACACCGGGTGGGCCAATGGCTGTACTGTTATTAACACCCGTGTTTTGAATCCTAGCTTGTCCAGAAAAAAAATCCGCGAATTTTTCAGGTCTCTACTTAGTGTCTGTCATGCACGTATTAAGGTACTACCCCATTTCCCTGGGCCAATGAAGATTCTGGTACAATAAGGCAGAACGTTCGTTATAGGTCTTCAAACAAATTAGCTGGGTCAAAACCTTGTTCATCCAATTACGATAGGAATAAACTAGTTGGAGTGTTACAGAAGATATTTGGCTCAAAACATTTTCGCGGTTTTCTATCATCTCTAGTAATGAAGCTACAATAATAAAAAAAAACTCCATATGTATTGCGTAAGTTTTGAGCAAGCTTCAATAAGTTAGTACAATTTTTTTTGCGATATTGTGCTATCTGCTAGTGTTAATTTCAATATAAATATTTTTTTTGTCTGGACCCTCGACACCCTAGTAACGATGATCTTCCGGCGCCCCTGCTTGCACAGGATGAGGGGTGAAAGCATAGACTAAATATGAGGTAGACCGCTTATTCATCTTCTGCGCAGATACCCAACTTTGACCTACCCCAAAGGAACACAACTGTCAAAGTCACATGGTAAACACTGATGAAAGTGTTTGTTTACAACTTAATTTTTAAATTACAAGCACTATTATTAGAGCTAGTGACTTTTCGCGAAAAAAAAAAAAAAATGAGAACACGATATACTTCAATACCATAAGCATCCAAAACCAGTTAGTCTATTGCCATTGGTTGCTGTCTGCTTGAGAAGGAGTTTTCATATTTGAACTGGCCAATCTGAATTCGACTACATCGACCGGGCTCCTACGTGATTCGTGTGCAGACAGTTATACTGTGTCGGAAATGAATTCAGCCAATTATATTAGGTAAATGAACCTACAGTGTTTTAAAATAGAACTTGTCTTGAAATATTTTCAACTATTAGATGAATAAAATACTTGTATGCTTTATTCACGTTAAACTGAGCACATTTGATAGCCTGCTTAAGATCTACTTGTATGCACGTTGTGTAGTCTTCCGCCGTATGTAATATTAACATTGCCGTGGTCCTCATCACTTTATGCATACGTCGGTCAAGTAAAAATATGTAATTATTAGAAAAGTAAATATTTTAAAAATATACTCATTCTTATACTTTGAAGCATAAATAAACATAAAACGCAAAGAATAATATAAGTTATCACAAGTGTTTACCTAACACTTTTATTTCGATGGTAAGCCACTGAACTACGTTCTCTCCTTCGGTACCAACTTTACTGGGCGCATGGCACTCTGTGCCCCCCTTAAAATATATGCAGGTGAGAGCAGTGACCTTTTTCTAAGGTTGATTTTAAAGTGCTCACTTTATCGTGAACAGTCTTTATCAATTTGAATTTTAAACAAACTGCAGTCCAAATTGGTTAGGTGAAGTCATCTCAAAACATTTGTTTACAAAGCAGCCTTGTAACGTAACACCAAAACCATGCCGTTTTCGCTAAACGTGCTGGCTGGTGAGCAGGGGACGCGGGGACTGGCTGTGCGCAGCTAGCGAGATCGGCCCACCTCGTCTTTAAGTCTGCGGGTTAGACTGACCCGAGGAGCGCCTGCATGTAGTCGTTGCGGATGCCCTTCATCTCGACGCAGGCGTCCTGCTTGACGGCGCACAGCGCCTGCAGCCAGGTGGCCACCAGGTTCCTGTCGGAGCTGCACTGCAGCCGCGCGACGTAGGGCCGCACCAGGTACAGCAGGTACCTGAACGTGTCGTCGAGCAGTGAGTGCAGTGCGGGATTGCCTGGCGGGCACCTCTCGCCTGTGGGAACGACAACCCAACACAGGCCTGTGCAGCTGGCTTTACAATAGAGATGTGCTAAAATCAGTATATCTCAGGAACTGCCCGTACCCGTTCCCAGGCGATACCTTTTGTATATACCTGTTATTGAGCATACCAGTTATGAGTAAGCTCTATGTTAGGCCACGTTGTTCCACTATTTCACCTTGTTCTCGAATACCTGTTATTAGCCACGCACTGGGCTGGTATTTTCCGCTACCTCTATGTAGCGCATACCCTCCTGGTAGTTGGATTCTTCCAACTACCTTCAGCTTTTTAAAGTAAACGTCGGGCATTATGATTGTCCTACCAGGGAAACATGGCACACGAGGAGGTTAGGTATTATGAGGTATACTTCCTCGCATATCATGTTCTCCTGGTAGGACAGTGACAATAGGTAGCAGTTTCCCGGTCTTGAGGAGGGGGGGGGGATATAAAAGTTAATAAAGTATTTATTGGATTCTATGATATCAGAAGGTAGGAACAGGTACGAAATGATATCGCACGAGTGTCGAGTAACAAGCGAGTTCTACTTATGATTGTTCCTACTTCGTGATACAGGTATCAATAACAGGTAGGAGGGATGGTAACAGGTATTTCCAGAAGCTAGGAACGGTCTATACCTAGGGACACCCGCATTTCGTGAAAAGATTTCACGACCAGTTAGTTGTATTTCACAACACTTTAGCTCAGATCCACTTTTGTGATTGGGCGATCTAGGTACTACGCATCGTCGGTTCCTGCCCACGAATCAGAGGCGTACGTACAGTATCGGAGTAACTTAATTCTGATTGGCCAGTCGACTAAGAAAATGTCTTCTTACAGACATACGCCGCCAATAAGTGAAAGGAAACTGCTGGTACGCTCGTAGGGTATTGAAGTCTAGCATGTGCGGAAATCTTTTCGCGAAATTCGGGTGTCCTTATCTATACCGGTTCCTTCTCAGTACCTGTTATTGATAACAGGTGTGGAAATACTTCCCATCAATAAAACAATCGAGTACTCCATCTCCAAAGTGTTCCTTGTCCGTGTACATCGATTGTCGGGGAACAGCGAAAAACGTATGCTAGGTCTATATGGAGTGTATTTCATAAGCTGGAGTCTCAATAACCCAACGAATACGATACGACAGAAAGACACGACGTCGGAAATAAAAAGAGTTTCACATTATATTTTACTCAGTGTTCACGATACCACGACAAAATCTGCATGACAAGTGTATTAGTTGGCTGTTGGAAAATCCTAAAAGGACAAGTTATCCTAATAATATCGAAAATTAATTTTTTTAAACTTACGATTAAGCGAATGGTTATTTTGCGATTGACAATATATTAATTTATACAAGAGAAAAAAAAAAGTGCTACAGTATTTGCTACAGTAGGGAAGTTTCTACGAAATTTTGTTTCCTAATGTTATATGAACATTTTTTGCACGCTTCGACGAGCCCGACGCGACAGAAAGCAGAAATAGAACCAACTAATGTCGGGCTGTTGGGGGGCTGCAATTTTGTCGGGCTGACGTCACAATGACATCGCTTTCCATTGTCTGCTGCTCAAATTTCGTCGTGTCAGGGATGTCGTGTCGGGTTTGTCGGGGTATTGTGACTCCAGCTTTAATGTGGCTGTATGAATGTTGGTATGGCTACTGTTCGTCACACGAACATTGTCTGCAGAAATTACAGCCTTTAGAAAACAACCATTCTCCTTAAGAGCATTCGCAATTTAACATCTTTATTGAACTAACTGATTCATGATTCATAACACATTTATGCTATGTTTCCTATGATTAATTCACATAGTAAACTTTTAATCTATTCTTTACAAAAAAAAACAAATCTTGATTATTTTCATTTCGGGAAAGGCTTACAGCTGAACAAATGGAACTTTACATTTCATATTTAACGTTATCATAGTGATCTATGACTTATTAAGATGTTAGCATTGTCCCAAATACAACAGTTTTATTTACTAGAGCTAATTAAAGAATACATAAAAATTACTGTTTTCAGTCTTATGTTTTGGAGGGTTTCAAAACCGATATTTAGTTAATTTAGTTATTAGGTGCTATAAGGGCATGGTTATAACTGAAACCATTTCCCTATGCATCGTTCCGGCGTGCAGTGCGATAATGCGTGGCGATGCGAAGTCGATTCTGGACAGATCAAATGTTGCTACAGAAGTGTACGGTGCTGCATGCCTGAGCTGTCGGGCAGCGCGTAGTGTGGTGTGAGTAGGGTTGACGTGAGGATGAAGTGGCTAGTGCAGGTCCCAAGTATACTTATACCACTCTGGCATTTTTCGCTTCAAGCTATGGCTGATTCTTGAAAACACGTCAGTATTGGAAATGGCTGCCAGGAGAATATCGTGAGTAGTAGAGTAATCTTCGTTCTGGGACATGATTCATGAGTAGAGACCCGAGAATTTCGCGGGTTCATTTCTAGACAAGTTGGAATTCTCACACATGTGCGTTTATGTTACGTTTGTAATTGGTCGACGTGTTGTTTGACACCTCCTGGAAATAAATGAGCCAATAACAAACACGCAATAAATAGTGCTCCCAACCACAGCTTTCTACTACCACAACAATCAACCAATAAACAGTTGATATCTGTATGAGCGTATATAAGATGGTGAAGTCTAGCCTACAGGTCATTAAACTCGCTAATTTCTCGGGTCTCTATTCATGAGTAGTAATCAGGAGCTGTCCACCAACTTGGATTATGTCACCTCCTGCTCTGTCATTCAGGTTGGCCAGCGGCCATATTTTCCGTCATTCCGTTGACAAAATTGCCTATTTTACCCCAAAAACACTTCCGAAATCAATTATCTTACTAAAAAGTCAATCCATCACTAAACAAATTTTTAAAATATATAAGAAAAGGAAAATGGATCTGAAGCGCCTCCCAGCAAGAGCCGAAAAATACCCATGTGGGCAAGATGATTCGAGGCTCTAAACAGAATGAGACACTTAACCCTCAGTTCAGTAAAAGAGGATTCGCGGCTCCAAGTCTGGTCCAGCAGGTGGGGGAGGATTAGCGGAACTTGTCCTATCCCCTGAACATAAACCTGCACCTACCACATCCATACCCCGTTCTCCGGACTGTTCTACACCTTCACCTCACCCACTTTACATCACCACCCCATGGCAGTTATGATAGAAAATCGCAAAAAATCTAAACAATTAATTCTAAAAAATCGAATAACACATAACGGTACACTACCCTGCCCCTTGCTCATCCCACCACCCTCGCCTAACCCCTCTCCCCCCTCTGGCAATTATTATAAAATAAAAAAAAAGAAATAATTTCCATAAATCGAGGAACATATAACATTAACATCACACTCACCCCATCATACCCTCAGTGGACAAATACGATGCGTTGTCCCATTGTCATATTTTTATAGGAAACGTAATGAGCGATGTAAAATTAGAAATTAAGCTGGGCTTCGAAACACGAGGAAGTTACAGCAAATGTACTATAGAATAAAAACCTTAGAGTGGATATGGGGTAGGGCGATCACGCTGGCTGCGTAAACCTTACCCCCGTGTCCCAGGATTGTCCTGCTTTTCTCCCAACACGACTATTCTTGAAAAACACGCACAGTATTTGAGGTCAAACGCTGTTTGTGCTAACAAGTGGTTCGATGTGTTTCTGCACTCCCTCTGACAAGTAGTTAGATTAAATTCAAATTGGTGAAAGTATTTTATGCACATGGGATTGACTTTTGAAAATGAACTCAGAGAAATAATACTTTGTGGGGGTCATAAGTTGTTGTATTCACCTCACCAAACTTTTTTGTACACAACATTTCTTGTAGCCACCACAAATGCTCGATAGCTAAAGAATTTTGTGTTGTGACATAAAAAATGTTTAGCTGCGTGAATACCATCAAAAAATTTTGTGGCCAATACGAAATATTTTTTTTTTTCATTCAAGATATGACAGGGGACAGGCCCGCGGAATCCGCGGGCTAAGTCACTGTCGATGAAGCAGGTAACCGTACGAAGTAGTATTGATTGTACAATGTCATCTGGGAACTCCGGTACGTGCTTGCTCGCGCGTATTGGTGCCCGCTCGCAAATCCCGTTCTGCTGTTGCAATGGGAATATTAAGACTTGAAAATTAAGATGTAAGATATAAGACTTAAGACTTAAAACATAATAAATAAGACTTAGGATTTAAGACTTGCCTTAAGCCTGAAGCGTACGTGACAAAAGGGTATATGGACTTGTGTACGATAATTATGGTACACCCGAACCCAACTTTTATGGTATACATGAACCTTAATCCTGGAGCATAAAAACCCCTCCCCCCTGGAAAGTGGAGTGGGGTTGGCAACCATAACTCGCCCCCTTGCCTATGGGGGTCTATCGACTCCCCCTAGCCCACTTCCCAACCACGCCGTTTGGGTATAAAGTATTAGACGCCGCAAACTTTCGTTCCTGATTAATAGTATAAACCAACACGTTCTTGCGGGTTGGCCATGCGACTTCGAGAGTTGCATTGGTTTGGGGTCGGCCGATGTAGGGTACATGCGCAGGAGACGAATAAAGCTGGGCTCGCAACCAGCCGTCGCACGTGTCAGTCGCCCGTCCATCAGTCAGTCCACCCGTCTTGTTTTTTTTCTTCGTCCGTCAGTTTAAAGCGCATCACAACAATCCGTCATCCGTCAATCCTTCTGAACGGCGAAATTTCAAACGACATCTTAATATCGCGACCTTTCTTTAGTTGGAGGTATATTGTGGGAGAGAGAAATGTTTTGGGGAGGTAAATTTTTTACGTGTTAAGAATGTATACATAATTATTTTTTACATGTTTAATTTCTGATATTATCACCCAAGTTAACATACACAGATCCACCTCCTTGTATTTTATTTCAGAGTGCGTATTCGCGTCTACGGAGTGTCGTCAGAAGGCGGTGGCCCATACGACGGGTCCGTCGAAAGTCAAAACTTGAGAAATATTTAACTGACTGGTGTATTAAAAAAAAAAAAAAAAAAAAAAAGTTTCCCTGCTACTTGTTTATTATCACGTGACCGGCCGACGGACGGGAGACTGACGGATGCGACGGGTGGTTGCGAGTCCAGCTTAATCGGCCAACCTCATCCTTAGTCTACGGCGAGTAGAGAGCGTGCGGTGTAGTCACCTTTCCTATGCACGCTGCATCTGTAGCTGAAGATGTACTCCTGCAGGTTGTCCGCCGTTTCCGACCACATGGTGTCGGACTCCCAGGCGGGTGCCGGGACAGGAGGCTTGGTCCATCTCCACACGTCGACAAGCGCCCCCGCCGGCGGCGACTTCGCAAATACACCGGACATCTCGCCATTCATCAGAGTCAACGTGAGGCCCGCCATGTACCTGAGAAAGGTGCACTGTGAAAACGCTTTCTTCGCAGCTGCGAAACTCAATTCGCAGCCGCGAAGGAAAATTTGTTTGAATACGAACCACTGCAAAGTAGCGTTGCCATGGACACAATATTGTTTGATCTACACAGTAATGACTACGATGACCTCGCGTTGTCGTCACAGTACATAAGGCAGAAGTAACCAATATTTCAATATAATACTCGCAAAAATAAAAGCAGAGCGGCCCCCGAGATTCGAACCCGTACACTGCGTGCCAATAACCTAGCGCCCTGCACCACGCGACCACTTTGTTTACTTGCGTTTGAATCACTTTTGACGGACAGATTACGTGAGGTAGTAACATGGGCCAGAATACAATGGCACCTCTTTGGAAGAATTGAGATTAGTTGTGTGGAGAATCGCCGAACTTCAGAGTGACATCAAACGTCTGCAGGAAGACTAAAAATTTGCTCAGCTGCGGTATCGTAACTGCAGAATATTGAGACAACTGTTCCGTACTGAAAACTGCAATGTACGACCGAGAACCTTCAAAACGGCTACCTTTGGTTCAAAGTAATATTTATTTACTGTGAACAAAATAAGCTCTAATAATGTTTATTTCTTTGCTATAAAGAAAGGCAATATTGTCATAAAACACAAACCGATAAGAAAAACGTTTATTAGCAGCAAACTTATTTTTTCGTAACCTTCTATTTGAATTAAAGCTGCATTGTGTTGCTGTGAACAAAACAGCATCAAAGAAATGGCTTTCTTTGTCGCATGGAAACTATGTATGATTTTTTTTTTTTTTTTTTTTTTTTTTTTTTTTTTTTTTTTTTTTTTTTTTTTTTTAGTGTGGAGACGTTTTGGGCGGCACTTAATAGGGAATCAGGCCTCGCCATCTTGGATTTATACCATTTTTGCCACAAGTTCCATTTAAGAACCTTCAACCTATTGTTCGCACGACGTGGCATAAACAATAGTTTCTAAAGCTTTATGAAACTACTTGAGAAATGCCAATTTAGCGTTATTATGTTGCAATCAGGCTGAACTTCGCAGTACTCTATAAACAGAAGCCTGAGTCGTTTTTCCATCGGCTGCTGAATAGATGCGAAGCCACGCCCTTCATAACTGAACTGCACGTGTTTGGGGTACACAATTGTGAAGTGTTCATTTATTGGCGCAGTGTTACCCATGGCATGTCAGATAAAGTGGGGCCCAATGACAGACGTATTGCAAGATACACGTGTTTAAAGTATTAACGTGTCCTCAAATAATAACGCAATTTTTGCACGTCTCTAACTATTACAACTTTGCCATGTTTATTGATTTTTTGCTAGTGACTGCAGGCAACATACAAGTAAAATTTTGTTGCCTGCCTTCACAGAAATGGTACTATCAACAGCAGTCTACCAATACGTGCTTCAAAACAAGTGCAAAGAAATGCCTAAGGCCACCTGTTTTTCGCGAAAAGATTTATGCGGAGGCTAGACTTCAATAGCCTATATGCACACTTTCGGTCTTCATTGGACTATTGGGTGCTTGTGTTTGTGTGAAGAGTTCTGTTACCTGAATGAGCCAATCAGAATTAAGCTTCCCGGATTCCGACCTTCCGTGAATCGCGGGCGGATAGATAAGACGCGTAACAGTTCAAATGATCCACTCACGAAAGTGGCTCTGAACTAAAGTGCTTTGGGACACAACTTGTCCTGAAATATTTTCGCAAAAATCAGGTGCCCCTAGCAATGCCCTATGCGTTGTAGACGTCCAAAATAAAATATGAAATCTGTGTTGCAAGTTACAACGAAACTTCTGTAAATCAAAGATGGCGGGGACTGATGACGCTTACGGGTCTTAAGAGCCGGGGTGCTGCCGTAACTTAGAAATACCTAACTTAGCAAAACATAAGATATAATTTTCTAAGTTATAAGTTACGTAGTACTAACTTGTGAAATTTCTAACTTATTATAATATTTCTGGGAGGTAACTTTCTACTGTATGCCTCGGACCGTGGTGGCTGAGTGGTTAGCTCGCTCACCTCTCACCGAGGCGAAAGGGGTTCAATCCCCGGCCGGGTCACTTTGGATTTTCACATGGGGGAATCGTGCTAGACGATGCCGCTTTGTATGGTTTCTCTTGGGTATATTGTATAATATTTTGTTTAAAGTTAATCATTTATTATAATTGGTAATGTCTACCATTGGTATTTGTCATGTTACCGTTTTTCTCTGTTTTTGTGTTGTTTAAATGCCTTATTTCAAAGGCATGATCTATTGGTAGGTGCTTATATAATAAATAAACATATAAATATTGTTTTATAGCCAGCGGTGTAACAACTCTGTGAGGGAAGGCAGGTTATACATCCACCCTCCCTAAATTTAGTAAAGGGCACCCAGCGTGTTTTTGTTAACCGAGATGCGTTAACCTATTGAGGCCCAGTGTACGCATCTGTGTACATTACTCATGTGCAGGCAAGTTTTGGTCTGAACTGTACACTGCGAAACACAATGACCAATGATCTTACCTGTGGGTAAATCATTCGCAAACCGTCTTACTGGACTAGATCGTAGTTGGTTCATATCACTGTAGCCAAACATAAAGTCTACAGCTCATTGACTGTAGCAACAAAACAAGTGTTGTGTCAACTTAAGTACAGCATGAGTCACAAAATTTTTGTTTGCAACACTCGGAAGCGTAATTTAAAGTGGGTCTGAAAGGGTGAATACTTAGTATGCAATATATAATGAATTGGTTACAATGCATTTCTGATACTTAGATAGAATACGCATAATCGCTTATTGGCTTTTCTCTATCTTTTAAGGAACATGTAATCTAGGTTTTCATCACATTAAAATTACATTTTTTAAGGGAAGTAAAAATATGTTAAGAGGCGCGCCCAAAGAATGGTCCACTACCCTCCTACCCACACACTGGGGGTACGTAATGACACGCCTCCCTCCTAAATTAACCCTTTCAGTCACAGATAACTCTACAATTTTAGGTATTGAAACAAAAAAAAAATGTTAGGAATTGTACTGATACCGATACGACGTTTTGTTACGCATCGGCCCTACAAAAATCTGTCCGTGCTTTCTCTACTGGCAGCAGTGGTTTATACGGCTACGGATTATAGTTTCAAAAACGAATGATGTTTCCCAAATGCAGGGAACCTTCCTCATTGGGTTGTATGTTCTACTGTGTACATTTCAGACCATTAAGGTGGCTGCCTGGTTGAAGGAATTTTGCACTTCTGAGGCCTAAAAGCGTGGGAGCGCTAGGGGCGACTGAGACATGCACGTCAACTCTATAATCCCCTCTACGGGCAAAGCACTGAACTGACGTGAAGTCCTGCCTTCGATAACACGCCTCTATGAGACTTTCAGTGGAAACACTACCATTTTATGAGGTAATAATAAAGATGAAGGTTTGATGAATGTCCCTGTTCCTTTTTTAAATGTTCTATATCGGAATGTTCATACCTACAATGACCGTGAAAACACACGTTTGAGCCATTTCCATGATCACAAAAATATGCTTTAGAGAGAAATGGGGAGGAACCGAAAAACGTTTACAGATGCGTAACGTTTCTTAAATGCTATTCGTCAGCAGTCTTCACTCAGACACGTTGGATGATTAAATATTAAAACCTTATCTGCTGGATCTCTGCACACCCAGGCCTACCCAGGCGGCCACCTTGAAGCAATTTCATATACATCGTCCCATATACAGAGTGTTCGGAAATTAAAGGCCCAAACATACAGGACACCGTATACCTAAACGGAATATTAAAGGAGAAATTGGCCTATGAAAATTGGGTTTGGAAAACGTACCTTTGCTTAATCCCTTGAACAATGCCTACGAAGTCAGTACCGAAAAGGTAACTTCTGCTTTCCATGTTGCAGAGACATATGCGTAATGCTGGCGGTCCTCGATCGACTACATGCCCTCCACTAGCACACGCTCCATAGCGCACCGAATGGTCATGTCCCATTCAGCCGCGTGGGATGTACTGTGTGTAAATCGCCGCCATCCCTACCGCTGGCAGAAAGTAAAGTCATTCAGCGAAAATACATTTTCGAAACCCAATTTTCAAAGGCTCATGTCGCCTTTTGCATTCTGTTTAGGTATATGGTGTCTTGTATAATTTAGACTTTAATTTTCATAAAGAATCACCTCCCGTAGTTTGAGCGTTTAATTTCTGAGCACTCTGTATAGGACACTGTGACTGGAAGGGTTAAAGAAATTATTCTACAGCTGATCGTGCAGCGAAGACGGCGGCTGGTATAGGTTGTTTCTCGGTAAAATGAGCACTTTTGAAAACCCTGCTGAAGATCTACTTGTATGCATGTTGTATCATCTTCTGTCTTATATGAAGTTAACATTTCCACGGGCCTCAGCACTTTATTCATGAGTCGGTCAAGTGAAACTGAAAAATGATTAGGAAAGTAAATATTTAAGAAATCTGCCCTTTTTCCCACTTTTACTCATTAACGTTAACATATGGAACTACTTTCCATCCTTCGTTACCAACTTTACTAGGCACTTGTCACTCACTGCGGCCGTTAAAATACACGCATGCACGGGCAGTGGCTTTTTTTTTTTCCAAGGTCGATTTCAAAAGTGCTCACTTGACCACGAACAGCCTTTAGCTGACCTGTTCCTCTTCTCCTTGAACATGTCGCAGTGGTACTCGGGGCCGTAGAGCTTGCGGGCCCAGCGGCTCGCGGCGTTGCGCTCGCTGGCCGAGCCGAGCGCCGGCGCCAGGCTGCGCAGCTTCGTCGCGTAGTACACGAACTCGGTGTCGAGCGTCGGGCTGGCCGTGGCGTCCGCTCCAGGCGGCAGCTCCTTGAAGATGGAGTCGAAGATCTCAGTCACGCTGCTTTCCGCCTCGCCTCGCGGCAGCACGCGCTTCCTCGCGCGCGCCGCTGATGATGCCGCGTCGTCCGGCATCGCGCCCCCCCCTGCGTCTGGGAACAACGCGCACCTCGCTGGACAAGCCCACCCCGTGTGGAAAAAAAAAAAAAAAAGTAAAAATTACCTGGCGAGTGTGAGGTGATATTCGCAAACTTGTGTGGGAAACATAATTTTCCTCGCGTGTAAGGTAAAATCACCGCACTCTGGAGTAATATTCACATACATGGTAGTGAAAAATCCCATACATGGATTGGAAAATTACCTAAAGGCTGTTTACGATAAAGTGAGCACTTTCCCAATGAACCTTAGAAAAAAGTCACTCCCCTGAACGCATATATTTTAATGGGCGCACTGAGTGACATTTTCACAGTAAAGTTGGTAACAAGCGACGGATAATAGTTCCATATCTTAATGTCTAATAAAAAGTGTTAGGTAAGCATTTGTGATAAACATAAATTATTTCTTTCACTTTATATTTTTTTTTAATGCATCGAAGTGTGAAAATGAGCAGATTTGTATAATATTTACCTTCCCAAAAATTGCACCGATTTACTTGACTTGCGCATGAATAAGTGATGAGACCGATAGCATCGTTAATTTTACACAAGGCGGAAGAATACATAACGTGCACACATGTAGATGTTTAGAAGGGCTTCCAAAAGTGCTCATTTTACCGTTAATAGCCTATAACGGCGGGTGGATCTTCTAGACGATTTGTAACTAGTTGATAATGTATTATATATATATATATTAAAATGCCTTAAAATTAGTTTTTATTGTTTTGTTATACAAGCCGTCCAACATTGCTCTTTATATGTAAGGTATAATTACCGCTCTCTGGAATAAAATTACGTACATAGTGGTAGAAAATCGCATAAATGGATGGGAAAATTACATTACGACGCGTCCATCTCTTTAGCATTGTCTCAACAGCTACGTGGGAGGAAGGCGGAAGAAACAATTCAACACACGAATGTTCTCTCGCGATGCTATGTGGTCGTCGTGGTGTAATGGATAGCGCATCTGCATGTCTTGATAGAAGTCCATGGTTCGCGCCCGCCCACCAGCAAGTATCGAGGATCTTAGAGTTGAGGTTTCTCTCACTGTCCTGTAAGAAGATGTAGGTGGTAAAAAAATTGACAATACCAATACCCCGTGTATTTTTAAAATAAATATGTATTATGCAATCTAGTTATTATTACCCTACTTGTATGGGATTCTTCACTTTTGTCAGGTACTTTTTCCGTACGTTTAGGGAATAGTACCTTACTTGTTATGTAAATGTACTCCATATTTGACAGACAATTTTACCTTACATGCAGAGCTAATTATCTCCCCTTACATGTAAGAGAATTGTACCTCAATATTTTGTACAGTGCAGCCCAAGATCTACTTACATACACGTGTTGTATCCTTCTACCGTAGTCAGAACTACAGGCTGTTGCAAAAATGCATGTCAGTATTTAGAGTAAGTGAAGAGATTGTGGGCGGCTCTTAATATGGAGGTCATGAGACCTAATGAGGGTGATTGAAGTGAATGATGGAGGGGGGATATCCCCGAGATAACCCGCCGACCAACGGCATCGTCTGGCACGATTCCGTTAATACTTCGAAAACACATTCTTCACATCGTGAGGATAGAAGTTTGTTATACGAACATAGTTCCGCTAACGCTTCGTTTCTTTACTACAGCCCGTATTACATAATGAACAGCCCGCGGGCTGAGTCATGTTACTGCGGAATGCCATCTCAGCTGCAATTGGCAGCCCTATACCAGCCACCGAGGAGCCCTGATATGAATACACTAGACTTTTATGTGTAGGGACATTTAAAAGCATTTTTGTATGCGACCTCAGTTGACGAAGTTGGCAACCTCCCTAACCGTATTGTGGCGGGTTGCGAAGCAATCAGGAATTTTCCAGGGATGCATCTATTCATCCTGGTGTCCATGCAACGGCGGGTTGATGCATGTGTTCGTGCTTATGGAGGGAATTTTGAACATTTCCTTTAGTACTGACGATGAGCTTTAACACGTGTGCAACCAATTCCTGTGCAATTCCTACTGTTCTAGGTTTAGTGTCGTACTGTGTGGTGTCGTGTATCATGCAAACGAAAACTGCGATGGCATTCCACAGTAATATGACCCAGCCCGCAGGCCATGCACTGTAAGTTATGTATTACGGGCTGCAGCAAAGAAACTAAACGTTTGCGGACCTATGTTCATATAACATTTTTTTTTTCATCTTACAGAAGTGATGAATGTTCCCCCGAAGTATTGAGATGCAATAAAGCAACATCCTGTTGCAACAGCCCGTTCGTGGTTACTTCACACTTTTTAAAATCAAATCTTTGAAAAATCACCCTCTGCATAAAGTGCTTGACCGTTTCTTGAGTATGCTACGTGTAAAAGGGGCCGCGGTTGCTGAGCGATTATACTGCTCGCCTCCCACCGAGGGGAACTGGGATCAATCCCCAGCCGGGTAACATCCGGATTTTCGCTAGTGGGAATCGTGCCGGACGTTGCCGCTGGTCGGCGAGTTTTCCCGCGGATCTCCGTTTCACCCGCTCTAAAATTCTGGCACCGCCCTATCCTAACCTCATTTTATCCTCATTAGCTCTCAAGATCTCGTTGTTAAGAGCCGCCAAAATCTGTGAACTCTACGGTAGCGTAATTTAATTCCTCCGATGCCAGGAGACAGGAGCCGGCTCCAGCTCAGACCACTGGCATCTTGGATTACACCATTTTTGGCCGTCATCTTGGATTTCGTCATTTCTGGCCGCCACTTTGTATCCAGCCGCCATCCTGGATTTCATTTTTTCATGCTCTATCACTCCACCTCGCTATCCACCATCTCGTTTTCACATGTAATGCTCTATCATTCCACCTCAGCGTCCACCATCTTGGATTCAATTTCTTCATGCTCTATCATTCTACCTAGGCATCCACCATCTTGGATTCAATTCCTTTATACTCTATCATTCTACCATCTTGGATTTCATTTTTTCATCCTGTTGCATTCAACTTAGGAATCCACCATCTTGGATTCCATTTATTTATGCTCAATCATTCTAACATCTTAGATTTCATTTTCATGCTCTATCATTCCACCTCAGCATCCACCATTTTGGATTACATTTCTCTCATACTATATAATTCCACCTTGGCATCCTCCAGCTTGGATTTCATTTCTTCATTCTGTATCATTGAACCTCAGCATCCACCTTTGCGTATTCCATTTCTTCAAGCTCTATCGTTCCACCTCGGCATCTACTATCTTGGATTTCATTACTGCATGTTCTAACATTCCACCTCGGTATCTGCCAACTTGGATTCCATTTCCTCATGCTCTATCATTCCACCTCGGAATCCACCATCTCGGATTACATTTTATTAGTCACCAGCATGCCACATCATGCTCTATCAATCTGGTCATGTGACTGCCATCTTGGATTCCACCTCTCACCTTCGATCGACAACCATCTTGTCCGCCATCTGGTTTCAGGCGGTCATTTTGTTTCCGTCACTCCACCCATGCACCCACTGCTCTACTTACCTACCTACATACCTACTGCTCTACACACCTACCCACAAACCCACTGTTCTATATACCTACCTACCAACTCTTCTACCCACCTACCCACCACTCAACTAACCTACATGCATACAAACTAATCTATGCACCTACCCACTACCCTACCAACCCATTCTTCTACCTACTTTCTCAAATACCACCCTACCCACATACTGATCTACCCATGTACCCACCACTATACTAACCTACTTACTTAACACCTAATCTATCCACCCATCAACTGTCCTACCCACCATTCTATGCACCTACACACACACCTGCCTACTGATATAATCATCCCACTACCCAAAACTCTACCCACTTCCCTACCCACCAACCCAATGATCTACCCACCTACATATCTACCAACAAACCAACCTACCTACACACTGCTCTACCTACTGTTCCACCCAAAGCTCTACACATCTAGCCACAGCATGTCCCACCTACTCAACCCATCTACCCACCACTCTACCCATCTAATCACAACTCCATCCATCTACTCACCACTATATCCACCTACCTACCACTCTATTTACCTACCCAACATTCTGACTACCTAACCACCTACCTATCTATTGCTCCATTCACCCACCTAGCTGCCCACTCACACACTGCTCTACCTATCTACCTACCCAACTAGTCACCACTTGACTGATCTAAAAATCTACCAACCTACTTACTGCTCTATGCACTTACCTACTCACCAATCTTCCCACCCATGGCTACACCCATCTACATAAAACTCTAACCACCTACTCACCTAACTACCGCTCGGTCCACCTACTTACTGCTCTAGCCACCAGCCCACTTTACAACCCAAAAGTCTGCCCACATCATTACCCAAAGTCTACCCACCTCACTATTCACCAACCCATTGCTCTACCCACCTACCCAATACTCTACTTACCTACCTACATACCCACTGCTCTACCCACTGCACTACTTACACTATACCCACCAACCACTCTACGCCATACCCACCACTCTGCTGACCTATATACATAACAACTAATATATCGAACCACCCACTGCCCTACCCACCACTCTATGTACTTACACACACACACACACACCCACCTACCTACATACCTACAGCTCTACCCATTTACACACCCAACTTCCTACCACTTTACCTACATACCCATCCACCTTCCACTCTACCATCTACCCACATTCATAAAGTTCTGCCAACCTACACACATACCTACTGCTCTACCCATCTAACCAACTGACTACCATTCTACCTAACCACCTTACAACAGCTCTACTTACTCATTCACTGCTGACTCCTCTCTGCTGACTCTGCACTCATCTCTGAACCCTTCGTACTTAGCACCACAACCCTCCACATACCTTAATTGACACACCATGTACCGCAATTGACACCGCACGCACCACAATTGGAACCACACTTAACACAATTGGAACTGCACGCACCACAATTGACATGCATGTACTGCAATTGACACCGCATGCACAGCAATTAACACCGCAATTGGAACTGCATGCACGGCAATTATAACTGCATGCACGACAATTAAACAACCACACGCACCACAAATAATACCTCACCCTCTGCATACATCTCAGCATGCTTCACATGACACTCTGCACATTCACACACCAATCCGAACCCTACCAACATACCCACTGCTCTACGCAGCTGCCCACCTACCCACTGCTCTACCCACCTACCAACCTACTGCTCTGACCACCTATGGCTCTACACACCAACCAACCTACTGCTCTGACCACCTATGGTTCTACCCAAGTACCCAACTAACACTTTACTCACCTACCACTTTACCCAACTACCAAAATACCACTCTTCTTACCTACAGACTAATATACCATTATACCCACCTACTGCTCGAATCACTTACTGTTCTATCCACCTACCCTCCACTCTAACAAACTACCAACTTACCCAATGCTCTACATAAATGCATACACAATTCTATATCCACCTACCCACCACACTACATATTGAACCACTACTAAACGTAACTATCTACCTACCCAAAGCATTACATGCCCACTCACCTACATACAACTCTACCTTTATACCCGCCACTCTACCCACATATCCACCAACGTGCACAATGCTCTACACAACAACCCAACACTTTACCGACCTACCAAATGCTTTATCCACCTACCCAATGTTTTACCCACCTACCCTGGGTCATGCCCAACTACCTGCCTACACAACTACCTACCTTTCTACCCACCTACTTACCACTCTATTTACCTACCCACTGCTCTAACTACCTAACCACTGCTCTATCTACCTACCCACTGCTCTAGTCCACCTACCCACTGTTCTACCTATTTAAATATCACTCAACCTACAAACTGCTCCACCTATCAAGTGTTGAACTCAGCTACCTACTGATTGTTGTTTGATCAATACATGCATACACACACAGATGCTATCGCCATCTTCGTTTCTCCAGTTATCCGTTAAAGTGCACAACCATAATCTGCTGGAGTTTGGAAGGTCTTCGACCATCTTTGTTACCCTTGTCAGTGGGGGGATACCAACAAAGATTATGTTAGCGATGATGTTCACTAGTAGTACTCGTGTCGATGCACATATCCAAAAGCCGACATACACCATGCAGATGCACGAAGTTTCGTATCAGTGTTGCTATTGTGTTGTGAACTTCTGTACAAAAAGCTTGAATGTCCATCAAATTGGAGCAAATGAACTTACAATCACCAGAACCAAACTCACAAAAATATTTTACAGTATGCCACATACAGTACACTATTTACCAGTGGTGATCATTTGAAGACACTCATTACACGGTCTTGTAAAGGTATACATTTAAAGCGGTGGTCATGTAAGAGACGACAATGCTGCTATTAATGCCAAACAAACAACGCGAGTTGCACAAGCAACAAGCACTGTACATCGCACCAGTCGTTACTATTCAAGATCAGACATCGGAAAACTGATGTGGTAACCTGGGTTAGTACAGCAGAACAGGTAACGATTTTCCCACGTACAGCCTCCGACCGAGTTTGACTACAGTACAGAGACACACGAACTCCACTACCAAACAGCACGAACTGTGCAAGCATCGAGCAATGTACATCTCATATTAAAATACAAATACTATGACAGAGTCGAGAAGCAGTCGGAGCGACAAGGTCGTCACTGATATATACACTGGCAAACAATTATAACGGAAACTATTTATAAGCACTTTCCAACCAACGCATATTACACATTCTAATCAAGAATAGGCAGTACTGTCTAGTACGGTAACATAGCAAATGCTTTCCTTACGGACAGATCTTAATGAATCCGTCAAATTCATATTACAGCCAACACTCACTGCACTAGCGGTGGATTGCACCAACCATGTGAGGTCAACTAACTATCAACATGTGAATCTGAAAAGTAGGCAGGTGGTCGACCGATGGTATAGGCATCGTGCAGGTCTCCACGAGTCGGAAGGATGGTCCATACACTAGTCGAGATTCGAGGCAGGCTCCAGGGTGACACACCGACCGAGTCAGTCAAGCATTTATCTATACAAGAGGATTGCAGTTATACGAGACAGGGTATAAAAATTTATTTCATGTAATACAATACTATATACACATATGAATATGAAAAACAGGAGGATACATATGAATATGTAAGGATGAAGTCTGAATGCTAACTGAATGCTATACTAAATCTTTAGAATTCTATCTACCTCGCATCACCACACCTCACTCTTCTGTGAGGACATCGGCAACAGCGACCGCTGTCAGGATGGTTTCTACTGCCAGGGGGAGAGCTAACCTCTCGAGAGATTTGCTAGAGATGTGAGTGCTATCTCTCTTGTTTATAAACTAATCTATATGATGACCTGGGTATATTCATTGATTGACTGGCTTGGTGATGTCGTCTTGATCTTATGGCCTATCAGTACAGTAATAGCGATGTCTGGAATGTGTGGTTGGGACATTGTAGTAGTTTAGGTTGATGATAGTGGGGAATTTTTTTATGGAACTTCTTTATCTTTGAGTGCGACATACATGTATGGTTGTTAAACAGGAGGACAGGTTGTGAGATGAAAAGTGTGATGGTTAGTGTAGAAAGATTAAATGTATGGCTTGAATATTATGTTGGTAAGTCTGATAATATGAATCGTATGTAGGCTCATAATTGGTAGAGATGTTTTAGAATGTTTTTACTGCATGACCTCTCTTCATGGATGTTATAGGTACTTGTTTTGGTAATATGTTTTGGTAGTATAATTGACCAGTGTGTTGTTTGGTTGGTATGGTATCTTGGAATAACTGAAATGAATGGAGTAACATGATTGTATGTTCTGCAGTTGTAGGCTGCTTGTATGGTTTGGTTTTTTATGGCTGGTACATCTTGATGGTACAACCTATCTGAATGACTTGGTTGTACAATTAGTTTCTTGTATGTTTTGTATATCCATTATGTTGATTGGTATGACTTGATCACATATTCAGTTGTTTTGACAGTATGCTAAAAGAGTAGCTTCGATGGTGTGTGGGGAGAATGGTTTGACCGTGTGATTAGTTTATAAGGGTGGAATAATTTGATAAGTTGGTATGAGAGGGCAGAATGCTTAGCTGGTATGGTTGGTTAGTACGACTGGATGGCATTTGGGAATTATTACTGTATGGATGTCATATATGTTTAAATTATTATTACTGATCTTATGATAGCATGGCTGGAGATTATGATAGGAATAATTTGATTGGCTCGGCTGCTGGCATGGCTTGTTTATATGTGTAAATGGTGAAGTTAGATGGGTCGAAATGGCAGTCAATCTAATTGACTCTTATGATTGTTTAGTAAGTCTGAGCTGACATGGCCTGTATCGTTAACAGCATGATTGAGGTATGCTTGGGTTAGAGTGAATGATATGGTTTGAGGCTGTATGTTTTGGTTGGTATGGTTACCTGCTGTGGTGGTTCGGTGATATAATCAGATGGTATAGTATGTAGGTAAGCTGGGTTGTATACCCTTCGACGATGCGTGGCTGAGGCAAGGTAATTTCGTGTTGAAAGGTATTATATCTGTTTTGGTATTCAGTACCAATATGTTGTCGATATGATTGGTAAGTATGCTGGAGGTATGTTATAGTTGGTAGTGGTTAATGGATGGTGTGTGGTGGTATGAAATGGGTAGTTTTTATGTCGCATATACAATATGATCTGTGTGGCATGAATGAAGTATTCTGGATTATAGTTGATATAGAACCTAGTACACCTGGTCAGCAGGGTTAGTCATATTTATTTTTATATGCCTGAGGTGTGATGGTCAGCATTTTTTATTGGCATGGATGTTTGAAAGAGAGATTTATATTAATATCTTGTATGAAGATGTGTAGGTAGAACAGTGGGTAGGTAGGTGGGTGATTAGATATGTAAATGTACAGGTAGGTAGTTGGGTATGTAGGTAGTACCATGGGTAGTTAGGTGGGTAGGTAGGTGGGTAGGCAGGTGGGTGGGTATGTGGATGGGCAGGCAGGTGCGTGAATGGAGCAGTAGGGGGTTTGGTGGTTTGACGGGTAAAGCATTTCGCAGGTTGAGTGGTGTTAAATAGCCAGAACAGTAAGTAGGTGGGCTAGAGCAGTGGGTATGTGGGTAGAGCAGTGGGTGTGTAGAACAGTGGGTGGGTTAGAGCAGTGGGTGGGTAGAGCAGTGGGTGGGTAGAGCAGTGGGTCGGTAGATATAGCAGTGGTTAGGTGGTTAGAGCAGTGGGTAGGTAAATAGAGTGGTAGGTATATGGGTATAATGGTAGGTAGTTGTGTAGGCATGTAGTTGTGAGTGGCCCAGGGTAGGTGGGTAAAGCATTAGGCAGGTGGGTAAAACATTGGGTAGGTGGGTAAACCATTTGGTAGGTCGGTAAAGTGTTGGGTTGTTGTGTAGAGCATTGTGTACATTGGTGAATAGGTGGCTATCGTGGCGGTTATAAAGGTAGAGTGGTATGTAGGTGAGAGGGCAGGTAATGCTGTGGGTAAGTAGTGGTTCAATATGTAGTGTAGTGGGTCTTTGGATACAGCACTGCGTAGAGGTTTAAGTAGAACAGTGGGTAGGTGGTCAGTGTGTTAGAGGGGTGAGTAGGTGGGTAGAGCAGTAAGTGGTTAGAGCAGTATGTGGGTAGAGTGGTAGGTAAGTCGGTAAGCAAGAAGAGTGGTACTTGGGTAAAGTTGTAGGTTTGGTAGTTGGGTTGAGCGATAGGTGGGCAGAGCAATAGGTTGGTAGGTGAGTAGAGTAGGGGGTTGGTGGGTAGCTGTGAAGAGCAGCAGGTTGGTGGACAGGTGTGTAGAGCAGTGTGTAGGTAGGTAGGGCACAGAGTTGTGCGTGAATGTACGGAGTGTCACGTGAAACATGCAGAGATGTGTACAGAGGATTCTGTGTCAATTGTGGCGCATATGGTGTCAATTGCAGTGCATGCAGTTCCAATTGCGGTATCAATTTCAGTGCATGTGGTGTCAATTGCGGTGCATCCGGTGTCAATTGCAGTATGTGCTGTGCCAATTGCAGTGGGTGCAGTTCCAATTTTGTTGTGTGTGGTTCCAATTGTGGTGTCAATTGCAGTGTATGCGGCGTTAATTGTGGTATGTGCGGTGGTTGTAGTGCTAAGTGCAGATGGTGCGGAGATGAGTGCAGAGTTAGCAGAGAGGAGTCAGCAGTGATTAGTAAGTAGAGCTATTGAAATGTGGTTAGGTAGAATGGTAGGCAGTTGGTTGAATTGGTAAAGTAGCAGGTATGTGTGTACGTTATTATAACTATAGGAATGTGGGTAGATAGTTGAGTGAAAGGTGGATGGGAGGTAGGTAAAGTGGTAGGTAGTTGGGCGAGTGTGTAGATGGGTAGAGCTGTAGGTAGGTGGGTGTGTGTAAGTGCATATAGTGATGGATAGGGCAGTGACGTGGGTAGAGTTGTATTTGGGTAGGTAGGTATAACTGTGGATAGATTAGTGGGTAGGTGGATAGATTAGTTTGTTTGCAGGTAGGTTCGTTGAGTGGCGGGTAGGTGGGTAGAGGAGTTAGTAGGTAGATGGGTAAAGCAGTGGGTTTGTGGGTAGGTGTGTAAAGCAGTGGGTATGTAGGTAAGTAAGTAGAGCAGTTAGTACATGGGTGGAGTGGCGGGAAGGTGTGTAGAGCAGTAAGTGATCAGGTAACAGGGTAGGTATGTGTGTAGGACAGTGGGTAGGTGGGTACCTGTGTAGAGCAGAGGGTTTGTGGGTTTGTAGAGTAGTAGGTAGGTGTCTGTGTGGAGGTGCATGGTAGTAAACCAGAAGACGGCTGGAAACAAGATGGCGGACAAGATTATTGTCGATCATAGGTGAGAGGTGGAATCCAAAATGGCAGTCACATGACCAGATTGATAGAGAATGATGTGGCATGATAGTGACTAGTACAATGTAACCCGAGATGGTGGATGCCGAGGTGCAATGATAGAGCATGAATAAATGGAATCTGAGATTGTGGATTCAGAAGTGGAATGATAGAGCATGAAGAAATGAAATCCAAACTGGAGGATGCTGAGGTGGAATGAGAGAGTATGTAAGAAACTGAATCCAAAATGGTGGATGCTGAGGTGGAATGATAGAGCATGAAGAAATTGAATCTATAATGGTGGATGCGTAAGTGGAATGCAAGAAAATAAAAAAATTCAATCAAAGATTTTAGAATGATAGAGCACAAAGAAATGGAATCCAAAATGGTGGATTCTGAGGTGGAATGATAGAGCATGACGTGTGAAAATGAGTTGGTGTATGCCAAGGTGGAATGATAGAGCTCGACGTGTTAAAACAAGGTGGTAGATGGTGAGGTGGAATGACAGAGCCTGAGGAAAGGGAATCCAAGATGGCGTCAGGAAACAAGATGGCAGCCGGAAACAACGTAATCCAAGATGGTGGCAAGAAATGACATGATCGAAGATGGCGGCCGGAAATGACGTAATCCAAGAAGGCGGCGGTTGGAGCCGGAGCCGGCTCCTGGCGCCGGAGGAACTAAATTGCACTTCTCTCTACTCATGTTAATGTAGTCTATTATTATTTTGGATAAGTTAAATTTTTACTTATATTCATAGTATTAAATTTAATATACAATGAATAATTCACATGATTAAAATCAGGGAGAAAATGCATGTAATGGCAATACGGACCAAGAAATAATTTTCATGCAAAATATTACTACATTGAGTGCGCACAAATGCTGTATACTGCATTTTTGGTGTAATTTTCTAGAATGGTTAAGCTTAGTTCGCAGAGGTGGAGGAATCTCCTGAAAGTAAAACTTAAGTAGGGCTTCAGAAAATGATGGAAAAACCACGGGTTGACTGTATGATTTATTCTACTCAATGAGCAAATCTCAAAGATTTTGGTTTGGCAAATAAAAATTTCCAATTGTCGCATGTGCGCCAGAGTGTTAGAACACGTAAATAATAAACTATGTTCCTTGCACTACTGTAGATTGGAAATATAATGAAACATGTTCACATTTTGTTTGATATGCTCTCGTAAACTGGATTTGGCAAAACGTTAGCTTACACAATTACTGAATTGGAAAAAATAGAATTCTTGAAAGGGTTTAAAATATAATCTTTAGGGCATTCCCTACACAGTTTCTTCGAGAGAAAGGAGAAAATTACAAAGATGATTTAGCTGACACACACATATTTTCCGCACTTAAATTAGTTACGGTTTTCCATCGAAGTAAGCTTGCTTTTGAACGCTCGATATCAAACTAAGTCGCATTTTCATTGTTTGCTCCTGTAAACGCCATTGAAGGGCGTCAGTAATAGTCACGGAATGAAGTTAAAACTTAAAAAATTTTTTAACTGGGGCAAGTAGGATAACACAAGTCGAGCGCCAAACACGAACTTTTAAATACGAATAAATACAATTTCTCAATTCACCGCCGCCAAGGAGCGAGGTAGCGCTCTGGTTGTAACTTTAGACTCGCATTCTATGGGACAGGGAGTTCGAATCCCGGTTCTGCCATCACGATTTCGGTTGTCCATGGTTTCCATGAATCCCTAGAGGAATACTGGGATGGGTCCCTGCCAGAAGTCATAGCAGTGAAATTTCGCGAAAAGATTTCAAGATATGCTATATTACAAAACACTGTAGGTTCATTCACCTATCTTAATTGGCTGAATTCATTTCTGACACCTGTTAACTGTCTGCGCACACGAACCACGTAGGAACCATGCCGATGTAGTCGAATTCTGATTGGCCCATTCGAATATGAAAACGCCTTCTCAAGCATACAGCAACCAATGACAACAGACAAACAGCTTTTGGATGCTTGTAGTATTGCAGTTTCCCATGTTCTCATATTCTTTCGCGAAAAGTCACGAGCTCTACCGATTCCATCCGCTGTCCTGCGTCTCTGAGAAACTTGCTCCGTCTCTAGTGACCTCGTTGTTCAGCCCGACCTACTTATAGGCTATTCACGGTAAAGTGAGCACTTTTGTAAGCCCTCTCATTTGGAATAATAGTCAACAAATATATCTTATATTACCCTTAGAGGTTAACTTCCGAGTCCGTAGAGCCAAAGAAATCCTTAGTTAAACCAACAAAATATTTTATTTACAGAGCCAACCGAGTGTAATAATTTTGTTTCAACAGAGAAATATTTCATTGTCTCTTTACAAATAATCAATTTCGTTGCTTCAAACAAACTTTGTTTGATCCAACAAAACGTTTTTCTCAGTGCGTAGCCAGGTGGTTTTGGGGGGATACGGCGGTTGTAATCTTTATCTTTCCATCACGGTTGCCATAAGTGGGAATTAAAAATTTGTGGCAAGCTTTTAAACAGTACGCAATTGCAGCGGGATATGGCATTTATGGCGAAGTAATTTTTCCTCCTAATATTTGCCCTAAATGACGCGCGCGTCATCACCGGCAACGTTGTTGTTAGCCTCTCCTTTCTTCTCTTCAGACAGCGCAATATCCCCCCTTAAGACCTTGAGAAATTCTTAACTACAACTCTCTTGCTCCTCTCAGAGTGTATCGCCCATCACATTTCAGTATGAATTCAGCGTTCGGCCAGCCCACGGATTTCGGTGCCAAAAAACTTTTACAAATGTGATATTGTAAGACTTCAAGTCATACAATTACCCTTCACTATTCTCTGCAAACATAATTAGAACTGCCAGTCAAACTCTAACTTTGTTACAATCAAAATTTGTCCTCGTAAAAGGCTCGTTCTTAAATGTACTTCAATGTAACACTGGTCCTTTCTTTTACAACGGCGTGTAATAAAGATTTGTAGGTTTGTTTTTGAAATTTAAAAGGATGCATACTTAGTAAAACTGAGATTTAAACACACAGTATTGTAGCACGTGTGTGTGTGTGTACGTGTTTTTTTTTTTTTTTTTTTTTTTTTTTTTTCGTGTTTCTACATTTGTTTCGTGAGCATGGTTTGGAGACTGTGCTGTTGCTATTCCATGTGGGTTTTTAATTTCTGCTGTCATGTGGGGGAAACTGAAGTACTTGTGTCAATCGAGTGTGATTTAGCCAAAAAAAAATTGCAGTTGAATGACAGCAATGATGTCCAAGGAATATGTAATATCCACGTTTATTTAGCAAAATCTGTAGGTTGAACTTGAAATGTATTCTTATAGATACAGGTTATAACAATCATTCTCAGATAGTAACTATCACATGTATTCAAAACATCCTAATGTATGGTGTAAACAAATAAAAACAGGAAAAAAGTTGTATCTATAGCATCTATCATGGAACCTTATAAATGTAATTAAATAGATAACAACTCAGGTACATCGAAAGCAGCTTAATTGCACTTACATAATTGTGGCATGTGCAGAGAATGTTAGCTCATTATAGTTTTTATATTTGTTTACTCATTGTAATTATCATACATGTCTGGTTACCTATACATTGAAGGTTTAGTCATGTTAACGAGAAAAACATAATTCTTTATATAGTTGATCGTATTCAGAAAGGCACTTTACTAATACTCACAGTTACGCTCGTTTAACGACAACATTTTCCTTTAGTTAAGCCCTCTGCTATTTGAAATAAAACTGTAAAATTAAAACACATGTGCACAGTTTCGGTGTCCCAAACAGAGATCATTTTTGTAATAGGGCTTTCATAAATATAGACCAATTTGAAATGTCTGCACATATTTACTAGTGCTAAGCCACTTGAAGGAGACTCACATTTTAGTCAGGGAATGTGACAGCTATATTGATGAAACATCTTGCTAAATATTGGTTGTGAAATCTCTTTAAGCAAACTAATGAGGTACACAGAAATCCGAGAATCGTCGTTCATCACATTACTGGCTTTAGCAAGCTTGTGATAATCCATCAAAAGTAATAAAGCGATGGATTAGTAATCAACTTAGTTATAGAATAATGTTACCTCAAAGTGATCATATCTGAGTTGTAAGCGAATAGCTGTAATTGTTTTGCTATTAATTAGTTATAACATATTGAAAACTAATGATCATGTATTACAGTGGCAGTTATAAGAAAGTTAAATAAAATTATCAAAGTTGTTAAGGTTTTATTTAACATAATATTTCTGTATAGTACCGAATACTTGGTCTGTAACATTTCTTATAAATAAAAAAATAACTACTTCCGATAATGTTTTGATTCAAATGTCAAGAGGCAATGGCTGATGTATGTGACTAGAATTTCTGACGACGAAAAAGGTTTGGTCAATGAAAAACACTTAAATGCTTAGACACACAATTTTTTTCCCCGTGAACTGTTTTCATTTCTCCGACAATGGCGCCAAATTACTGTGGGAGTTGAACACAATGCGGCAATCACACCTTTGTCCACGGGCACGTTAGAAGATAATGCGTTGTTTCGACAAACAATTGTGGTACATTGTTTCTGAAAACGTTTAAATCCTGGAAAATGCTGCATTCGAGTCATTCGAGCGCGTTTTGGCCATTTAGAATTTTGTTTTCAGTTCAGAACACCGCTAATATTCCGTGGGAGCAATTTTCTATATCTGGCTCTGAAGACAAGAAATATTTCCTCGTATCATTATTGCAGCTGTTTCTTCGGTTCTTTGGGATCAACATTGCATTAATTTGTAAACAGCTTCCTTAACATTATATATTTCTATGCAGATATAAATTTTCTTTATGTGAAACAACACAATATTTATATCGTCTTTTACATTATAAAATCTAAAATGGATACTAACTTATTTCCTCCCGAATTTCAGCTACAGCTACGTACTTAATACTCGTAGAATACAGAAACTATGGATTTGCCATCACGAAGGAGATGAGGCGTGAGAAATATTTATCTAAAAATATGAAAAATTCATGTTGTCATTTTGCAAAAGTGCTTCGACGTCTCGGAATTATTGTAACAAATAATTTACGCAGTTTCTTCAAAATTACTCATAGGTACAACCCCGAGCATTTCGTGGATTGAGCTGGCAGCAAGCTAGGCTGGACAGCCCTCTACACACTCGAGACATTATAGTTTGCTTATTGGCTGCCGTGATCACGTGAAGCCTCTGTACAGCACTGCTAACACACTCACTCATACTACTGCCCCTGCTTATTACTGGCTCACAGTTAAAAGGGGCGTGTCTAAAGAACTATCGTCCAATCACAGCAGTAGGAGAAGAGAACACGTGTTTGGAGTCTACCTCGCCTCGTAATGAATTCGCAAAATATCTGTGGCTCTACTCATAGGACATCAATCATAAGGCTCTCGTAAAATATTAGAATGATAACATCACCTTTAAAAAAAAACCTCACAACTAAACGAACTTGCACAAAGACGTAAAAATGCGAGTAGTGTGATTTGGAAGAAAAACTAGAATTCATCTTTTTGGATTAAAGATTGTTTTTAAGATAATATATTTATTTTGGGTCGTAAACAGTAAATGGACTCTCTGTGATCGACGTTTGGAAAATGTGACGTTTATGCGCAGATCATTCGAGTCTATTGAGGAGGACCGATTTCGTGAAGCATCTTTAAAAGACCAACTTCAAACCTATTCACGGTTCAAGACCGAGGAGTCAAAAATGCAAGGCCCATGAGGTTTGCTATGATTTCACTCAGTTAGTTTTCACCTTCATCTACTCACGGGTAATGTTATATCGGTTGCTTATGTATTCCGCCTTCGTTCATTATTTTGCTAATTCCGACTGTGTTCTACTCTAGCCCACTCCATAAAAAAAAAAATTTAGAAAGTTTTCCGTACGGTAAAGAAAACCATTTCTTAGAGGTTGCTTTGTTTACTGTAACGCAATACAGCTTTGGTCCAAAGAGCAGGTTAAAAAAAAAAAAAACGTAAGTTTGCTGTCGATAAATGTTTTCTTTGTACGTTAATGTTTTACGCCAACATTACCTTCCTCTGCAGCAAATAAATACACATTCTTTCAAGCTTCTTCTGCTCACGATACAGAAATACAACATCGTGCCAAATGTGACGGTTTAGCGATGTTAAAGTTTTTCTATCGTTCATTGTAATTTTCGCCACGTAACTGTTGTCCCGACACAGACATTAAGAAAACAATGTACAGGATGAGCATAAAAGAATACTCCTACTTTGATAGTCTATAATGCGAAAACCAAATAACCTATAACCATCGCTGGACGATCAAATGAACCGCGGAACAGCGAAGTTTGTTTACCATATTTTCATAAATGTTCAATGCGATCACCACGAGCGAATGGAAAAGGAAGTCCCCAGGCGTCTCGTCTAACTGAGGAAACAACCACTCTGTACATATGTCCAAATGATGGATTCTAATAACAGTGGGCTCGTGGAGAAAGAAAGGGCCGAAAACCGTGTCTTTGGGTGCAGCGCAAAACACATTCACTTTGGGGGAAGCGCACTCTTGTCCCGTGGTTTCATGTGGATGATCCTGACCCCACATCCGCACCTTATGCCGGTTCTCCTTACCATCTGCATGGAACGTCGCTCTTCATCACTGGCCCCCAAGAAGCCTGGATCTTACTTCGTACGTTCTTCTTCTATGGGGTACATAAAGGATCAAGTTTTTCGTCCGCCATTGCGGGCTAACATTGACGACCTCAAAAACGAGAATTACGGATGCCATCCAAAACCTTAACACCGGAAATGCTGACAAGAGTGTAGAACGAGTTTGAGTATCACGTAGATGTCGTTCGGGCCGTTCATGGTTGTCACATTGCACATTTATAAAGATAAGGTAAACTAACTTCACGCTTCCACGGTTCATTTGATTTTTCAACCAAGGTTGTAGATTGTTTGGTTTCGATATTACAGACCTTCGAAATCGGGGTATTCTTTTATACTCATCCTGTATTATGCAGTTACGAAACTGCAACCAAGCAAATGTAGAGTCATGAATTGCAGTGATTCACCAAATCAATGACCTCCGTTCCTCCAAAGTGGTGACGTTTCATTCTGTCCCATTTTACTATAGGTTGTTCACGGTAAAGTGAGCACGTTTCAAAGCCCTCCAATTTGGAATAATTGCCAATAAATATATTTTACTTTATAGCCTTAGACATTTACTTCCAACACACCATTGCTTCTGCTCTTATTCTCGCCCCTTGACACACCAAAGGGGTGAGTATTTTTCGCCCTCTTAGAACGAGAAGGAACGATGACTTGCATCAAGTTACTTAGATATCCCACGATGGCACTATAAGAAAAAAAAAAACTTATCTTGCTATACTGTATTTAAACAGTTTAAGTAGTTTTCTCATGAAATTCCAATTTTGTCAAAAACTATTTAATTAATTTTGTTAGCGTACACTATAAAATATATGTATTCTTAAAAAATTCTTTTGAAAAAAGTTGCTACGATAATTTTTGTAACACTTCGAGTTTGTTAGGGCAAATGTTGCATTACTTTAATATAAAATGTGTAACACTAATGTCGAATATTATTACGAAAGAACTGTAGCGAATTGTAAAGATACAATATTTCACTTGTAGTGTTACATGGAAATGTTTTGGTAGTTAGTTTTCGAGGAATTTCTCGTAAAACGTCCAACAAAAGTTTATGGTGTAATAGAAGCTACCTTAGCTATACCATTATTTTTTCTAGGGAGGTACTGCATAATCTGATAATTTCTCTCCCCCCCCCCAATTAGGGGGCCACAGTGGTTGAGCGGTTAGCATGCTCGCCTCCCACTTGGGCGAACCGGGTTTTCGCAATTGGGAATCGTGCTGGACGATGCCACTGGTAGGTGGGTTTTCTCGGGGGTCTCCGTTTCCCACATCTTCTCATTTCGACGCTGCTCCATACTCATCTCTCTTCGCCCTCATTCGCTCTCAAGACCTCGTTGTTAAGAGCCACCCAAATCACTCACTTTTCCCCATTTTTTTAATATTTTCAGATAGACGAAATATCCATGGTCAGCTCTAGGTTATATAATAAGTTCCTAAATTTTAATAATATTACTCTTTTGTAATAAATCCATCACATTTGCAATACAATTAGTATACATATTTCGTACAAAATAAAGTACAGTAATAAAACTAAATCCTCGTTTATTATGGCTCAACAAAGCTTCAATCTGCTCTTCTGAAAAACATGAAAAATGTAACATACTAGTTTATTCCATACCTCTCTAGATAACAAAAATAAATGTATTTGTAGTGTTGAGTTGTATAGCTTGTAAAATCAAGTACCAATGGTAATACAGCCTTGGGCTGACTTTGGCCGCGAATAATAAATAAATGAATAAAAACGTAGCGAGACAATACATGTCTTTATTATTTATATTAACTGGCGTATGTTTCAGCTTACCGCTAATAGCTCCGGTTGCTAGTTATACATATGCACATGCCTGGAGAGGATAAATCAGGCCTGGTGGTTCCGCAAACCTGCCGTCGCCGCCGTGGGAAACGTGAGGTAAACACGCAGCTTGCGCTTCGCCGTGTCCCCCTCCACGGTGACATCGATGTCAGCGCGGGCCCCGTGGCCTCCGCCCGCCCTCGTTTAGCCAGGAAAGCACTCCCTGTTCATTATTTCACGCGGGGAAAAATGGAGGAACTGTGTTCTTCGGCGTGCGCCGGGGGGTAGTTTTTTTTTTCTCCCTCTCTCGCGCCGTCACAGGTGATGAAGAGGCGAACTAAAGGGAAATAGGTGTGAGGGACCAGTGACGAGTAAAGAGGAAGGGGGTATGGGGTAGGAGGTGGCACCAGTAGACCCTCGGCGAGGTCAGGAAGGATGGGCCGACAGGGAATGTGTTTTCCATCATCATTAAAACAACAGGTTTTTCGCGCACGTGCCCATCACTTGCGACACGACTCTCGGGGTCGCTGTCTTTGGCTTCGCGTCTGTCCGCATGTGTTCGGTTCTCGCCGTGGGGGGGGGGGGGGGAATACTTCGGGGGTAATCAAGGCACTTTGAGCGGATGAATATTTCAAACGTCGTCGGTGAAGTTTACTGCGGGGAGCTTCCTCAATAAAAAAGTACAGCTCACTTCAAAAATCTGACTGCTCACGCTTCGTGGAGACTCGGGGAAATCCCACGAGCTCGTTTCACGGGATCTGCTGAACTTTGGCAGTTGTGTGCACACTCCACGCGTTTGTCATTTGTTCACCGGCTGGTGCCTTTGTAGGTACGTAGGCAGGGCTAAGGTTTATTGTACTCAGGTTGGGAATCTTAATGTTTTTAGGTTGGCAATTAAAATTTTCCGCCACCAGGTAAGCGCTAGTGTCGCACGTGTACTGAATTTCTCTATTTTATACGTTAAAAAACGAAATACAGTGGAACCCCTGTATTTTACCCCCGATTTTACACTTTCCTGCATTTTGCACATAATTTTTTTTGGTCTCAATATCTGTTTTTACAGCATAAGTTTCCCTCATTTTACACTTTCCTGCATTTTACAACATATTTCCCCAGTCCATTGAAAAGTATAAAATAGGGGTTCCACTGTAATTGCAATAATCATAAATCAAATAAAAAATAAATTCGTAACTAAGTAAAATATTTATCTTTTACCATCCACATAGCTTAAAATTTTAACTAAAAGAGACCTCTTCGGAATACTGCACACCTGGCGGCGGAAAACTCTCTCATAAGGAAACTCGTTCTGATCCTAACCTGAATGGAAGTAACATCAGCAGGGCTTAACGTCTGGTCGAGAGACTCCGTCATTAAAGACGGAGGAAGTTGCTTAGAGAAGCATGAACTGGGGTGGGATCGGCCACGGCCGTTAAAGGCTGTTCACGATAAAGTGAGCGCACTTTAGAAATCAACCCTCGAAAAATGCCACTGTCCCTACCTGGGCGTATTTTTAACGGGCACACGTAGTGACATGCGCCCTGTAAAGTTGGTAGCAACGGAGTGAAAAGTAGTTCCATGCCGCAGCGTCGAATTAAAAAGGCTCGGTAAACATTTGTCATTACTACTTGATTTATTTTTATTTATGATTTTTTTAATGCATGTAAGGGTATTGGTCAGAAAATCCATAAAACATCGACTTTTATAACAACTTTACAGTTTACATTTACTGACGCATGAATAAAGTGATCAGATCCACAGCATTGCTGTTTTTCCAAACGGCGGAAGGATACATAATGTGCTCAGAAGTAGATCGTAAGCAGGACTTTCAAAAGTGCTCATTTTACTGCGAAAAACGTATAGAAAAGAAGCATCTAAGCATTCGCCTGGAGTAATTTTGGGGAAACTGTGGGAAACAGAAGTGAGGATGTTCGGACTGGGGATTCGAACTGAGGTCCTCCCTAACGCGAGTCTGAAGACTTGCCGCTGCGTCACCTTGCTGGTTGGGTGCCTCCATGATGAACACTTCATCCTGTATGCAGAATGATGCAATATTGTATGTCAATACTTCGGGGGAACATTGCTCACATCTGGAGGATTAAAAAATGTTATATTATCATAGGTGCGTAAATGCTTTATTTCCGTACTACATCCCATAATACATAACGTACAGTGTATGGCCCGCTGACTGGATCGTGGTACTGCGGAATGCCACCGCAGCTGTAACTGGCAGCCCCATACCAGCAGGAGCCGTGATGTGATTCCACTAGACTTCTGTTTGTGGGGACATTTTAAGACACTTGCGTCTGCAAACCCAGTGGACGATGTGGGCATCCTCCGTTATCAAAATTGTGGCGGGTTGCGAAACAATCAGAAATTATTTTCAGGGATTCATCAACGCATCCGGGTCTCCATGCAACGGCTGGTTCGTGCTGATGGAGGGAATTTTGAACATTTCCTTGAGTGCCAACGATAAGCTTTCACACATGTGTAACTGATTCCTGTGCAGTTCCTACTGTTCTAGGCGTAGTAGATCGTAGTGTAAGGTGACGTGTATCATGTAAACGAGCGCTGCGATGGCATTCTACAGTAATATGATCCAGCCCGCGGGCCAAACACTGTACTTGATGTATTATGGGCTGTAGTAAAGATACGAAGCGTTTGCGTACCCATTTTCATATAACATTTTTTTCCGTCCTCCAGATATGAGGAATGTTCCCCCGAAGTATTGGCATGCAATATTGCAACGTCCTGTATACTTTGTTTATGGTAAACTGAGCACTTTAGAAAGCTCTGGTTAAGATGTACTTGTATGGAGCTGATCACTTTGTTCGTGCGTCGGTCAAGTAAAACTTTCAAATGATTAGGAAAGTTAATATATTACAAACTGGAGACCCGCTTCGGCATCGCTCGGGTGCGATTTACATATATAGAGCCGGCCGCGGTGAGCAATGTGACGTCATAGTTTTTTCCTCTTCCGCTGTAATTATTTTGTTGCGCGTAATTAATAAAGCTGTGCTAGTTCCTAAAATGACGTGGTGTAATTAACATATTAAATTTGATAATGATAAATACTGTGTTGTTCAAACAGTTATATTATTAATCAAATGTTAAAAGACAGAAATGGTTAATGTGTGTCATCCTTAAAAGATAAACATATGCTCTCCGGATTTTTTGTAGATATTTTTGAGCTCTACAGTTCTGTAGTACATCAATTTGGTGCATCTCTTATGGTTCAGTCAGCGTAAGCCAAGTAAGCGCCCGAAAAGCGGCTTTTTCCGACTTGATTAGAAAACGTCGATATTTCTATACTATACGTAGATTAAATACTAAAGTATTTTATCCCTTAACTCTTCTCAAGAAATTTTCTAATTGAGGGTGAAAACCGCATCAAAATCCATCAAGTAGTTTCGAAGCTTTATTTCAATACACAACACATGCAGCCGGGTGATTTTGTTTTATACTCTTTATTTATATATTTATTTGCTTACTCTTTTAGTTATAGGCAGTAAAAATACAAAAAGTGAAATAAATAATTTCAATATTAACAAACTTTTACCTGAAAATTTTAATTCGACGTTAGGGCATTGAATTACCTTCTCTCCGCCGTTATCAACTTTACTGGGTGCTTGTCCTTCAGTGTACCCCATTAAAATATTTACAGGCAATAAGGACAGTGACATTTTTCAAGGGCTGATTACAAAAGTATTTAATGAACGGTGAATACATTGTAAGAAATTATTAGCAACTTTACTATATGAGTGCATACATAGAGTGAGAAAGCGCGAATGGTAAATTTGTTTCCCATGCAGTCATGCTATCGTTCCTACATTTGCTCAGGACAGTCAAATGCGTAGGAAACTTCCCAAATTTCTTAATACGTCGGTGTTTACAGAGGTATAAAAGATTGATACATGGCATATTTAGGAAAATAACAGAATACGTAATACATAGGGTGATTTTTCAAAGGTTTGTGTTAAAACGTCCGAAAAAAAAACGGGAATGGACTATAATTTAAGTTTCTTAGGATGTAAGATGGACAAAGATATCTCTGATCACCTATTGTTAGTAAAGATTTGATAAATAATACAAAAAAAATGCCGTGTTAATCAATATTGTTACAAGCGCGTGTATATTATTTTTAATATTATGTAGTTATAGGTTTTTACAGACGTAAGGTTTTTTTTGTCTATGAAGACAGTGAGCAGTAACACACAAAGCGGTAATGAAACACAATTAAAAATCAAGAGGATTGCGACAGAGACAAAGTGGAGAGTAATTAATTAAAGGCTTTGTATTTTTGTTTTTAATGTATCGAGGTGTAAAAAAGAGCAGATTTGTGAAATATTTACTTTTTTTTTAAATACATTCAAAATTCCACTTGATCGACCCATGATGAAAGTGATGAAGCCCTACGCAATGTTAATTTTACATATGGCGGAAGAATACATAACGTGCATGCTAGTAGATCTTAAGCGGGGCTTTCAAAAAGTGCTCATTTTACCATGAGCAGTTTAAGTACAAGAACATTGCAGTGTGTAAACAAGCCACAAAGTGCAGTATAGCGCATAGGCTTGTTTCAACCATAGACTAAAGATGAGGTAAAACGCTTATTCGTCTTCTGCGCATGAATCCAACATTGACCTACTTCATTACTACACAACTGTCAAAGTCACGTGGTCAATAGTGGCGAACATGTTTGTTTATATCTTAATTTCTAAATGACAAGCACTATTATATTAATAAAACACTTTTACCAGTTCTAATTTAATCAAAATGCGTTACAAACTGGTTAGGGGAAGTATACATTCATCTCAAAGCATTTGTTTATAAATCTGTTATCTAACCTAAAATCCAAACCACGCCATTTTCACTAGACGTGTTGGAAGAAAAGTAGTTCAATGTTGGGACACGGAGATTGGTTGCGCGCAGCTAGCGAGATCGGTCTACCTCATATTTAGTCTATGGTTTCAACACGCGTTGCATTCCAAAGGAGCGGAGAAGAACTCAGATCGCCATCAGCAGAACTATGTAAAGCTGAATCGAATCGCGCGACGCTGGTCTAGCTGCGAGCCTACAGAGAACTGGCTCGAATGTAATCGGTTCCGCGTGGACGAAGGAAAAAAAAAAAGTTTCGGTGACTGCGGGGAAAATGGCGGGGCTTTTCATTCGCTGTAGAACCGTCGCGAATTGCGGCAGCCTCCGAGGAGACACGTTATGCCACCCAGCCGGGGACGCTGTGTATAGGGAAAAAAGAGACGGCCGTTGAAAAAATAATAACCCTTTTCAGCGGTCGACTCTCAGACTGACAGAATCCCTTTCCTGGCTTTAAATGAGCCATTCTGGTAAATATTTCAAAAACGCCGTCCACAGCTCTAACTATAGAAACACATTTTGAACTTAGGGGAGAACTTTTAATTGACCATTAAACCATTTATATCTAGAATTCTTTTTTGTTTCTCTCTCTCTCTCATTGTTCTTTTTTACTTGCCGTCGTGGACTTTTTTTTAAACGGAAAGAGGGAAGTTTTAATGAACATACGTGCGCGCCGCTAGAGCTTACATAACGATACAGGTTCGGCGGGGGATATAATAAAGGGCGGAACCGAAATGATGGTTGTTCGCGCGCTGGCCAGCTAAGTACGAAATTAGAAACGACAGGTAGACGTCAAATTAGGCCAATGCGTGGCGTGCAACCACTCATCGGCGCCGGCTGACTTGTTGGAACAAGTGGACGCCCGGACGCCTTTCAACACGTCAACTGCCTGATGAGAATAGGCGATGATGCTGTTAGCCCGTGCCAAAACCGTGACAAAACTTGGGGGTCGAAAAAAAGAAAAAAAATCCGCCCCTCCCCCTTCCTTGCACTCTTGCGTCCGCGACAGGTTCGTCGACTACGTAAAATGGAAGTTATGTAATGGCAAATCACGTTGATCCGTCGTAATGCGACCTGAAGCAGCTTTAATTGGGCCGAGGACGATCGCTGATGACAGTTGCTGCTTTATGGGCGCTGCTCCGCGGATACCCGCTCTGACAATAATAACAGCTTTTTTTTTTTTTTTTTTTTTTTTTAGCTTGGGGTACCCGTGCCAGCCGCGGAAACACAGTGCTTACTTATCCCGCGAACTGTTGATTGAATTATACTCTTCTAATCCCCCCTCTCTAAAACTCTTAAAAACAATTAGTATTCTGCCCCGTCCGGGAACTGGGTGTGGATTTCCTCTGCTCCTCGAAATTCGCAGATATAGTGAGTGTTTATAACCAACTGACAGCCTTTAGGCACTGTAAACATACATTTATTTTACACATGATTCAGCTATTTAGGTGAGAGCAGGGTAAAGTGGTATTTAAGTCGTCTAATGCAAATAAAACTAAAATAGAGAATCACCCTCCACCAGTACAGTTATTGTAAAAATAGCAAAATAATTATTGTTTTAAGTATCACAAATTATTCTTTTTTATTGAACTTTAAATAATTATTTACCGTGTGGCCACTCTGCCCTGCCATGTTGGGTAAAGCGACCACTGACAGGCCACTTACGTTCTTCGCATTTAACAGGTTCTCTCCTATGATACACAATCTACATTCATCAGCTAGGAACTGAATTAAATTCTAGTAAGTCACGAAAATAATTATAAGCACGCTTCGGCCATTGCCCAGAATCTGAAAAATACATTTTGCATATTATTCCTGCTGTATACTAGAAGTGACGATATTATTCCTAGCGTTACTTTTCATGTCGAATAATATTAGCTTTGTATTGCTAACTGTGATCAATGAATTTTCTAGGGGCGAATATTTCAACTAGGTGGCTGGTGACTTAACCCTTATGGACGGCACTACACAAAATCTAGTCTCAAGTAAAACGTATGTAAACTACTGCATGTGGTTTTAAAGCCTAAATATTTAGTGGGATTGTGGTAACTGTTTCACATCGTCGCCACCAGACTACAGCACTCCCCAGCGGAATAACAGCTGATGACTCCATTACCAGCACTGGCGATTTCACCCTGCTTCCCCCTACAAGTAGTGAAAGAAATTAACCTTTTTATAACAACTATCTCCGACTTGTTTAATCGAGTAGATGGCGAGAGATGTGGAGTTTCGGTAACACGCTTCACTGATTAAAAAGTGAAATTCTCACTGATTGCGATTTAGAGTGCAATGCAGTAATATTAGACATTGTAAATGGTTAATACTAAGTGACTTTTTCACAACATTATTAATGTAACTACAACATAACTGATTAAATAAATGCCTCAATAGTTCCCTATTGGTCGAGCTGCCGGCTGGCGAGTAGGTTACCAGGCGCTGGTTTGCGAAAGGCGTTCCGTCTTCCTGGCAAGCGACGCCATTTTGCTGGCACGTGTGGTTAAAGTTCGCAGTGTAGGCGACTGTTCAACCTATGGTATAAAGATGAGGTAGACCGATTTCGCTGGCTGCGCACCAGTGGCGGCTGCTGAGGACAGGCTGCGGGGCGTAGCCCTCCTAATAAAATCTCAGAATACATACCTCTACTTATCTGCTACTCAGTAAATAATACTGCGTACGAGTACGGAGGTTATTTCGCAGGCAATGTTTTTGAGATGGACGAGACTCTTGTCACGAGAGAAATGTTTTTGGAAATGTCGAGTGGTGGGGCGGCAGATTCTTCGCCCCGAAGTGGGTAGAGCTAGTAGAGAGATATGACCGTAACGTAGTACTATGGGTGCTACGGGAGGGAGGGAAAACTGCAGGGGCTCGGCCCTTTTCAGCCAATCACATGCTGTAAATCGGAGAGAGCTGGGCGCGCCCCTGCTCAAACAAAAAAATGGTTTCCTGGAACTTGACAAAGCTACCAAAACTACATGTTTTGTCAGCACACTTTCGCGCTCCACTCTTTTGCAGTTGTTAAACACATTTCTTAACAATGCTTGTATTTATTTCGAATATTTTTTATTTATAGATATCGTTCAAACTCGCGTGAGCATCAAATATAGAGTGTAATACTCTGAATAAGTTGTTAATTATTGATGAGCTATGAGCATCGGTCAGAAGCAGGGTTGAATTTTTGTTAATGTCGTGTTGTGTAAACTTGTAAATCATTGTTAGTTCGGCGAATAACATTTTAAACCTTATTACGACAAAGATTTTCAATTACGAGAATAAACTAGAGCTACAGAATCTGGGACCAGCAAGGCCATAGTTAAATATAATTCAACAACAATTTACTACTTTGGCTTTCAAGGTAGTAAATGGTTCGTATACGAGAAAATTCGACGCAAGTACATACAATTTCGCGGACTGACTATGCGGGTGTGAAGTGGGAAATGTGTTGTTTTCTTTAATTTTTTTTTGTTAAAATGAAACCTAATGATTTTCCGTGGATGGTCAGTGGGGTAAAAGATTTAAAACATTTGGGAGACAAAGTTGAAATACATAAATTATGTTCCCAACATATAAAAATACCATAAAATTTTTATTGCTTGTTAAGGTGATTATACATTGCCAGTTAGCGCGTACAGATTGACGAATGGATTTTATTTTACAAATATATTAATTAAGATATACCACTCTCATCCTCTAATTTAAATTTGACATGAATTTTATATGTATTATAGACTATGTAAATTAGTTTTTGGCTTTAAAAATATTTCTTTTAGTATATTTAAGTTATCATCATCATTAGTATGGTAGAATTGGTATTATTATGTTATCTCTCGTCGTCTCGTGTAATGTACCACACCATGTAGGTACTGGCTGGAAGGCATATAACATAAACAAACTTAAAACAAATACATACTTGTGGTAGTGATTAGCTCTGAACCAGCGGCCACAGTATGTTGCCCATTACAAATCGGGCGATTATACATTTTTATTCAAACAACTACACTTATTTTTGTATTTAGCCACATAAGCTACACTTACTTAAGCCTGTCGTACGCAATATATTTATCACTGTGCCTATATAAAAATTATATTTGTAATGATATGAATTAGGATCGCTACAGCCCTCCCAGTTTCAAATGTCACCAGCCGCCGCTGCTGCGCACAACCCATCTCCGTGCCCAAACATTGAACTGCTTTTCTGCCAACATTTCGATGTTAGGTTAGAAAAATGATGTATTAACAACTCATTTTGAGATGTTTTTATATTTTATCTAACCAATTTATATATAATTTTTACAGTTTTATTAAATTAAAATTGGTAAAAGTATTTTATTCATATTAATATAATAGTGCTTGCCATTTAACACTTTGTAGACTATGCTCGAGTGTAGCTCGAGCAAAGCTAATTGAAAAATTTCTTTGTTGTCTAGAACAAAACTCGCGTAGATGTGAAGTCTTTGTTCGGCTGGTGTTTAACATAAACTCACAAGAACACGACAGCGCAGTGACAATGATATTGCTAACGATAAAATTGCCTTTTGTGTAGCCACTCAAAGGGACATTATTTGTTGTAAATCCTTTCATACGATAAAGGACATTTGATTAGGTCAATATCAGCTCTGCTCTCCATTAGTTAATGAACGGTCATTAATGAACGCTGTAAAGTAAATGCAGTGCCCGGTGTGGCATGGACCAATAGGTGAGTTCTAACGCAGACACCAACAGAATCAGTGTTCTTGGAGTAGTGGATACAGGTGACTCACTTCGAGTTTGTCTCAAGTGCCAGTAGATGTGTGCAGACCTCAATGTGTTTAAAATTATGATATAAACACACACGTTCATCACAAATGACTATGTGACTTCGACAGTAGAGTTGTTTTAGGGTAGGCAAATGTTGGGTACATGCGCAGAAGACGAATAACCGGTCTACCTCATCTTTAGTCTATGCTCGCAACCAGCTACGCTATGGGGGTGGGCCTGCTCAACAACAAGCGCGTTTCACTCAAGAAGGCTTATATATTCTAAATTTTCACACGTATTTAAATACGTGGTGTTTGCTGTTCACGGTGAAGTATGAACTTTTCAAGGCCGTACTTAAAGGTCCCTGTTACCTAATTTTTATCTGTCCATCAATTATGTTAGTATAAACAGGGATAGCACAATTTCGCGAGTTCTATGACGTGCTGGCTGTACTCCGCAGTATTGTGTACACTCGAGACTCACGCGTTTGTTCATTGGCTGCAGACCCACGCAGTTGCCAGTGTTACTGCTCATGTGGCAGTGTGACACTCGTTACTTGTTTCCCTCGCAAGCCTGCTATTGGCTCAGAGCCGTCCAGGGCGTGTCTAATGAACTGTGATCCAATGGAAAAGATGATTAAGTATACACTTGTTTAACGGTTATCCTATCATGAAACGGACTCGCATAATTTCCCTATCACTAAGTATAAACATTGCCATGTAACTTATCAACACAGTGTTTACGTTTTATAGCTCTCAAATATCACGTCTGAGGCTACAATAAAAGTTTAATTAATACGTTTAGTAAGGGCCTAAAAAACTGCTCACTTTACGAGCAGATGAAGTACATAAATATTATCCTCATTATTCAATCGCATATCCTGCCAAAATTCTTGTAAAACACTCAATTACAGACAGTGAAAAAAAAAAAAAAAAATACTCGGACATAATACGCGTGAATTCCTTCAAAGTAAAGTTCCATTCCCATTTCTGTTTGTATGTCTCTGTACTCGAAACGACGAGCGTAAGATGTCAACAGAAATTCAAAATCATCAAGAGTTTGCCTTGTGTTATTTCCCAGAACTCTACCGCTCTGAGGAATAAATGTATAACGAAATGTCTACATCAGAGCATCACGCACAACCTTCAAGTTGATTTGGATTTCGTGCTAACATAGCAAAGCAAAGTAAAGGCAGAGTCACACTGCAGTTGACGTGGATATCGTTGCGTTATCTTTGTGCTGTCGTTATGTTGTGGTGTAGGTCGCGGGGCAGTGTGTTGAATTTCAGTCAAGAGTGATGTAAAGGTAATGTTTCCATGCTAGAAGTTGAACTATCCCAGAGTGGACGTAGTGTCGGGCAATCAGATCAAAGATACTTTTTTTCTTTTCTTTTTCTGTAATCTTTTTTACTGCTAACAATATCCATGTGTATTGACTAGGAAGTCGTAAAAGGTTTCATTTGAATCCTAGGTTTTAATTTCATTTGTGCGCGTTTGAATAATGAATTAATTAAATTTCTCAGAAACTTTAAATATATAAGACATATAATAACCAATACTTCAGTTGAGTGTGAGAGATGATGTTATTATTAGTACGTAGATGGAAATCTTTGATGAAATATTACCGAAGAATTTTTTTCTTAACACGAACCTTTTCCAGTTAGCAGATTAAACACAGGCATATTTGGTGGCACTCCGTTACGATTTAACAAACACTAGCTATTCCTGACTCCAGTGTGAACACAGCTACGATTTTAAAACAAAATTTGGCCTAGAGTTAAAGGGAATTTAATATGACGAGCACCAAAATAAATTCAATGTGGGTGGACGTTGGGGGTATTTGTAGAGAACTGAAGAATTCGCGGATTCATTTTGGGACAAGCTAGAATTAAAAACACGTGTGTATAGATAACTTAACCCATTGGTCCACACGGTGTTTGACACCTCCTGAAGGACGCTTGCCCAATTGTCGCCTCCCACTGTGATAGCAGACAACCAACGCGCAGTTGATATTGGCATATTTGTTTATAAGACTGTGGAGTCTAGCCTGCAGGTCACTGAACTCACGAATTTCTCAGGTCTCTAGGTATTTATCGTCAAAACCTGCCGTGAAAGATTGCAAACTCATGAACTGGAACTTACGAGCTGTAATTTTCTATTTTACTCTTTGCTGGGGATGGCAAGCCTCGCTGTGCTCCGACAATAAAGCGGAAATCCTGGACGTTAGGGATCCATGGGGGTTCACGCCAGCTGCAGGCTCGGACAGGGGGGGGGGGGAAGAGAAGTGGGGAGGGTGTGCGAGAAAGCCCGCAAATAGAAAACAGGCATTAAAAAGCGCGCGCGCGGGGATAGGGCCGTGATAATGGCGTAGCTATGTCGCGGGATATAAAACAAATGACTGCCTCGCTTCGTCGTGTCCGGACCGGGGCTACATGAAGAGCGTGAGATGGACCTGTGTTGGTAGACGTAATGGACAGGTAGTGTACGTCGGGTCTGCAATGACAGTCGGCGACGAAACCTAGTGCACAGGCTCCGTCCGAATTAAAAACCACGTCAGACCCCCGCACTTTTTTTTTTTTTCGACGGCGCGGACTGGGTTACACGGGACCAGCTCCATCGACTGCAGCACCCGAAATAGCAACGGCCGTGCTGAATATTGAAAATATACCCATTGTATGAGATTCGGTTTTTTGGTGAGCCTGTTGAACGTCTGGTTGGGAATGCGTTCTTAGAAATCGCATTTTATTCATCGGCCTAGTAATGTGGATTAGTCAGACTCTAGAAATGCTAGTCAGCTTGACCAAACAATGTTACTGAACATATTATTAACAAATTAGGGGTTATTGCTATCTTTCCTTGTTCTCTTTGGTAAGAAAAGCATGATAATGCTTTAGAATGACAAAGTATTATTTTTTGCAAAGGTATCATATTTAAATACAGACACTATGATGGGATATTTGAAGAATAAATACGTCACCTTATGAATTATAGTGATACAATAAAAATTTCAGATACCCGTGAATCCTGAAAATCGTACCAAATTTGACATAAAACTAAGGATATAATTTTCTCTGGTTCCGAATGAGTTCTTTTAATCATTAACACTGACCAATGTTTCTATACGAATGTTAAAAGAGACTCCAGTAAAGTAATTTTAATTTTAAACACTTTTTAATACAGATAACATCTGTTTTAATTCTTTATACATCATTAGATGATCTGCGCAGTAGAAACACATCTGCCTTGCGAATAGTTTTTTTAATTCCGCATGATTGAAGCAAATATATTATGCCTTTTAATTTGTACATGTTGTGGTAATATACAAAGTGGCCATAAAGCATTGACTAAGTTATGTTTTTCCAAGAGCTAACATTTAATCGTGAACAATTATACTGCCACACTCAATTAAGTTCGTAAAACGACTGGAGAACCATGTGTAGGAAGCCACGCAAAACGGTGTCCACGACCTTATCGGCTCTACTACGCATGACTCCACATATCATATTTTTGCCTTCGAAAATAATTGACATTACTTCCACTCGAATTGCAGGGCTATGTAGACATAGTAATACTTTATCTCTAAGAGTGGTGAAAAAATGGCGCGGGAATACAATAAACGCGGAACTTTTCTTTCAACGAAGGATTTTTGCAAGTGAAACCCGAGTAAAATATTTTTTTTTGCAAGTATGGTACGTGTGAGGTTGCGGGGACAATGTATTTTAAATGAGAGTGTGTGGCTGCGGCTGAGAGCAACCTACTGAGGATCGACTTGGATGAGCTCAGAAGCTTTCGACTAGGGGATTGTCGAACGTACCCGAAGGTGCTCGGCAGTTACGCCCACTATACTTTATCCATTCCAGGATGGCAGTAGATATAAACATTGCCAGCATCACAATCAAAACCAGTGGCTGGCTTTTTGGTTCACAGTATCCATATAACAACCATTAGGCTATCGTATGCTGCTACTAGGGATATTGTGATCCGATAAGCAGCCGCTGGCTTTGATTGTGCCTCTGGCAAATTTTACATCTGCTGCCACATTGGAATGGATAAAGTATAACCCTTCCAGTATATATGCCTGTTTATGGTAGCCATATTGGTTTAATAAGCAGAGGGTATTCAAATCGAATATCTGTATTAACTATCTAATTAAAAAAATTATTTTATTTTTAATTACAAATATAATTCTCTTCATTGTACAGGAATTGTACGTATATTATAGCAGAACCATTGTAAAGTCCCTCAACTACATTTCCGGTCTCCTCTCTTGAATCTCTAACAGTACACGGTGTGGAAATCTGCAAATTATTCACTTCCTCGACTGTTATGTAGGCATAAGTATGTTACATGGCTTTTTCTTAGCGTTTATATATGACTAATGCAAGCCCATCATACGAGTAACGACTCTCTGCATAAGTGTGTTATAATCATGGTATGGATCAGCATCTACCAACACCTTTATAGGCATAATCGTCTATGGTTTACGAACCAATAGGCACTTGAGACTTGGAATGTACAAGGGCAGATCGGGTGATAGTCTTATCTTTCATACGCTTCTCAGACACTAACCCTCCTATGCAGTTCCAATCCTCTGCAATCTGCACCAATCCTTAACAATCCACCGCACCAATCCTCTCCAATCCTTGCCAATCTTCCGCACCACTCCACACCAATCCTCAATAATCTTCCGCACCAATCCACACCATTCCCCACCAATCCTCAACAATCCTATACATTAGTCCTCATAAATATTCCGCACCAATCCTCATAAATCCTCCGCACCAATCCGCAGCAGTCCTCTTCATTCCTCTACATTCCTCCACAACAATCCTCAACAATCCTTGGCACGAATAGACACCAATCCTCAACAATAATCGGCACCAATCCGCGCTAATCCTCAACAATCCTCCACACCAATCCGCACCAATTCTCAACAATCATACGCACTATCCGCACCAATCCGCGCCAATCCTTAAAAATTATCTGCACCAACCCATTCGAAATCCTCACCAATCCTTCGATCATTTCCAATCCTTCGTTCGTTCCCTCGATCAATCCTTCGGTTTGTACCCCTCCTTACATATAGAAATTACATTCGTTCATTATCTCCAAAGTTGGTACATGTGAACCGAATTACATTTTTGTATTCAGTCCACTATCCATGCATGTTTTCTACATAAAGTCTTCATTAGTATTCTGTGTGTGTATCATTACCTTAATAGTTGAGTGCTCATAGCACCACATTAAAGTTGTGAGGGATGAAAGGATACGACACACAAAAATATTACATCACACTTATTTTATAATTTTACAAAAAAAAAAAAATTCTTGTTTTACACATGACAATTTCAAAAGAATGCAGTTCGTCAAATCATGCTATATAACACACCCCCCTCCCATATTCAGTCGTCTAATGATTAAATATATGTATATTAACTATGTGTGAGAAGTACCCGGGTTTTTGCAGTCCAATAAAATATTTGAGTCTATCAACGAGTTCGTTCGGGTGTTCGGAAAAAAAAATAGTAGCCAGTGTTCTCAGCATATTCCGCCTTCTTCATGTAGCTTGTTGTTGCAAACGTGGTAGATGAGTGTGTTAGTGCATCGGGCAATTCGCCATCGTTTTCAGCTCCATCACTGTCGTCATAGTCATCGTCAGTGCAGTCTTCATGATCGTCTCCACCTCTTGTTCAATCCTCAGTATCAAGTTTACTTTTCTCTGTAGCCGGAGTTGTATTGTCAGCAGTATTTGGGACTGGTGATCGTTTATTTTGAAGTTAATCGATTTCACATGAAAGTCTTGCCAGTGTACGTGCATTCGCACAAACTGACTCTACTGCACTCATTCCGTCTTTATCATTAACTATCCCGTAATAATCGTCTGCAAAATCAGTACAGGCTGTTCACGGTAAAGTGAGCACTTTTTACTGCCCTCTCAAACGACATTAGCCCCCTAATAAATGTATATTATTGCAACCTCAGGCGTTTAGTTTTGATAGTGGTAAAAAATGTACACACTGTGTTTATTTGTCACAAGGCCATGCTCATATCGAAAAGTGCCTGAAAGATACAAATTATCTGAAAGTAAAAATTTAGCAGGGTGTTTAAAAAGTGCTCACTTTACCGTGAATAGCCTATGCCCATCGATGCAGCAGGGGGGACACTGACATCACTTTCTGGCTCCCAGTAGATGCATCCTTGCAGTTCTTGACGTACTCCTTCAATATATCGTCTTGCATAAACTGCACGGGACCAATATCGTAATGTTCCCTCGTGGAAATAAGGAATCTTCGTACACACGGTTCTCTCATTTCACCTAGCATTTTTGTCGAAGGCGAAAACTCTGTCGCAGAATCGACACTGATGACAATCAGGTAGCGATGATGCAGGACGCGGCTCCATGATCGTGACGAACTTGCGCTATACCGTATTCGCTGAGTTTTCAAAATAAAACACGTCGACAAACACATTACGGTAGGTTTGAATTTTGTAGATGAAGTAACGCAGCATATAATGACGCTAGAAACTTGTATGAACCAAAAAAAAAGGCTTGATTATTCGAATAAATGACACAAAAAAAATCACTTCAATTCCTAGGATATAACTGTTAACTGTTTATTGCAAAGAAAGTTTTTACAAAAGAAATATGGCAACTATAAACTTATGTCCAGAGGTTATCCCAACTTAAATAAGTTTTGATGAGCTTATAATTAAAAAAAAAACATATACGGAGAAAAGAAAATCTCTAACGGTCTTAGAATAATTTTTAATTAAAAAGAACGAAAATCTGACGTTAACTGTAAGTAAGAGCACAACATTGAAAGTGTTTCGTTTTTTTCACGTGGAACGAACTTTAAATAAAAGATGCCTCGTACTTTATTACAGCACATCCGCGAAGTGGATGTCAGTTTAAAAGTAATGGAATTTTAGAGTACGTACAATATACGAAAATTGGTATTGGAAAACTTCAAAATATCATCGGAAGTGTGTTTATCATCATGGGACATCCGGCCAGTGTTTTCATATTTTTAAGATGAAAAGTTACTTCGAACTGGATGCTTACAGTTACATTGAATCGCATGGTTCACATTTTTACGCCTCTAGACTTAAAAAAAAATAACATAATAATATATTAAAAAGTTAACGTCGCCATGTGATCTAATGGTGACTAATGTAGGCATCTAAGCATGAGTATTTCATAACGAACTCGTGCTAACAATAGTTTAGTGATTCTTTACCATAGGCTATATTCGGTACGCATTTAGAATAGACACGCGTTAACTGACTAAACTAAAAGTAACCTGCGAATGAAAGGCGGGTACACCTCTACGTGTACATATTCTACGAACAAGCGTATATGTATACAGAGTGTCCGGAAATTAAACGCCCAAACAGTAGAAGGTTATTCCTTATCAAAATAAAAGTTACTCCATAAATAGGGGAAAAGAGGCGAGGATATTAATTAAATAATCAAATAAAAAATATAATGCGTAAACATTACAAGTAGGAATGTGTTACATTTAATAGTAAGGAATTTCGTTATATCGCATTAGAATTAAAATAATTGGTAGGATATGACAGAATGTATCAACAACGTCATAAAAATTTTTTTTACAATATCTTAGATAGTCGTAGTGTTAAATTTGACAACAGATTTATATTAATACATATATAAAGTCCGTAAAAATAATGCACCGGAATTAATTTGTTTCATTTATTTCGAAGATTCTTTAAAATATTTAGAGAGCCAATTGACACAGCTGGATCTAGACTATCGTTCAGTTTCTGCGCCCTAAAATTTGTCCATATGTCTATTCGATTTCAATTTTCACGCATCAGGGTACCACGCGCCGAGAATGCAGTGTGCAATGGTGTCCGTTGATGGGTTAAATCCGAGTTGTCCAACAGACAAGATGCCGCCTCTGAGCTCTATTCGTGCGGCCAGAATGTAAAAAAAAAAAAATAAATAAATAAAATTCTATTTTCTTCACAGTGAAGTTCACAAAGCACCGCTACAGGGGTTTTCTCGCAGATACCTCTTCGTTACACCTTCTGCGATTGACAAACACGGGGATCGATGTGGATACTCCTGCATTAGCAAATGCTCCAGGTAGACTAGAGTTGTGGCACTGAGTACTTTTCTCGCAGATACCTCTTCGTTACACCTTCTGCGATTGACAAACACGGGGATCGATGTGGATACTCCTGCATTAGCAAATGCTCCAGGTAGACTAGAGTTGTGGCACTGAGTACTTTTCTCGCAGATACCTCTTCGTTACACCTTCTGCGATTGACAAACACGGGGATCGATGTGGATACTCTTGCATTAGCAAATGCTCCAGGTAGACTAGAGTTGTGGCACTGAGTACTTTTTTTAAATGTTTGTTAGGATTATATAATTTTATTAGTTACGACAATAAGATGCTATTAACTATAAACTTGTATGGACTTTTGAGTTCATTTTGAAAAGTAAAGTTGGTGACGTCATCGTGCGTCACTGACAGCCAAACAAGGGAAATGTTAATGATATAATCCATTCACGGTTACTTCACACTTTTTGAAGCCATGCTAAAATTCTACTTCCAGGATATTCCTCCGCTTCGTGCGAATTACACTTAACTAAGTCTATAAAATTACACCAAAGGACATCGCACCGAGTTCGTACGCACCTAGTTGTGATAATATTTTGCATGAGAACTATTTCTTAGTAGACGCTACCAACACACATGTTTTCTCACTGTTTTTGTTCGTATTTATTTTAAGTGATATATTATAATATTTAGAGAAACTCTAGGTAAAACTCCAAATTAACGAGAAATGAGAAGTTTGATGTTAACAGAGGTATAAAACGGCCTTGATACATTGCATGATTAGGAAATATCTAAACACGTCATACATGGGGTGATTTTTCAAAGGTTTGATTCAAAAAGTGTCTGGGTGCGGCTCACCACACGACAGATCAACACATTCACGGCCCCTCGGCTCGATCGTGTTTGGACAACCCCGAACCAAAAGAACAGGAATTAAAAATGCCATAGGTAATCCCAATGACACGAAATGTCGCACGAGAAAGCCAGAGGGCAGTTTAAGGGGGGTGGAAGCGGATGGTTTTTGCCGGCGCAGCAGAATTTTTCAGCTTTCAGACGCGTCGCTCGCAGCCGGGGTAAAGAGAGGGGGTGGCAGAGAGAGAGAGAGAGAGAGAGAGAGAGGGAGAGGGAGAGAGAGAGAGAGAGATAATACAGTGGCTGGTCTCATTACACAGAGCATATCGACTAGGTTTCACTTCAATGGGCGCCGGCGTTACAAAGCGTCCTTAATGCCGCGCGAGCACGCGAACGCGATACACAGCAGCAGCTCCTATGCCGGCTCACGTCCCCCTATTCGCACTCGACCCTTACGGACTACCCTCATCATGGTCCACAATCCACGCACCCTCCCTTCCCATTCCCAACTTGCCGACACGGGGAGACGGGAGGGGATGAAATAACTGGAGAGGGTTGTTAGGGGTGCGTGTAGGTCGGGAATGAAATTCGTGTTTCCACCATCATCGAAAAAAAACTCGTCCTTCCACCCTCTTCCGCTCCCCTCAGACCGTGCCATCTTCCTTGTGTTTCTGATATGGATATCAAAAGTGATTTAATTCGTCCTAACGAGGCTACGTATCAGTAGGAGGTTTTTTTTCTCTCTGGCAAATGGAGTGGAAACATTCCCCCCGATGTGTGTAGGCGCCAAGCGTGTGCCGTCTGAGATAAAAGTATGCCCATTTTACATCCCTGAAAAAGTTTGCTACTTTTTTCTACACAATATATTATAGTCCAACCAGCCACAATTAAAATCGCAAACTGGCGGTAGAGAAAGAAACGAAGCCGATTTTATATGACACTGTAAATGTTTTTGTAAATTTCATTGATAGTTCCTTCGAACATTTACAAACTTTGTATAAATATAATATCGCTTGCGAATTTTTTTTTGCTGAAATATACTTTAACAGATCAAGGATGACCTTAAAGGGCGGCGTCAAACTTATAGTCATCACATTCTTTGATAAGGATTTCATTATCCCAAATGCGTTTACGAATGATATATTATTAAACAATTACCACTGAATTATGGGAGGGGGAAATTATTCTTTATAACGTCCTTTCAAGTGTATAATACTAGATCGCCTTTTATCTTACTTTAATACGTAGCCTATGTTAGGGTAATGCGATCATGCAGCCACGTGTATTTCACTTGATCAATAATATTCGCAACCAAACCAAACGGACCGTAATAATATTTTGTAGTTTTGTAATGACAGTAAGTGCTATCTTGGTCACAAATGTATATGGAACAATGCATTCGTATTTATAAAAATTCTATTGTGCAAATTTGCAATCCGCTTAGAGTTTTTAAACGGCGTACTGATTTTCGGTAGTTTTCTAAATCACTAACATAAAATCGTCCCAAAATTTGGCACAATTTCCACCTTGGCAATATTCATATTAATATGTTATTTAAATTTATTAACTCATACATTATTTAAAGCTTTATTGTTTATACGTTCAGGGGTTGTTGGCTTAAAGATAATCTTTATTTATAACTTTGAATGTTATTAGTTTAATTTAACTTAAATCCTTAATATGTATAGGCATTGAAATACAAAATACTGACCAAGTTAAAGTCTGTGGGCTATAACTTGAGGTGAAGGGGAGCTAGCAGGACTCAGTGTGCTGGAAAGTATTTTTTTTTTGTGAATATAACTCGGAAGTTTTTATTACTTTGCTCTTGTTTTTTCATCATAGTTGTTTCTGAGATATACAGAAATGGTTATATTCAGTTCTCAATAATGAAATATGAAATATAATCATAAAATGTGCAATAATACTAATATATGTACTACAATTTATACAAGAATACTGCCTTTGCTCCAACAAAATATTTTTTGGAAACAGGATTTCCAAGCATTATTCTTGTAAACGCACAAAGAATTATGTTACAATGTACATCCCTGATGGTGAGTTAACTGCCCGAATACTAGTGGAACCCCTAGAATCTCGCTGTGATGCAGAAGCTATCATCAGGATGACTGTACAGTTGTCTACCATTATATTTCGCTGTATGGTTGTTCGCTAGGCTCTCGTGACACTCGCAAAACTTTAAAAGTCAATCCGTGGGATTGATCTCCGATCTGCCCAAAAGTCAATGCTTCGAACTGGACTTCGATCTGCCCAGAAGTCAGTGCATGGAAATGAAGTGTGATCTTCCCGAAAGTCAATGTGTGTGATTTGAACTCAACTTCGCCCCAGAGCCAATGTGCGTAACTGAAATAAGATATATACGCTTTAAGCTAAGTAAATGTGGGGAACTGAACTCCGATCTGCGCTAAAGTCAACAATGCGTGAAACTGAACTCTGATGTCCCGAAACGTCAAGGCGCGGAACTGAACTCTGATCTCTCCGAAATTACAACGTGTAGAACCAAACCCTGATCTCCTGAGCGAGCAACAGCAGCAATTGAATCAACCCCCACTCCCCTGCCCACCCCCCCCCCCAAAAATTACTTCCATACACATGGGAGTATAACCCACCATAACACTCAAGAGTAAGGCAAACGTATTAGCGAGACGCCATGAAGCGTCATCCGCAACTTAAACATTAAAAATACTTATCTTAGGTGCATAGCAGCAGGATATTTTTCATGTTTTAAAACCACGTTGTGCCAAACGCCAACAGCAGAAATATTTACTAAACATGTTACATGTTGTGTTCTGAAGAATTACTTCAAAATTTACAAATTCCATCTGATGAAACTTTGGTGGCGACTTCGTGAGTATGAGACAGCCATTCGTTCGCTCACTAAGGCTTCATAATATAAAAATGCGACAACAGAACTGCCATTAGTCAATACCCAACTCAGTGAGTCCTCAAAATATTATATATATATTTTAAATTTCGCGATAGTAGAGAGCAATAGCTAGGAGTGAAATTACTGCAGAAATTGTGATATACCCTACTCCATTTTTCTGGAATCTTGTTGAATCTCACTCTTACACCTACTTTATAAACATTTTAATAAGTTTCTTTAATTTATGTCCTTTTATTACTACACGCGAACATGCTTTTAACATGTCGGGTGGTAATATAGTTAAAGAAATAACACATTTCAACTAAATGCGGGGAATTATTCAAATTAATATATTTAAACAAGGGTGGTGCAATTTTTTTTTTTCAAACTCTAAAATTTCCAGTATCGTGCTAACGTAAAATCTTTTATTGCAACTCTTGAAAAACAGTTACAAAACGAAATCCAAATTGTTGCCCACAATGGTGACCAGCTTGGATTGTGTTACACAAGTTTTCTGAAAAATTTTGAGAAAAAAATAGTTGATATATTGTGTCATTAGCAATACCTCCCTTCATTCAAAATCTCTCGGGCTTGGTTATTATGAAGTACGTCACTTGTATTAAAACAGGTTTTGCTACAGATTACGCTATACACGTGCGTATCATCACGATCGTTTATCGGTAACTGGCCATGCTATTACTAAAAGCTTCAAGAAAAATAAATAAAAAAAGAAAGCATATTCATGACTCAGTGGAAATATGTAGCATTCATCTTCAATACTATTAATGGCTGACAATTTTTTTCTTTTGGAAAAAGAAGACATTACTTAACTTCTGCAGTAACCACGTCTTTAAGGCGTCTATATAACTCCTCTGGCACGTGAATGGCAAATTTTTGACGTCTCCACTAAGTTTTATTTGTTGACATAACAATGGTACGTAGATAACATTATCCTATTTCATATACCAAGAAATATACAATATGATTACATTTTAATAGATCCCTATTGCTAACATGTACGTAGCTCTTATTAGCAGCAACTTAAAAGAGAGACTACCGTATTTGCGTAAATGTATACAGAGTAAATCACATAGAAATTATTTAAATCTCTGAATCCAAACACATTTATTTTGTGAGACGTACGTAGTCTAGATTTGTTTCGAATTCGCGAAGGCAGCTTAATGCAATTGTAACTTTCGACGTGTGGTAGTATTTCAATACATAGTTTTCCTTTGACTTCACAAATTAAGTCTATCGCAATTAAAATGTTCATATTCATAAAAATGTTTTACATCAACGTGACGAATACGGATAGATCGAAACAATTTTAAATGCACTTTAATTACGCGAGTGCTTCTTGAGAACGCGTAATTTTTTTCAAGCCCGAATGTCATTTACAAACTACTAAAACTTAATTTAAAAACTTGTAGCTTGTAAAAAAGTTATTTTGTAAAAAAACGAAAAATAATTTAAGACAGCAAAACAATTAATTTTTGCTCTCGAAAAGATCGTGCAACGATGGGAAACCACTACATGCTTGGTGCTTCACGGGTTTCTCTCAGCGTTGAGTAACGCAAAAACATAAATAAATAAAAAGGGCGCGATTTCGCTCGAGAATGCAAAACTCGGTGGGACGCGATGATCATTCAATTAATGGAGGAATTCACACGACGTTGCAAATATGTTGTCGGCAATTTCAGCGTGGGATGACGTGGGCGGGGGGGGGGGGGGCCAAAGAAAAAAAATGCAGTGCATTTTATTGGTTTGGCAAAGTACTTCCAAAAATTTCGCCTGCCGTTTACGTAGAAAAAAAAAAAGTGAAAGCTTATGCTGAGAGTGTGTGTGATTTGGGCGAGGGAATTCTGGTGTAAGGGGGGAAGGGAACGAAGCGGTTGATTAAAATTCCTCGTCACACATAACACCCGGGCGAAGGACGACTACCCTCTGTGGAACACGTCACATTTGGTCAGCGCCCACCCCTCCGGGATCGGTAGGTGGCACCCCCACCCCCTTCTCACCAACCCTTTCCCTTCGCAACCACTCCGCACAAAACCCCCCTTTCCGCTCGGGCTCATTTCTACTGTTTCCCAGCTCCCGATACTCGCGTGCGTACACTCCATCCGCATGCCAGCAGTTTCACGCATGACGCCGGCCTCCAAATTGGGCGCCGGATCGCGCCGGAACAAAAAAAAAAAAAAATGGGGGGAAATATGTGCCGGGGCCACTTGGTGACGTACCCCGACCCCCCTTCCCCACACACAACGGCTTTAGTGCCTGAGCACCACGCGGGGTAATTCGCTACCGTGTGCCCTGAAGATGAGGCAAAGGCTGTTCACGATAAGGTGAGCACTTTTGAAATCAACCTTAGAAAAAAGTAACTGTCCCTGCCTGCGCATATTTTAACGGGTATCCTGAGTGACATGCGCCCAGTCAAGTTGGTAACGATAAATGGGAAGTAGTTCCGTATCTTGACGCCGAATGAAAACTGTTAGGTAACCAATTGTGATAGCTGGAACAGATTCTTTCCCATTAGTTTTGTGAGGCCCATGACAATGTTAATCTTACATAAAGCGGCAGAATACACAACGTGTATACAAGCACATCTCAGAAGGGCTTTCAAAAGTGCTAATTTTACCGTGAATAGCCTATAAACATTTTTTTTTGTATTCTGCGCATGCCCCAACAATGATTTGTCCACGGCAAAGGTTAATTATAGTCAGGTTGGGAACAAAACGAGTTTTCTTATGGAAGAGTTGTAGGGTAAAGTTCCGCCGCTAGGTGCGCAGTGTTCCAAAGAGGTCACTTATAATTAAAATTTCAAGCTACGTGGATACGTGGTCAACAGTGACGAAAGTGCGTGTTAATTTTCAAGAGACCCAATATTTTATACGAATTAAATACTTTGACTGACTTGAAATAACTTTAGTCGTCACAAATCGTTACCTAACACTTTTCATTCGACATTAAGATATGGAACTACTTTCCCTCCATCGTTACCAACATTACTGGACGTATGATAAAATATATGCAGGTGAGCGCAGTGACGTTTTCCTAAGTTTGATTTCAAAAGGGCTCACTTTATCGCAAACAGCCCTTACGACGGAAGCACTGTGCACAGGAGCGCTGGGCGCTCGTGTTATCCTCACCCTGTTACGAACTGTGGTCGGGTCTTAGCTGAGCGGCCTGCATGATCACACCTTCACACCCGGACACGAGCCCGCGATAGCTGGAATTAGCTATGGAATCACAAACTACAGAAACCCCCTCCACGCGGACAACGGAGTCGATATAGGGCAGTGTAGCCCGAGGACAGTGTCTTTTCTCGTCGGGCCATTGGAACGAAGACCACTGGAGATTGGTGTGTCCGGCCGTCGAACTTCAGCCATCTTAATCAGACTCCGGAACCAGGAAAAAGGTGGGGACTCTCCAATTAGACTTTACTCAGAATGTGGCTGGTTGAATCGTTATAATGGTATAGCTCCCCCCATGCATATTCAATCGTGTTTATATTGAAATAATATTGAACAACCTTAATAATAAAATAACACCTTCTATATAGTGTTCATTACATAATTATTGTCAATAACTTGTTACGTCCCTATAGTACCATTTAAACTATAGCCCATTTAAGCAATAACGGAGCCCCTAAGTTGTGAATTTTCATGTGAGGTGTTAGAAACTATTTATTCATAACATTGGTGGAAGCGCCGGGCCCATGTAGTTTTAAAAGCCTTGCTCTAAGTAGTCATGATTATCAACAGTCTTATACGAAATTATTCAAAGTTACGAATGTTAATGGCTGGAGACCAGCTCAGCAAACACTACAGTGGGGCCAGTATAGAGAGTTAGAATTTATACTGCTCTTAAAAAAATGAAGCTTTATTATTGCTTTAATTAAACTGTGTTTCCGTACTCGTGTGCCACTCGAGTGACATTGTGGAATTAATAAAATCATCATCTAGGGAGTTGCGCTCCAGGAGTATTTTAACAAAGGCGATTGATGCCAGCAGATAACCTTCTTCATCATAGCCTCTCCGTGGAATGCACTAAATTGGCACGTGTTCTTTCCGTCGGCAAGTTGCCTCTATAAGACTCCCACTGAAGATAGTATATTTTTATGATGTGGTAATAAGGGGCAAAGGTGCGCTTCGCTGTTTTAAATATTTTGTTACGAAGTTTCCGTGCCTAAAATAATTGTGAAAACCTCTGTTTAAACCATTTTATTTTTCTAAATGTACACATCAGAAGTGAAAATAAGGAAACGGAATACAGTCTTCGGGCACGAAATGATATTTTAGGGCCGTCCAGAGTCTTTTCTAAAATCACATTTGATGGTTTATTATCATAATAATAATTGCGTCACTATAAAAATATACGATCACTGGAGAAATAAACATTAATTATAATTTTTAACAAAAATATACATTTTTCACTAAAAAGAATATTTATTCACTCATTCCAAAAACGTATTCTAACAAAACGTTTGATTGCAGTAAACCAGTTTCTTGAAGTCTTAGGAGTGAAATGTGCCTTCTTCTTTGAAACCCTACACCTGGATAATCTGAAGTAAAAAGATTTTGAATTTAAATTTCAACCCAAAATTTAGATTAGAAAAACGTGTGAACCACATAAAACATTTCCAAAAAAATTGAACAGTTAATTTGAGCAGTAACCTGACGTATAAATATTATTTAATTTTGAGATGTGCATGAAAATGTAGCCTATAATATATTAAGTTCGTATATTACCTTTCATCGGTTTTTGAATAATAATTATACACCACTGGCACAATTTTCTAAATAATTATTTCCTACAAAAATGAAAGATAAATGAAATATTCTAAATACATGCAAAATAATCTTCACACACACACACACACACACATATAAATACACATGCTTATACGTTTATAAACACTGACGTTCTGAAAGGCAGGCGACACCCATAGTTCTTATTCGAATGGGTATTAGAACTAAGAGAAATTGTTTACAGTGACACCAAGCGATAGAAACTACAATTAACTTATAGGAAGAGTCGAATTCGAAGTACTACGCTAAGAAATAGTTCGGAAATTTACCACACCAGTGTTTAAGAGGTATATAAAACAGCCAAATGGGTGAAGTCATTACCAAACCCATATAGGCTAGTAGCCGTGATAAACACTTCCGTATTAGTACACTAATGTATGGTAACTGTTACAAGCTACGAATAGGTTACAAATCTTCCATTACGTGTTAGGAAGTTTACCAGAAAAACATCTTACAGTGTATACTCTAAAATCGAAATAGTTAAAACTGCTCCAAAACTGCGAATTTTGCTGAAGGTCTGTTGAAACTGCTCCACTCCAATCAGTAAAACTCTACTGGTAATTTCAGCTGCAGGTATTCACTGATTAAACGGTGGTTTCTACTGATGCATATAGTGAACTGCGCTGGCCCGGCAGTCAAACCAGAGTGTGTTCCACTGATCCGCCAGTAGATACAGGCCGTTCGCGATAAAGTGAGCACGTTTCAAATCAACGTTTGAAAAACATCACTGCTTTTACTTGCATGTATTTCAGCGGGCCCACCGAGTGGCGTGCGTCCAGTAAAGTTGGTAACGACATGACGCAGGGAGAAGTAAACATTTGTGTAAACTGAAATTAGTCCATTTTCTTTCTGTTTTTTTTTTTTTTTAAATTCATCTAAGAGTAAGAATTAGTAGATTTGAGAAATATTGTCAGTTCTAATCATTTCACAGTTACGCTTGACTGACGCATGGATGAAGTGAACAGGCCCGTGGCAATTAAAATTTTACACGTGGCGGAAGAATACACGATAATCATACACGTAGATATTTAGCAGGGCTTTCAAAAGTACCCAGTTAACCGTGAACAGCCTTTAAAATATTGAGGTGTGAACACATTTACTGCCACTCAAGACGAATTAGAAGCGAGTCACCTATATCCACTACCGCAACAACACCGCTTCTGTTGGTGTCCGTGTTAGAACTCACCATCGTCCTATTGGTCCATACCACACCGGACACTCCCCTCTACTTTACAGCGTTCGTTATTGGACGGTCATCAACCAATGGAGAACCGAGCTGATCTTGACACAGTCAAATGTCCTTTATCGCATAAATATGATTTACAATCCCTTTGCGTGACTATAAAAAAAAAAAAAAGAAATTCCATAGGTAGCAATATAATTGTTACTTCACTGTCATGTTCTTGTGAGATCGTGTTAAACACTAGCTGAACAAAGACTGTACGTCCATGTGAATTTTATTCTGAACGACAGAGAAATTTTGAAATTAGTTGTGCTCAAGTTACACTCGAGCGTAGTCTATAATTTGTTAACTGAAGACTCTGTAAAATAATTCTACTCAGTGAAATCACTGATTCAGATTTAAAGGGTACTCCCAGTAATTCTCTGCTAACGTTAAACACCAGTTAGTTTTTGCGTTAATATATATGCATTTTCGCGTCGGGGTAAATTTTTTTTAAGTTTACTTATCAGGGCCTTATTTAATCGTGTTCCAGCTATTTCCACGCTCAATAATGCTGCACTCTCAAGGTAAGTAGAAAATTCCAAATAGTCTATTCACAGCTATTTCACACTTTTGAATAAACCCTTAGAAAAATTACCCCAAATGCATAACATGGTTGGCTGTTTCCTCAATATCTCATTATCACAGCATTTTATACGTCTGTAGGCATACGCGTAGCTTATTTATGTTAAATTAAACTTTTACTTATAATTTATCGATACAGTATAATATTTCATTCATAACAAATACGAATATAACTACAGATAAAATAGACACGTTAGTAATCGCTAGTATGAAATAGTTCTTATGCAAAAAAATATAATTAAAATGAGTGCACACGAATACGGTGTGTGGCCCATTTGGTGTAACTTTCTAGATTTGTAAAGCTTCGTTTGCATGAAGCGGAGAAACAGCCTAAATGCAGAACTTGAGCAGAGCTTCAGAAAAGTTTTAAGAAACCATTAATGGAGTATAGGCGATTATTGGAGGTATAATTTTAAATTTTCGGCGGTCATTCGTAGATAATTAACGCGAAGAAACACAGATGACAGAAGCGAGAGCCTGAGGGGGTAGTATACCCATCCATTTTTTTTTAAATTATGTTTGTTTACACCGCAGCTCACTTTTCAAATCGAATATTTGAAAATGAGGGCTGTCAGAGCACATGGCCTATATTAACAGACGTTTTTAAGTCCACCACATAGTAAAAATTTTTTCTGATAAACTTCCTAAACCCTAATGGAATATCTTAACCTACACACTGTATGGAAACAATACTGAACATCAAGCTGCAGGTGTAGGAATGTTTAGCGTCGTTACTATACAAAGCTCGGAATCTTCCTACGCATTTGACCGTTTTCCGAAGAAATGCAGGAACACTACAATGAATCTACAGGGCAAAGATTTAACATTCCCGCGTTATAACTAAGTGTATTCACTGGCATGGTAAATTTCCGAATAATTTCTTAGAGTGCAAGTTTTACCCACGTTTTTGTCGTTGCATCTGTAACTGCAATAACGACGAAATCATTATTTATTAATTCTCAGTCTCACGCGAGAAAAAACACGACTTAAATCAGTCCATTCTGGGTTCTGGAGTTCAGTAAAGGAGTTGTGTACGTAATAATAAGGCATCAATTTTAATATTAAAATTTAGCACTAAGTTGTGAAGATGTATAAATACATACAGGATGGCAAGTGGTTAGAGTTAGGGGGGGGGAGGGGTGTTTGCGGCTCTTAACATCGGGGTCTTGGGAACTGATTAGGGTGAAACGAGGTGAATATGAAGCAGCGCCAGAATGTAGGGGCAGGTGAAACGGGAGACCCCCGAGAAAGCCCGCCGACCAGCGGTATCGTCCGGCGCGATTCCAACGTCCGAAAATCCGGGAGCGACCACGCGGGGAATCGAACACGGTTCGCCTTGATGATCTGACCGCTGCACCACCGCGGCCCCCACAGGATGGCGAGGATACCCCCGTCTGAACGCGGCCCGTCGGGAGCCCCCCGCGTTGGAAAGTGTTGGGGAATTCTAAAGGCTCGACGAGGTGGAGTGTTTGTAACGGGTGAAGGGTGGAGAGGGTCCCTCAGGGTCCACCTGGAGCCGGCGTTCCAACTTCCCGGGCACGCCTTTGATTTAAATTGGGGGGCCGTAATGCCATTAGGGGCGGTTCCCCTGAGGTGATGGGAGGTAGTTGAGGTGTGTGCAGGGTTTAGGAGCCCGGCGTGGTGGTGGGGGGGGGGGGGGGTTAGTCCCACGGCGGCCATCTAGCAGCCCTGACCCCGGGTCAAACCTGACGGCTTCCTGCTACTCCTTCACCCGCCCAACTTCCGTCTCCCTACAGGAACCCTTCCTGCTCCAGGATACCTCCGCCTGACTTAAGGAGACTGCCTGGTAAAATATTGTCTGTGAAATCAGTGGTCATGGGTACCTACGCCTAAAGTCTATTCGCGGTTTATTCACACTTTTTGGATCAAACATTTGAAAAATCACTCCATGTATGCGGTGTTTGGTTGTTATGCAGTGTATCACAAGCATTTTATACTTGCGGTAGCATAAAAGTACTTCATTGTTTATTAAATTCAACATTTATATATTTCATTTATATATTATAATACTTGATTCACAATTAGTGATAGGTATGGATAGGAAAAATTCGCGAGTTCAATGACCTATAGGCTAGACTCCACAGTCATGCGTATACTCGAGTCTCAGATGTTTGTTCATTGGCTGTTGCCACATAGAATAGCCAGTGTTTCTCCACACCTGGCAGTATGGCACTCGCTACTTGTTTCCTTGCAAGTCTGCTATTGGATCAGAGTCTTCCAGGGCGTGTCTAATAAACTGCCATCCAATTGCGAAGGAGACTTCAGTGTACGCGTTTTTGACGTCTATCTTGTCCTTAAATGAATTCGCGAAATGTTCCTATCCCTAGTGATAGGATAATTAATTTCAGGACCAGATAAACGTCAAACAAGTGTACACTAAATCACCGTTTCAGTTGGATCACAGTTCTTTAGACACGCTCTGGACGACTCTGAGCCAATAGCAGACTTTCAAGTGAAACAAGTAGCGAGTGCTATACTGCTAGGCATGCAGTAACACTGGCTACTGTGTGGGTCAGCAGCCAATGAACAAACGCGTGAGTCTCGAGTGAACACGGGACTGTGGAGTCTAGCCTGCAGGTCATAGAACACGCGAAATTTTCCTGTCCCTATTTATAATTAATATAAATAAAAACAATGTGAAGATGTCTCTTGGTAAAACTTTTTAATATATAGTTCTTATGGAGAATATGATTAAATTGAGCGCATACGAATGCGGTGCGTTTTCCCTTTGTTGTAATTTTCTAGACAATTAAAGATTTCTTTGCATGAGGCGGAGGAGTATCCTGGAAGTAGAACTTTAGGAGGGCTTCAGAAAACTTGGGAGTAGGTCTAACCGTGAATTAACTATATCTCAGTAAAGACACATTTTCTGGGAATATAACATTTTGCCAGGAAAGGTGTGTATGGAGTGTATATATAATATTATATATTATATATAAGTATTATTATAATTATATATATATATAGAGGTCCATTCTCGATTGGAAGCGACTTATGAAAATCAACCTCTGAAAAAACACCCTAGGCATAACAGATCACCTGTTTTTTCAATAACCTGTATTCCACAAATATATAGCACTGTGGTTAACTTTAGAGTACTGTATTGTTGAATAAATTAACCTTTACCATAATATCTGCTATAACTTGTAATACTTATTTCTTTTTAAATATGAATTAACAACAGCCAGTGCAGCGACGTGTTGGCAACGACCGGTAAGAAATAGCTCACAGTTAAAATATTATTTTAATCTCGTTTTTTAGAAAACTATTTGTAAATTAAACGGACCCCTATTGAAATATTTAAATATTTAAGTACCCCGATAGCAACATATCTCATTTTTACAGTTTAAAATAACAGAGGAAAATATCGTGAGTAGGCTGTAATGGTAGGGTATTGTTTTATCGAGCGAGAAAGCAATTGAAAAACTGTCTGCTGGCGAGGCTTGTCGCACTCTTTCTCTTTCTTCGTCTCTTTCACACTCGGGAAATTTCACTTCGCTAGTAATCAACAAGATTATACATATTTTCAATTGTAGCATATTTCATACTTCTTACAGCAAAATAATGATTCTTGAATTTGTAATTTACAACTGAAAAGAGATTTTAATGTTTGAATACGTATTTTAATATATTTAGATATGAGGGCGGGGCAGTTACCAAGTTACATGGCGTGTTGCTTTTTTGTCAAACGAAACGTAAATTATTGTTACTCGGAAAAATCAAATTACCACATCACGTTTGTAGACGTTGTGTTATTTAAACCTACCTAGGCAAGTTACGATGTTGTGACAAATCTGAGTTTCCACAGCAGTAATAAATATATTGTGACGTGTGTTTCGTTAATCATTGCGACTGTGAAATGGCGTGCCTTTGTGCATCGTGGTCGATACGATGGCCCTGTGTGTGTATGATTTCAAATATTTGATTAGCACTATTTATACGATTTAAATGTGAACTGTTTTTATGACGAAGTTATTTATTTACATCCACGTCTGTTTATTTATCACAACGTTGTACCTTTGCCCTAAGGGGTTGCAAACACAGTCGTGTAATGTAACTTGCCACAATCCCGGAAGAAAAATACTAAGAGCAAGCCCGATAAATTTCAATAAACCTAATAAACAGTAAGTAGAAATACACAGAAATATGAGCGGAATAAAAGTTATCGTAGGCTTATTTGTGTTCATGTTCACCGCTATCTTTTAAAGTTTGTATGCCAAAAATGAGCAACACGAGTTGAGTGCTTGAATTTAATGTGTCTTTTTCACTGGTTGTTCCTTTGTTTTAATATTTATTCCTACTGAGGCCGTCATTTTAGAGAAATTACCCAACACACATCAATAACAAAAGGATAATTACAATTAGTACAGCCCTTTACCTCGCGGTTGTAACAGTGTTAAACACGCGGCAAAATACTAACGTGCATTGCATGTATTGAGCTACGTCATGGAAAACAAATATGTTAATGTCAAATAACCTAAAGAACTGTCTTCAATTCCGGCATTTTTAATACGTCATAAAGCTGACCTAGATAATGTTAGAGGCCTAAACTGTGGATGTTCACACGGGATGGTTTTTGGAATATGACCGAATTCTTTGGAAAGCTGTAAAGAGTAAACGACACATTTGACAGGTATAAAAGTATAAGTCACATTTCAATTTTATTTTTAGGTGTAGCGAAAGTATACGAATATATGTACACACACAGTGGTATGTAAACATTGATTATGACACATGCTACATGGCAGTCACATGGCAATGTTTGTGTACATTTGGCGGAAGGATACGAAACGGGCCTGCAAGTAGATATTTAGCAGAACTCCGAGAAAGTTGCTTCCAATGGGGAATGGACTCTATATATATATATATATATATATATATATATATATATATATATATATATATATATATATATATATATATATATACATACACACACACACTTCCTTATTTCAGTTGCTTAGGGACATTTATTTTGAAAATGCAACTGTACCTCTCTAGCAATGCCGTAGAACAAAACATTATCATTTTTAATAGCCAGAGTCGTGGAAATTTCACGGATTCATTCGTCAACAAGCTAGACCCCACAACCCTTTGAGTACTCGAGCTTCAGAAAGTTGTTCATTGGCTGATGCTCCAGTTTAACCGCAGACCTCGTAGCCCGGGATTCGGTCGTGTGCTTCTAGCTGATTACGATAATTTTTTGGCTCAAATGCGTCGAGGGCGTGGGCTGACAGAACTGTGATCCAACTGAAAATAAAGTCAAAATGTACACGTGTTTGTAGTCTAGCATGTCCTGGAATGAATTCGCGAAAAATCCCGGGTCTGTTTTAATAACGGTCTCTGAAATATCGTCAAGTAATTATTACATAATTACAGCAGCGTCATTTTTACATCGCGAATACACTCTCCGTTCCGCAATTACCAGATAACGCGCGTGGCGACTTCATTGGAAAACAAATAAGAAATATTCAGTTATTTCAACGAAAAGAAAGTTATGGAAAATTTAAAATGGAGGGTAAAAACTTAAAATTTACCTGGAAACTGGCAGTAACTAAAGACTTAACATTCATAAATAAGTTTCGAACATAGATCTACTTTAAATTTGCAATGAAATTCTTTCCTTATATTGAAAACCTATACGAACTACATTATACTAAACCGAAATGGCAACTGAATTAATATTTTTTTTTTTCAGTTTATTACCAAAATGTTAAGTTTCCCACTAGGATTCCCGGCGGAAAAAATATCGATGCGAGAGGTACATTTATTTCAGTTCATTTGCTTCCTCGCATGAATTTACATATAGTTGTGTATTGTGAAATTTATGTTCATTCTAGCGCGTAGAGTATAAGAAATGAACGCAAAACTCAAGTTCAGCGCAAGCAGAAGAAGAAATAATTATTGATTTGGTTCACCAAATAAATGTTAACACTTCAACAAAAATTATGTAATTGAAGTTTCTCTTAACTCGCCTTTGAGGTTATACAAAGCTTTTATTTCGCCGTTACGGGATGTTCCTGTTGCAAGGTAGGACCTCAGTATCTGGTTTGATCCTCTCTAGGATGTAATAAAATAACAGAGGCGTGAACCTAAAATAGTCCGCAAATTTTATGTCATTGTCTTTCGAAAGATTTTTAATCAAAACTTCGTATACTCCTTCAGAACGTTTGGCAAACATCGGAATTATTTTACGTCTATTTTGATGGTTTGCGCAATGGTCTCTATCAACTGTTACTTCGCCAAAATTAAACGAGGATTATCACATCCTAGCTCACTTTTTACTCTGTCATATAGCCTGCTTAATCTCTATTCCGCCATTTTGGATTAGTTGATACATTTTTCAGTTCCCTTTCATTCAGAAAACTCAATACACCTTAACTTATATTGTCAATTAATTTCCATGTTCTAGTTCATTATTTATATCGGAGAAAAGTAAGCCGCTAGCCCAGGATAACATGGCAGTCGACTTGCTTTTTGTTATTTACGGTGTATGCTACTGCGCCCACGACACAGAAAATGGCGATGAAAATTTTTAACGCTTACTGTAAAGAACATGCCCATACACTAACAGGACTACACGTTCTGGTACGCAAAAATTTCAAATTTTAACAAGAAAGGCTTCAAAATTGCTATATTTTTAGAGAGTGCCGTGTTTGGCTCAAGGGAAATGAGTCCCGCCATCTTGGATGTGAAAAATTAGGCCATAACCTTTGCCAGAGATTTCCTAATTTATTTTAGCAATCGATAGGGTACATTTAAAATTTCGGTATCACTTTACTACTGTCGCTAGGGTCGTTTTTGTAATCGTTCTCAATTACTTACTTCTTGCCGGCAGACACTAGTGAAAATTTAACAAAGGCAGCAAAGCTGTGATCTACAGATATTGTGTAAAAGTAAAAATGGACTGACTGACTTATATATCAACAGCCAGTCTCAACCATTGTTCTTGAAACATGAAATGTTGAGAAAATATTCATTATGCATTGTAGGCATCCTCTAATAAGGTTTTTTTTACATCTAAATGAACCAAAATACGGTTCAAAGTTTGCATGGAGAACAAATTAAGGCCGTAAAGTGCGTAATTGTTTCGTATTTTCAAAATATTTTGAAATTTTGTCACATGATATAAATAAATATTTTATATAAATTCCCACTCTATTAAGAATAACTTTCAGCTGCTTTTAAAATTACGATTACTAGCATTTTAACACTAAAATACGGGCGAAAAATTTCTAAAAGTTTTACCAGCTTAGTGTTTGATTTAAGCTGAACTGTACCCCTAAGGAATTTCTTGGAAGTCTGGCAATTTGTTCGCTGGCGATTGGGGTTGAACTTAAGGTAAATGCAATTTAAATTTCAGTGTGAAAATTTAAAGTAAAACTATGATCGAAAAATGAATTTTCTTTATCTTATTATAATTACATCAATAAATTAATTTAAATTGTAGCCAAACATGCTAATTATTCAACATTATAAAAATTTGCACAGCGAAACACGAAAATCAGAAATTCCTATGATTTCCACGATTAAATTCTATAAATTAATTTTCCGTGTGTTTTAGACTTACGTTATACTACTACTTGAATTATAAAGTACCCTAAAAATAGAAATGGTAATTTTTGGCACTTGAACGGCTTTAGGTATGTTATATACCAGAACTGGTTGGAGCGTTCAATAACCAGAAGCAAGGAAACGATACGGGCGACACTAACAAGCACTCCTAGTGAACCATTGCTCCTACGCGCAAGGCGTGCAGTGTTTCCGTTAGTGCGCTGTACTCTGCAATTCAGATCTGGGATAGATCTGCAACAGCGGGACTTCATCACACGCGATTGAAGCTAATTGATTCAACAGCGTCCTCATGCTACTTTAGTTGAGTTGAAAGAGTTGGGCAACTCGTAACACCGAGGTCTCGAGAGCCGGTGAGGGCGAAATGTGGTGAGAATGGAGCAACGCCGGAACGCACGGGCGGGGGGAAACGGGAGATCCGCAAGAAAACCCGCCGACAAGCGGCATCGTCCGGCACGATTCCCACTTGCGAAAAAAAGGGAGTGACCCTCCCGGGGATTGAACCGGGTTCGCATTGGTGGGAGGCGAGTTGTCTAACCGCTCAGCCACCACGGCCCCTTATTATAGAGGAAACTGCAAAATCAATCTTTAAAACTGCAATTATTTTTACCATTATCGCAATTTTTTTTTTCAATCTTAGAATACATATATCGTGATAAAAGCATAAAAGTATGTGGCCTTAGATGGCTGGAGTTAAATTTCCCTGGCAAAAAGTCGTGTATTCCCAGAACATACGTTTACTGAGGTATGTATATAAGCGCAGACGACGACGTAACAGAAAATATCTTCTGTATATACGATCCTTGATAGTTCATCTGTGGCAGATTTTAATCATGCAGAAAATGCCTCAATTAACACTTTGTAGACCACGCTCGAGTGTAGTTCGAGCAGAGATAATTTGAAAATTTCTTTGTCGTTCAGAACCAAACTCGCATAGATGTGAAATCTTTGTTCGATTAGTGTTTAACACAATCTCACAAGAACACAACAGCGCAGTAACAATGGCATTGCTAACGAAAGATTTTTTTTTTACAACCAGTCAAAGGGACATTATTGATCGTAAATCACATTTATATGACATAGGACTGATTGGGTCAAAATCAGCTCGGCTCTCCATTGGTTGATGACCGTCCAATAATGAACGCTGAAAATTACAGGGTAGGGACCGGCGTGGTATTGACCAATAGGACGATGGTGAGTTCTAACACGGACACCAACAGAAGCGGTAGTGGATATAGGTGACTCGCTTCTAAATCTGTCTTAAGTGCCAGTGAATGTGTGCATGCCCCGGTGTGTTAAAGTAAGTGTTAAATATGTCATATAGGATCGTGTGTGCAGTGAGCACAGCAGCACACCATAAACTCGTGTAGGCAGTATTGCCCACGTGATGGGCACTGTATAAGAGCCGCCGAAGGTTTGCGTGCTTTTTACACGCTCACAGTGATCTTGCCTGTAGACGCTAGTTATACACTCCCTGTTACCGGAAAATTAATCGTCTCTCTGTTAGAGGCATGACCTTTAGCTATGGGATATTAATGACTGTGTACCCTTTCCCAGTCGAACGATGCGACATATAATTGTAATATTTACTTTAGTTCACCTGATTTGTGTAAGCTCACAAATTCAATCTGGCATCATAATTATATGTAGCTAATTTAAGACCACTGCAGACGGCAAATGTGATCATATTACTAATTGGTAGACACCTGAAAAATTCGCGATTTCAGTGACCTGCAGGCTAGACTCCTCAGTCTTATGTACAAATATGCCGATATCAACTGCGCGTTGGTTGTCTGCTATCACAGTGGGCGGCGACGATTGGGCAAGCGTCCTCCAGGAGGTGTCAAACACCGTGTGGACCAATGTGAACACACGCGTTTTGAATTCTAGCTTGTCCCAAAATGAATCCACTAATTCTTCAGGCCTCTACTAATTGTAAACGTTTTATACTTTTGCTCTGTGGATATCTCCGACCTTAACGTGGTGCTGTGGTTGCCACCAGCAAGGCTTGCCAGGCTGCGCGAGGTCGCTGGGTGCAGTGCGGCCTCGGCAGCCATGCCGCGTGGTCCTGTGGTCAGCTCCAGACTCTGCCGCCGTCGAGAGAACCTCCACGCAGCCGTCGTCATACCCCAGGGTAAATATCCTCCCCGCTTGGGCGAACCAGGTTGCGTGAGGCGACGGGATACGCGAATGCCACCAATCAGGTTCCTTATAAGCGAGAGCGCCTTAAGCTAGCATACTTATCTCTTTAATATAAATCAGTATATGTCTGCCACTAACTTGAGTATTACCTTAAAGCCGCAACTTGCACGGCGGCTATTGTACCACTTTAGTCTTGAATAAAGTAGTGTTTTGTAGTTAAGAGTGCTTTACTTCTGTCTACGCGATATCCCTTATTGAGTGCATGGTCCCTCCTCTTAAAGGAGCGCAACAGCAATTGGTGGAGCCGTCTCTCGTCTACCACCTCCCTAAACAGTTAGCATTACCTTCTAACTTACGGGTTAAAATTATCCGTACAGTAACAGCGTACGGCCCCGTAGTAAGCAGTCGTGGCAGTGGAAACTTCATTCAAACTTTCCACTGTAGTGCAATTCAGCAAATTGCGGTTGCTCAGGAGCGCGCGAGTACACTTGCCGCGTCGACAAAAACGTACAACGTGACCGTACAACAGTCCATTGTTCTGTAGTCTAGAGTGTGCGTGTGTGCGCGTACGCGTTAAGAAGTTAATTCATGCTAAACCACGGCACCGCTATTTCGGCCCTATTGCTTTCCGCAACGTAAAAATTCCACCTAATGTTTGTGCTAAGAGGAAATCCAATTTAGAAAATATTTGGGTGTGCATGATATATTATATTAAGGCTACACTTCACAAAATTCCACCGTCATGCGGATATGAGTAAACCAGGGAAGTCAGCGTCTAAATCAATTGATATAAGCCACGCCAGAAGATATATATTGCCGATCCTGGTGCACCCCTTATTTTAATCGAAATATCGAGGCTTTTTGCTCCAAAATCATGGATTCTGAGGCTAAATTTAAGCTCTAAAAATTTTAAAATAGGATCTCTCAAAACAAGCAATTTTCCTAGTAAATCATGTAAATTTAAGCCAAAATCAAGCATATTTTAATTTTTTTTCGAAATCGTCGTGTAGAATTTGTGCCATTAAAAAAAACAGCAAAATTTAAGCAAAAAACATGCAAATTTCTCGCTTTTCAAGCGATTTTTCACGTTTTCTAGAAATGTCAATTTTGAAAGCGAGTAATCCAAAACAAGCAAATTTAAGCTAAAAATCAAGCAAAATAAGCTAAAAATCAAATAAAAAAGATAGAAATTAATAGTATTCAATTAATTCAATGAACACAACATCATGCATACTTTTTCCATCTTCCATTTCTTTTAAACATTTGTATGCCACAAAAACTTGTTTCTCATTCATCAATTTTAAAACATTTTCATCAATTATCTTCGCATATCGATCTGGTAAAGTAATTTTATACCTATCATCTAGAATACAATTAATTTTTTTACCGAATTTAGATTCATTAATTCGAAAATCCAAGTCTTCATACCATTTATCAATTTCTAGATCTGATAGTTTAGTTAAGTCATATGAATTGTTCAACTTGTTGAGCAGAACCTCCATTTTGTGTTTATTCGAAAGGAAAAAAAAAACTATTTAAGAAAAATATTTTTTCATTCTCTTAATAAATTAATTTTCTTAATTAATAAAATGGAATCGACGCTTGAAATGGAAAATAATAACACATGCAAGCAATGTAAAACGTGTGGCGATGTATTAAACATAGAAAGTTTTGCACCACAAAAAAAAAACATAAGAATAGCACTCTAGCATCTGTAAAAAATGTTATAGTGAATATGCCAGTAGTCGTTATGGGTTAAAAAAGAGAAATAAATGTGTGAATGTGGAAAATATGTTTATAATGCATCTCTCAAAAAGCACAAAAAAAGTAAATCACACAATAGAGCATTAAATAATTTAAACTAAATTCATCACGTTAATTATCCAACAAAAATATGTAAAGCGTGTAATGAGAATAAATCTATAAAATAATTTTCTCCTAATAAAACTACTAAAGACAAACACGCAAATATATGTAAAAATTGTTCTAGTATATCTTAAGAATCATTGTCTTAACAAGAAGTTAAATATAGTTGCCCAATAATTTAAGCACTTTTCGAGTTTTTACAATTACCCTTATTTTATAATTTCTTTATAAATTTTTATTTCTTTTAAATAAAGAATTACGGCGACGAACAATCTAACAGTTCAGTTGAACAATAGAACAGTGAGGGATTTGATAATTATAGCTAGAGATTTTGGAATAAAATATATAAAGAGGCTAAGGAAAGATGATTTAACTAGAACTCTTATACCACTTATTATTGATGAGAAAGAAGAAGAATTGATGAGTAAAGAAGAAGAATTGATGAGAAAAGAAGAAAAAGAAAAATCTCAAATTTGCCATTTTCTTATGCCAATATCAATGAATTATATAAGAAAGACAGAAAGAAAATTTAAAAAATATTTCCATTCTCAGATAATTTATTTGTTAAACCTAGAAATAAAAGTGAGCGGGTAACAGAATTGTTAACAAAGAATAATTCTACAAACTTTCCTTTAGCTGATGCCAATATCAAAGAATTATATACACATTATAAAAAGAAATTAAAATAAATATTCTCCTATTCTATTAATGTGTTTGTTAGCAAAAGAAATAGAAGAACCAATGAAAATTACTTAGTTAAAAAAGCATTTCAAGACAGGATATCAATATATTACATTGAAAAATCCTTTAATTTTGTAGAGACCAATCAATTTTTAACTTTAGTAAAAAATAAGGTATTTGAGATAGTACATAATAATCTTTAACATTTAGGGGGGGGGGGGGGTAAAAATTAACATTAAAATATGTATCAACTGTCACAAACAAGAACTTAATCAAGTAGAACGATTTACATTTCAGTTTTATAATCACACAATATTAAAAAAAGAAGAAATTATACAAATTTACTAAATTATATAGTAAGAATTATTCACACAATTATCTGAATTTAAAAGAAGAGGTTCTGGATGGACTATAGACAGAGTAATTGGAATACAATTAGCAACAAATAAGTAATATCCATCAAATGGATCATCATATATTGAACTACCAAAAGCGATTAAGAATAAAAAAGCATGCATTAATGTGAAAAATGATGACCAAAAATATTTTCTTTGGGTAATAAAATCTACATTGTTTCCGGCCGAAAAAAACCCACAAAGAGTATCTAAATATAAAAAAGTGGGGCTAAAGCATTAGATAAATATGAATATCCAATTAAAATTGATGATATATCAAGAATAGAAAATCAAATTGGCATCTCTATAAATGCATACTCTTTAGAGAATAAGTTCAATGTATATCCATTAAAGCTTACAAAAAGTAAAAAGGGAAGACACATAAATATACTTTATTTAAAAAATGACACAAACTCACACTACTGTTAGGTAAAAGATTTATCGTAACTACTTTGAGCACAAAAAAATAATCAACAACATAAAACTTATACATGTGATATGGGTCTTCAATTATTTTATTCTCAAGAAAGATAAAATAAACATACAGAAGACAACTCTAAAAATGAAGCATTAAAAATTACTTTACCCTCGAAAGGTGAGCAAATATTTTTCAAAAATTATAAACATACAATGAAGATTCCTTTCGCAATATATGCTGATTTTGAATCAATTTTGAAGAAAATATCAACCACCAAACATAATTCAAAAGAAATAACTAAGTTTAAATTAATAAAACAATATAATTTCTTAACAGAGGATGATATTGATAATGACCTTTAAAGGAAAATACTTAAAGAAAGATATAATGTTATTTATAATCAAATAAATAACTTTGTTTTAAAGTTGAATGATGAATCATATACTGTGACGTACCAATTTCACGAAGCATCTGGTTTTTGTTATTATAGTAGATCTAATTATTGTGATTATAAATCGCCAGTAGTATATCGAGGCCCAAATGCACATAAAATTTTTTATACATTCAATAAAAAGGGAAGTAGAAGAAATTTTTGAAATATATTTGCAAATGAACCGATGCATCCACTAACCAAAGAAGAGAAGATATTTTTTGGAAATCAAAAAAATGTACTGTATGCGAATGTGAATATACAGAGGGAAATAAAAAGTACATCATCATGGTCATATAAATGGGAAATTCATTAATCCTGTATGTAATAATTGTAATATACAATAAAAATCACCCAACTTTGTACCAATTTATTTCCACAATTTAGCTGGATATAATGCACATTTATTTATTAAAGAGTTAGGCTATGATGAAAAAATATATAGATTTAATAGCAAATAATGAAGAAACGATTATAACTTTTGGAAACCAAACAAAAAATTAAAAAATGAAATTTATTGACACATTTAAATTTATGGCCAGTAGTTTAGCTCAATTATCATCGAATTTAAGTAGAGATCAATTGAAACACACTCAATAATATTTCCCAAAATATCAAGTGATTTAGTAATTATGAAAGGTGTTTATCCATATGATTATATGGACAGCTGGGGAAAATTAACGAAATCGATCATCCACTAAAGAGTGAATTTTATAACAAATTAAACTATAGTGATATAAGTGATGAGGATTATGAACATGCAAAATGTGTATGGAATCAATTTAATATTAAGAATCTTGGTGAATGCCATGATTTATATTTGCCAGATCTATCACAGAACTTACTGAGACTAACGATTATGAGATTAAGCCAGAGCTTACTACAGACTAACCAATTCACACACAGGTATATAGAATTAATCTGAAATTATGAGAACAAGTATTAACACAATTACAACAGATGCTAGACTCTGAGATAATCACACCATCGGATTCCCCCTGCTCTGCGCCGAGTCTCGAAATACAGGAATGCCAGGGTGATATTTAGTTCCTCACGGACTTCCGACTCCTGAATCAGCATCTCAAAAAGGTCCAATATCCTATCCCAAGAACCAGGGATATTATCACAACCTTAGAAAACTCAAAATACACAAATTAAATTGATATGTTTAGCAGATTCTATGCTATTCCAGTACACAAACAAGACTGTGAGAAACTCGTGTTTAGTGTTGATGGTGTGGGATTATACAAGTACGCCCGAATGCCGATGGTACTTACGTACAAGTCCTAATAATTTTCAGAACTTCGTATACATAATCTTAGGTTCCTTGAGGTGGAACAAGGCCGTGGCCTACATAGGCAATATTTTATTATATTCACTTTCAGCGAACATCTTGAAGACACAAAGAAAGTGATGGAGCATTTGAGCAAATACTATGTAAAAATAAACACTTAGAAATACTCTTCCATGCAACAAGAGATTAAGATACTTGGACACTACATTACTACTTCTGGTATAGAAACCAATCCTGAAAAAATTGCCACTATACAACAAATGTCACCTCCTTAAAAGTTAAACAGTTGCACACTTTCCTAGGACTTGTGTCCTACCTGTGCAGATACATTCAAGACTACACTCATCTCGCAGAACACTTACAGAGCTCACTAAGGATAAGGTATCATTTCAGTGGACATCGTGCCAACAGCAGGCTTTCAAAAAGTTAAAATCAGCATTACACCTCTCCCCCCCCCAATATTAGCCAAATTTAATGATAACCACCATACAATCTTAGCCTATGATGCACCACAGACAGCAATAGGAGCGGTCTTAATGCAGGAAGTCCCTGGTAGCAAAGATCATGGTATTATCGCAATTGCATCAAAGAAAATATCCTTGAACGAAAAATGCTGGTCGGCCACAGAAAGGGAGCTTTCTGCCATAAAATAGTTTGTAATATATACAATATTTATAAGGTTTTAAATTCATTACTACATTGCTAGCCTCTGCTATCATACTACCATGGCCAAACACAATGTTAGAATTCAAAAATTGGTAATCACACTCAGAGAGAATGACTTCGAGGCACGGATAGTTAAAGGCAAACTAAATATACTGGCGGACACCATGAGCAGAAACCAACACCAGGCAAAGCAGAGAAAACTTCCATTTCAGTCAACAACACCAATGCACTGTTAAAAAGGAATTTATGTCCTGCACTTCCTTTTACAAAGCATTAACGGAAGTTCTACTACAAAATCCTAACAAAGATCAGGAGGTTAACGCTATTATAGCCAAACATATCACAAATAATGTAGAGGTTTCAATGCAAGCTCACAATGATAAAAGAAAACCTCATGTGTAGACCCAAGATTAAACTGCCAAATAGTTATTACACACAACGGCATCCCATACTACCTTCCAGTGTATGTGCATGAACAGAAGTATATAAAAGTTGAAAACTACTCAAACTTACTATTAGCACCTCTCACACAAGTACAAACTTCTCCCTTTCTAGCAGAATATTCAAACGCCCCAATATCAAGCAACCGAAAATTGCTTTCATAGAACTGGATAAGGCAACACCTAAATATCATCGTCTAGCTAGGAGATATGCCATTGCGGGCGATGGGATCTACATGAAGATACACATGCCAGCAGGCAAGAAAAATCAAACACTTGTTCCACAGTATTACATGCCAGAAATAATTACCACCCACCACAATGCGCTATTAGAAAGAGGCCATTCTGGACAGTTAACAATGTTAGAGAAAATCCAAAATGCAGAGTATTGGAATAGTATTAATAAGGATGTAAAGTTAAGCACCCCACTGAGAAACCTATTGGTCAGATGATGCCCATCCACCCTCTCCCCCTTTTCTACATTCTTGGGGACCAGATGCCAAAGGGCCTCTGCAAACATCAGTATCATGCAACAGGCACATACTAGTGATGACAGAATTCTTCACTCGTTAACCAGTTGCCTGTCTGGTCAAATCAATGGACTCCTTCACATGCACCAATTTTATCAGAGATGTCATCCTTCAATACAAATGCCCTAAACCCATCTTAACCGATAGGGGTACTTCGTTTAATAATAATATGATGGCTGAGTTGTTCAAAAAACTTCAAATTAAGAAACTACAAACAACAGTGTATAACCCCACGTGTAATGGGTTTACAGAGCAGGTAAACAAAGTACTATCTCAGCAGCCACGTCATGTGCTAATGAAGATCTTGCTTATTGGGACAATTATGCCACATATATTTTATTTTATTACAACTCAACAGTTAATAGAAGTACTAAATTCAGCCCTTTTTTTCTTCTACACGGTGTTGAACCTGTTCAACCATCGCACATTATTACACATACTTACTCTGCACGTGCTAACAATTGTGCAAGCAGTTGAAGCAGGCTTGCGAACAGGCTCACATTAATCTAGTGTCCTCCCAACAAAAACCAAAGGAACTCTTTGGCGCGACGTTCTGGCACAACAACCTCAAACTCGGTCAATTAATTTGGGTAAGGAATCACACCAGGGAAAAGGTTCTCACCTTTAAGTATCAAGATCCATATCGTATTCATGATATGCTAGGACCATCAACTATTGCAATTGAAGGAAGTACACATACATGGCCAAATTAAAATAGACATGGTTAGCACCAGAAATGGAAACTCGCCAATGTCAGATCCTAATCTCAACCCTTATGTTACAGGTAGTACAGTTCTGGCATGGGCCACACACAAATAAGCATGGTGGTCCTTGTGCTGGGTTTGACCTCGAGTTACAGAGTGTGTGAAACTGTATAGGAAGCATGCAGGCATCTACTTCCAGGAGCTGATGTCGCAGCTCTACTACAAGGAGACGCTACCGCTTGTGTATACCATTCTGCTACAACAACCAACCACTCCTGCCAAACTCGACTTATGGTTCCACATCGCCTGCACCACGAAGAACAGTACTGTTTGTGAAAATGCGGAAAAACTACGGAAATTTTTCAATGAAACTACTAGCAATATTGTCGATGAATTTCTCACAGAAGTGTCTATGCCTAATCGTATTAAACATAGAATTACCTTCCTGGGGGATGCCTCTAGCTGGTGCTGAAACATCCTCACTTCCCGCCACCTGAAATCCCTTTGATCTAACAATGAAATGCTTGCACTGCAACTAAATGTATTACGGGCTTACATGATATTCTCTCACGAAAATTTGAACCTCATTATTCACATTGTTTCAGAGTTCAAAAGTCAAATAGAAGTAAAATTTAATTCTATAGCACATATTATTACTTCAATATCTAATCAAGTAAATCAACAACATCGCGAGTTCGAAATAGCAAAATTTCAAGGACAGATGTTGACTAGCTTTGTATTACAATTACTTAATAATATTGCAAATGAAATTAGGATTAGCACATACATAGAGCAGTGCCAACAGGATTACTTACCATTACAAGCAGTCAAACGTCAAACTTTGATTATAGATCTCCTAAATTTGTAATAAAAAGTTAAAGCATTGAATTTAAGACTTAGCATTCCTATCAAAGATGTTTAAAAATATTATACTGTGTCATTGACTGAATGCATATTATCTCCCATGCAAATCATGTTAAAAATTGAAATTCCACTTCAAAATGTTGAAAACACATGGAAGTTCTTTCGTACCACAAAAGTTCGTTACTTAACAGGAAACACGCGAGGTTAACTATGCTCCTGAACAAGTAAACTGTATGTTTTTTCTTTCAAAACAGATTACCGACTGTCCTAAGATAAACTGTCTCAAGGCAGCGATAATTTTAAACAGTGTTGAGCAGTTATATCAACACTGCAAATTTATTTGTGTCTCAGGTAAGTCCTTATTGTGTTAATACAATTCAACCCCACCAGTATGTAATCACTAACGTGTAAACAAAACACTCAGTAAGGTAATTCTTTACAGAGATGTTGGTACTTTTGAAGTCCATGTGCCATGTGGTTGCGAGCTCGCGTCAAACCAGTTGACGATTATCCAGGCGACACACATTTGTGATGTAAGAAGCCCAAATCTAGCAGTTTGGCACACAATACTGCCAATACTTTGGCTGCAACACAATAATTTTGAGGCTAAGCAACTTAAGTTATACGAAGGCATTTCTTTATATTCAGTAAACGAAAGTTTAAATATCAATTGGAAAATTTTACATGTACAGGTCCCAACAGTAGAGTATGTTTCCAGTACTCCCACTTTGCTACAGACACGTGTATTTTCTGTTCTTTCCCAAGAACATTATAACTATATCAGTCTGTCGACAATTCTAGCACTTATTGTCACATTTCTCTTGTATATTATAAGCTGATAAGAATAGCTATATTACTAGATAGAGCAGTGCAAACTGCATAAGTGAGTTGGAAGAGTACTTACATTTTTGCAGGACTTCGGATACCAGATATTCTAATAATGGCACGCTGCCATTTTCTCAGGTAAATACTGCACACATAGAAGTTGCATAATGTTCCAGAGATATGTCATAGCATTGTATATTAAGATGATGAGATTAAATACACTTCCCATTACTGCTAATTATATTTATTTCATGCCTGTGCACAATATCTAAACTTACGCACATGCATTAAAACAAAAATAAGTTACCATATGGCCTACCAAATGCACTTAACATATCTGCAAGATTAGCATTTACAGTTAGCATCAAAATTTGGCATGCTTGAATTTGCACACTGCCATACAGATGGCGCATTCTTGCGGCAAGCGATGAAATGTGCATACAAGTCAGAATAGCATGGGCAGCTAAAGTGCACATTCCTTTCATAGAGGGTAGTAATGTACAGAATGACGATAATTCGTTCATTATTTCGGCTCTAGAGAGCACTTGTAGGCAGAAAAGATCTGCGTAGCGAGAACGCCATATCATTTTAAGTTTTATAACACTTTAAAATGGGGGTCCCCAGTTATTGCTTTTCTTTCCCATTTTAATGTATTACTCACACGGAACACACCTGTTCGGACAAATGAGATTAAATCACATAGTCATATAATTTTAAAAATGTAAAATCATGTTTCACGTAATTGTACAAAGCACTAAGACTGATGCCTAAACATGGCTTGTATTATATGATCACCATGACATTTTAATTGTTACAATCTCCATTCTATTATAATCTTCAATTATAGCTATATCAAATAACACACATCTCACGTAGAAATATTTAGAATCATGCTTCACTTACATTAGTGCCGCTATTGTGGACCGTTGACCAAAAATGTGGTGCACCGTAGTCCCAACTTCCTATACCACTGTGGTCGGCGCCGGAGCTAGCATTTTTACTTTTTTACTATAATCGGGATCAGTTAATTAATGGAGCCGAGCACATTCCTCACCTCTATCCTCTGTCAACACGAAACAATAGCGGCCACATTCAATTAATTTATATCATGCCGGCACTAAAATCAAGCAACCTTTGTGTTTGTAGTTTGAATGTTAATATCTTATACATAATGAGATCAATTTTTCATTGCAATTCAGCAAGTGCACATAAAGCAAAACTTTTACAAATGGCCTACGCCACACAAATAGTGATGAGTTTTCCGAAGAAGGGTTGCCAGGCTGCGCGAGGTCGCTGGGTGTAGTGCGGCCTCGGCAACCAGCCCGACAAGTTATGGCAACAGCGGGGGAAAGGTATTCAAACAAGGTCGTGTCAGATCATATATAAAGAAGGGACAATGGCGGCTCGCGGCCATCTTGCTGCAGTCCATCGGAGGCCCTGCCGGATCGCCGCCCGAAGGAGGACAGCCATACCGTGTGGTCCTGTGGTCAGCTCCAGACTCTGCCGCCGTCGAGAGAACCTCCACGCAGCCGTCGTCATATCCCAGGGTAAATATCCTTCCCGCTTGGGCGAACTAGGTTGTGTGAGGCGACGGGATACGTGAATGCCATCAATAAGGTTCCTTATGAACGAGAGTGCCTTAAGTTAGCGTACCTATCTCTTTAATATAAATCAGTATATGTCTGCCACTAACTTGAGTATTACCTTAAAGCCGCACCTTGCACGGCGACCATCGTACCACTTTAGTCTTGAATGAAGTAGTGTTTTGAAATTAAGAGTGCTTTACTTCTGTCTACACATTACCCCTCATTGAGTGTGTGGTCCCTCCTCTTAAAGGAGCACCACAGCAGTGAGCATATACTGTATAGAGTACTTGAAGATTAGTATATACAGGTAAAATGATTCCTTGTTGCATCAATGGACTGCAAAGTGCTTAGGTTCGATACAGGTTACCATATCAAACAAAGTAAATTTATTATTTTTTCCCCATTGTACTTCGCAATGAATGACATAAACGTAGCAGTAACACAGCAGCACCGACACTGAAACACGACGATACATTATTTGGTCAAATTTGGTCGTGGTGTTTGTTGGAAGAGGGGATACCCAAACAAGCTTTTTGGAACGGTCCAGACTACATACTCGGTTACCTTGTTAAGGGCACAAAGCAATTAACAATGCAGAGGTTAAATAACTGCTCATGTCGCGATATCCAGTCGCAAATGCCAGCAAAATCATGTCACTGGAATTTTGGATCGCCGCCATTCGCCAATCAGGGCCTGGTAACCCTGCTCGCCAGCTGGAAGCCCAGCCAATAGGGAACCTTATGCAGCATGCAGTAGCCAATCAGACGCTTGGCTCTTTCGAGCGAATGGATACGCCCACGCCATTTGGTTGGATTGGATTGAAGTAAAAAGAGCTTATTAATATCTCCCCGTGTTATGCCTGATGGTTTATCAAGGGGCGACTTATGAACTAACTTCTGATTAGAGACACGAAAATTTCGTTCATTCAATCTGCACCAAGCTAGAATCCACAATCCTTTGTGCATTCGAGTTTCCTCAAGTTGTTCATTGGCTGTTAGTCCATTTTAACTCCAGACTAGGTGGCATGTGATTCGATACTTGTTTTCTCGGCGCATTCGTTATTGGTTGAACGGGGTCCAGGGCATGTCTAACAAACTGTGGTCCAATAGAGGCAGATATTCCCATGTGCACGTAGTTGGAGCTTAACTTATTTTCAAATCAATCCGCGAAATTCCCAGGTCTCTACTTATGACCTAACTTAAACTTACACCCATGCTTGACCTAGTATTCGAACCCAGAAGCTCCTGCACCCCAGACCGGCATCGCAGAAACTGGCTGAGCCACGGGAGGTCGACGACGACATTTAGTCTCCGCGTGCTCATCTACTCTGCGCTAAAAGCCGACTAGGGTGCCACAGTTCGTATCCCGCGACATGCACAACGTTCAACGGCCGTCCCAGGAGTGGGGATGAGCTTTGCCCACCCCTGCACGCGTTTGACGCGATGGCGTGTTAGTTCCAGCAAATGTATGCGCTAAAGGCCAGGCAGCCAGCACCGCCACCGGTGGCTCGGGAGGTTGGTTCGGAGATAGCATCTTCCAGCTCGCGGGGCATGGTGGGAGGGGGGTACTACTCTTGATAAAGCGGGGTGGTAGGGGAGGTAAAGACTGCGCGCGTGTGTATGTGTGCAGTCGCGTATAGGCGGTGGACTGAGGGTGGGTTGAGAAGGGGGGTTGAAGGGGTGGTTGGCGCTGCTGCTAGCAAAACCGCCACCGCGAGACTCTAAACAGGCGATTGTGTGGAATGAAGCAATCAGCGGCGAGATAAGAGGACGTAGCCGAGGTAACGAGTGACAAGGGACGCATTAGGTCTCCTCGCCTCCGCTTCTCTAGGCTCACTCTGTTTCGCCCTCTTCCCCTCCCCGTACCAGTCATTCTCTCTCTCTCTCTCTCCTCCTCCTCCGAAGGAGAAGAGCAACTCCCCAAGCATCCACACAAACTCTCTCACTCTCTCTCCCGCAGGGTTCCCAGCAGATTACCTCGAGAGCAGAGTCTGGCTGGAGCAGGCAATCACATCTAAATATCTGCTCGCTCCCGTGTTACAGGTTAGCGTTCGTTACCCCGCCCCTCCTCCCTCACCATTCTTGTACCCACCAACACCCATGAGGAGCGTCTACATCCTATCTTGTGATCACCTCAACCGGATAGACATGTCTCCTGAATAAACCTCGAGCACGAGGTCGCCTTCGACCCTCCTGCCAGCCGCAGACAGCGCGAGAACCCAAGAATGAATCGGCAAAACGTTAGGTACTTCGGAAACGTGAGCGCAAGACCGAGGGACTAATTACGGAAGCTGCAAGTATGAAGTTCTCGAAGCGAGCGAGGAGTCTCGCAAGTACGGATCCGACCGAGGTCGAAAAGAAACTCATGTTTGGGAGTGCATGAATTGCTCAAAGGTGTGCCACAACCATGCTGGAAAAAACTAACCCTTTCATACCCACTTTAATTTACGGTTTCAGGTGTTGAAAACAAAACAAAAAATATAATGTGTGCCGTACTTAAGTCGACAGGACACTTGTTTCGTTGTCACAACCAATGAGCTGTAGGTTAAATGTTCGGCTACATCTTTATGAACCAATTATGACCTAGACTATCAAGACGGTTTGCGAATCATTTACCCACAGGTAAGCTCATTGGTCATTGTGTTTCACAGGGTGTAGTACATATAAAAAATTACCTACTCGTGCGTAACGTACACAAATATGTACATTGGGTCTGAATGGGCTAAGTTACGTGATCGCTATATATTTGCGGCGGTAAGTAGACAATTACTTGGCTGGGAATATGCACCAATTGTAGGATAAATCTCAAACATGTTCATGTCTCAGGCTATATGTATAGGCATGTTCTCTAAAATAATTCTTTAAGCGTCAAATTAGTTGAAAGTCTATTGTAATTAAAAATAATAGCGTCAGTGATAAAAGTCACAATGATAACAATAGTGCCTTCCCTTTCACCTCGTAGTCATACTGAACGAACCAGTATATGTCTTAAAATTGCAGTAATTTAAGCGAGGGAAAATTTCAAACAACGCTTCATATTTAACTCGTTTACAATCTTTTTGAGCTGAGGCATATTTTCTAGTGGCATCCCGATTTATCGTAGCGGCGTTACTTTTTGAGAGCAGTGAATGAATAATTTTCCAGTCGTTTACTTACATTAAGAGTGGCATGCATATCGATTTCTGTTTAATTTAATGCACCGAAGTGTAAAAATTAGCAGATTTTAAAAATACTTTCTTTTCTAATAATTTTACAGTTTCTCTTCACTGATGCATGAAGAAAGTGACGAGGCCCATGGCAATGATAACTTTACATAAGGCGGAAGAGCACAAAAAGAGCATACAAATAAATCTTAAAAACAGGGCTTTCAAAAGTGCTCATTTTACCGCGAACAGCCAGTAATGATAAATTCACCGAAGGCTAAAAAACCAGCTTTAACTGGTGGTCGCATTTTCGGTGAGATTTTATTTCCCTCCCGGAGTTTTTAAAACCACTGCGCGGGCCGATATTTGTGGGGAATGCAGCGCTGATTTGTGGCGGAATGTGTTCGGAATGATTCGGCGAAGTTTTTTTTTGGCGCTCGAGGGGTTGGTTATGGGGTAGTGGGGATTGGGGGGGGGGGGGGTATGGCCGAGGGTTGAGCAGGGGTTTGGAGGCGACAGTGTACGATGCGTCCCGTCGAGGACACGATTGCGGTCGTCAGCGGAATACCAGAGATGTGGTTTCTCGGGCGGTTGAATGCGGTTCACCACCTTCCACCCTCCCTCCTGCGATCTCTTTATTCTCTCTCTTTCTCTCTCTCTCTTCGCCGCTATCGCAGCTCTAACCACACGTCTCTCCCTTCTCCCGTCTTTCTCCCACCTCCGTCGGGTCCGAGACCAACTTTAATGGAGTCGTAATCGAGGGATAATTGTGAAAGAAAATTAGCTCCGCCTTCGTACAAACAACGTTGTTAGTTTTATGGCCTCTCGCATTTCTCTCCCCCTGTTACCTCCCATCCACCCCCTTCCTTTCCCGTTTCCACCTTCACCAATCCAACTCCCGCCATTTCCTTCCTTATCCTTAAGGGGAACCTATCTTAGCTTGCGGTCTCCCTCGCATAACAGCCATCGGGTTACATCTAGCTGTGGGTGAGAGGGGGGGGGGGGGGTCTCTTCCTTTTGTTTTACTGGTCGACGTGATCTGTCTCCTGAACCGAGATTGTAACCGATAAACTGCTTTCCCCATCCTTCGAACTCCCCCTCCCCCACTCCCGAGACAAGAAAGTAAATAAAAAAAAAAGAAAGGACGTGTTAAGAACCTTGCGGCTGGTTTTATTACGCAAAGGAAAAGGACCAAAAAAATGTGGGGAGGGGGGTACCTACTCGCTTACGGCAATTCTTGTTCCAGGGTAGGAAAAAAAATAAAAGAGCTCTTATAGGTAGATGAAGAATTTTCCCTTCGAGGGTAAGGCAAGCTCTCAATTGGATTACCTTCTTACACTGTAGGCCTAATGAGCGGTGCACAGTGTTGTTATGACTCGGCAAACACGGACGAGCCAAGCGAACTGTGGCAACGCGTCGGTATCCAGGCCAGGCGAAGAATCCAAAAACACATAACAACAGCAATGGTTTCACTTCGTAAGGGATCTGTGCGCGGATCCACACCGACAAGTCGGTCTGCAACCCACGAGGTGCTGATTGGCGCGACGCTCGTCGCTTCCTGACACAATATTCAGCCCATCGCAACGATGGCATTCAGCGTAGTCAACATATCAACTGAATGTCTAAAGAACGATCAGGGCCTTCCTCGCCAATCGATTATATATTCATTGTAACTTAAGATAATTAAATCAAAACAGAGTTCATCCTTCATAAATACATTCATATTAATTAACGTAGCTCTTCAACCTCTCCCTCCCCTAAAATAGTGTTTAAATATAACGTCAGTACTCCAACGTATATAAAATAAAATTCCAACAACGCTGTGCCAGTACTGGCTCGAAAGTAGGCGTAAATTACCAGGCTGTGCAAAATTAATATTAAGTGCTGTAAAGTGAGGTATGTTGCAATCGAGCGGAATTTTGCTTTTAATGGAGTAACGTTAAGATATCCATAAAAGAAGAAATGTTTAACATTTGCAATAAAAATGTTTATGAAAAGTGTTATTATGTCTGCACGCACAAGGCTCGACTAGTAATTACCGAATTTCTTTCACATGTTTGATGTTCAGTGTTCATAGCAAATAAACTGTTTCCCCCCCCCCCTCCCCAAATTTGTTAATATTACAGTTAGCAATACATAAAAACACTAGGAGATTTCCAATTTCAAGGGTTAAGTTGCACAATCTTCTGAAATAGAAAACAACTAACTAAAATTGAAATACATCATATATTTATGTTATTTTTGGACTTGAATACATCTTTCAGTTTGCAACAATAGTGGAAGGCAATCCAGAAAATCCGATGATAACAAAATCGGGGGATACAGTTTGGCATTGCAGCCACGAATCTATCGTCTACCTACATTAAAAATTCAATTACACCATTCAATTGTCAAAGGATCAAATATTATGTCACGTTGAGTGAGGAATGCAAAGTATCACGCGGAAGAGGGGCCGGGGGGGGGGGGGGGGGCACAATTTCGAGTTCGTTTCGCCGCGTCTCATAATTTATGCGTAGTACAACTTTTGACTAGGAGAAGCTCGTTTAGGTTTCAATCGACAGCTCCCGTCAGGATCAATCGATTGAGTGTATAAAACCATTTGTGTGGCGTGGTTATGGTGGAATTGTATGAGTTTAATGTAAAAAATTAAGAAAACTTAACAAAATTTGGGGCCTGTTCTCGTCAAAAAGCCAAGTCGAAATACAGAAATCGTATACGGTTGGAAAGAGCATTTCAAAAGCAAGCCAGTGAAACCCATAAAACCCCATAAGATCGAGTGAAGCGGTGCCGGGAACGTAAAATAAACATCAAGGTGTCGGAGTGCGTCGACGTAGACGTATTCACGGACAACAAACGGCCGTGTCTGCAACACAACCAAACCCCATTTTTATTTATTTTAAATTAATGTAATCAACTAATAGAGCAATAGATGATATAATCTATGATTTCACATTTTTAGAATGAAAAATGTTTTTTTTTTTTTTTTTTTTTTTTGTTAACGCATAGAAGCCTTTAATCCAGTACATTTGCAAACATAATTACTTTTAAATTTATAAAATTTTGTTATGTATGGTATAATTCTAGAAAAAACAAATAAAAACAAGCAGTTAGTGACGCAGCTAACGAGCCTACTTCCCACTACATTGGGGAAAATTTTTTAAAAGGTGTACTGAAAAGTATAGATGGTAGGTAGGTCTTGACGTCACGTTGACAACAATATCACCAGAGATGAAGCCAGAAACATATGTAACAGTAGTGAGACAACTACATATACACATGAGCCTTACTCGAGATTCCGACACAGAAATCCTAGTACCGTAAGTTACGGCGCAATCAACTGCATTACGTAGGGAGGGCCGAGAGCATCAATTTCGGATGTGATCTGTCGAATGTTTTGAATTATAGGGTTTAAAATCCTGAAATACTTACATTGTCGCTATTTTCAAAATGAGTTTCTGTGCCACTTCAAACACGCGAGTTTCATTGGCCTACCGTAGCGTTACTCGTGTGAACACTTTGGTGGAAACAACAGTGTCCGAGATATGGCATTACAAGTTAGTTTTATTATTTGGTGCTAACTTACATAAATACCTAAAAAGGTTTTGCTAACGATGCTTCTAACAGATACTGCCAGCAGAAAAAAAAGTTATGTTGAATTTGGTTGATTAATTAAAACGAAAAATTGATAAAATTATTCATATGGTCGCCATTTTGAAAATCAATGCCTGACAGCACTTAAATAATGTAGTTTGCATGGTCTTCTATAGCACCAAAGGTGAGCACAATTTAGCTGAAATTAGTTACTGTTCCGGAAATATAGTAAAATGTGTGATTTTCTCACTTTTCACTATTTTGCAAGAAGGCTGGATAAAGAGGATCTCTGGATGCATAATTAATGTTCATAATAAACATTGTTAGTATAAAAAATTTGGTTGAGTTTTGTTGCATTAATAGATATGATAAACCAACATAATATATATAATATATATAATACACACACACACACACACATTTCAAAAAAATGCCTGTTGCACCTAAACCTGTAAGTTTGAGGTCGGCACACTTTCATCAGCTTTAAAGTCCAGCTAGACGTTAGTCACCTATATCCATATCGCTACAGGCACACCGTTTTCCATTGTTCCCTATTGTCACTTAACGCCATTCTACTGGTCGAAACGACACCAGTCTTTGCGTACTGGCCTACTGTCAAGCAATAGAGTGCCGAGTTTACCGTTTTCCAACCGAATGTTCTTTCGGATGTAACAGGATTCACATCTCACCGTGTTGATTTGCGTAACTATACAAAATTTGTCGTTCATTTACGAAGTTCGTTGTTGATGTTGAATTAGTTCGTATTTAAAATCCTTATCAAATAGGGAACTGATGTAAATATACCCGGACCAGGTTTGTTTTATACGTAGAATGAAATATTGAAACAAGTTTTGCCCGAACTACATTCGAGTAAAGCCTTCAAAGTATTAACTGTAGCACTACTTTCGTGTATAATTTGGCGAAAATATGCCGATAGGTTCTCGATATACAGTACAAAGCCTCCATTTCTTCACGTGATGATCTTCATAAAGTGAGGGGAAAAAAAAATCACGTATCGTCACATTCGATTACTGTCGTACACACTGCCAGTATACAAAGTTATGTAAATATCGGTTACGTAGTTTCATAGGTATACTACACTGAGCTAAAATGATTCTATAGCAGACATTCAGAAAATACGTGCCTTGCACAGTTGAACGTATAAATTAAAATGAATGACCTACCCCTGCACTAAATCTTCGACAAATTTGCTAAGAATCAGACAACAGTTTCCTGCGATATGACATAAAATCTTTATTTATACGCGTAGCTCTATATTAAAAAATGGCTAACAATAGTAGCAATATTTTTGGCATATATGATGCTTGTAATCGATGCTTTCAGCATAAAAAATTAGGTTTAAATTGCTTGAACGGTATGGTACATAAAACCAAATATACCAAAGATGGTATGGCCGCAATTTCGAAAATAGTGGCTAGCAAATTTAAATCGCATATGTTTACATGGTCCACCATTATATTTTTTACCCGCAAAATTTGGCAAGAATTGTTTGAGTAGTTTTCCAGATAAAATTCAAAAGCTTCATTTTTTTCATGCGGCGCTATCTTCCGGAATGGCGAACCAGTAACTATATCCATCAATAAATTTAATGCTTATATGATGCACTGTCAACATGCAAAATTCGGTTATGTGAGTTAAATAGTTCTAGAGACCCTAAATTTTGAAAATGGGGGCCCGGTGTGGACTAAAACCAGAAAAGTCGGAGCTCCTGTGTTTGTTTGAATTCTGTTCACGCTTGGAAAAGTTTTCTAGGGAGACACACACACATACACACAGGCACACAGACAGAAAAGTAATCTCATAAGTCTTTATTTCCTTCAGAAAGTAGACTAATAACAGAGCTCGTTTATTAAATCTAACCGAAATCATTCTTTATAAAAGCCTGTATTTACTATATAATTCAAACAATTATATTTCTTTCCAGCATCTTTTTGAAAATCACAGATTTGTAGACACATTGTTTTGTTAATTTTAAGACAATAATTTTGACATATTTACTGATTTTGTGGATAATAAAACTATTTTTTTTGCAGTAAGTTAGCAAATGTTATATCGAAATATATATAGGCCTATTGTATCAACTTCAGATGCATGTGATGGTGCCAGCATGTAAATATCTTGCAAATAAATTAAACCACCCCAAGTTTTTTTTTTTTTTTTCAAACGTGCAGTGCTTTCAGAGAGCTTACTGTATTTGTTATTGCATCGCATGCTATCCGTCAACCTACAAATACTGACCTCTTTAATGAGAAAATTAATCCACTCTCGAATATAAAGATTTTGGGAATTCTATTCTGTAATCTTTTCACGGCCACCTAAAACGACAGTATAGCCTATCATAAATAGACAAATCAGACAAACGTCTTAGGTAAATAACAAGCAATGCTGTCATATCCTGAATTTCGGTATCACTTTTTTGGCTACAGATGAAACATGAAAGTTATCTGTTAATTATTTTAAAGAACACTTTTGAAAACGCGAGCATATATGCACTTTCTTTTATTGCTGGTGATATTTGCAATGCTGGAGACACAATGGTAACGGTACTTTTTTTTCTAGAGAATATAAATCAGAAGAACCGAAGCAAACTGTTGTGTAAAAATTTTTTCAAAAACATTTCATGTTTTAAAAGTGACGCCATTTTACTCTGTTATATTTGTGTGTGCTCCACGTGATGTAATTTTACCTTGCCGACTAAACTATTCAAGTCTTCATCTTGGTTCACGATGAGAAACGAGTACGTCTTGACCGAGTGCATAAATAGTGTGTGCTTGTGAAATAAAACTACTGTTCTCACACACTCATAGTAAAACCTGATTTATGAACCGTGGCAGTATAGCAGTTATTTAAAAGTTGAATTTCGCGAAGTTCTCAGGATGAAAAATTTTCGCATTTAGAACATGGGGAGATAGAGAATTTCACAATTGTAATTTTTTTTTGTTGAGTATTTAATTTAGAAACAAAAAAAAATTTAAAAATGACGTACGCAGGCAAAACATAAATGTTTATATTGGTACAATAGACCTAATGGAAGTGTATCAACCGAGGGATTTACTAACCTAAATAACAAGCAAACAATTTTCAACGTGTGCACTTCATGTTCATTTTGGTTCCAATCTCTTTCCATGAATTTTACTAGAATCCGAACATTTTCCCGTTTTCGGTCGTAATGGAGATACCCCTTACCTTCTGATAAGAGTAAATTATTACTTATCTGTTCTTCTGCAAGCAGAAACTACATTTCAGAACTATATAAACTCTCGTTTAGAGCCTCGGAAAGATAACTGTTTTCGTAAGCGTTCATTTTGAATTAAACCACGCAGTTGAACTACACTATTAAATTTCGCCAAGAACATCGGCAAACGTAGACGGATACTATAAAACGGCAGATATGTATTCTTCTTTGTTTCTCAGATGATCGTATTGGTTGAAACTCCTAATGCACGCGATCGGACATAGTGTATAGCCAGTTCTTATGCGTCTGCATGTCGGAGTTGCTTCCTAAACGACACGTTCTTTTGATCGTCAACCTTCATATTGAAACGTACTTGTTTAGCATGCACGTGCTCGTTCCTGTAACATAAACTTTTGAAATTTCTGCATTCATTATTATTTTCTACGTATATTTTTACTCATCCTACACTGTCAATGTCAAACACTGTAATTTGCACACGTTTTTCACATATGTTTAACTTTTATTAATTTTCGTATGTTTAGGATTTTGAATAATTAGATGTTAGAATGGCAATAATTTATGTTTAAATTCCTTAGATAGCTAGATTTTATTTCCTTTTGTATTTTAATTAATAATTCAATATTTTCATTTATTTTCTTGGTCTCATACCATTGTAATTGTTTCAGGGAATCTATTGTATTATTGTATTACCTTCTACGAGACTCGTAACTCTTTGACACAGGGAATTAGGCCGTTAGGAGTGTGTCAGATTAGCTGTTTGAGTAGGATGCCTTCCGGTTGGCTGGCAGGTTTGAATCCTGCACCCCCATTGGCAAGCATGATAGCGTAGGGCTAGGCGGGTAATTTCTGTTAGAAGATCGCTCTCTCTCCCGCCATCTTTCAACAGGTTAAGGCCTAAGTCAAGACGCACGTCCAGAAGTTTGACGTAGCATAGGTTTTTTTTTTAAAGTAGTATATTAGGGTGTTTTAGTTTCTACAGTTTGCTTAATTAATATTGTTTTGTTTCTACGTAGATAAGTGTGCTGTAAGCCCCTCCGTATTGTAAGCAGCTGTTTAGGAGCTTAGGTCAGTTAGTTAGACACTCTGACGTTCCGTGAGCTGTAGGCCACGTTAAGAAACACCTTAATTCCATGAAGTTTGAATACTACTCTACATTTTCCTGAGATCCCGTCCTGCTTTCTACTATAAATGGTATCATCCTACAAGTAAACTATTTTTCTACACTAGTAGTTTTTCTACGAGTTTAGTCTACACGTCGTATAGGCCTAAGAGAGCGGCCACTTGTAATAGAACATTCTACGCAACGCCATGTTGGCAGGGCGTTTTTAACAGCTAAGAACCAGCATACTTTAACCATAATTTAACCTGAGAGATAGAGATTTTATTGTTCTGTCACTAAGCTGAGCCAAGTTTAATTTTTCAAGTAATAATTTAAGACGTCTTCATTCAGCGATTTTTTTTGAAGTGACAAACTGACACGTCAGGCTAGTTTACTTTTTTTTTTTTTTAATAAAGGTATTGATAACAGCCGTCATGTCTGGCCACTTCCTATCGACAGTGCTAGTCTAAACGATTTTTATAAACTCTTTGATATTGCTATTCAGGATTTTTAATTATTTTCATTTACAGCCAGAATGCATATCAATTAAATTAAAGAAACTGAATTTGAAATAAAATAACTTGGCTGGAAACTTCATGTAGTCTGACGTCTTTTCCTATATGCATGAATAATTGTTTTCACTTCCTCGCCTTCACTGATAACCCAGTTCTGCATAATTTCTTCATGTCCTTATAGAAAGTAAGCTGCATAATTTTCAGAGTGTGACAAATGGTCACTGGCCTCAAGTAAGTGTGGTCAACTAAGGTGAGGATTCTTCGCATTGAAGGTCTGGTTATCGAGCCTGCAAGGGGCAGGCAGACGTTTTTCTCAGGGGAGAAATATTCTACTATCACACTGCTCACTTGTAATAAATTTTGCCCACAAATACTTAATCTAACATACAATATCAACACATGCTTTTATTTCACACAGTTTTATAAGCCTATGGGAGAGTATGGTTATGGAAACAGCTCAATATTACACTACCGTTATTCCACACGTTGTCACGTATTTCCTATTCAGTGCTACATGGTAGTATCCTGTCTGCTCATATTTTATGTTAATACTAAGTACTTGGAATAGGCCTACAGCACGAGCAGCAGATACATATTGCAGGGCACTTGGCATTGTGTGACGCATGTACTGCAGGCAAGCTACATGTACGTTTTTCAGTAAGATGGTGTCCATAAACTATAGTAATATTCTGGCTATATTGACATCGGGAAATAAGACGGCTTCGTGTTAATTTATTATATGAATGCATGTTTACACTTCATACCTCATGATGAACCAAGCCTTAGTATGGCATTCCTTACGTCTAAGGACATGGAAATCATTAGAGCCTGCGTAATATAAAGTCGTATATTAAAGCCCATTTGGACATGAGTATGTGTGACAAGTAAGGCACCTCTGTCAGATGGCCCTCAAGAATTTAATAAGGAACATCCATAGTGCAAATGAACAATAAAATATTTTGTCAGTCATCGATTCATAATTATATGTAATGACTTAATTCTCTCTATATTTTATTCTAATAATATATAAAATGTAGTCCTATTATTGTCCGTTTTTTTAAATAAAAGAGAGGATTTAGAAGTTGTAAACGGGGAATTTCTTCGTTATTTTTACCTTAATCTTAATATATTTAACTAATGTCGTAATATTGGCGTTCTCTTCAAAAGTTATCTAATAATATATAGATGTGATTTATTAACTTAAAATGGAGAATATTCAAACAGTAATTTTACTTGTAGGAAAGTAAGCTCTATGAAATCAAACCAAATAAATTAAAACAATGAAAATTAAAATTAACTAAAAAATTTGCAAGGATTAGTAATGTATCGCGTCGGCTATATTTTACTGAGTTAACTTAATTATTCTTAAAATATTTGGACAAAAGTTATAAACTATGCAGTAATGTAATTTCACACACATTTTTCTTAATATATATTATTCATAATGTTGTATAAAACATGAAAGATTGATTTGTCAATAAAACTAAATACTGCTCGCGACAGCTACTAATTAAAGAAAATCTTTGCTGTGTTTATCGCTGCTTATTCAAAACACTACCTATGAAAGTGCAGGCGAGATTTTACAGTGCTAAAACCAAACTGTTGGAAGTGAGTATAGAAATACTAAATACATGAAAAACAGAAAAATAATTTTAGTATAAATGTTATCCTGAAACGTATGAATTGCACGTGTTTCCAAACATTTTATAAGTGACTATAACATAACATTCCTGCGGTTACTTTAACTCATTGTTTTTTTAATCCTTTATAAGTACTCACATGCAGAAGATAATCTTTAACAACGTGCACATTAAGTACTTTTCACTCGTATCATAAACAACGCACTTTAGAAGAAAATTCCTAATTATGCCATATTTTAGTTATCAAGTCTTCTGCAGCTACCAAAACTCGAAACGATTGGGTTCATTGCAGTAATTGGTACGTAATGAGATTTGTTTCTTGGTACTAGGTGAATAAATGTATATGGACACGTAATAAGTTCATCTCAGTTATATGTTAACTATCGGAGAGGAAAATGAACATTCGTCAAGACAGTTAACAGCATAATTGCACATTAACAATGGTAATACAAGTTTTCATATCTGCGTTCAAAAGGTATAATATATTCTATTAAAAATAGCTTTTAAAATAGATGCCCTCTGTGAGTATTTTAAAAACGTTCTTTAAAAAAAAAATTGCATTATTTCTTAGCCGTGGTTGTAGGAGAGATTTAAGTTTCTTATAAATTGTTTCAGAAGCCATGTTTGATCACATTTGAAAACATAATATTTTTCGGGTAATTACCTTCATATTTGAGACTGAATGAAAATAAATTGATATTATAACCTAAAAAATAGGGTCCTTGACTCGTAATTATTTTTAATCCTTCCCAGCTATGATAAATGCTATTATTTTTAGTTTTAATCCATCTTCTCATATTTTGATAGTAAGGGTACACGAATATCACTATTTGACTTGATATGTAATTTGAACGGGTGTAAAAAATTCCCGATGAATTCAGTCATCTTTAACAGACTGCACATTTATTTCACAGCAGGTAGTGGGAGCGAAACGGAAAAGAAAAATTCGTTATGATGTCATACGGGCAGACTACTTTGGAAAAGACGTCATTATGATCGGAACACGCTCGCAGCCAGTGCAACCGTGTACAGATCTTAACGTACTTGAGGAGAAATACGTAATATTATGTCTCTCATGCGAACGTGATCTGTCTCGCTGGGAATTACGCTCCAGTGTTAAAATCGTATTTCGTATCGGCAACCCGCAATTATTAAACTATAAAATGTTAACTAAATTAAATTTAAGCGCATACTGGTAAAAAAAAAAATGTTTTTAAATCCTTCACGTGGAACCAAGGAGCTTCTCAAACTTCCATTTAAACGAAAATAACGAAATTTATTTAAACGTTCTCATGTTACCCAATATGAAACACGCCAATTTACACGCGTGCTTGATTAAAATAGATTTCGTAATATAGCATCTTGAATGCAAGAAGATGTTCACGTTTTAAATGACATTTCTGTTCAATGTGCACTGATACGATTTTTATCATAGTGTTCTGAATATGAATAATGGATATCATCTTCAAAGAATACTCTTAATCGCAAATGGACCTGGGAACTTTTCTAAATATATTCTGTTACTGTTAGTTTCTGTTGGTTATTTTCTCACAATTACCGTATATGTCCTGATGAATTACTAGGTAGTAAGTTCCAATACTTTGATTGAGGAACTCTAGTAATTAAATACGTTGAGAGGAATACCATTATAAAGTAGTTAGGCAGTCTAGAAATATCCATGCATTGCAAAATTTAAACGAAGACATTATTTGACAGATTAAATTATAAATGCATACTTTAGTAAATTATTCGTTATCGTCTAGATAAAAAATGAAAACGAAGAGATGAAAAAATTTATACCTCACACTAATCACTTTTCCTGACCAAAGAAACTCACTTAAAATATTTAAAATCTAATTTATGAGCGTCTTTGATCCCTGTCTGATAATTACTTTTATACAAATAACACTTAAATTACTTTCGCTTTATTAATCGTAAGCTTCTTAGAAAGAATTCCTACTAGAAAATTAATTCAAATACTTCTTAATAGAAAAATGCCATTTAATATTCCAAGAAGGAAAGCTTGGCTAATAAATGAGAAGTTGGAAGTTGGAGAGGAAATGTTGAAAAACTGACGCTTATTATAATTTCGGTTTAAATCACGAGGCAGTAATTTGTGCAAAGCATGTCGTGCTTTCATTCGTCTTGATTTTTTTTTTAATGAATTGCATTTTTTTACGTTCATGTACTGTTCAGATATCTTTAGGAATGAGTGAAACATTTAACGAGTAATTCTGCATGATCGTGCTTGTAAGTAAATCATCTGTCTCGAGCAATAACATTAGACCAACACTCACAGACACTGCTTGAAAGTAATTTATTTTTATAATTGATTGCAGCATAAATACCGCTCTGCTTTGTAATGTGTTCGTTATAGTTCTCCCAGTATCAATAAGAATAACAAGGAAAATTTAATGTCTCAAATGCAGTTTTCGTAACTATAGGATTGATATATTATTTTTTACTTAAGATTCCTGTAGTTGGGTAAAAATTTTACTGAATGAAAAATAACATTACAATACATGAAATTGTTTAGGAGATAGCACAGTTCTTTGAGAAACCAATAATTTAAAGTCACTGTCAAAAATAATTCTTCACGAATAATCAAAGTTCGAATAAAATATGTCGATTGGCATTCTTGAAAACTAAAACCACTGACAAATTAAAATTAATTACAATAGTTTATAAGTTGTTCACCAGACTGCAGAAATTGATGCGACACATTTAGAGGGCAGAGACTATATATATGATGCTTTCTTTGCTGGTCTCAGAAAGCTTAATGGAAAATAAAAATTTACAACAGAAATACAATAAACGCATGAAAGCACTCTACCCTGTGACAGCTGAACCCATGTACTAAAACCACAATTGTTTTAAAGAATAGCACCCAAATTGCTATATACTATGTTACTAATTATGTATGCAGTTAAAAACGCACGTGCATATGATTTCATATAGGTACATGTATGGATATGTGAATATACTATTTCTGAATGCATTGAAGCTATAAGAAGACAGAATTATGTTCTTTTTCTACCAAGTCATACCACTATTCATTCCCGGTTCATAAAACATGTTATATTGTCCCAACATAGTTTAATACTTTATTAAATTCTTATGTAAGGCTTTGATGAAAAAGTCAAAATTGTATCAGATAGTAGAGATTTTTAACACGTATTTAACACACGCGCAATAAAATTTTATCCGTTATTACACGTGACCACTGTAATGAAAATATCGTGAATATTTTAGAAGGATTATAAGGGTCAATACTTGCAATTCCACATCAAGCACATTTACTATTTATATTTTTCGAAAGGAAAATATTTCATTTCTCTACTTGCACGTGCAAGATTTGATAATCTCGCTGTACGTAAATATGATGTCTAAGAAACTTAAAATCCCAATGTAAAAATGGTAAAGTGATACGAATAATGCAGATTGTAAAGTTTGAGTATGGAAAAAACCAACGTGAACATCGTAAACAATTTAAGAATATAGCTAGGTTTTGCTATGGCATTTAAAGAATGATTTATTTTTAACACGAGCATAAAATAAATTCTCGTTTTTGTGGCTAGTTTACTGGCTCTGCGCAATAGAAGCAAATGTATACATCATAAAGGAGTACAGAGGTAGAGAGGGGGAAAAGAAGCGAAGATTACCATAAGTTACTCTGCTTTTCACACGATGATGCCACGAGCAAACGGGGGAAAAAAAAAATTCGATCATATATTAGAATAGATGGCAACACAATCATTTGTTGTGAAACACACGTCTATGATGGGATTAAATAAGCGTTACAAGGCTATTATTTAAAGCAGAATTTGTAAATATCACCTAAAACGTTTTTGAAAAGTTTTACTTAATGTAATAAGTAGCCCGTCCTAGTTATTATATCCTAAACGAGCTATATACGCAAATGTATATGTAATCAAACTCGCACATGGTGCTAAAAATCATGAAAGCCGGCACAAAAACAGAAGTAAATTGCAACACAACTCTTCCACGATCGTGAGATAGACAAGGAAGTGGTTTCAAATAAGTTAATGCAAAAAAAAATTCACTGTACAAAAGGACTAGACTCCTTCAAAATTCCCCACATTAGCTCACTGAGAACTCAATTTTACAACGTAACACAGAAGACAATAGCGAAATAACTTTCTGGTTATGTAAGCTTGAAGAAAATTACCAAGATTCCTTTCTTTCGGCCAGGAATAGAGCTCAACAAAATTAACGCTGAGAAATTGTCCTACAGTCCCATTCCTTCAGCTGTATTCTTTATGTTCTATGGTTTTTCGTCACACGGTGTTATACGCAAGAATAACACACACACACATCCGTATGGAAAACGAATAAAAACGAGAAATATGGGGGGGGGGGGGGGGAAAGCTTGACTTGTAATTTACATATTCTATTAAAGGACATTCTGACGTTATATATGATTAGAAATGTGAATTCTTACTACAAAGTTACAATGATTTGGTTGCAGAAAATTATAAATACTAAAATAATTAGTACAAGAATACTACATTTGATCAGGTCTAAAAATGCGGACTTTTTGGAAAACTCACGAAAAATGTGGCCGGGGCAAAACATTATTAAAAAAAAAAAAATAAGTTTTCCTTTTTCCGGACGTCTGGTAAACTTAGATGAAAAAAAAATTGAGATTGGCATTTTCAAATGAGTTTCACCCAACAAGAAATTCTTACACTTTGCCTTGGCCCTCCTCACTTTATTCATAAGTCGGTCAAGTGAAACTGTGAAATTATTAGAGAAGTAAACATTTTATAACTCTGCTAATTTTTACACACTAAGGCGTTAGAAAAAAAGAAAGCGTAAGAAACAATTTAGATCATCACAAATTGTTACCTGACACTTTTTATTCGACGTTAACATAAGGAACTACTTTCCACCCTTCGTTACCAACTTTACCGGGTTCATGTCTCTCAGGGTGCCCGTTTAAGTATATGCAGGTAGGGGCAGCAACTTTTTTCTAAGGTTGATTTCAAAAGTGCACACTTTATCGTGAACAGTCTTTAATAAATAGTTCCTATCCAAAATGTCACTAAACTAAGTGCGCATGAATGTGATACGTTGTCCGTTTGGTGCGATTTTCTACACTTGGTTGAAATTTCATTTTTTTTTTGCACGAGGCGGAGGAATATCTTCATTATACAGCATAAAAAAAAAAGGGCTTCAGAATGTTGTAAGTAGCTGATGGCACTTGCTGACTCCTCCCCAGTTATGTTGGCAGCGAGATAGGAAATGTAGTTCCATGTGGCAACCTTGATTAAAAAGAGTTAGATTAGAGGTTTCAATTTTAGGGCTTTGAAACTAGTTAATTTATTTTCCCTTGATTTCATACAGATTAGAGAAAATGTTGTCACACTTGTTACATATTTAGGTTCCGAACAATTTCATTCTTTCACGCGATCGACGTGTCAAATAAAGTGATCGGGTCCAAGGTTGTTTTGATTTCACGTAAAGTCGAAAGATGCAAAAAAAGGCAGAAGAAATGATCATTAAAAGGGCTTTCAAATGTGTTTTAATTAAAACCACAAACAGCATATAAAACACAATAACATTGAAAGAGTTAAAAAAAGTACCAAATCTGCGAATTTGACTACAGATCTGCTGAGATTGCCGTACTCGAATCAGAGAAATTCTACCGATCATTTTAGTTTATAGTATTCGGTTATTAATCGTCGAATTCTACTGGTTCCTAGTGAACTGCTAGTTAACTGATCTAGTTTGAAAGTAAAATCTCAGCACATACCACAGATTTGTCGTTAGCTAAATTGAAGATTCAATAAATTAATTTCACTGATCGAAATCAATGATTCAGGTTTAGAATGCACAATTTAATGTAAAAGCCAATACAAGTACGTCTATGTTAAAGTAACATATAGTTTCAAGAAGAGTTATTACAGGGTATAAAATACAACAGCCTGCAATATTAAAACTTTTACAGGCATACACGAACACTGAACAGGATATTAATTGAACTGGGTAGTAAATGGGAAAGCTCATACGACGACGCTGCAGTGGCCTTTGCAGGAGTGGCGATGGAAACTTCCTTAAGAGAAACCATCACCAACATTGTAGTTCGCTGGGAACAAATCCAGGAGCTCTATAATAGGCGTTAGGCACGCCAGCTACAGCACGACCAGATATACTTACTGCCATGGCAATAGCAGTCGGCAAAGTTTTTTTTTTCCTAGTCCGTCTTATCAATGTGCAGAAGTAATTTGTTTAACTGACATACGCATTGCTGCTGCAAAGCTTTCGCAGATCATAAAAATATGTTTTTTTCAAAAGTTTTCGGTACAAATTTTAAGAGGTTTTATTCTCAAAATAAGCAAAACAAATACAAACAGGAAGTATCGCACAGTTAAAATTTTCTTATAAGTTAACATTTCGCAACCGATAAAATTGTTCCCCTTCATTGTTTTTTTTTTTTTTCCATATGAAGCAAGACAACCTATTTACTGTTAAGGAATATATTTGTTCAACGTGAGTTCTAATGGGATGTGTTCTTGTCGCTAATTTAAACTTTCAGTGAAACACGGCGCCTTAAGAAAATAATACAGCGAAGACGTTTCTCTGTTATTGTTTAGAAATTTCGACATTAACCAGCAACACAGACGAAAACGAAACGAAACGCAACTTCAACACTTCAAACTCATTTAATTGCAGAAGTTTATTTAACCTCCTTTTAGAAAGATGAAACTAAAATCCTCATGGCAATAAGAATGCATAAAATGCAAATACAGGGGAACTTAATTAATGTAAAATGCCAATTCACTGCAGCGGAAATGCTAGATGAAGAATGGAAGTATGCCTTAATACTAGAGCTCCAACGTGGTGGAGCCCAGGAAAGGGGGGGGGGGGGGGGGGGGTAAAGAAAATTAAGTACACAGATAAAAACTTTCTTCTCTTTCCCCCATTCTCTTGTTCATCCTGGGAGAGGAGTTACGGATACCTTCTTTATACGCTCAGGAGGGATTAACATCTTTTAAACTAATGTTATGCTTATTTTTATCTCGGATGCTTTTTGTTTTGTTTAGGGACTGTTAATGTCTCCTGCATTAGCATATACGCCTTGATTTAAGTGCCAGACTTTCGCGTGGGGTTAGAATAATTTAACTGTATCTTCGGTCATAAAAAGAGTTTCTGGCAGACGATGGCCTAATCGCTAAAGTTACCTCTCCTCTCCCCAGGCGAGCGCTGAGGCACAGCAATTTCTTGAAGTGAAATGTGCGGAGGAATACAAATCTATACACTTTTGCACAAGACATTTTCGTTTTGATTTCACGTTATTTACAGTTCCAGTTAAGGTAAGCTACATTTCGCTTGGCTCCAAATTTATGTTTGGCTTATTTTCATGAAAATAGGCGAAATTTGCCATTTACACGTAAAGGATATTATTTCATGAAACTGGCTAAAACATGCCCTTAACAAATTTTTTCAAATACTGACCCATTTGATGCTCGTAATAGATACTTTCAGCATACCAAGTTTGGTCGAAATTTGTAAAACGGTATATTCGATATAGCAAATAAACCCTTAAGTATTCATATGGCCGCCATTTTGAGAATAAGGGAGTTATCCAATTAACTTTCTAGTATCAACATTGCCTACAGTAGTATTACCCATATGGCAAATTCGGCTGGAATCAGATGAGTAGTTTCCGCGATACAATGCAAAGGCTTTATTTTTTACTGTCGCACTATCTTCCAAAATGGCTTACCAATAACATTATTGATCACTGAGTTAAATGTTTACTCTATGCAGTATCAATGTATCAAATTTGGTTTAAATCGGTTAGATTGTTCCCCAGATATAACACAGTACCCTAAATATTTTAATTCCCGTCATTTTGAAAACCAGCACCCAAAGAGATTGAAAACTATTAAAGTGGGAAGTACTTGGTAAATACTATACGCGGACCGAGTAAGACGAAATTCGGTTCCCGGGTTTAAAAGTTTTTAGGGGGGGGGGGGGGAGACTTACATTCTAGACAAACACTCAGCTGATTACATGTCTTACCTTTCCTTCGGAAAGTAGGCTAATAACCACAAATTTTACTCCATAAAATCACGTTATCGTAATAGAGACATAGATTACAAAATAGTGATGTTCGCAAAACAAATTGGAAATCGATCAGAAACTGAATTGTTTGTATACTATACGTGTTACATAATACAGTAGACTAATACACGCGATAGAGACTGAAATTGATAGCAAAATTAATGCAAGTGCATCGAGGAAAATGTTGATGCATGAAAACCATTTCTGGAAATAATATTTTTAGTGGTTATCTTTCTACTCTATAAAAACCTTTTTTGTTAGGCAAATTGAAATAGATATTGAATATTACCATATCATTGCAGTTTGTTAATTTCATTCGCTGCATCTAATACGATTTAAACCACAGCTCTTAACTGTTTTTATGAATTCAGGCGTGTTTTATCCAAGAACCAAAATATTATTATTTTTACTCGTGTTATGCATAAGGATGTTACATTTGTAAAATTAATTCTGTAAAATACATTACTGTTTAGTGCATATGCCAAACATATAAACATTCAAAAATTCCGAAAATAATAAAAAATATATACAACATAACATAACATTACTCCACCACGAAAAAGAGAAAACTAAACGAAATTATGAGTAGTATAAGTTATAACACTTTACATTTTAAGTATGTATTTTCATAGGTTCAATTTTCGCCATACGGTATTTATTTCGACACGTTTGTCTGATTAAATTGGTGGCTCCTGTATGCCATTTATAGTCCGGAGAGACAGTCTCACGTTTTTCTTTAAAAGAGTGTTAGTTATATTAGCCGCCTTGTATCTTGTAAGGAAAAAAAAAATTAAATCCTCGATAATATTAAATTCTGTGTAGGTGGAACATTTCGGAAACTGCATTTTTTTCTTCTTTTTTTTTCGGTTGACGTGGATATTCACTTTTCCCTATGTAACATTTGATCTTGCACCCCGCTTATTTCACATCTATTACGTTAATACTTTCTGCCAGCGAAGGAAACACACCGATATTTTCCTATACAATAAAATTCGATTTTGTTGCTTATTTTCTAAGAAGCAATATTACAATGTCTCATAACTACTGTACAGGAACTAAACAGCCAATGTTGGCTCAGCCATCAAGGTTGTTTTGTCACAAAATGGAGATAAATATACTTCTATTTCCACGGAGAAGGAAAAGTCATGCAACACTTTATCTACACAACAACCAAAGTTGAACTTTTTATCGCGATACAATTATCTCTACTTTGGCTCTTAGTACACAGCGCAGACATATACAGCACAATGATCCTTGTGGAACGCTATCCACAGCCGCTGGAATTATTGCAACTCTAAACATGCAAAGTGACTAGTTTTTGTATCGAGGAGTTTTCAGTGTAATTCTTCCAACAGGTATTTAGATTCCGAAATGTCGCTGATGTTATTGTTTTTAGTACACTTTGGAATATACTATAACGTACAAATAGAAATTCCACATTAGTTTGAAAGGGTTGGATAAAACGTTAAGTTTGCTTTGGTACGCCATTAAAATTTATTTTCTAAAACAAACTTGCGACATTCATATTCCATCGCCTTGCTGTTCGACACCATTTGCAAAAATATAGAAAAATATCACCACACAAAAGCCACCTCAGTCTTTAAGTAAAAAAAAAAAAAAAAAAAATTAATAAGCTACGATTTTTACACGAAGCAAACATAATTTCTTCATTCATTCAAACATGTAATATTGTCTACGTATTGAAAGTGACTACGATCATTTTGTTTTATTAATGACTGTGTGCTCGCCTAAATTAAAGAATCTAAGAGAAACATTTAGAACAGTTTAACACATTGGGTTCGGGACTTGCATAAGGTCTTTAATGCTGTAATTTGAGAATGCACAGTACAACATGTAAGAATCAACAACTACAGCATATTTTCAAACAAGAAAAATATGCCTTTATGCAATTGCGAGTGTGTGTGTGTGTGTGTGTATATATATATATATATATATATATATTGTGTGTGTGTGTGTGTGTGTGTGTGTGTGTGTGTGCGCGCGCGCTTATACAGTCTTCACAAACTAACTCGTCGAAAAAACCAAACTTTTCTGTACTTGTAGCCAATCGCGACCGGATGTTATTGCATTGTTGCCACATTTACCTTAAACAGTGTTCAGCTAAACTCCCGGAAAAGTACTTTGAGAAACAATACATAACAAGCCAGTACTTTTAGTTAATCATTTGATTACAGAGCCAAGCATTTAAACAGACACTGTGATACAGAAGCACGAACTACTGGTCCTCACGTTGTAAACGTTAATCTAAAGAGGACATTGTTTCTGTTCGTTGGCTTCTCAAAACATAAAGTTTTTATCATTCTGACGATGTAGCGGATGGAGAGGACAGGATGGAGGGAGGGGAAAAAAAATGAAAGCTCCACACAAAGAGTCTTCAGCGAAATGATGTTACAGCGGCATCAAGTCGCTGTTTGTGGACGCCGCAGTAGTCGGTGGATATAACAGATGAAACGATTATTGAATCTGGCAATATAAACCGTGGACGCCGCGGCCAGGGTACCAATAAAATTCTTCCTCCCTGCTGCCTCGGACCTCCTTTTTATCCCCGCGCTTCTTTCCCAACCCCAAATTTGTATCTGTCTCTCTCTACGTTCGTCCCCCCCGCCATCTCCGTTCTCATCATTCCCTCTACACGACCAACCCCACTTTCCTGGTTCCGTGGCGAGCGATCGGCGGGAGAATCAAATTGGGCCCGGCCGATGCGGTTACCGATTGTCTATGGAAAAAAAGAGGGCTTGAAGTTAGAACGGGACTGACGAGAGTACGGGGGTAGAGAGACGCGGTGTTTTGACTTGATGCAAGGACATGATAGAGGTTTGATGCGCAATGACGCGACCAGCGATTCGTTGTCCCCTACCGTACCCCACCTCCCGTGTCTTTTTTTTTTTTTAACCCCTTTCCTCGGGCGAATGCCGCCACTTCATCCCTTCATCCCCTAAAACACACCCTCCACGAACACTTCCCCCAATCCCACGACCATGGTATGTGGAAAACCGAAGTTTGATGGGGCAGAAGGAAATAACAAACTGGGCAGTAAAGGGATTCTGTCGAGTAGCGCTGCGAACCGTGTGGATGCTGTGATCTGTAATCGCGGTTTACGATCACCAAAAAAAGGACAATTTGCAGTTCGAAGACGGGCAGTATTACGACAGTCTCAGAAAAATCAGCATATCATTAACGTTGGATTAGCAATAACTGTGACGGGTGCGCCATTATCTGCTGTAAATATTGTTACTTTTTAAATCTGTTTAAAACGTTTTGATGAGCTGTTCGCGGGTAATAGAGTACTTTTGAAATCAACCTTTGGAAAAGGTCACTACACGCACGTGAATGTACAGGATGGTCCACATGTCTTGTCACCCATTACATACATACATAACTAGCAATAACACAATATAATCCAATACATAATAAGGTATTCCAATAGTCAGACAGATTTTCAGGGGGTGACAAGACATGTGGACCATCCTGTTGGTAACGGTGGAGAGAAAGTAGTTCCATGTATTATCATTGAGTTGCATGCGTTAGGTAAAACATTCTCGAATAGTGAAATGATTTCTTGTGCTTTATGCATATACTTTAATGCATATAAGCGTAATAACTAGCAGACATGTAAAATATTAACTTTTCTTAATAATTCCACAGTTTCACTTGACTGACACATAAATGATAAGAATATTCTGTAGTTACAAAATCGCAGCTGAGCAAACATAGTCGGTGATTCTCCCCACCACTAATCTCAATTCTTCCCTATAGGTGGCATTGTAATCTGGCCCATGTAACTACCTCAATCACATACATACCTATCAAAAGTAATACGGGCTCAAAAAGACAAAGTGGTCGTGTGGTGCAGGGCGTTAGGTTAATAACATTAAGCGTAAGGGTCCGAATTTCGGAGCCGGTATGTATATTTTTTCGACTATTAATTTTAAATAATTGTTCCTTTCCTCTTATTTATTGTAACGACAATGCAAGGTTATCATTGTCATTACTATACAGATCGAATAAAAATTATGTTTGTGGCAAGGCTTCCTTGCAGTGGCTCATATTTCTTTGCAGCTACATATTATGTGTTGGAGAACGGAAAGCACTTTTACAGTGTATAATACTCTCAATACATCATGCACATTTCAAATGCTATTTCAGAGTCCTTCAGCATAGCTAAAACGGCTTTTTGACGCTGTTGTATCTGATAGATAGAGACCTGAAAAATTCGCGGATTGATTTCTGGACAAGCTGTGATTCAAAACACGTGTCTGAATAACACTACAGCCATTGGTCCGCCCGGTTTCTGACACCTCCTGGAGAAGGCTGGTCCAAACGTCGCTTTCCACCGTGACAGCAGACAACCAACGTGCAGTTTATGTCAGCATATTTGTACATTATACTGTAGAGTATAGCCTGCAGGTCATTGAACTCGCGAATGTTTTGGTCTCTACTCATAACATACTGGTTAGAAACATGACAAACTATTATAGGGAACAGCATTGAACTTTTCTGAAGACGTTCCACCAGTAAAATTAAAGGGTCACCTCTTAAAGTCCGAACCATTGAAGATATAGACATCAAATTCATAACGTAGCCATCATACCCAACATCCATCAAGATGTTAAGGTCATTTAAGCCCTAAAACCTTTCTGACAAGGTCAATTATTCATTCAAGCTCTTTTATGGTCATGCTCATTATTTCCGAACCATTGCAGATATAGTAATAAAATTCATAATGTAGGCATCGTATCCGATATCCAACACAATCCTAAGGTCATTTTAGCCCAACGAACTTTCAGACAATGTCAATTATGCATTTAAGCTCTTTTATGATCATACACATAATTTCAGAACCGTTGAAGATACATTGATAAAGTTCATAATGTAGGCATCGTATCCGATATCCAACACAATGGTAAAGTCATTTAGGCGTTAAGCCCTATCTGACCAGGTCAGTTATGACTTAATCCCTGTTATAATACTCATCTACCAAAGCTACAAACATCAAATTCATAACATACACATACACCCCAACAACAAACAAGACTACACGGACAAACACACCTAAAGCCCTTTTAAAAGCATAGTAACTCATAATTTCCCCTCTACCGAAGCTATAGTAATCAAACTCAGGCTCTAATAACTGATGAGCAGATTGCTACTGAACTCATTTCCCATTCAGTATACTTCCATTTTATTCAGTTTTATTAGTTTGTACTTTCAACAGTGAATTATGAGCAAAACCCATCAAGGTAAATAGATTGGTGTAATAAGCAATGGATAACTATACAAAATAGAATTTTCATATTGGCTCGAGACTCATACCTAACATTCCGATACAAAATACATAACAAGTAATCACATCTCGAGAACATTGCTCAGGGAATAGCTTCCCTTGTGAAGCGAGTTCACACTTATGCAATGACTCCACAAACTCCACATGCTCCACATCCCAAGGCAGCACCACAGGCAGAACCACAGCCTATGCCAGCACCATAAACACACACACACAAACAATCACAAAACTCAACTACATGTACCAGAAAACTGAAAAAAATAATTTACAAATATATCAACTTACCATACATCTCAAATGAACCAAAACAAACACACTAATATTATGAGACCATTTCAGCCTATAATACTAACACCAAACCAACAGGCTTAGTCTCCAAAGCATTCTAACCAGCTAATCTAACATTACATTTAATTCGCACACCTACTCCATCACATTGTGGAAGTAATTTCATTCGTCTTATACTAAACAACATATGTACTAAAAGATTTACAGTAAAAACACCGATATTTTTTCCATCAAATGTTATATATTCGAATAATTTTCGCATATAGAAATAAGATCAGTACTTAATTTTACAACAGCAGAGAGACATACTTCATTTTTAAAAAGTTTAAACCTCCCGCACACTATCTAGTGTCAAAGCAAATGATACTGGAAGGTGGATAACATTTTAGAATTTTCTTAAATCATGAATGATCTCTATATTAAATATATGTAATACTAAGTAAGAGGAAAAAAAAAAAAACCTTTTCTCACCTTAAAAAATTAGCTAACAAAAGTTTTCCTTTCTTTAGTTTATTTACTGAAAAAAAAAAAAAAAAAGAAAAAACTTTCATCATGAAGTCGCATATATCTCTTCTAAATACCATTTAAATTGCCAGAGAACTCCATCTCAATATATATATATATATATAACACTCTTAAATTACAATTAATTTATATGTATCATAACACTCTCTACAACCATCAGAAACAAAATTTATTTGATGATAACATTCAATTCACGTTTAACTCATATTAGACTTTATATTTTTATCCCAATCAGTTAATTAAAGGAGGGAATGAATAAAATCAATGGTATTTCATACACTTCTAATTTTATTTCACACATTAGTAAAAATTACATAAGTAATAAACTCAAACATATTCTCCACTCAACAAAACATTTGTGTAAACAATCCTAACGTAAATATACCAACCACAAAACAATTTCATAAGACTTTCATTACCTACAAATATATACATTTTCAATGAAAAACGAAAAATAACAGTATGGCAATACATTGTGTTTACAATATAACTATATGTTTGTCTAATATAGACTTCCTGGTAAATATTTGTGCACACATCATACGCCGATGTACTATACATTCAGGATTTTCTAAACAATTGCTCTTCATGTGATGATACATATTATTATGGAATGTAAATAAGTTCAAACAAAAGCTGCACTGATTTCCAGAAACCATTGAGTTATCCACCCCATCACTCCCATCGCATGTTAACAAATGTTTTTCAAGTTGGGTATGATCACTAAACTCCGAATGACATTTACTACATGAATATTTATTTTAAGTATGTTTCCTAAACAATATTTTTTTTTTTTTGTTTTGATGTCTTCTCAAATTGCATTGTGAAGTAAATTCCTCCTCACAAGTTTTACACAGGAAATGAGCTTGTGTACTCTCTTCCGAAGTAGTTGCCAATGATGTAATCAATTCGCTTGAATGCAAGCAAATTTTACATTATTTCTCATGCTTCTTTAATGCATTCTCTTTCTTAAATGTAGACATATTCCACATCGGTATACTTTCAAAGTAGGACTTTGGAACATGCTCACTTTTCATGACGATGAACATAACAATATTCGGTAAATGTTTCTTCACAGAAACGACACATGTGTTGTATTCCTGTTGATGTATTACCATTGCATAGTGCTACATGCCTTGATATTGCATATTGTCTCGTAAATATACGTCCACAGATTGTACAGCAATACCTAACACACTCAGGATTCATTACACATTTATTTATTTCATGGCGCCGCATACTGCGAATATGCTTAAAGTTTGTATTGCAATGCTGACAGTGTTATCCAAGGGATGGTTCACCCATTGCAGGAGTAAAACCATAGCAGTTCATAAAATGTAGATCTAGTTTATCAATAGTACAATACAAACATTGACATTTCAAACATCTATATAGATGGAGAGTAGGTTTACTATGGCAGTATCGTTCATGAGAACATAACTTTCCCTCATCGAAATACTCCTTCGTACAATGACAACATAATTTATGCCTCATATCTAAAGCTTGTGCTTGATGCGCGGTTTCTTCTGAAGAATGTAGAACCGATGTGTTCACCTCTATCATCCTCAACAGACTGAGCTAAATACCTTAAGACAACGAGCTTTTATACCTTTTGTAAATGTAGTTATATACGAGGGGGAAAAAAAGGAACCAATCGTTAGAGATGCAATCTACTGGTGAACCACTGAATGAAACAATGACAAACACAGTTTATCAATGACAATGACAATACTGTTCGGAGCTCATTCGATCTACAACCACCGAAATATAGATATCTCTCCACGATCCTATAATATTACTCTAAACACAAACATAGCTTTATACTTGCTCATGACGAAACTATCATACAAAGATATGGTATATGAAAAAATATCTCTTTAAAATTTGTAAATATTTTTTAACTTTTCGCCTTAAATAATTGTAAACCAGAAATGCTTCCGTATTGTTTAATTGTTATCACCCCTTAAAACAAATGTTATCATATAGTGATGTGTCTAAGTTACAGGTCTAAATATATAATACATGTAAGGTATACTTTATTCATTTTTACAGCTTACATGTAAACAGAATGACATTACTACCTATTCATATTATCCTCTTATTTTAGAGATTTCATGTTTTAGTATTGCATGGGAAACTAATTTCGCAATATTACATTACATCACGCCTATTTATATGTATTCGTTAATTATGATTTCTAATTAAGAAATTATGAATCGAACATTCCCTATCATGTTTGTCGAATCAGCGAACAAACAATTCAACTCCTATCAAAATCATATAATATAAGTCAGTTCATCATATGAATTTACATTAAATTATAACTCTAACTAACACTCATCTATACAGAACAATGGTTAGAAAGTGACAGAGACTTCCCTTCTTATACCACATGATATTTCCATGAGAGTGTCAAAATATAACAGATTCCCAGATTTCAAAGGTTTCTCAAAGTATTGCAAGTGAATATAATTTAACATTTACTTTGTACGCAACATACATACACATTTGTTAAAGTTAACCAGAGGGGATACATGTAATTTTATAGGTTCCTTTAAATATTCCAATTCATCCCTTGCTAGCAGACAATTTAACTGTATATCACAAAAATTTATCCCGAATAGCAAACAGTAGACCCACTTCCAGAAAAATGTTACTATACTTACAAGTAATTACTGTTAAACAGATATATTTACGATCAAACAAACAAACATACAAATAACCTAAAATATTCTAAGAGGCAACCCCCCTCCACCCAAGATTTGCTCCTAATGAATCAAATTAACCCAAAACAACCCAAATCAACCCAAAATTAACCCAAAATCACCGAAATATACTCCAAAACACACACACCCAAACACACAACTCATTTGTACTTACAAAACCAGAAAATTGCAAAACCCCATAACATCAAACTTTACAAGCAAAACTATATACCTGTAAACTATATCAACATAACATACTACATAAATGAACAAATCTCCATCATCTGTCTTCCAATCCCCATTATCACACATATTTAATTTAAAGTATAATGATATTCAAAAAGAAAAAAGCCTTACCAAGATTACTTTTTTCTAATTTACTATATAAAACCATTTAAAATCAAATTTAGATCCAAATAAAACACTCATCTCACTCAAATTGTGTTATCCCATACTATACATAGCAATCAAAACATGTTTATTTCATAAAAACCCCTTTGTGAAGGAATGTTTGTTAAGATATGCTTTTTTTTTAACATTTGATTCAATCCTTCTAGGATACTTAGATCTTATCTTCATAACAAGTATTTACACAATTAAACCTTTTTTCATTGCACAAAAAGCTTAAATGTTGTTTAAATGTAATTATATTTATCTAATTTTAAAAATGTCAGAATTCAAGCATACATATTGATTTAGTCAAAACTTTAACCTAAACACAGGAATGGACAGTTATACTAACATATTTTTTGTTTCAATTCCCAACTAGGTAAATACATATATATGAATTACTGTGCGCGATAATTGTTTACACCCACTCATTTTAAACATTAAAAATTCAATATTCCTTTAAAATTATCATTATTTTTATCCGTTCCAAGGAATTCTAATTTAATATAGTGTAATAACACAAATTCTAAGTACTTATTAAACAACAAACATAAATTTACACATACTGCAAGTCGATGAATCACCTAACATACCCTATTATAACCAAAACATTTTAATATTTTTAATGTCTACATTTAAGAAAGAGAACGCATTAAAGAAGCATGAGAAATAATGTAAAATTTCCTTACAATCAAGTGAATTCATTACATCATTGGCAACTAATTCGGAAGAGATTACACAAGCTCGTTTTCAGGGTAAAACTTGTGAGGAGTTTACTTCACAATGCAATTTGAGAAGACATCAAAACAAAAAATTATTGTTTAGGAAACATTCTTAAAATAAATATTCATGTAGTAAATGTCAATCGGTGTTTAGTGATCATACCCAACTTGAAAAACATTTGTTAACATGCGATGGGAGTGATGGGGTGGATAACTCAATGGTTTCCGGAAATCAGTGCAGCTTTTGTTTGAACTTATTTACATTCCATAATAATATGTATCATCACATGAAGAGCAATTGTTTAGAAAATCCTGAATGTATAATACATTGGTTTATGGTGTGTGCACAAATATTTACCAGGAAGTCTATATTAGACAAATATATAGTTAAATGTAAACACAATGTAATTCAGTAATGTTATTATTGTTTTTTTTTTATGGAAACTGTTTATATTTGTAGGTAATGTAAGTCTTATGAAATGGTTTTAAGGTTGTAATATTTATGTTAGGATTGTTTACACAAATGTTTTGTTGAGTGGAGAATATTATTGATTGTATTTATGTACGCAATTTTGACTACTGTGCAATATAAAATTAGAAATGAATGGAATATCATTGTTTTTACTTATTCCCTTCTTTTATTAACTGATTGAGAGAAACACTTCAACTTTAACCTGAGTTAAATGTGAATTGAAGATATTATCATCAAATAAAAGATTTTTTCTGATGGTTGTAGAGTTGTAGAGAGTGTTATGATACATATAAATTAATTGTAAGCTAAGAGTGTTTTATATATATATATATATATATATATATATATATATATATATATATTGAGATGGAGTTCTCTGGCAATTTAAATGGTATTTAGAAGAGATATATGCAACTTCATGAAAAAGTATGTTTTTTTTTCAGCTAATAAAGGAAAGAAAGGAAAACTTGTTTAAATTAATTATTTAAGGTGAGAAGATTTTTATCCTACCTATTATTAAATGTTTTGAATATAGAGATAATTGTATATCTTCAGTAACTCCTCAAATGCTATCCATCTTCTAGTAGTATTCACATTGACACTAGATAGGGTGTGGGAGGTTGTATATTTTAAAAAAAATGAAGTATGTCTCTCTGATGTTGTGAATTGAGTACTGATATCCTAACATTAGATGGAAAAAATATCTGTGTATTTATTGTAAATCTTTTAGTAATATATGTTAGCATAGCTGGTTGGAATGTTTGGGAAACATAGTCTGTTGGTTTGATGTTAGTATTATAGGCTGCAATGGTCTCATAATATGATCGTGTTTGTTTTGGTTCATTTGAGATGCATGGTTAGTTTATATATTTGTTAAGTTATTATTTTTTCAGTTGGCTGGTAAGTGTAGTTCAGTTATGTGATTGTATGTGTGTGTTTGTGTGCTTGTGTTTATTGTGCTGGCAGAGGATGCTTCACAAGCGAAGCTATTCCCTGAGCAATGTTCGTGAGGAGTTATTACTTGTTATGCATTTTGTATCGGAATGTAAGGTATGAGTCTCGAACCAATATGAAAATTCTATTTTGTATAGATATCCATTGCTTATTTCACCAATATATTTACCTTAATGGGTTTTGCTCACCATTCATTGTTCAAAGTACAAACTAATAAAACTGAATTTGATATAAGTATCCTAAATAGGAATCGAGTTCAGTAGCAATTTGTTCACCAGTCGTAAGTGTCCGAGTTCAATGACTATAGCTTCGGTGGATGGGAAATTATGAGTTACTATGCATATAAAAGGGATTTAGGTGTGTTTGCCCTCGTAGTCTTGTTAGTTGTTGGGTTTGATGTGCATGTAATGAATTTTATGATTGTAGCATTGGTATATGGGAAATTATGAGGTAGTATTTTTATAAAAGGGCTTTAGGTGTGTTTGACCTTGTAGTCTTGTTTCTTGCTGCAGTTGATGTGTATGTTATGAAATTGAGGTTTGTAGGTTTGGTAGATGGAAAATTAAGAGTTGCTATGCTTATGAAAGGGCTTTAGGAGTGTTTGACATTGTGTTCTTTTTGTATTTGGGGTTGATGTTTCTGTTATGAATTTTATGATCATAGCTTCGGGAGATGGGGTTATATTAGTTACTATGCTTATAAAAGGGCTTTAGGTTAGTTTGACTTTGTGTTCTTGTTTGTTGTTGGACTTGATGTCTATTTTATGAATTTGATTATTGTAGCCTAGTTAGATGGGAAATTATGAGTTGACATACTTATAAAAAGGGCTTTAGGTGTGTTTGACCTTGTAGTCTTGTTTGTTGTTGGGGTTTATGTGCATATTACGAATTCAATTTCTGTAGCTTTGGTAGATGAGCATTATGGGTTAGAATGGTTATAAAAGGGATTAAGTCATAATTTACCTTGTCAGAAAGGGCTTTAGTCCTAAATGACTTTACCAATGTGTTGGATATCGGATACGATGCCTATGTTATTAATTCTTCTGCTATGTCTTCAACGGTATGGAATTTATGACTACATTTTACAAAAGGGTTTAACTCAAGACTTACTTATGTTGTCTGTCGGGTACAGTGTCTATGTTATGAATTTGATGAGCATAGCATCAATGGTTAGGAAAATATGACTATATTTACATAAGGGCTTAAACTCATAATTGATGGTCTGCCACAACCAACGACCAATCACAGCACAGGATTATCACCGCAAGTGGCACCGCAATAGGCACCGCAATTGACACCACCTCCTAAGGAAACACCATAAACAGCGCCATATTAGTATCCTCCTGTTTGAGACCCTTCCCAGTTTAATCGTATGGCACTATGCCTACCGATGCTTAATACATTGATTCATCCAAAAATACTTAATGCATACGTACTGTGACAGTTGACAGTGAACATTTATCCCTCTTAGGGGGATTTTAGGGACAATACATCCTTTCAGTGTATTGTGGTTGTAATTTAGTATGTTACGTGTTTTCAGAGTATCCGACAATCTTGTCTTTCCTGGTCAAGCTATACGTTAACAGGTTTCGTAGAAGTGGAAGTTCATATTTTACAAGGAAGATTTTTCGCAATATATATGCTATTGAAAAGGGCGTTAGCAAAGATGATACTGGGTGGACTCTACGAGTTGTGGACATAGAAGAAAGTTATATTTTATTGACATTGTTATTTAGATTTGCACTACAAGGAATTACTTAAACAGCTGGCTCTGGATTCTTAGAGTTCTGTTTCTTCAGACGAGCAAATAATTCTAAAGACCCAAAACCAAAAGACATTAGTGAAATAGATACTCGAGGTATAATTTGTTGGAAAACATTCCCAGTTAATGATAGTGTTAATAGTAGTACTGCCATTATAAGTTCATTTGGAAATCCTATTAGGTATTCAAAAAAGAAAATCAAATTTAATGTTGTGGATCAAATATATATTCATAGAAATTTAACAGATACTTGTGGTAATATGAGAATATTAGGTTCTGTAGAATTGGTTTATAATGCTTGATATTTATTTGTTATGTATTTATACGTATGTGATCATATGAGATATAATGTATATTAAATGTTTTACCATATACAGGAAGTTTTATTAAATAATACTTTCCGAAGGACCGTGGGGATAAAATTTATATGTATAGAACGTTAACAAGTACTTGTGGTAATATGAGAATATTAGATTATGTAGAATTGGTTAATAATCCTTGATATGTTTATGTTTTTTTATATATGTATGTGATCATATGAGATATAATATATATTAAAAGGTTTTAATATATACAGAGAGTTTCATTAAATAATACTTCCAGAAGGACGGTGGCAGTGGCCCTAGTTTTATGGGCCGCTGCCGAGGAAACATTTCCAAATTGGCAATTTCAGCCGTATATTACATGCAGTTCTCAAACATTTAGACGTTGTAGCACATCAACTTTGATAACCTCATATGAGATAATGTGTGTTGACAACTTATCGATTGTACTATGTACTCTGTACTCTGTACTCTGCCACATTGCATCTTTAATAAGAGAATATACAAAGACATGTGTTCATGACCACTGGGCAGTGTTTTATAAGGCTTGATCATACTACAGTGCGTAATTCAATAGTTGGTGCTAACTTTCTCAAGTTAAATTTAGATTCTGATATTTATCTTTCTACCAGCTTCGAGACTCACCAGCCGGTGAGGCCGGGAGGGCGCGAAACACCCGGAGGGCGAGCACCACTCTGCTGCAAATCTAGTTATAGTGAGTCCCAGCGTAGCCATGTGGCGCACGAAAAAATACTTATTGCTTACTACATTGATTCATCCAAAAATACTTAATGCATACTTACTGCGACTGTTGACAGTCCCTACTACTCGCGTGCTATGCTGGATTTACAATGCCGCGATGAGCTCGTACCGACAGTCCAACACGAGTTTTTAGTCCGACCATTTGCGCCAACAAAATTATTTCCGCGTTTACAATACGCCGAAAGTTTCCATCCGACTACTGTTGGGGGGCTTTCGGAATATTCCTAGAATGGCCAGTAACTTGCTGTGGAATGCATATGAAATCACAACTCATTATACACTGAAGGAAAATCGAACAAAATTTTTGTTTGTATATGGCCAAATATATATTTAGTTGCCCTAACAAAATCTATTGCTGAGCAAACAAAATTTGAAAAGCAACAAAATTACTTTCGTTCGTCTAACAAAATATATGTTTGGATAAACAAAATCTCTGTGTTGGGCCAAAAAAATCAGACTGTCAACTAAATGTTTTGTTGAATCAACTGTATATATTTGTTTGGCCACTCATTTGACTGCCTTCGTTCGAAAATACTGCTCGAGAATTTGTTTCTATATTTTGTGACAATTAGGATAGTAACCGTGTTTGTTAGTGCACCTATTGATGCTTAACAATAGCATTAACATATTAATAAAACAATGCAACAAGAAACTGACAAGTAAAGCTGTAAAACTTGAAATATTTGTTTGCACACGTTGCCCAATATTTGGAATATATCTAATTAAAAGCTTTCCATCGTCGTCATTTGGCACATTACCTGAGATTACTATGGCATACCGCTCGGATGAAGTTGATCTAGGTTCGAAACTAGGTAGAATTTATACAATTATTTTATGTCGACCCTAACTGTTTATTGTACTTATAGGCAAACAAATCTTCAGTTGCGCCAACGAAATCTTATAGTTTTGGGGGAAACTGAATGAGAACAACAAAATAATTATGGTTTCAGCAACGAAATATATCATTTCCCCCGATACAAACAAATTTTTTGATTCAACAAAATCTTTTTCTCTGTGTACACTATTTTGTTTCGATAACTTTGTAAACGAAGTATTTTTGGATTTTGGAGCAGTTATTTTTCCACGAATATCTATTTTCATCAATTCAACAGCTTTTTGTTACGAGATAATCAGGATGTGCACATAAATAAAATATTTCTTGTGAGAAATTTACCAAAGTAGCGAAATCAGCACGAACTTTTGTTTTGTACTGTTATGTTTAAGTTTTTTTTTGCTGCCAAGCGAGTCCGACCTGTCCGACGCTCAACGAACGTGTGTGTGTGTGTGTGTGTGTATATATATATATATAATCTACTTTTGTTGGGCTGTCGGGGCTGCAATTTGCCACTGTGGCCTTGCTCCTGATTCGCTAATGGAACATTTTTGTCGATGTCGGGGCTGTTTTGCCGGACTGTCGTCGGGTTATTGTTAGGGATAGGAAAATTTCCCGAGGTCAATGTCCGGAGTACTTGTTGTTAGAATTGAGATTGAACAATCAAAATTTACTGGCAGGTGTTGTTTACAAGCCGCCTAATACAGGTTACGCACATCACACTGACGCCATACTTGCGCCCCATATTGCATTTTATGACCATGTTGTTCTAATGGGTGACTTAAAACACAGACCAATTTAAGTCGAATAATCAATCTTTTTCCCTACGGGACATGTTCGTCAAAGTTCGCAACTCTCTTCTCTCTCTCTCTCTCTCTCTCTCTCTCTCTCTCTCTCTCTCTCTCTCTCTCTCTCTCTCTCTCTCTATCTATCTATGTATATATATATATATATATATATATATATATATATATATATATATATATAAATTTATAAACAGAGAAGTTATTATCAGCTGCAGAATATTTGCCATGGCAATATGTAGCAACTGCAGCTACAGTTTATGAATAAGTTGATATTTTCAACAAATTGGCGCTGAACTTGTATAAGTTGCCCCTGTAGTTAATAAACGTGTCACGCGCGCTCCAGCTCATTGGCTGACACAAGAAATCCGGGTGCTCATGGCACAGCATGATTCCGCCTTTAGGGAGTATAAAAAGAGAACATTTCTAAATCTTTTCTCATTATATCAGAAATATAAATCAACCTGAAATAAATGAACGCAGATGATCAGGAATTGCAAAATTAAATACTACTGTAAATTGGATAGGAAACAATCGCAGGGTGTAATGTGGAACAACTTGTGTTCCATGGGGGCTATGCCCTCTAAGCACACTGAGTCAAAAGCTATTTTTACTCCTGATGAAATTAACTATAATTTTTCCCAGCAGCAATGCAAGCCTGATAAAGTAATGAAAACCGAATTAATTAATGAAATTGATTCTAATACTCGCGAGAGTACCGATATTGAAAACAAATTATTTTTCAAACAGATATCGGCGCCTGAAGCAAACAGAGCTATTAAGCATATAATTTCCAGAGCTACGGGTAGCGCTGAAATCAGTATTAAACTTATTTGTTTGAGCTTACCAGTTATTTTACCTACACTGACCGACAAACGCCTCCATAACTTCGCGTACCTTCCCTGCCTGCTGGAAAAATGCTCTTGTACGCCCTCTTCCTAAAATGTCGAATGCAAATGGTTTGTGCGATTACAGACCCATAAGTATTCTGCCTTGTTTGTCCAAGGCACTTGAATATATTATTCATGGGCGAATTGTCTCTCATATAAACAAATACAATTTACTTGATGACTTTCAGTCTGGTTTTCGGAGACAGCTAGGTACTTGCGCTGCACTTATAAACGTGAGTGAAGACATAAGACGTGCAATGGACTCTAGGCAGCTTACTCTTCTGACATTAATTGACTTCAGCAAAGTCTTTGAATATGCCGACCATGATATATTCTTAGCTAAACTAAGAAGCTATTTCAATTTTTCTCTGAGTGCATGCGAATGGATTAGTTCATTTTTCTGTGACAGATATCAGTGTGTAATAATTAACAATACAAAATCTCAATGGCATGCTGTTTTTAAAGGAGTGTCTCAAGGATCTGTATTGGGTTCTCTGTTGTTTGCGCTATTTATAAATGATCTTCCAAAATGCTTTTCACATGTGAACTATCATATTTATGCAGATGATCTTCAGATATACATATATTAAACTCAAAATGTAATTGTATCTACTTTTTACAAAATGAATTCGGTTCTGGATGCGGCTAGGAAACGGTCTGAAACCACTGTCCTGTAAAAACCCAGTGTTTTATAATCGGCTCTCCATCTCTCACTACTGCTGCTAAGAAACTTCCTTTGCCTAATATTTTAATTAACGCAAAGGTTATTAAATTCTCTAGCAGTGTTAAAAATCTGGGTATCGTAATGGACGAAACACTATCCTGGGCTGTTCACACAACACATATTTGTAAAAAGGTCTCTAAAACATTGCATTCCGTAAAGCATCTCAAAAATCTTCTACCGGAGCGAATTAAGATACTGCTTGTACTTGCATTTGTACTTCCCATAATTGATTATTGCGATGTAGTGTACAATGACCCAGCAGATCAGCTCAATGAGCGGTTGCAGAGGTTACAGAACACGCGTGTAGGTTTTGTATTTAACCTTAAATCCAGTGTGTGGTATGATAAACTGCACTGGTTAAACTTGCATGACAGAAGGGAACAGCATTCCTTTTTTGCTACTAAATAAAATCCTCTGTGCTGATACTCCTGTATACCTACAAAATCCTCTGTGCTACCTCTCCTGCGCTCATGACTTTTCCACTCGCTCAAAATCCGGCAGTAAACTTATAATCCCGTTCCACCGAACAAATGATTTTTTTTTCGAATTCTTGTAGCGTTTCAGCAGCTTGGAATCGGCATGGCCTGGGCCAGAACATACGTGATGGAGGTCTCTTACCATCTGTTCAAAAATAAATTGGTGCAGTGCTTGCTGCCACGCGACAGTGACCCGTAAAGTGGAGCATTTTAAATGTATTGTTGAATGATTGGTTGTGTGACTGATCAAAGTTTTAACTCCTAATTCTTTGTTTGTCATAGGCATTTGAATTATAAGGGTATAAGTCCCTGCAATTTTGTTATTGAGACGAACTAGTGTTCTATTTTATCATTTGATTTGCAGGGAGCTATTGTTACGTGTGTATGTATGTGGGCCTGCTGTGCGCTTATGCGTGTGTGCAAATGTACTATATTCTTGTAAGTATATGGCGCATATTCTGGCCTAATACCTGCCAGTTCATCATCAGTGTTTTATGGACTAGTTTAAACTTAATAATCACCACTTAAATTTATACATTTTTCTGTACTTAAATATGCGTCTCTATTTAGTATTAATTACATGTTATATCAATGTCTAGTTACAACCTCTGATTTTCTGCAGTGTTCGTTAATTTGTAAGAACTGTTATTTTTTCTTCTAAAATGTAATAAGCAAGTGTAAATAGTAAAAATGGTCAAGTGTAAGAGAAGGCAGATATGCGTTAACTGCGCCAAATAAAGATGACCTATTATTATTATTACACACACTACAGCAGAGAAATTGCGCACGAATAATCAAAGGGTCGCAACTTTATAGGTGGAACCTGGTGCTAAATAAATGGAACGGACAACGTAGTTCCAGAACGTGGAAAAACAAAATTGTAAATAAGCTATACGTACTGAAACACACGAATATCAGCATTTTTGTTTAACTTTTGATTTAGTACAGAATTTTGTATTGAATGAGTGGAAACGGCATGACAAGCGAAACTGTAAACGATTACACGCAATAATTTTGTCGTAGTGGCGACGAAGTAAATAGACTACGTCCATTTCACACCACGTCGGAAAATTATTGACGTAATTCCGTACGATGGAAACGATTGGTGTCAGAAAAAAATGCACCTGAAGAGTAAATGCTGTGTCTTTTCAGCCTGAATTGCAGTATACTAATATTTCATAATATGGTGCCACAATTAATCAAATAAATGGTTTTCCTAGTAAGTAACTTGTAATGAATTTGTATTCCGTTTAGCTACATATGAAAAATGTCAGGGTTGCAGGATGCTTATCTGTACAGTTATCGCTGTAAGGTGTACACACACACACACACACACACACACACACACACACAAATCAGTTGCCAAAACAAGCGTAACATCGAGGAAAATCTTAAATGTATTAACATTCATAGAACATAATTTTTGTTTATTTTGAGAAACTTGATATTTTTAATATGTCAGTTTGCAGATAAATGTCTGGACGACTATGAAATTTCCAAAGAACATGAGTGTCAGATTTAACATCGAGTTAAGACTACGGTCTATTTGCTCTGTTTGGCGGGATGGCGAGAAAATGCGTGCGATGGAATGCACGCGAAACCTTGAAACGCCATTCCTCAAACACGGCTGGAGGCGAAAACGACGCGAAGCATATTTTAACCGCTTGGTCCTCCCTCGACAAGAAGTGGTAATAAACGACTCCCTGGAGGGAACGCTCCCCCCCCCCTTCACTTGGTAAAGGGATGCGGGGTTGGGGGTGGCGGGTAATTTGTTCGGAGAAAGTGTCCGATATAGTCGTTTGCCTCGGCTGTGATTTGTGACGCCGCGACCCCCAGTTGCCGAACTCCAGCGACCAATCCGTCATGTGTGGGAGGAATTCTGTCTGCTCGCCCGCGGGCCCAGGTTACCGCTTCATTGTCGCTGTTCACCCTCTCTCTTTCTCTCTCTCTCTCTCTCACCCCTTGCAAAACCATTCCCATCGAAATTCTACTCCCACCTCCCCTGGACGATCATAATGACCTCTCCCTTCACCCCGACCATTCCCCCCATCCCCCTCCCCAGAGGACTGTTTTCCCGTCAAGTCACCGCACCAGATCCACATCGTTTGCTAAAAACTCCCAGGTGTCCTCTAGGAGCTTTCCTGGCCCCTCGCTACCTGCAAAAGCGACGTAACAAACATGTAAAGGGGCCGCGGCAATGTAGTGTCTAGACTGCTCGTCTCCCAATAAGGCGAAACGGGTTCGATTCCCGGCGGGGTGGGAATCGTGTGGGAATCGTCCCGGACGATGCCACTGGTCGGTGGGTTTTCTCCGAGATCTCCCGTTACCCCCGCCCTTGCATTCCGGCGCCACTACACCCTCGTCGGCTCTCAAAACCTCGTCAAGAGCCGCCCAAAATCTCTTCACACTCTAGAATAAAGTCCAGGGTTACTTCCAACTTTTCTGAACCTCTTGCTAAACTTACACCGTCAGAATATTCCTCCGCTTCATGCAAACAAAGTTCTAGATAGAACTCAAGAAAATTACACCAGAGGGACAACGCACTGCATTCGTGCGCACTCATAACATTTTGCATGGGGACTATTTTTTTACTGGCCATTGCTAGGGCCACCGGTTTTTATGGAAAAAATTTTTTTTCCACTACCAGTTGTACTTCGAGACGCATTAGTTCGGAACAAATATATTGGTTGGATGATTTTGACTCGCGCTCGCGTCTTAAAGTGTCTGCCAACCAATGACGGACCTTCATCGTCGAGTTAAAATTATTCTGATTAGCCCAGAAAAATATAAAATGTCTTCTCATGCATACGCATAGCCAATAACAGAAGGAAATTTGAAGGTGTGCACGTAAAGTCTGAGCTTAAATCTTTTCCTAGAAATTTTCGTTGTTTTTAATCATATTATTTATAGATGAAATATTGTAATTTATACATGAAATATAAAAAAAAGCTATATAAAACAAACTTAAGACTTATTTATATTATAACGCTTGCGATACATAAATAATTTAGGAAAGAACCAATCTCCCCATTTATAGTGTGATTATTCAAATATTTGATTCATAAAGTGCGAAGATATTAGCGCGAATAGACTATATTCGATTATTCTCGGGTAATTTTGTAATAGAAAGCCGGGGCATTCGTGCATCGAACAGTCGGCAGCCAGTTTTTACGTTAACGGGACTGGCCTTTAGCTAGTGTTGGCGAATTTCTAACACTTGTAGGAATCACCACTCCGGTTTGTGCGGAGGAAAGCAGCAACCCGACGCGAGTTTTCAGACGTGGTCCTTAATGAAACAAAAATTTACCGTGAAATATTGGGCTAACCCATTGCACTCTGTGCACGCGTAATGCAATCGAGACAAGTTATAATCGTATCAGTTATAGCTTAAATTATAGGAACAAGATCTCTGTGTGTTCTCTGCTTTCCCACTCGACACAGTCGTATTAGCACACCCACATTTGACACGCCTACTGCACTACTGCACTGATTAAAGTTTATCACTGGTTGCCAGCCAATGGACAATGGAGTGCCCGAGGCGATTGTCTCCCAATCATATATCCTTCTTATATGTAACCCTACGCTGTAAAAAATTTTCTTAATTTTTACTGAGATTTCTTTTGTAATTTTAAAAATGCTCGTAACAGTACAAAGATCTCTCGTGTGAAACTAAAAGGGCCGTGTTTGTAGCAGAACTCAAGAAATGTTTGTACTACACTGACGCGGGTCCACAAGCTTCAGAAAAATGGCGGACACTCAACCAACGACGTAAAACCGTACATAGCTGTTTGTGTAAAAACTATGGGTAATTTAAAGTGTTGTTGCGTGCAAAAAGAAATTTATTGCGAGTTTGGATAAAGTAAAACGCTTAAAAACCTCAAATAATCATAATAAAACGACAATTTCAATCAAACGTGTCCATATCACACGTTAACTATTAATGTTTTTTAGCATGACGGAACTTATAAAATCAAATGGAGTACCGGTGAATGTATTCTTCTGAATCAAATAAGTTCAACACTTTTGTAAGTACTTGGAAATATATTTGACATAAAAACGAGAGCTATTTACGTAAGTCAAGTTCTTCTAGTGGTTAAGGGTGTAGGCTAATAATATAGCCCTATAGGGTGTGGGATCTAATCCCCATGTTGGCTAAGTGTAATAATTTTTTTTTCATTAATTATATTTCTAAATATTGTTTTAAAGATGTTCTCTTATAATAATTCATTAAGTTTGTTTTCTAGAAAAAAAATGTACAGTTTTCAATACTGTAAGTTGTAATATTTCAAATATATGTTTTGCAGATTTTGTAAGGAAACTGTTTGTAGTTTTACAAAGGAATTTCTTGGCAACTGAGTTTCCTAGGATTTTTCTTGTAAAAGTCCAAACATATGTTTTAAAGTGTAGTGCTTTCTATACTGCTCATTTCAATTCTTATAAAAGTTGAGTTCCGATATATGGGTGTCTCTTAAGCGCACTGCCTTCCGTTTCGCAGCTGGAATTGTAATAGGAAATCCTACGTTAAGAAAATTTCGCCTCAACGCGTTCATTTTAAAGATAGGCTTTCCAAACAAAATGTATTATCCACAACTTTTTTATGAGAAGATCCCTACGAGCGTATATTTTCAATATAGATAGCTAGTACATACCTTTTCTGCAAAACGAAAATCTTAGGAATCCCTTGCAAACAGGTTACAACTAAATGTTACAGAAACACTCCGCTTTATGGAACTTCTAAACAAACTCGCGAAGAATAAATTTAGTTTGGAACGCCTGTCTTTAAAATTAAACGCACTGAGGTGAAATTTCTTTAACAGGTCCTGAGGGCTGATGAGAGTGAAGTAAGGGGAGAACGGAGCAGCGCTGGTGTTCAAGGACTTGGGGGGGGGGGGGGGGTGGTGGAGATTCTCGAGAAAAACCCGCCGACCAGTGGCATCGTCCGGCACTATTTCCTCTTGCGAAAATCCGGGAGCGACTCCGCCGGGAAGGCGGACCTCGCCTAGGCGGGATGTGGTTAGTCTGACCGCTACACCACCACGGCCCCCACGAGTTTGGAGTCAAGTTCGCCCACGAAATATTCCTTTCACTAAGCCCCTCTCACACTGTCGAATTTTCGCCTTCAACTATATTCGACAATAAAATTTGAAGACAAAATACAGCCATTAAATTTTTCCTTCCAACAAATTGTATGAAATAATCTTGAATGTGATTGAACATGTGTCACACTGTCGACATTTTTTTTTAGTGAAAAATCTAATTTAAATTATTATTAAAAAATTATTTTTATAATGACATAGTGTTTTTTTAATTAGTTCAGAAATGTCAGGAAGTTGAAGTATATTTTCGATTCTTTAATAAATTCAAATTTTTATATCAAAGATGTTTCCCGCACAATGAAATTTAATGTCTCTGAGTTCGTAATATTATGTGCAATATTCACTTAAAATAGCATTCATGCCCACACAGCTTCTAAATACACTATCTTCATAACCTACTTCATTTCCACCAATAGTTCGTTATTTTAAAGTTTCTCGGCGTCCATTTTTCTCGTGCACGATTCTGATTGGTCGAGACCGTCGAACATCACAGAAATTTTAGAACCGGTCCAATTTCCCAATTTCTGATGGGAACTCAAGCCCTCCAACTTTATCAGACAAATATGGCGGCGTTTATGCCGTTTCAATAACGTCATAACTGTTCAACTTGATTTGACCAAACTTACTGGAAGCAGTTTGACGGAAAATTTTGACAGTGTTACACGGGCCTGTAGGCTATTCGCGGTAAAGTGAGCACTTTCTAAGGCCGTGCTAAATTTTTTCCTTTCAATTAATTTATAACTTTCCACCACTTTATAATGGAAACATTGCAATGCGATTAATAAACACAGTGTATACTTTTCATCACTGTCAAAAGTTGACGTCTGAGACTGCGGTAAAATATGTTTATTAGGGGTTAATGCCTTTTTGGGAGGGCCTTAAAAAGTGCTCGGTTTACCGTGAACAGGCTGTAAATACACTGGGCGCTGCATATTAACTAACGGGGGCGTCAACTCTCGCGCGACGCGACATCGGCGCTGCTAATTGCCGAGCTCCTCTGCACCCCGGGGTGTAGGGGGGGGGGGGGTGGGGGTGGGGTATGACAGACGTGATGCCAGCGCCCCGGCGTCAGCAGCGGACGACCCCGTGACGCGTGTCGCCGGGTAAATAAAGCCAATATGCGACCGACGCCACCCCCTCCCTGCCCTCGACATCGCCACAACCCTCGCAGACGGGGTACCCGTCAGTCGGCGCCGCCGGCTGTGTTACGTGGAAACCTCCTCCCCCCCTCCCCCCATCGACCGTGTGCGTTAATGAGCGCGTCGCGCGGCACCACGAGCGGGTACAGCTCGTCTGTAACGATCGCGACAGCGCGTCGATCCCGCGCCCGGATCAATTCCTGGCCGACGGAGGGGCCGCCGCGGTGGGTGTAGTGGTTAGGTTGCTCGCCTCCCCCGGGGAGGGTCGCTCCCGGATTTCCGCGTGTGGGAATCGTGCCAGACAATGTGGCTGGTCGGCCGGTTTCCTCGGGGATCTCCTGATTCCTCCGCCCTTTCATTCCGGTGCTGCTCCGTACTCGCCTCAATCACTCTCATCGGCTCTCAAGACCTCTCTGTTAAGAGCCGTCCAAATCTCTTCACAACATTTAATATTTGTTTTCAAACGCTACAGGCTATTTCCAAATCTGTGCCATGATTAGTCTCATCCTGGTCCAATAGGAGGTGCCGGAAAGGCGAAAAGAACATATCAAGTAGGAGATAGCAGGGTAAAGTGGCCAGTGCAGCGAAGTAATAGCTGATGGCCACTTGGCCATAAGCTATTACTTCGCTGTAGTGTGCTGTAGCCTGGTGGAGAGAATTCGAAACAGGCTAGAGGGAAGCCATTAGTGTTCTGACAGCATCTGAACTGGTTATCTTACAAGTTATCAGTTTTGTTAAATTTTTTTGTGGTTTTGTTCACGCCTGGTAAGCGAGGGTTACTGTCAATTTTATCTCGGTACTTGGTAGGTTTATAATTGGGCCTACTGTATCTAATATAATCCTACTAAAAGATTATGTATTAGGCTTTAAAAGCACGTGTTTAAAATTTTGTAGTTTACTGAATTTTTACTCTAGACAAGAATTCATATAATGGCGTGAAAGAGGATAAAATGGCCGGCCCACTAGTTTGAACCAACGTCGCCACTTGAGAGTGCAATGACTGCATGTGCGGTGGGATATTCACGCTCTCTTTATTACTTACATTGAAAAAAAAATATTAAAAAAAGGTTGTTAAAGGATAAAAAAAAATGGCTAAAAGGATAAAGCAACTAAGGCATCAAAAGTGATCACTTCACCGTGAACAGCCTAGCTATAGCAAAAAGAAATGTTATACTATTCGGCATGAAAAGTAACTCTAGGAACAGCACCATCGCTTCTAGCAGACAGCCGGTATAATAGCCTAGATCTATTTTTAAAAGCTCTGCAATGGCCTAAGCGTGTTTGTATTGGTTTTCATGACTTACTAGTATTTAAACCCCGTCCCCAGCTAATGGATGTATATTATATATCAAAAGGGAGAACCTGTTAAATGCGAAGAACGTTTAACGCTGGGGTTTTTAAAGTGTTAATTTTGGTTCTTGATATATTTATATATGATTACAGAGTATTTACTTAGATTAAAAATAATTTAATATGATTTACAAATTAAGCTTTATTATATGATCTAAATACAAAGTGTGGTATAGTAATTGGTTATTTTACTAGTTTATTTATATAGAGACCATGTGTAAGTTAGATTTCGTTGGTTTTTAGAGGATATTTAGTATCCCAAATATTATTGTTATTTTGCCTTATTCCCTTTAGGGTTGTAGGCATTGAATGTTATAAAACAAGTTAACGGAAGAAAGTTATCCTGGTTGGCTCTCGTATTGCCATTGCTGGTTGGAGGAGAGATGTGGCGAGTTCAGACGACACCCAATCAAAGAGCAGGTGACAACAGAAGTAAGGCTGCTCTTCTCGCCTCAAAAATATTTTAATTAAATATAGAAACCTGAGTTTCTGTATAAAATACTTAGAGGTTACCTTGGGTGATTATGATAATCCCCAATGGAATACTAGAGGGCTGCTGACGTCATGGTGTCGCGTAGAACTGAGGGACACAAGCATGCTCCTTTAACATAAATTTTCCTCTAACATAAATCATACAACCACAACTAAGTATTGGTATGGTGGGTATAACGTAATAAAAATGTGATAATATATATTTTAACATTAATGAAATTGTTACTGCTAGATATTTTAAAGGTGAATACTTAATAACGGAAGACTAATAATATTGATTTATTGTGTTTCAGAAGAATAGGTAGTTATTTGTTAAATTTGTTTGAAACAACGGAGGAAATAAAAAATTCGAGAAACTGTAAATTTCGACCTTCTGATTTAACTGAACTGTTACAAACGTACTGGTAAGTGGCCACTCAATGGCCATTTTACCCGAGATAGAAGGGCAAAGTGGCCTCTTCGTGAACAAATTTTTAAAATGAAATCAAAATTATAATTTGCAATACGTAAAAAATAATATGTTTAGTTGTTTGTACAATATTTACAATGTAAGGAGGGTGATTGCATATTTTTGTTTTACTTTAAGTAGACGATTTAAATATCGTGGACACTTTACCCTGCTCTCCGCTGTAATGCCTATTTTCGACAGGTTCTATGTTTACACTAGCAAATATGTTTCTATAGTATAAAAAAAAGATTAGTAGTACATTAATTCCAATGAAAGTAGTTTTTAAAACCATAAATGGCTCATAGTAAGCGTTTTGACTGACTTTAAATTCGCAATAACAAAGAAATAATTAAAAATCAATTTTCTGAACGATTAAGGTTTTCTTTCGCAAAGAACTACGAGCCAAAACTTTAAAGCTTGTAAGTTCTAAAGAAGCTCAATGACTTGTATACTACAGTATGAGCATAAGTAGTATCAAAATTTACATTCCTACTTACTTTTTTCTGTGGGCTTGTAAAAATATTATGGAGATTTTCACTAAATTTTCCGGAAAACACAACAGATTTGAAACTCAGCACCTGTTTACAATAAACAATAATAAAGTCGTGTTATGTCTTCTTTACCAAATAATCTGCCATAGAGCAAGGAGAGGAGTATCTCACGCATAACTGTATGCAGCTTAGTTTTATTTTTTCCACCGATATGTTTCGTGGATATAAAACAATCGATACGTTTGGCCTTTCGAGCATATAGTGCTCATTGGCTATTGCTGCTGTGTTTTCTATCGAGGCCGATATCTCGAACAGCTGACTAGAAGCATCATGACACACTCAAGGCATGTGTGATACAATGTCAACAGCAATTGCGATGTCAAGTGTAAATAGTTTACCATGAATTTTAAACGATATTTGAATAATTTGCACAAAACGTAGTATGTACGTGCGGATTATTTGTGAAATATATTTGTAACATTACATTTACATAAGTATTTATAAGTAACGTCTGAGAAAACCAGCTAGTTCCAGATGATATTTTTTAAAGATTAAATCAACATTTTAACACTAACGTCTATTCATTGACAATAGTTCTTCAGTTGTCAAATTTTGCGTTCAATTAATTGGTACAGGCATTCGGCTGTCAGTTTCTGAGTTAAATGTAATCGTATTGATCTCTCGTTTATATTTCGGTTTGGTTTTTTTTTTTTTTGTCGAAGCTAACACGAATAGCCTTTATAATAGTACACAATTCAATAAAGACGCTGCTGTTAACAAATCTCGATTTACGTAAACTGAAACCAATATTAACATGTTACAGTTCAAAAGAACGCCACTTTCTACACGTTATCACCAATTCTCGGAAAAAAATTACTCAAATCTGATAATAATATACAAATTTTCTTACGTGTGAAATGAAATCTTGTTTCCTTTTTCAAATATTTGCGTACATCCGTATGCACCACATGCATTTACCGCTTTTCACTGCGGAAAAAACGGCAAATGTTGGAAGCAAATTAGGCACACTATGAAGTGTGTACACGCAATATGATATATATATATATATATACATATATATATATGTGTGCGTGTGCGTGCGTGCGTGTTTACTAATCCAGTGTATAAACTTCGTATAATGTAATTTGACTTGTTCAATATCTTTGTACAGCTATGTATTGAAAAAAGATCTCACGGACGCAATAAAACTAACAAACAAACATACTTTCACGCGTATACACCAGTACCATTGTGTATATTACTGTATGGTGATTATGGATCAAATAAACAAACAAACAAACCAACAAGTTTCACCTAACCTTACCATGCCCCTCGTCGCCTGTTTCTAATGCGAGCTTCAAAACAAATGTCGCTATCAGCCATCTAGGTTTACATGTTCGAAGGTTTGGTCACATTTTGTTTTTTATCTGTGGCATAAATGTGAAATTTGCAAACTATAATTTTTACTTTAATACCAACTGAAACGATTAGTAATTTCCATGCAATTTCAGTATTGCCTATTTTTACTCTACGGTTTTTCATAGAATTTGAATAAATAATAACACTATGAAGGAGGTATACTTTAGACTAAAAATGAGGTAAACCGATACTTCGTCTTCAGCGCACATAGTCAACACTGACCTACCGCAAACCAATACAACTGACAAAGTCACATGGTTAACAGAGATGAACGAGTTTTGGACGGGTTTGTTTATATCTTAATTTTCAAAAACAACTTTTTTTATATTTACTTAACAATATACTTTTACTAATTTTAATGTAATTTATCTGCATAAAACATTTTTTAGAGGAAGTATGAAAACCTCTAAAACCACTCGTTGACGTAAAAAGTGTTCTAACATCAAATTATCCTCGTTGTTTATGATAGTCGAACCAGGTTAATTACTGCACAGCTGACATGCGCACTCTACCCATTTATTTTTAAGATTACAATGCTTCATAAACATATCGGAAGTGGTACACAACTAGTACAATTTTCTCTATGGTAAAAATATTTTTTTGGAGATTAAATGAACTTCGAAAAATTATTTTCATGTTTTTATGTTATTTTTAATTCAGCATTTGCAAAAAAAAAAAAAAAAAATGTATGTTCTGTGAGTATGCGTGTCTTTGGAACCGGAATCAGAAAAACCAAAAAAAATCCCGCTATATGATTGTAACGGCATTGAAGTGTGGGTTGTTAAATAAGAAATTAAATTATGTACAAACCGTTTTTACACATGAATATGTGGGTAAATAATACATGTAGTTATACGTTCAGTTTTCTGAGTTAAGTAATGTAATTTCCAGAAAAAGTTATTTTCTAGTGCAACGCAGAAACTAACAACAGTGCAAAGAATATTTCATTTCATAAGTTAGCTAGAGAAATGAGTTATAAATGACATGCGTGTGTAGATGCTTAATCTGGTGTAATTTACAGGTAAGAGCCCTCGTAATGCTTATTTCAATTTGCACGAATGGTTTATAAGAAACACTTTTCAGGGTGGTTTATAAGGCTGTACTTTTCTTTTCAATTTTGTTACCTAAATGCTGGGTTACATCAGAAAATAAACATAATAAATTAATCGGATCTAAGATAGTCCCCAGACAGGGTAAATGTTATTTGAGCTACTTAACTAGAGCCAATGTATATACTTTGGGGAAGATCATGTAGTTTGAGGAAACATGTGTTTTGAGCTTTCTTGAATTATTTTAACGTTTTTAGATGAGACGGATATTTAATCGTAGTTACTTAAGCTGCGAGCGTCGATGTTAAGGACGCCCGTTACAGCAGTAACCTTCCTCGTTTCGTCCTGACAAAGAATTGAGACAAACCCAATCAGCGCGTAGGCACCTCCATTACACAGCAGTTGACCGGACACGTACCCAAATCCTGTGTAGTCATGTGGTATCACATGGTGTCTGGTACCTTACAATCGAGACAGCTAGTCTCAAAACTTCCCGAAACTACGCAGCTCAACAGCCCGGCGGCCTAGGGAACGGGCCCATTTGTCACCTGTGCCTGACGTGTTTCTGGCACGTACATAAAATCACCGGTCATCGTGCGAAAACACAATTTAAGACTCTCAGCAAGAACAATACTGCAGTGAATAAATAAGTGTTTCTTTCTTTACCATATCGAAGAGTTGACTTCTCTATTCGAACTTGACGTGCGCGACACGAGAGATTAACTTTCTTCAAGGTTGCCGACACCGAGTGGCAGCATGTTCGCACAGTTAGCTCTTGTCCCGACGACCGACATGGCCGACGCTGTTTCAGCACGGCACCACCTGAGAGCAGCACCGTCGCCTGGAGCGTTCGCTCAGCAGTAGAATTTGAAATAGACAGCGCCACTTTGGCACGTTTTCATGGAATCCACGAAGAAAAAGAATGTCCCACTTGTGATGATTGGATGAATTTTTATTGGTTAATTTTACGTTTCTTTTTGTAATATTTACCTGTATAAATTAATCCCAGGATCCTGCCTCTGGGCAAGTCATCTCCTGGGATCGTGCCAATTAAGTACACTCCTTGATTATGTAAGCTGTAACTGTAGCTATGTAACTTTAAAGACCTTAAGGGCTAGCCGTCACGAAGGTTGAACCCTGAGCGGTTTTTTAGGTTAAATTTTTAAAACTTAAAATTTGTGTAGAGTGGACATAATTTTACCATCATGTAAAGCCGTAGCATTTTGTAAAATTCTTCCAAAGCCCTTAAAATGGTGACACAGTTTAGATCCAGTAGATGTCCGGTCGAGGCGCTATCTCCCTATTTCATAGTTGACAATGATTCAAGCTTGAAACAAGGTTTTTCTTTCTCATATTTACACACACCTTTTACACAGTTTTCCTTTAACGCAGAATTGTAATATTATGGCACCACATGTAGGTAGAAGCGAAATTTCCATTGACGGACAAACAAATTCATCAGGAAAATCGGCCTAAAATACTGCAAAAAGAAACTGTATTGACGGACACTCAATATCGTTTCTTTTGATTTGACAGAATTAGAAATCCTGTAAAAAAAATGTATAATCCAGGTGCTTGAAACGAAACCTGAATCCGAGAGATTTTTTATTAGCTGTTATCAATATTTCACACGACTTGTCACTCGTTGCCAGTTTCCACGCCTACTTTTGGTGTGTAAATAGATAGCAAAGTTGAATGAAACTGTCCCGATTTTCTATATCATAGCCTAAATTTGCGCGATGCCTTTATATTCGAAACAGGAAGTGAAGTTCGGACCTATTATTGCTTTACGTTTATCTCAAATGAAAGATACATGTTTGAAGATTTCCATAGTAAAATATTGTTATTGTGTAGGTATATAATGTCCACCACTGCAGGGCTGTGTCATTAAAAAACACAAAACACCATATAATTAACATAACCGCGCAAAAAAGTAAAGATAAACATTCGTCTACAGATATGCTTCAGTAATACAAAGGTTTAGGCTATTCACAGTAAAATGAGCACTTTTCAAAACCATGCTTAAGATCTACTTGTATCCACGTTGTGTGTTCTTGAGCCTCATCACTTTATTCATGCGTCGGTCAAGTGAAACTATGAGATTTTTTTGAAAAAGTAAAATTTAAAAATTCTGTTCATTTTTACACTTCGATGGTAAAAAAAAAGCGAAATAAATAATTTAAGTTATCAGAAATGGTTACCTAACACTTTTTATTCGACATTATGATACGGAACCACTTCCCATTCATCGTTACCAACATTACTGGGCGCATGTTACTCAGGCTGCCCGTTGAAATATATACACGTAGGGCCAGCGACTTTTTTCTAAGGTACATTTCAATAGTGCTCACTGTATCTTCAACAGCATTTAACTGAGCAGTTGGGCTTACGGTATGTCAGTAATTATAAACTAAACGAGACCAAAAGCCATGCGCAGGTTAACAAATGAACACTTATATAGATTTATCAGTGCTTCATTTAAACGTTAGTAGACAGCAGCAACTCTTAGTTTATTTTACTTTTTTTTTAATTTATTTTTTTCATGAAAGTCACATACTGGGTTTTATGTGGCAACGTGGCTCAGCAATGTCGTACGTTTTCAACAACTATTTTTTTTTATTTAACTACTTGCCCTCATTGCAGGAATCCTTAATCGAATATCTATGTTTTATTACAAAAAAAATCATCAAATAATCAGTTATTCCGGTCTGGGATTATAGTTCCGTCATTTAATGCTTTTGAGCATGTATTTATGAACATGCATGTTTGGACGTACGTTAGCATAACTAACTCACAGTCGGGCGGTCCTAGGTTTGACCCTCACTCGCTGTTGTACCGGCGATTATGCTCAAAATGATCGACGTCTCTGATCAGGTGCATTCATGTACGGATATTATTCACGGTCAACTGAGCACTTTTGAAACCCGCCGTTGGAGAAATTCACTGTCCTTATCCTCACACACGCTTCAAACTGCACGGTGATTCGCTTGGCGCGAGTTAACTTCGCAGCTAAGCAGGGGAACGCCAATTCCATGTTTTAAATCTGTGGGCGATAAATTAATTTTCGTTTAATGCAGCGCTCGTACTTTGCTCATCTTAACAAGAATTTCCACGTCAATAAGGTATTCGCCCCCTTAAAAACTTTTCAGTTGCGTACGATAGACGCGTGTTTAATATCATCAGGTACATGACAGCGTTAATTGTAATACGTGATGGGAGGATACAAAATGGAAGATACTAAGCAGAGTTTTCACATGTGCTCAGCCAATTGCGAACAGCCTACGGATACCTTACTATTGCCTCGCACTTGAAAACTGACTGGCTTATTAATCGCTGCGACTACAGGAAATTTGTGTTGGTATTTTCGGAGTGGAGAAATTTGTGCTGAAAAAAAATTGTCAGTCCCACATTCTGCCAATAATTATTCAAAATATTCGAACGTGAGTTTCACGCCAAAAAAAAAAAAAGAGTTGACACTTTCTAGTTTGTGGTATCGCCGAATTGTGAACCACAAACAGTTGAGTTCAATTCGATTTAACAACGTAAACTTCTGTATATGTTAAGTTTTTTTTATAAGCAAAACGTTTTCTTCTATAAAACAATTTTTAATAGCCTATATCCAGTTTCCATTCCTGAAATTTAATATTTTAAAAGACCATTTTTAAATAAAGTGAATTGTGCATACATATCAGACTTAGAACACAAGTGTAGTTACACACGTTATTGTAATAACTACAACTGATAAAAAATTAAGCTGTAGTACAGAAATATAACTATATTAGCACATACTTATTTATTTTTGACTGGGAACATTTTAGTTTTGCCTTTATTTTTGACAGTCTAGTACGAAACAGATGGCTTACACATTAAAATAACTGAACCTTAGATCTGGAAATATATGTGCACAAATACATTCACATGTTGCCTGAGACTTGAATCCCAAGTCCCGAACGCTTTACATCTGTAGCCACTGAGGTCTCCAGAACGTTCTCTAAAGCTGGTCACATCTTTACGGATTCATTCGGACGTTTATAGGATCGATCAGCCACTCAGTAAGGCTAGTATCTTAGAGAAATATACACACTAATTTCACAAATGTATAGACCACTCGTTAATAGTTTAAGGGTATTCGCTACGAAAAAAACAGTGTTATTTTATATTGTGTGTCACAAACTGTTCAACTTTTTGACGTTATAAGTGACCGTGAATGGACCATAGTTTGCTGGTCTAACACAATGCAGCTATATAAATGCTTCTGTTTGCCCCGTGGCGCTATGGTATAGCCATCTAAGTACTTACTTCTCTAAAAGTATTTATATTTTAATATTTCCTATAGTTGTAGAACTGAATTCAAAATTTGAGTAGAATTCCAATGCTTAGAGTGACTTCGAGAAAAGGAACGAACTTGAACATAATATATCAATGAGAACCCGAAATACACTATTGTTTGTGAAAATTGCAACACCCAGAAAGATTAGCACGAATGAATCCAAACTCGGAGGATGCGTAGAACAGTGTACCAGCAATAAGTGGTTACGATTGCAGAGAGATGGCGTACATGTAGGTCCAGCAGTGCCCTCTCTTGTGTGACCTGAAATGTCAGTGTAACGCCAAGCTCAGTCAGCGAGGAGGCGCCTAACGAAGTGAAAGCAAGAGCCTGTATGTGTCGTCGACGTCAACGGGCACCAAATCAGCATGTAAAACATAAATATCATAAAAATACGTTATACTGGCTAACGCAGAAAATTCTATATCGCAAGCAATTTAATTTCTTTAACATTTCTGGAATATTCTTACACTGACTTATGCAACACGTTAAAGTATCTCAGCACATATTAAACTTTATCATGGAATGTCTAGAACCTTTACTTTTGCTGATACAAAATTGTAAGTAGGCCCTATAATCACGTCTTGAATCTTTAACAGTCTCAAATTCTGAACTTTGACATATCTAGACTGACCACAATTTATTTTTCATCAGTTTTAATCTCACATGAAATCCTTTCATAACTTTGGCTTACGTAAAAAAAATCCACACAAATGTAAAGCCATTTAATATTTGCCATCTTTGAGAATTACAAATTGACAAGACTGTGGAATTTAACAAAAGTTTATAATTTAAACAGACTGTTAGGCGATCTCTATCCGGTTCAAGACAATTACAAAGTCTGAATTTCTACCATTAAGCGACTTGCAAAATTCCCTTTTATCCATCCCGACTTGAAGGATCTTAACAATAATAAAAGCATACTTAACTCGTGCTGAGGCCCAGGAGCTGCTTTTCCCCGAGCTAGCAAGTACCCTGGGTATTTATACACAATACGGGTTGAAAACGAATTATTTTCAACTTCACCAATCCGAAAACATTTATATTAATTTTTAAAGTATATTTCCAGCATTAATTTCACTTCAGTGGCGTTGCTTTACATTATACGACAGCGCTGCACGCAACGCCAGCGCCCTGGTGCGGCACTCGCTGGAACTCAAGTTCGCCTCGCTCGGTTCTTGAGGCACCCGCGTCGTGGTCGGTCTGCACGCCGAGCCATCCCTGACCTACCGCATTTTCCTTCAGCTGATCGCCGCACACCGACGCCTTGCACGAGGCAGGGGCACGGCCTAGAGCTTCGATCATATGCAGACGCAAGTGGGGATCTTCAAACACAGCCAACCTGTAGTATTTTCGCGGGCTTTGGCAATAAGTTTCCCCGTGCAAAACTGCGTAGTTTCGTCGCTGTGGACGTTGCCAGATCGGGCAGGTCATGTGGGGCAGGTGGAATTTCCTCAAAATGAGACGCCCCGTCTCAACATTTCGGCTCGTACAGGGCATGCTGCTACGACAGTGACACGTGTGTGGAACCAGTGGATAGACGAGGATCGTACGCAGCGACGAGCGGGTACTGGACCACGCAATGTGACCACAGCACAGGAAGACCGTCATCTTGTCCGCACGGACCGTACAGCCTCGTCCACACTGGAGCACTGCAATGGTGTGGACCTGTCTGTGTCGTGTCGACGGTTAGACGCCGTCTGCTGCGGGCTGGACTGGTGGTTCGCATGCCATTGCGTCGGTTTCCATTGTCCAGAAACCACAAACGTCTCAGACTGCAATGGGCACGTGGACGCCATCATTGGCTCGTTGAGTGGCAAAATGTAGTGTTTCCGGACGAGTCCCGCTTCAACCTGTCCCACGTGTTAGACGCTACCTTGGTGACCGCAATCTGGCAGCCTACATTATGGAACGCCATGGCGGACAAATGCCAAGTGTGATGGTTTGGCGCGCCATTAGATACGACATGCGATATCGACTCCTACATATTGAGGGGCAATCTGAACAGCAACCGCTATAACAGGGATGATTCAGAGCCCGAGGTACTGCCCCTCCTTCAGGCAACTCCGCATGCCATATTTCAGCAGGACAATGCTCGGCCCCGTGTGGCGAGGAATGTGCAAGCCTCCTTCATTGAACGACGGGTACTACTGATTCCCTGGCCTGCACGTTCGCCTGACATGTCGCCCATCGAACATGTCTGGGATATGGTTGGTCAGCGACTTGTTCATTACGGTCCTCCAGCAACACTGTTGATGCTTTGTGGCTCGGATACAAACCGCGTGGAGGAAGATTCCCCAGGAACATATCCAGGTCGTCTTTGATTCCATGTTACGACGTTTAGGTGCCATGATTTCAGCACGTGGGAGTTTCACACAATACTTAATTCTCAAGGACAGAGATCAAGTACAGTTCTGTAATCCTAATCAATTGTGTATTGTCGTATACCTAATCTGTGGTATAAAGTTCATTTCAATAACATGTATCATTCTGGGTGCGGCATTTTTCACAAACGTTACTGCACATTAAATAAGTGATAAAATAAATAAGCCCATAAATAGAACAAGATAAAGTAACCCAATTAAATGATTGACTCAGAAAAAAATGACAGCACATTTATAACACAACGAAAACAGCCAAAACCACAAGCGAAACATAACTGCAGTAAGTCACAGCACAACACATGTGGAACAAAAAAAAAAGTTATATAAAAGGATTACAAAATTATAATGCGACACAAAAACATGAGAGACACAAATGTAACCAGATCACAGTGGCGACATTTATAGGCCCCTATACAACAATGTTTTGCTCTCTTTATTATTTCTGTATCGCTCGTTGTCTAACTGGTTCACTGTCTCTTGTTATAGTTATGTGCTTATTTATACTATCACATTTACTGTACTTTTGTTGCTAATAAAAAAATGGCGTTGTTCGTTTTTTGTTCCTTTTTTTCGTAGTCACTCTAGGCATTTGAAGTCCATTAATATTTTTAATTCATGCATTGTGGTTTTCTGTTGCAAAGGGATGGCCTGTATGTGTTAGCTCCAAGTAATCCAACAACTTTAGAATGTAATGGCTAGTAGTTTTTGTTATCATCGTAGTAGGGAGACAGTGGCCGACTGTTGAACGCGCCGGACCGGTACTAAAATAATTCAACCCTAATTTTCTGTTCTTCACTTGCCGCTTGAAGAACAGAAAACCAGAGCGCTTTTCTACACGGTCGAGGGCGACGGAGCCTTTATATTATAGTTCGTGGATAGAAAATATTAGTTCTTACGCTCGACCCCGGCGGATTTTTTTGTATACGTGCGTGAAGTCCATGTGCGACGATGAGATATTCGTTGGAATATACCATGCAAGCCTGCATAGCCGTTTGTATGTATGGTTCTATGGAATATGTGATTCTCTGCTGTCTGTTTTCACCGACATTTTCGTAATTGCTGTAGTGTAATTTTTGATGCAAGGTTTCTTATAAGGTTGAAATTTGGCCAATCAGAGACAGGGAGATAGAGTAATATATTTTATTTTGTTTTGAGAAATATGGATAGGACTACTAAACACGAATAATAAGTAAATAAAATAACACAAAAATATCTCCCGGTTCTAAAAAAGCTTTGCGTGAAAACGATGGTATACATTCGTTTTTATTCGACACGGAAGTTCCATTTACCACAAAGAAACGGTTAGGCTCTGTATTGTGTCATAGGTTATTCCGAAGAAACCTCCATGGCTGCTTGTGTGCAGGCTCGGGTAGCAGGTCTCGAGCAAGCTCTCGCTCCAGATCTTGTACGAAAAATTTTATCGTTTCACCTCAGGCTTACTTTATTTATTAGTGGGCGGCAAGATAGTCTTCTAGTGCAGCAAGAGGACGATTTGTTTAACACACGAGTGCAAATTTGTTCCTTAAAACATTGAGGTGTGCACACATTTAGTGGCACTTAAGACGAATTAGAAGCGAGTCACCTATATCTACTACCACAAGAAAACCGGTTCTGTTGGTGCCTGTGGTAGAACTCACCATCGTCCTATTGGTCCACACGACACCGGCCACTACTCTCTACTTTACAGCGTTCATTATTAGACGGCCATCAACCAATGGAGATCAGAGCTGATTTTCATTCAATAAAATGTCCTTTATCGCATAAATATGGTTCACAATAATTAAAAATAAATCAAGTGCTTTTGAGTGGCTATAAAAATGAAATTCATTCATTAGCAATATCATTGTTACTGCGCTGTTGTGTTCTTGTAAGATCGTGTTAAAGACTAACCGAACAAAGACTGCACATCGATGTGAAATTTGTTCTGAACGACAAAGAAATTTTCAAATTAGCTTTGCTCGAGCTACACCCGAGCGTAGTCTACAAAGTGTTAAAAACTTGCGAGTTTTTCCGGGTCAGCGTATATATATTTCTAAATAAACCAGGATCGTTTGAAGTGTATACTTAGATGTCTGACAAGTTAGCCAATTTATTTGCGGCGTCTACAATTAGGGGATATTACTCGCATTATTTAATTTTAATCTAGCAAACTAATAACAACTAAATCATAAAACTTTAACCATCACACTACTATAAAGCTATCTTGCGTCGAAGCAGGAATCCAGCATACGGCTCAATACCTTGTATAAAGGAATTTAAAGTCTATTAGCGGTTTCTTCGCTCTTTTAGAATCAAACCTTTGAAAAAATCACTATGTATGGCGTGGTTGGTCGTTTCCTTATTATGTTATGTATCACAAGCGTTTTACACTTGCGTTAACATTAAAATAACTTATGTTTAGTATAATTTAAATGTTAGGTATAGGTTTATACATTTCATTTGTAATTAATATGAACTAAAACTGTGAGCAAATAGGTGCGTGGTTAATACCTAGTAATAAATAGTTCTTATACAAAATAAGACTAAACTGAGTGCCCACGAATGCGATGCGTCGCCCCTTGGCGTAATTTTCTATACGCTGTTTGCGTGGGACGGAGGAATATTCTGGAAGTAGAACTTTAGCAGGGCTTCAGAAAAGTTGGAGTTAACTGCGAATGGACTTTAAATAGGGGATAGGAAAATTTCGCGAGTTCAACGACCTGTAGGATATTCTCCACAGAACTGTGTATCGCAAGATTGCATTGTCCCTAAAATCCCCCTAAGGGGGGGGGGGGGGTAAATATTCACTGTCAACAGTCACAGTAAGAATGCATTAAGTATTTTTGGATGAATCAATGCAGCAAGCAATAAGTATTTTTTCGTGCGCCACATGGCTACGCTGGGACTCACTATAACTAGGTTTGCAGCAGATTGGCGCTCGCCCTCCATTCCTCACCGGCTGGTAAGTATCGAAGCTGGTAGAAAGATAAATATCAGACTCCAAATGTAACTTGACAAAGTTAGCACCACCTATTGTATTACACACTGTAATGTGATCTCCTTCAAGTCTGATAAAACACTGGCCAGTGGCCATGAAAACATGTCTGTATATAATCTCTTATCAGAGTTGCAACGTTGAAGGGTACAGATTACATATTTCAAGCGATAAGCAGTGAGCAAACATTATTTCATATGAGGTTGTCAAAGTTCATATGCTACAAACTCTAAGTGTTTGAAAACAACATGTTATATACGGCCGAAAAGGCCAATTTGGAGATGTTTCCCCAGCAGCTGCCTGTAAAACAAGGGCCGCTGCCACGGTCCTTCGGGAAGTGTATTTAATGGAACTCCGTGTATATGGTAAAACCCCTTTAATATACATTATAGCTCACATGATCACATACATATATAATAACATAACAAATACATATACAATGCAGCTGTGTGTTGATTGGCTGTTGCCCCAGAGAGTAGCCAGTGTTACTCCACACCTGCACTCGATACTTGTTACTTCGCAAGTCTGCTATTGGCTCAGAGTCGTCCTGGGTGTTTCTAATGAGCTGTGATCCAATTGTAAAAGTGACTTCTGTATACATGTTTTGGACTTCCATCTTGTCCTAAAACGAACTCGCGAAATTTTTCTATCCCCAAGTATAAATTCAAACGCTACAAAAAAAAAAAAAAACCAATTCGTCTGCTTCGGCAGTCAGTTTGTCTGGATATCCAAAACTGAATTCGTAACCTACTTCAACGCTTCGCATTCATCCTATGCCGTTTCTCTATTAATCAGCGAAGCTTGGACTTCCTATGCGTCATTTCATCTCGCGCGCGGATAAACCCAAAACGAGTGGGGTCGCAGAGCGGGTGGATCGGCCGCTATTTAACGCTGCGGTCGGCCACATACGTAACCGCACGCAAGGAATGGGCGATAAAGATAAAGTGGAAGGGAGTGTGGGTTAGAGAGGGTGGGAGGAGGCATAACCGCGGACTAAACGGGGCCATACGGCGTCGGCCGCCGATGGGCGGTGTGTGACTTACCAACCCCCGAAACTGCGGTCGGGACAGCGTTGGAGTAATGCAGACACACCCCCGGACCCCCCGCCATTCGCGGCGGCCAGTTTAACATCATTAGCCAGGAATTAGGAGAATTAGGAGCGACTCTATACTTACCGCAGCGATGCTCTGATCGCAACGCTCCGTGGATTTTCCGCGGCGGAAGGGGACGGGGACGATTTGTCGCCCGGGACCCGAGAATCGGTTACCCTGATCGCGGGGGGACAACGAAACAACCCCGTGCACGGGATTAGGCCTTGGGACATCGCCAAACAGACCGCGTACGCGCGCGGGGCTTTAGGACAGGCCGTAAACCTCGCCGTCAAAGTCTTCCCTCCGGCCGTAGCCCATCGTGCTGCGTCGACCGCAACGCCATCAGCTAACTGCTGAAGGATTACCTCCTCCCGAGCGATCATTCACCCGAGTATCCTCATGCAAGCATCACTGCGACGTCGTAATAAAAAAAAAAAAACATAATTACAGAGCATACATGACATAACAGTAGGACATTGCACATGATCAGAAACCTTGCCCGATAGTGAGTCACAACTTGGTACTTATGTACTGTTTTGCACAAAAATGAAATTTTGCCACAAGTTCGACGTCATATGGCCGTACTGGTACTGTCTTGACAAACACAAAATTGGGCGCACGTAACAGATATAAAGATATTTTGTTGAAGATGGCTAGTGATTTTGAATAGTTGGTATGTTTTCTTGTCTTTGAAATCTTAGCTTTTGTGATAGTAAAAGTGAGTATAAGTTATTATTATTTTTTTGCTATCTTACTGTCAACTGTTCTTTCGTCTAAATTCATCCCTTCCATAATTTATTAATTTTTTTCAACATAAAAGTGATCCTCCACTTTACGTCTAATAAACAACTTTCCTGAAAATGTTAGGATATACTTTGCTCTGACTGGCTCTCGCCCCATGCGTCTAAAGAGTGGGATGCACCCCCGCGTCCGAGGTCAAGAAGCGAGGGAGCGATACAGGTGACACTATCATGTACTTCTAACGCCTCATCGCTTCTACGCGCAAGACGTGCAGTTTTCCCGTCGTGACGCGGTACTGTGTAAATTAAATCTGTAACAGTGGGGTTTTATTACACGCGATGAAAGCCCACAGATTAAACTACGCCCGTATTTTTGTACTTTTCTCTTGCCGCTTAAGGGAACGTTATCAGACCATTTTCAAGATTTATTTTCTCCAAGAATACACTGAATGTATAAAAGTAAAAAAAAAAAATAGGGGCATAGATAATTGTTTTTATAATCTTTTCTGACAAAAAGTCATATTTTCAGAACATTTTTTCACCGCGATACGCGTATCCGCGCAATCACCTATTTCACGAAAAACGTGGATGTCAATCACTAGCGACACCCGAATTTCGCGAAAATATTTCCCGACCAGTTGTATTTCAGAACACTTTAGCTCAGATCAACTTTTGTGATTGGGTGATCTAGGTACTACGCATCGTCGGTTCCTGCCCACGAATCAGAGGCGTACGTTCAGTATCGGAGTAACTTAATTCTGATTGGCCAGTCGACTAAGAAAATGTCTTCTTACAGACACACGCCGCCAATGAGTGAAAGGAAACTGCTGGTACGCTCGTAGGGTATTGAAGTCTAGCATGTGCGGAAATCCTTTCGCAAAATTCGGGTGTCCCTATCCATCACGCTCTTAATGAGAAATGCAATATATACCGTTTCCTTCAGGCAGTATGTCAGTATCTCTCACGCTCACGGCCTGTTCTTGAAGATCCCGACCACCACGAGGGATGGCCGTTTGATTGACAGACCAGCATTAAAACAGAGCCAGCGGCTTCTTTTTTCACAATACAGCACCCCGTGCCAGCTTTACTAGAGCACCGTGTGATGCCAGGATCAATTTGAGACGCTTGGAAGGGGGAAAACCTGCAATCCCGACGACCTATACGTAGCGACCTTTAAAAATTCGCGAGTTCAATGACCTGCAGGCTAGACTCCACAGTCTTACGTACAAATATGCCGATATTAACTGCACGTTGGTTGTCTGCTGTCGTATAGAAGGCGACGATTGGGCCAGCATTCTACAGGAAGTGTCAAACGCCGTGTGGACCAATGGCTAAAGTGATATAAAGAGGCATGTTTTGAATTGTAGCTTGTCTCAAAACGAATTCGCAAATTCTTCAGTTCTCTACCTATACGTGTTCTGCATATAACACCTTCGTTTATAGGGTGTTCAAGTGCGAAAAATTATTATCTTTTTTTTTTTTTTAGGGTATTCTGTAACTCAATTTTATTACATCAAACAGTACTTCAATAAAAGTGTCAAAAACCACGAAAATTAATTTACAAAATTAATAGTGGAAAATACAGGAATTTCGAATTTATATTTAGTCTACTGGTATACACATTTTACAATGTTGAATAATTATCATATTTGGCAAAAAATGTAATTAATTAATTATTGTCTTTAGAATAAGAAGGGAAATATTTTTGAAATTTCTTTTAGTGGTTCAGACCTATTTTTATTCTAAGTTTTTCAATAAAATCTAAATCCAAAATAGCCAGAAGTTAAACCCTAATTGTAGGCGAACAGAAAGTCACAATTAAAAAAAATTTCTCCATGGCGTTCGTAAAACTTAAGAAAAACACTTTAACTGAAATCAAACATTTTGCTCTTATAATTTTTTTAAATTTGTTTGGCAAAATTTTAAGGATAAAATGCTGATGATTCTCCTAAAGACTGTTCACAATAAAATGAGCACTTTTGAAATCAACATTAGAAAAGAGTCACTGTCCCTGCCTGTATACATTTTGACGGGCGTATTGAGTGACGTGCACCCAGTAAAGTTGGTAACGATGGGTGGAAAGTAGTTACATATATTAATTAACGTCGAATAAAAAGTTTTGTGTAACAATTTGTGCTAACTTATTTCTTTCGCTTTCTGTTTTTTTAATGCAACGAAATGTAGAAATGAGTAGATTTGTAGAACATTTACTTTTCTAATAATTTCACAGTTTCAGTCGACCTGCGTACGAATAAAGCGATGAGGCCCACGGTAATGCTAATTTTACATAAGGCGGAAGAATACACAACGTACACACAGGTATATCTTAAGCAGGACTTTCAAAAGGGCTCATGTTACCGAGAACATCCTATAAGAAGAGTGCTCGAGAGTTATATTTAAGGTGATTTGGCATTTTTATCACATAGTTATTGCGATTGTATTTCGCAAAACCACGAAATTTCTTATAAATGCAGAAACAAAGTTTACTCACTTGAACAGCCTTCTGTGGAGTCGGCAGAGAGCACCCAAGACGCTACGGACTGGTGACGTACTATTATTGTCAGCTGTGAATTGGGATAGGAGAATTTCGCGAGTTCAGTCAACTGCTGGCTAGTCTCAACAGTCCTGTGTACAATCGAGGCGCACACGTTTGTTCATTGGCTGATGACCCACACAGTAGTTAGTTTTACTGCACACCTAGCAGTATGGCACTCGCTACTGGTCTTCCTCGCAAGTGTGCTATTGGTTCAAAGTCTTCCAGAGTGTGTCTAGTGAACTGTGATCCGGTTGAAAAGGTGACGTCAGCGTTACACGTGTTTAAAATCTATCTTGCCCTGAAATGAATTCACAAAATTTTCCCATCCCTAGCTATGACTAGATCTGGTGACTTTTCGCGAAAAAAAAAAAAAAAATGAGAACTCGGTAGACTTCAATACTATAAGCATCCAAAAGCAGTTTGTCTACTACCATTGGTTGCTGTCTGCTTGAGAAAGCGTTTTAATATTTAAACGGGCCAATCAGAATTCGACTACATCGGCACGGCTCCTACGTGATTCGTGCCCAGACAGTCAACACGTGTCAGAAATGAATTCAGCCAATTAAGATAGATAAATGACCTACCGTGTTTTGAAACATAACCTGTCTTGAAATCTTTCCGCGGAATTTTACCACCCCTAGCTATGACTCATACTTTTCTTCGAAAACGGATGAGATCAATACCAAGTAGCGTCGTGTGGTGAAGTGTTGCAAGGTAAGCTGGTGCTTGCTCAGTGCTGCACACACTCGGCGCACGCAGCCGGTACCAGTAACCTGAGTATAGCCGGGAGAAACAGGAGTGTACCGCGGCCACTCAGCTAACGATCAGGTATGGCCCAGAGCGAAACACAGCTTACCGTGCAACAGTTCACCACACGCCGCTGATGCCAAGATACAGATTACTTATGAATACAGATGCGAAACGGCCGCTTGAACTGCAAACTCCAACCGCTAACTCCAACCGCTGGCCATAAATGTTGTCATAGGTCAGAAACATGTCAGAGAGCCGTTTTCCTGCCAGCACCTGGTGATTTACACGTCAGCCACCCGCCTAGCCAATACGGAACGTTTTGCAAAACGCAGTAGCAAATCAGTAGAGACGTGCAAAATTCGCTTTATTTTTTGGGGACACGTTAAACTTAAAACGCGTGTACCTTTGCAATACGTTTGTCATTGGAGCATACATTATCTGATACGCCTCGGGGAACTCTGCACCAATAAATAAACGCCTCACAATCGTGTGCCCCAATCACGCGCAGTCACTCAGAAAGGGCGTGGCTTCACATCTATGTAGCAGCCAATGAAGAAACGACGCCGGCTCAAATATGTACAGTACTGTGAAGTTCAGCCTGATGCCAGATAATAACGCGAATTTTGCGTGTCTCTACAAATCAGACAAAGGGCCCATTTACAGAGCCTCGCGCAGCCAACCAGAAAAGAGGGTATGCCCACATCCAAGCAATTGCCATGCCATTTCGTCCCTGTGTAAGTACACCTACCAAGGTTTGCCAGGCGGTGCGAGCAGTGGAAAGGAAGTCGGCCATGGCAACGATAGTTTGTGGTAACATTTAGTTACAGTGGACCTCTCGGTCATGTATTTGATATTTTTACGCAGCGCTCTTAGCCTTGCGGCCTTACCGCGCTTCGGCCTCCCAATAGGCGGGGGAGAGGAATCACGTCCTCTCACCGCAAAGAGACCAGGATTAATGCAACCGTTGGCCAGACCCAAGCCCAAGCCTGGCACGTCCACACATCCCTGTCCCTTCTACCATAGAGGTTCTGAGACTCTCGCACTCAGAAACCAAGCGTGTGATCTGGCCGGGGTTCTATCCATACCACCAGTGCCTCTCCAGGGCACAACTGGAGCAGGTTGCTGTTCACAGCCCGACCTGTCAGCGAGAGTGGGAATCTCTCCAGACCTCCTCCAGCATGTGGAACTGTTGTGGCGTCAGCCGGGGGAAGGGTATCCCAAACAAGGCCGGGCGGCTAAGTATAAATGTAGCGAGCTCTGGGGGCTCGCGGTCATATTTGTTCCTGCCGATACCAGAGAGCCGCCTGCGTAGACGTCGCTGAGAGGGCCGCCAGTCCAGCCAACCGAGTTCGACGCCTTGGGGGAGCAGCTGCTGAGACGAGCCTGAGCGAGACCAAGACGACATCAGTGGGTAAATATCCTTCTTGAATAGCAAGGGCGAGCGAGGCAATTATCAAGTGCTTACGCAAGGCAGATTCTATATCATTTAATTGTTTTGACACCCAGAAATTGAGTTAAAAGTTTTTAACGTGAAGAACTGATGATTGCACAATTGCTATTATTTGAATGAGACAATAAATGTAGATTTTATATAAAATAATTAACTTAATTGACTACGTAACCCCTTAATAAATGCATGACCTGTTGGCTTAAAGCGGTGTCACAGCAGTGTATAGAAACTCACGGAAGCGCTACAATCTCTACCCCACTTTACGTCATATGTGGGGCCGCGGTGGTGTAGTGGTCAGCCTTTTTTTAAATCTCATTAACCCTACTTAGCTGTACAGTCATCCAGGGTGTTCAATTATATCATGACTACTACAATTTAACAAACAGTATATTAGTTATATAAATTCACTTTTTTTTTTGGAGGGCAGCTGTTCTTCCCCGACCGAGACAGCTCCTCGACGGGTATCCTTTCGGCCGCCCCCCGTTTCGCCATCCCCGTAGGAACATACCAGGGACCGGGATTACCACAAATCCGCCCGCACACAGCTAACTAGCCTTTCGGCCGGTCCGTCATAGCACCCAACGCTCGAATGGTCCCGCCCACGAACCCGAAGGCCCCCAGCCCCTTCTTTATCTGTAGTATTCCATTTTGTTCTTTTTTCTTCCCCTAGCCCACCGTTTTGTTTCAACCTAAGCATCGTACAGGACATCGAAGTGGTCAGACTACCCGCCTCTCACCCAGGTGAACCGGGTTCGTTTCTCGGCGGGGTAGTTCTCGGATTTTCGCACGTGGAAACCGTGCCGGACGATGCCGCTGGTCGGAGGGTTTTCTAGGGGATCTCCCGTTTCACCCGACCTTTCATTCTGGGGCTGCTCTATACTCAACTCGTTTCACCCTCATCGGCTCTCAAGACCTCGATGTTAAGAGCCGCCCAAATTTCTCGACTCCACTCCACAACATTATTATGTCTCCTACTACATGGGGCTTGATGGTCTAGAGAGCCTTGCTTGTGATCATCGTTCGTCACTGGTAGCCATGCGAGAGTCACTGAATTCGCAGTGGTATGCTGAAGAAGTTACCGTGACCACATATGCTACTTGCCCTGACTGAGTGCCTAAGAGCCAGTTTCCAGCAAGGTAACGCTTACCAGTACACATATATGGTTTCCCAGCTGTGTTTACATCATTTTAAAATTACTTTCGTGGCCTACCCGTTCACCTGAACTGTTGCCACTCTTACATTCGCGAGACCTGACGGGACACCAGTTTCCTTCATATTAGGGCTATTGCGATATGTTTCGTAATGTATAACTGTAAAAAAGTCTGCAGCAAGATACCATACGGCGTTTGAATGATTCAATGCCTAATGGTATCGATGCGTGCATTCATACACTCTAAATCTTAATCAGTGAGAATTTCATCGTTTCAATCAGTTAACAGTGCCAGACTGATTTAACCATATACTAAAGATGAAGTAGACGGCTTATTCGTCTTCTGCGTATGTACCCAACATTGACATCCCCCAAAGGAAAATAGCTGTCAAAGTCACATGGTCAACAGTGATGAACGTGTTTGTTTACATTTTAGTTTTTAAATAACAAGCACTATTATATGAATAAAGTTGTTTTACTAGTTTCAATTTAATCAAACTGCATTACAAATTGATTAGACGAAGTATACATACATCTCAAATCATTTGTTTACAAATCAGTATTCTAATCTAAAATCCAAACCTTGCTGATTTCGCTAGATGTGTTGGCAGAAAACCAGTTCAATGTTGGGACATGAAGATTGGTTGTGCGCAGCCAACAAGATTGGTCTACTTCATCTTTAGTCTATGGATTTAACAGTCACTTCAGTGAATTTAACTGATGAAATAGTGAAAAATTGTAGTTTTGTTCATTGCTTTTCAGTGATTTTCTTTTTAAATTGATGGATAAGTCAAGCAACGTTTAATAATGGCAGTTAAACAGCGTGTATCAAAGTAAATAACAAAGCATAAACTGATAAAACCATTACAAAATACTCCTAAAATGCGAGTTTCGTATTTCATACCACAATTTTACAACTTAACATTAACATTCAGTCTTTTATTCCATATTTATGTCGTTGATTTCGTTTTCACGTACTCATCACTCACAGTGCTCGGTTTGAAGCTCTAAACTGCATTTAATGTGGTGAAGTGAGTGCACCCATAAGTACTAATTTTTTTTAAAATACTAACGTTACCAATGAAACTACAAACCAAAAGAAAGGGCATACAAATTAAAACTAAACAGATGCGTTGATGATAAATAACATACTTTCCATTTCCGTTGCCGTTGGTGGCTCCGCAGCTCAAGTGGTGTAGGCTCAATCCCAACCACCAGCGAAAAAAATATTTCACTTATTTTAAATTACGGCAAATTAAGCAATATTATTAGTAACTTTAGGAAATATTTTTATTTCTCATAATTGTTTTGCTAAATCAAATAAAAACTATATCTAATTCACCGCATGCAGTTAGTTGGCCGTCACTTATTCAATAAGTGAAAGTGTTTCACTGAAACAATCTGTGGTTTTCCACTGATTAGAATTTAGAGTGTACCTGAGACGGTTCAACGAGGTTCTAAATGTGGCATTCTTCTGTGTCGCACATGAGCGGAACATCGTCCTGATGCAGTGATACCGCAGTTACTTCTTTTCTCTATGTCGTCGCAATAATAACGTTTATTTTGTATTTAATGGTCCATCCTCGGTGCATGCATTACTATGGCAATGAGTGCAAAATTTTTTAGAAAGGAATCTTAACATATTAACGTTCATATTAACTGCAAATTTAGATCGCGTACAACGGATAGCCACCACATATTTATTCAGACATCTACTCAGTTCGGCGATTTCATTCCTGTTCAGGTTATAAACATCCCTTACAGCAAACTTCACGCACTGCGGATGCCCGTTATTCTCACTCCAGAAGCATTACGCTCTAGATCACCCTTAAATGTAATAAATTAAACACTGAAAAATCGAAGTAAAAGACACACATCTCTGCTTTAGCATTGTAGATCTCTTCAAGGCGAAATGGGTACCGTAGCTGCTATCATTTTAAAGAAGAGTCAACATTTATTATAGACGTAGATATACCCGTTTCCAAACGAAAATCTAATGAAATCGGGCCATCTTCGATTTTTTTAATGCTTGCGAAGTTTTTCTTTTTATGCGCACGTAATGTCCTGTTTCCTAGTCCTCCAGTTCACAGTAATATATGGAAAACACTGTAACAGATTCGAAAAATGCAAATGAATCATTTTCAGCAATAATGTATCAAAAGATGCATAAGATTCTCTCTAAAAGGAAATTAACTCCCCATAGCGTTATATTTCCTTTTGAAATATTTTATCAAATCTCTGCAGTTCATTTAGAAAAAATTGAAGCTATGGCACAGTCGTTTTTGTATACTAATATATTAATTAACTCAATAAGTTTCTTGAATGGCTGATCCTAAATCATTAATTTTTATTATTTTTTTAACGACATTATAGTACATTAATTCTGATAACAGAAGAAAAGAAAGTTCCTAGTTCTGAATTTATTTTTTTAAGAAAGAGAAGTCATAACGTTGACCGTAATGGGCTACCTATATTGTTTAGGCTTCAGCTATTATAACAGCCAAACACTATTTCTTTGTATCGGCGCAAATAAAATAATAACGCAATGTTATGCCATGTGGTTTAATGTCGAGATCTCACAAAAAATTTTTTTTTTATGTTAGCACCACTTTATTTTTGTACATACAAGGAAATTATAATTGTCATAAGCCGCAACTCTTCAAAAATATATCAATTTTCAAGAATTGCTGTCTGGACGTATCTTAAAACAACAAATCTACTTATACCGAGGCCACTAACACAAAGTCTAACTTTAGATGTAGTGTACGGAAATAATGACTTTCTAATGTGCCGAGAGGACGGTCGAAAATTAAGTAACGTGAATAGAAATTACGATAGGCGCCCAAATTGTGTTGTACGGTACATTGGGGAGTTAAAAGTAACTTGCACAGGAAAAATATAGGCCCAACAGGTCCCCAATCTTGATGCAAGTTATGTCGATTGCAAGATAGTCAAACTTGGTATTCTTTATTCTGGCCCCGACTTTCCTTTCTATTGGTGTCAGAAAGTGACGTACGGATAAAGCACCGAGATTACTTTGTTGCAACAGGGAAAATATGCGGATTTTCCTCAGTAACGATTTAATACAAATTTTCTCTTTCTGCATTGAGGTAAATGTTGAACTTTTTTTTCCCGCTCATTACCATCGTGTGAGAGGTTCCTCTTAGTGCTTCCGCATCCTTCCTTCCTCGCTTGCATTCCGCCGCGCCTTTCGCGCGTTCATCAAAGTACAAATTTTCGCTGAACTTGTGTACGAATTGCTTGATGTTATGTGACTGCGACTCGGACGCATTTTTTTTAAATTGTCAGGCTCGACCATTCGTATACCCTCGGACTATGCGAGCTGTCAGCACTGGTTCAATGCCGCCGAGATAAACCGATTTTGTTGTACTAGTGGTGGGTTGGAACAGACAAGAAGTCCGTGGTGGAAATTGTACTTTTTACTAGAATGAAGTGTGTTTACAAGGAATTTACAAAGCGCGAATTGTATGGTTAGTCACAGTTTATAAGTAGAACACTGTACAGATTACTAGAAGTAGAACTTGTTAGCAAAAATGTTAATTCCAGGCTGTACTTGAATATGGAAACCTGAAACGCAATATACAGATTCTAGACCACTAATACACGTCGGGGATGTAGCTCAGTGGTAGAGCGCTCGCTTTGCATGCGAGAGGCCCTGGGTTCGATCCCCAGCATTTCCATTTTTGTGGCTTTTTAAGTAGGGTCGTTGTGTAGGAATACATGTCCTTCAACGAGTGTGACGATTTGAATCTCATTTGACAGTAAATGTTTATTTTAACTCACATCGGACAAATTTTCACGGGACTACTTAAAAGTGGACTTTTTTTAATACTTAGAGGTATGCTAGCTTTTGCTGACACTGAAGAGAAGCTGGAACTGTGTTGCCCATACCAACCACTGTACAAGTAGCAGTTTTGTTGCTCTTTGTAATACTGCTTACCGCTTCCTTATTTGTCCACGCGACATCGGACACGTTTACGTTATTGGCTGGTCGTCAGCTCCTAGGGGTGCACAGTTGATTTCTCCTCCTGCCAAACGTCCTTCGAACATCATATTCTCCTTATTCTAACTCATACTGGACCTCAATTGTCTTGCGGTGTAGTGCGATCTTCGTGGTGACAAAGGGAGTTTCTCAGGGCAGTTGCAGCTGTAGCTCCAATCAGTGCGCGCCTGTCTGCCCACCCACATATTCGTTTTTGACGTGAATACGTCTTTAAATTTGCGACCATAGTGGGAGGCAATCCAGAAAATCCGATGATAACAAAATCGGAGGATACCGTTTGGCATTGCAGCTCCGAATATATCGTTTAAATTCAAATCGGTGTTACACCACTCGATTGCCAAAGGACCAAATAATGTGTTACGTTGAGTGAGGACTGTGAAGCATCGTGCGCGGGTATTGAGGGGGATGGGGGGATCGTTTTTGAGTTCGTTTCGCCGCGTCTCATAACTTCCGCGTAGTATAACTTTTGACTGTGAGAAGCTATGTCGTTCGTTTAAGTTTCAATCGACAGCTCTCGTCAAGATTTATGTGGCGTGGTTATAGTGAAATTGTATGAGTTTAATTAAAAAAATTAAAAACATTTAACACAATATCGGCCTATGCTCGTCAAAAAGCCAAGTCGAAATATAGAAACCGTGTACGGTTGGAAAGAGCATCTAAAAAGCAATCCAGTGATACCATTAAACCCCATATGATCTAGTGAAGCAGTGCCGGGAACGTAAAATAAACACCAAGACGTCCGAGCGCGTCAACGTAGACGTATTCTTTTCATCCACGAGAGAAACACTCCCGCCCAACATGAAGATCCCCGAACTGTCACTGACGCGGCCGTCGCCTTCGCAGGACCTAACTGTTAGGCCACCGCTGGCGGCATGATACCGCGAAAAATAGTCCCGCGCGCTTCGCGTATTAATTCGCGCGAGCGGCGTGTAAGCGCGCCCCGCTGCTCGCTTGCGGTCCCGCCACCGCGGCTCATTAACCCCTCGCGGTCTGCCAATCAGAGCGCATGCCAAGGGGATTGCCTCCTCTTCAACCCCTCCCTCCCCCCGGCTGCCCGTATACCAACCCCTCTTCGCCTGGCCCTGCACACACTGCGCCAGAGAGAATATTAGACGTGTGCTAGTCGAGCGCTAGTGGACACGAACGCCAGTATATATTTTTTTTCCTCCCTAGTGCCAGCGATTCCCGCAACCCTCTGCCCTGCCACCAACCCTCCCCTCCCTCCTCCCCCCGAAAATCCCGAAGCTTTTTACCAGCGAGTTCAGATTGACGAGACGCCAGGCCCAACCGGCACATGTTGCGAAATTAATTTGAACGGTGTAATGAAAAATCAATGGACGTCTCTCTCGCTCTAACTCGCTTCCCCACCACCCCCCTACCGGCCCACTCAATCTACGCGTCCTTTCCATCAAGTCCACACAACAGGGAATCTAATGAGTAAAATGTGCCCGTTCAGGAAAAAAGTGCTTGGGTAATGTAATCGCGGTTCATATTGGAAACGTTTTTTTTTTTTTTTTTTTTTTATCCTGAGTGAGTTTTTCTGTAACAAATGAAATTTTTTTATGTTATGGTTGCAGATTTTGTGCAGTTTGTTATAAGCTGGGGCGCACTTTGTTACTTATAAAGAAAGTTTAGTTACCTGTTACATCCTGTTATTCTTCGTCAGACTTTCATAACATTGGGTTTACTCTCCAGTCAGTACCTCCTGATAACTATTATCAAGATTCCACTTTCCACTAGATCCTTCCGTTATCTCTAACGTGTCCTTTATCTTCGCCTTACTCCAGTAATTCACGCTTCAGTTTGTATGGCATGGTAAGTTGGAGACGAATATTAGTAAACATAGCAAACCCGTGACTGAATAGACTTAAAGTGCATACACGAAGACACAAACGCGTGTGTATGTGTGTGGTAGTGTAAACAACTATGGATTCATAATAAAGAAGTGAAGTGAAGATATTTGGGCTGCTCTTAACATCGAGGTCTTGATAGCCGATGAGCGTGATTGAAGTATGGAGCAGCGCCGGAATGAAGGGGCGGGGGAAACGGGAGATCCCCGAAATATCCCGCCAACCAACGGCATCGTACGATTCCCACATGCGAAAATCCGGAGTAACCCGGCCGGGGATTGAACCCGGATGGTGGCGAGCGGGCTAACTGCGCAGCCACCGATGTGTCTGTTAAGGATGGGCAATGGTGGTAAAAGATGCTGTCACTTGAGATTTCTTCCAGCCAGAATAATCTAAATGGAATTTAGAGAATTTTTGAAATTTTTGCAAACCATAAAAAGGTGAGTAGCAACTTAATGGCAGAAGAACTTCTGATAACTTCTGTAACATTGCGTTTTATCCCCAGCCAGTACTTTCTGATAACTATTATAAACATCCCTCTTCTCACTACAGCCTTCCTTTATCTCCAACGTGACCTTTATTTTTTCCGTACTCCAGTAATTCGTTTCATAAGAAGTACTTTTGCCATTATGTTTCTAATCAACTTGAAATAATTGAAATTTTTTTAAAAATAATTAAATTATTTTAATTCCCGTTTCTATTGAATAATTTTCTATTCGCAATTGTATGTTTTCCTGTCTAAACCGTTTATTCTTTTCACTAACTTAAGTTTCGTAACATGTAATATGTAATTCAAATGATTTTTTCCTAAACAATTCCGTGATATCCCCAATAGATTATTCTGTCTGGAATAATTCTCAAGTGACAGTATCTTCTGTCCCCATTGCCCATCCTTAACAGACATCTCATGATTATCAATCTATAATTATTTACATTACCACAAACATACACACACTTCTGTGTCTTTGTCTAAGAGCTTTTGACATTTTCAGTCTCGTTTTGATCTGTATACTAATATTCGTCTCCAACTTCCTAATCCACGCAAGCTCTAGCGCAAATTGTGATATTAAACCCATAATTTTTCATTTATTGTGTAACTTCCCACCCGTTATTTAAAAGAATAGGTATCATTCACTTGCACTGTTCTCTCTGAAGTCTGAAATATATTTGACGTACTCCGATTAAAAAATTGTAGAAATGGCACCTAGGCTTAGGTATTGTACTTAATAACTGTAGAAAGCAGAAGGTATTTTAATATGTGTATCTTTCTCTGTCACCACGGTGAATCACGACTCTTCTGTACGCATTAGGACATGCATTTACCGACTACACTATTATATCATAAATTTTTATAATATTTGTTAGTTTACGGTTGATTTATGCCACATAAACAACAGCTCTGTATTTCTACCCTCAGCGTTGTGCTTCCGCTCAATAGCAGCCAACACCCGGACAAAACTTTTTCTAAAAAAGTTAATTAACAAGCTTTTTATCAACCATGGAAATTTACTTTGGCCTTTGGTATGTACAGCACGGTAAATTTATTTGTGTTTCTCAAATATAACATTTAAAGACATAATCTTATGTAGAGAACTTTAATCTTACTTCAGGAGTTGTCTAGAAATAAGGCACCTTGAAGTTTTTACCAATGACGTATGATGTTGTTGCGCGCTGTTAGTGACGTACATATATTATGAAGGCTTATGTTTAGAAATGAAATTATAAAAAACTTTTTTAAGTGTTTTATTTCACAATGAATAAAGTTTGTCTGTAAATCCAATAACAGTCCGCAGAGTACCGTTACAATTTTTTTTACATTATGTTATTTTTTAGAATATACTTAAAATGTAATTAAACGAAGAGCAAATTTAAATGCCTATATCACATACAAATATTTATTACGATGAAAACCGATTACGGCCCACGGGCCGTCTTAAGAGTTACTAGAAATTCGTGGCGTAAAAATTACTTCCACACACACTGTTTTTAACACACTGTCGTTCACTTAATGGAAAAACTTACACAAAGCAAAGAATCCGTATTCATAGCAATCCTTCTCTTCCACTTTTACTGTCATAACATGACCAGACCTCAAAGTGTTAAAAGTTCACTTTTAAGTAACCTCACGGAATTTTGTCTGATGTTAGTTAAAAAAAATAAATTTCTGTTAGTGAGATTCAAATCCTTACTCTGGCCGAAGGGTACGTATTCCTATATAGCGGGAATATTTGATTAGGGCAGTATGAAGATGCTGGGGATCGAACCCAGGGCCTCTCGCAAGCAAAGCGAGCTCTCTACCACTGAGCTACATCCCCGACTCTCGCCGAAGCAGTAAAATATTTATGTTATTATCAATATCTGCAGGAAACAAAAGCTTAGTGGTCGGGGCGCTCGCTTCCCACTGCGGCGATCCGGGATCCATCCCCGGCGGTCCACTCCTCGATTTACGCATGTGAGAAACGTGCTGGACGATGCCGCTTGCCGCCGGGTTTTCTCGGGGTGCTACTGCCCCCCCGCCCCCTTGCATTCCAACGACGCTCCATCCCAAGATCTCATTTCATGTCATGGCTGGGGATGATGGGCGACTACGGGATTCAACTTGAAAGACCGCCATTAAGAGACTGTAGCCTCGCCCTGGATGGACTCCCCACACGGAATTTATTTGCGCGGGAGGAGCCTTAAAAATATCATGAACAATTAATTTATTTTAAATTATAAAGATTTAACCAGTCACATTCAGATTCGGTCGAGTTAAATTGTGAAATTATTAAGAAAGTTATCGCGGATGGTTTTCTAACATTTTTTATTCGACGTTAAAATATGGAACTTCTTTCTACCCATTGTTACCAACTTTACTGGGCGAATTCCACTCAGTGCGGACGTTAAAATACATGCATGCAGGGGCCGAGACTTTTTTCTAAGGTTCATTTATAAAGTGCTCACTTCATCGCTAACAGCGTTTATATATTGTAATAGATCCACTGACTAGAAAGCGCCAACTAAAGTTGGTAACGTCAGAAGGAAAATAGTTTCCGGTCTGAACTTTGAATTTAAAGTGCTGCCCTTTGAATACACAATTCTCCTTGTAACCCTTGTTTCCTTATCATGTCATTAAAGTCAGAAATACTATTTTCTCTATAAAAACAGAGAATGTTACACAGCACTTACCCGAAGACTGCAAATAAACGGGGTACCGTAAACTTTTGTGATAACTATAATTATTTATTTTCTTTTAGGTTAGATTTTTAATGGATATAGATGAAACAATCTGCCGTTTTGTAAAATATTTCCTTTTTTTTTTATAAGTTAACACTTACACTTGGTTCACGCATGAATAAAGAAATGAAGCCCTTGGCAGTGATAATTTGAAATAACCTATGGCGGAATAATATACAATATGCATATAAATCGATCTTAGCACGGCTTCAAAAAGTATCTTTTGGATACCGTGCAGAGCCTTCGGCCATATTGCAGCATTTATTTCGCCTAATGCCAAATATAGGCCATTCACGGTAAAGTGAGCTCATTTTGAAGCCCTCTCATTTGTAATAAAAGTCAATAAATATATTTGATTGTAGCCTTAAACGTTAACTTTCGAGTCCGGTGAAATATTTACACTGTGTTTATTACTTACACGACATTTATTTTAAAAAGTTGTGGGAGCATAAAGATTGCTGATAGGAAAAAAAGTAACTAGGGCATCAGAAGTGCTCACTTTACCGTGAATAGCCTATACACAAATTCACTGCAGAAGAAACAGCCCTTTAGAAATGACGTCACTCTGGTTAAACATCTTCTCACACAAAACGATTGTGGATGATTGCCCTGTCTTCGTTTCTCTCTATTGAATTCTATAAAACTGTCAAATGTATTTAACCTGCAGATCATCATTAATCAGTTCCCCACACACTCTTGAACTCCCGCATTCGTTTCCCATTTATTCGCTTTTTTGCAAGATAGCATCTTGATCATATGGCTTGTTTCCCAATATTACGGATATTAATTTGATACTCAATAGTATTATCTTATGGGTTAAATATTTTTAATACATCGTATCTGAACAGTAATTATATTGTATGCTTTGAAGTGAAAATGTTATTTCACAGTTTTACTTAAGGTATTCCTTGCAAAAAATAATTTTCGTCCTATCTCTATATATAAATAACTTGCGTTAAAGTATTACGTGCATTAAAATTGCACGAAGAGGTTACATATAAGCCAAACTAATTAACGCACTATGTTACACATATTACAGTCCAAAATATCGAACATTATTTTTATTGCTTGTGCATCGTGCCAGGCTCGAAGCCTACACGCTTGGTTGTAGGCGGGCGAGTGGTATTTTACCACACCACGGGTACTCTGTTTCGAAATTTTCAATTCAAAGCATAAAACACATTTTCGGAAGCGTCATGTACCAGCCGAGGCGGGACTTTGCCATCATGACAGCTTAACATGGGAAGCGTCCTGTAAACGTCGATAATTCCGCACAAAAATCTGCAATTTCGAGAATTTTCTCTTGAAATTCTGCACGCTTGTGTGTGTCCTGGATGCGAGCCCCGCTCGAATACGACACATTTACCTTCGCGTGCCACATTAAAAAACGCAGTAAGCATTTCTCATTTCCTTTGTTCTGCGGGGGCGTACACGTAAGCCCGGAAGTCAAACACGGAACAGTCGGCATGCCCACCGGAATAAGACTTAATTAATTTAAACTCTGCGCGTGCTGCGAAACTTGGAGATGTAGCCATCTCATTACGGGATGCGATGGTTCTTCAAATTATTTTACCGTGAACAGAGGAGGGTAAAAAAAAAAAAAAAAAAAAAAAAAACACACACACACATACGCACGTACCATGACACACGATGTGTACTTTAGGCATTAAAAGTCGTGCTTCACTCCCGAGCCGCAACGTTATTTATGTCATTAATGCTCCAAGGGCAAATTACATTATTTTTCTTCCCGTCGCGCGAGAGAGGGCGCAAAGAATAAAAAAAAAAAAAAAAGGGCGGGAAACGCAGGGGAACAAACGCTGTTGGTAAGAGCCACAGCACAGGTAAATAAGGGCCGCTGTTCGAGGGGGGGAAGGGAGTAAAGGGTGTGAGAATGGAGAAGAATCCCGGTCTAGGCCCGTAATATATGAGACCTGATCCCGTGCGACGTTGTCAAGTTTGTATGAACGTCCCTCCCTGCGCGTGTAATAAGCCGCATTTAATCCCACGCCATCAATTGGGATTGCAACACTGTAAGCCTTCCTCCTATAGGGGATCTCCGACTCACATATATAAAAGAGCAGAGCCGATATTATTGTGCTAAAGTGTCATTTCTCCGGTTGTTTGACGATGGGAAAAAATTGTTTCTAAGAGGCTGGCATTTGCAAACACAAAACTCTCATTCGAAGACTTAGTTAAAGTACATAATTTCAAATTTAATCGACGTTCTGATAACAAAATACAAGTAAGACACACTGATTAGATCGAGCTTTTTATTACAACACAATTGAACAGAAAGTAAGTGTTCTTGGTGACATACCAAATTACAACACCACTGAAAAATTTAAGTTATAATACTGAATCCGAAACTAATTTCCATGACAGGTAATTTTACAAAATTAATTTAATTTCCCGCATGAAAGTGTTTCTTAGCCCGTTCTTGCCGGGATATGTGGCCGATGGGAAAACTGTGACCCACGGGCCCGCAGCTCGTGGAACGCTGCCGAAGAATGATAGCAGGGATAAACAGACGTCGAACGTAACCCCTGCACGGACCTTCGTCCCTCCCCCTCCCCCCCGGAGGACTGCCAACCCTCTTCTCTTTCGACCATTTCGCGACCGCAGCGGACCCGAGAAGAGAGATGTATAGGCAAATATCGTAGCCCGCCGCGGTGGGAAATTGACTGTTGTTTTAGTGCCGCCTTCGTTGGCGAGTTACGGCTTAACCGGTCAACTCTATTCGCGGTATCTTCGCACTTTTTGAATGATGAAGCCTTTGAAATAATTATCTGGTTGTTTGCAAAATATGCCACGTATCGCAATTTTTTTTTTTTTATATTTGTGTCCACATAAAACAACCATATTTTGGTTAAATTAAAATTTAATTAGTATATAATTTATATAACATTTAATTTATAAAGAAATTATCATAAACAGTGAGAAAATAGGGTCATTGGTATTGGCCGTTTGCAGTTAAGTGAGCATTTTTGACGCCCTAGTTACTTTTTCCTTTCAGACTTTTTTTATCCTCTCAACAACCTCTTCGAATAAACATTGCCATGTAAGTAAATCAACACAGTGTGTATATTCCACTGCACTCGGAAGTTCACGTCAAAGGCTAAAATTAAATATATTTATTCACTATTATTCCAAATCAGAGGGCATTCAAAATTGCCAACTTTACCGTGAATAGCCCATAATCCATAGCCTTGGCCGTTCACAATAAAGTGAGCACTTTTGAAATTAACTTTATAAAAAAGTCACTGCTCCTACCTGCATATATCTTAACGGGCGCACTGAGCGACTTGCACCCAGTAAAATTGGTAACGATGTACGGGGAAGTAGTTCCATATCTTAACGTCAAATAAAAAGTTTTAGGTAACCAATTGTTATAAATTAAAATATTTCAATCATGTTCTTATTTTATTTAACCCATCGAAGAGTAAAAATTAACAGTTTTTAAAAAATAATTACTTTTCTAATAATTTTACATTTACACTTTCCCGACGGATGAATAAAGCGGCGAGGCCCACGGCAATCATAATTTTACATAAGACGGAAGAACACACAAAGTGCATACAAATAGATTATAAGCAGGGCTTTCAAAAGTGCTCATTTTACCATGAACAACCTATAACAAATAATTTCTGTGCAAAATGTTAGTACACTGAGTGCGCACGAATGCCGTGCGCTGTCCCTTTGCTGCAATTTTCTAGACTCGGTTACGATTAGTTTGCTGTAGGCGGATGAATATTCTGAAAGTAGTACTTTAGCAGGGCTTCTGAAAAGTTGGAAGTATCCATGAAATGACTATCGTAAGAGATTCTCATGGTTGCCTCAGTAACGATCGTATTATACTGTTCATCTTATGGTTACGGGAGTTAGTGGGTTCGATTATCTGCGCGAGCACAAATTTTCAAATTTCTCGCGGGAACAATAGGTTATTTAATACGTTAGTACACACCATCAGAGTCAGTAAATAAGTTCTTGGACTGTATTTCGCCCTTTCTGAATACCGCATGATAAATAATGTACCAGTAATTGTATATTCTAGCTCGGACAAAACACTAAAATCCGTGAATTCACTGAAAACTCACGTTGCTGTGAATTGTCGAATGTTCCTGTATCTCCCTATCTTGTACTAATATATTTTTTTTCATGATGCACTGTTTTTTTCTAACTGACATTCCTACAATAAATATCAGCCTACCGACTGGCCCTAAGAATCAGCATTCATCAAGATGAGCTGAAAATCTCTACCAGGAGGTTAGTTTTTGGTTCTTCCGTAGTATATGCACGAAATTTTGTCGTTTGGTGCAGCTGAAGCTTTTTCGTTACAGTTCGGTAGTTAAGTAGAATGATTATGGCGACTTTGGGCCATCGGCGTGGCGACGCAGAGCGCCACAGCTGTTCATGCTCTTTTATTCCGGTCGCTCGGCGACCATATTGTCCGCCATGTTGGATGTCGGTGACCTTGAGCTTGACCCAGTAATCGTTGAACTTGAAAACCCAAACAATACCAAAAAAATTCCAAAATTTATAAAAAAAAAAGTACAATAATACCAAAACACCATTAAAAAAATAATTAAAAAATATATTTAAGTTTAATTAAAAATGTATTATAAAAATTATAAAATTTAAATTTCGAATGTTTGTGCTTAGAGGGGACGGGAACCAGAGCCCACCAGATAACATGTTATTGGATCCAAGTGACATTGATCTTAACCCTGTGCCCATTAGTTTGAATATCACTAAATCGAAAACATCGCAAAATTATCCAAACAATTCCAAAACAATGTAGAAAAAATAGTTAAAATAATTATAAAAGGTTTATAAAATCATTTATTTAAAAAATTAAAATGTATAAATACCGAATTTTTGGGTTAGAGGGGACGGGGGACTGGAGCCGACCACCCAACATATGTCCTTCCAGACCTCCATATTAGATACACGTGATATTAAACATAACCTTTGAACTTGACCCTGTACCCTTGATCTTGAACCAAAAAAAGGCAAAATTCTCCAAAAATCTAAAAAAATTAAAAAAAAAAAAAAAAAAAAAAAGTCGATTTTAAAACATTTACATTTCTAGAGGTTTCTTCAACACCACGTCCAGTAGACGACTGATGCCCCTCCACTCAATCACATTGTATTACCATTCCCCTCCCCTATACACTCACCTTTGCTCATACTGTCGGATGAACTCTACCGGCCATATCGTTTTATTTTCGTTTGTCATTTGTTTTCATTTCATCACCTAGATGACGCTAGTGTATAAATGACTGATTTATCCCCAGGCAGAGCTAATTTCTCGATTTAGCCACCAGGCGGGTTGTTCTCTCTCACCAATGCTCGACAGGCTATCTTGGATTCCACTTTTGTTTAGTCACCTTTCCTTCATGCTCAGTCTTTCCATGTCAACAATCTTGGATTTTATTAATGCTTTATTATTCCATGTCAGTCATCTTATATTTCATTAGTACCACTATAACATAACATTGTTTCCCAATACTTATGCTCTATCATTCCATGTCAACCATCTGGGACTTCATTTGTATAAGCCACCAGGTGGCAGCCATATTTGTTTGTTTTTAGCATGCAGGCGGTGCTGTCGGTGCCCTTCATATTGTATTGAATTCTATCTTCAATGCCTAGGTGGCACTAATTTCTCAATTATTCCGCCTGTTATCGATCGGCCTGTAATGCATGACGACGAGGTTCATACCCACAAAGAATTTAAATTGGCATGTTTATTTTTCGTTTTATTTTCAAAATAAGTATTATTTTTAAATATATTTGGTAAAAGCAGGTAGTTTCTATCGTCAATTTTTACAAAGAAAAATAAATCATAGCCCACCTCCTGCGCATGCCAACATAAATTTGATCAAAAATAGACTCGCAATCGATTGTTTGCACCACTGAAATAATAAGTATTTCAGGGAAGCGGAAGGGACTTTATGACACAATTGACACACATTACAATGAATAAACAAATTTAATTTATTTACTTTTTATCTACATTCTATCTTTCTAATTATTTTACATATTCAATTTTTACATTTTTCAGATGTTTGCAGATCATGGATAGTAGCGAACGGTCTCAGCTGATATAACACTGATCCTTCAGTTCATCGTTGATTGAAGCTGTCTCAACAATGCGTGAGAGATCCCCGCGTTCTTGCAAGTCAATAAAATGTCAGAGTCAATCAATGTCTAGCATTCTTGACTCCTTCTGCCATATACGCGACAGTTGCCGAAGGAAACTCGTTGGTGAAATGTGTGGGAACGTCGAGATAATCAGCATCAGATACTTCATCAACACTGTTGTCATAGTCATTACCATCAATGCTGTCTTCATGATCTTCTTTACCTCCTGTTCCATCATCAGTGTTATGTTTACATTTATTCATAGGAGTCACGTGATCTTTATCAGTATTTAGAACCGGCAACATTTTATCTTGAAGTTCGTCTACTTCACGCGAACGTCTTGCGAGTGTACATTCCACACAAACCGACTGTACTGCACTCATTCCGTCTGCAGCATTAACTGTCTCGTCATAATCGCCTGTGCAAAAAAGTACCCATAGATGCAGCAGAAGATATTGATGACATCACCTGCTGGCTCTCAAGAGACGAATCCTTGCAGTTCTTGGCGTGTTCCTTCGTCGTGTCACCTTGCCTGTGGTCATCGTCGTAATACTTCATCATGCGAGTTCCCCCGTCGTCTGCGAACATTTTCTATGTAGTTTGCTAGCAGAGGGCAACGAAGTCATCTCACGATGTCTCTCATCGGGCGAAATAACACTGCATTCATTTTCCTTGATGTGTTTATTTAAGTTATCACGTCGAGTGGACTGTCTGGAACATTTATAGCAGCGAAGTAAGGACTTGGCACCGTAACCGCATTGTTTTCCATGCAATTTTCGGGCAGTCGTTGAAGGTGCGCGTGTAGTCCTACATGACATACTCGATTTCACATTTTTCCGTGGCTGGCATCGTCTTCAAGCGTACAAGAATTTATACAATCTATTCTTGTCGGCTGACTACTGTAGATTGGCTCGCGCAGATTAAGTCCTGCAGACTGACTCCTGCCCCCACATATTCCTGTCGAGTGACTCCTGCCAACTGAATCCTGCTGGCTGACTCCTGCTGACTGACTCCTGCCGATTGACCCCTGTATAGTGACTCCAGCCGACTAACTCCTGCAGAGTGACTTTTGCCGATTGACTCCTACCAAGATGTTACAGATTTGCTGGTTTCATGACAACTTACCTATGAGGCGTGAATATATTCACTTATACAACGTGATTCCGAAAAAAAACCTACCAAATTCGGGAGGTTGTCCCAGACGAAATAATAAGACGAAAAAGTCTATACCACTTTTCCCTTAAGAGAATATTAAGGGAGCTACGCGCCCCTAAAATAACGATTTTAAATGTAATTGAGTTAAAAATATCACGAACTACTCACGATTAAACAACAAATCGGGGAATAGTGTTTTTAAGAACGGAGATCTTACACCTTTGAACAAGCGGTTAGTAATATCATCCACCGTCGTTATGAAAATAGGGTTTGCCGACCTGTTTTTGTACGACAAATGTGAACAGCAAGGCTTTAGCGATTTGTTGACATGACTTAAGAATCAGCGCATCGTGAAGTCAAATGACACGTGATGTTGCACCGCCCCTAGTTTATGTGTTGCCTACCTCGCAGGCCACTCACCCCTAAGTTTTGCACGCGTACTTTCCGAAAGGATTTCGCGGAAACGGTTCACCTGAGAGTATACCGACAAGACGAACAATTTTGTTGGTTATGATGTGCTGATTCTTAAGTCATCTCAACAAACGGCTTACATCTTACTGTTCATACTTTTCGTGCAAAAACAGGGTGGCATCCACTATTTTCGTGATGATAGGGGATGATATTACGAACCACTTTTTCACAGGTGTAAGATCGCCGTACTATAAAACACTATTCACCAATTTTTTGTTTAATCGTGAGTAGTTCGTGATATTTTTAACTCAATTACATTTGAAACAGTGTTTTTTAGGGGCGCGTAGCTCCCTTAATAACCTTTGAAAGGAAAATGTGATACAGACATTTTCGTCTTATAATTTCGTCAGTAACAACCTGCCGAATTTTGTCGGTGTTGATCGGAATCACGTTGTATATGCAGATAATTCATCACGTTCGTTGCATGTCGTGTCGGGTATAAGCAATTTTTCATATAGCGCTTGGCCGATGCTTATTTACAAACTATCGCCCGACGAATGCTCGAGCTAAACGAACATCGTTGATAACTCACGATCGATACCGCACTCTAGCGAGCGTGCCGATGATAGTCGATATAGCACCATCCGATCAGTACTCGAACAGACGATACACTCGCCAACATCTTCAATGCCCAGAAGCAAGTTGCCCCTTTGCGAAGCATTTCGCTAAACTTTTCATGAACCATTCATCGATTGGACGAACTTACCCTCTCGAACCACTTCATGAAACACATTGTGAATCATCCGTCTGATTGGAGGATCATTTCAGGTACTGCTATTTTAAGAAGCCCATCTTATTTTCTCAGAAGCCTTCTTCCATACATTCACAATGAAAAAAAATCGGGAGCACTCTAAGAAAACCTACATTGTCATTATCATATATAATAGGAATATACATAATTATATATGTATAGAATAATTTTACACATTTTATATTTCAACATAGGTTTTTAAATTTCATATACACCTAAAATAATATAGACTATTAAAATAATATATTGTTATGTAAGAATCTACGTGTCTTCTGGGGAAAACGAGTATGTGGGTTTTCTTAGGGTGCTCCCATGATAAGTAATGAGGAAGAAGAGCTAAATAGAAAGTAAAATATAGTCAAATGTTCGATCATTATGTTAGGCTTAATGTAGCAACCACGCACAGTTAAAAGTCTAATGTTTCGCCGGCAGTATTAATGTTAAAAGTACAGCAATTTTTTGTTATCTGTAAGCCGTCAGTAACTAGTATCGCTGTTAATGTAATACACTGTTATGGTATTAATGTGAATGCAATGATACCTCTTTACTGTACTGTCAACATTAAGTTGGTGTTCATGTTGCGACGAAACCGATTTTGTGTTGAATCGATGTTAACACTTTTTAAACATTTTCTTACGTTTCCTTTACTTGAAAATACCTTTACGATGTAAAATAAATAAATACATTTATTTTGTCACAAAAATAAATATTACCTATTGTTACCGTTCGCTTAGGGGGGGATGAAACAGTAGTTAACTACTTACTTCCTACTAGAAGTTGGGGTTGATAAACACCAACAACAAGCTCTGAATTTCTCTACAGTTTACTCACATCTTTATTGACTCGTTAACACACAATTTCTCAGTGATGTTAATACAATCTCCTCCAAAGACTCTAAAGGCCTGATTAACTTAATCCTGAAAGAAATTAATGCAGAAGACAATATAATAAATTACTGACCAATAACTAATACTCGTAGTAGCCTACTGATATTGAAGACAGCCCCGTCTAGCCTTATATAAGTATATAAGTTCTGATGATTCAGTCAGCGGATGTCTGGGCGCCGCCGAACTTCGATGACCTCAGGCCGCGCCTCGTTGGCGCTGTGTCTTGGGAACCCCTTGCGGGGCATGTCCTCGCAACACCCTCTATTTATACTCGCACGCCCGCAGGCCTCCTTTTCTTCATGCCCACCCCTAGTTTATGTTAATAATCCAAACACCGCACGCCGCACCTGGTCTGCTCACTCTGGTACACGAGCCTGCCATCCTGGCCATCGCTGCCCAGTGTGCGTCCGCAACAGCCCCCCCCCCCCCAATTATCTGGAAATGCAATCGTCCTCGATCGCCATGGAAGGGTGGTGCGGTGTGGATGTAGCTGTAGGGGTCGGCGTCTTGTGGTACGAGGTGGCAACGGGTGCGAGTATGGACTGTCCGTCGTGGATGCATGAGGCGGATCCCTTCTTCCACGCTCTCGCGGTATATGCGTGTTATGTTGCAGTGGTGATCAAAAGTCTATAGTAGTGTCCTCGCGCACTCAGTCACTCGTTTACCTATAAGCGCGAAGTGGGTCTGTCTATTATTTTAGGCCGTTTAATATGTGTTACAATAATTTTGTTACCCTTATTTTTCTTATGTTATTTAATACTTTGACTACTTTACACGTTGACACTTCTTTACTTCTAATATATAGCATTATCTAATGTACACCTATTTGTTTCCCTTAATGTAACATTATACACATTTAAATTTTAGTGTACTTGACTAAATGCTTTGCCTGAAATTTTAAAAGTGTACATACAATTTAGCCTATTTTTACTTGCTAATTTCTTTTAGAATTTAACAATTAACTAATTTACACTGGAATGTATATACGACTGTCCCCTAGTTCATTGCAAAACTATGTAATTAGGGTAATATTAATCTTATTTGTACAGATTATACGGGTATCTTCAGTTTTACAATGTTTGTACTTATATATCTTCTTTTATTATTTATACTACATTAGCGTCTATGTACATACAGTTCTTAATGTTTCCTTTACTTTCTTAGATATCTAGTATTGTTGCTTTATGTTGTCACATGGAAGGAAGACTGTGATCGGCACCATTTGACCCCCAAATTGAATTTTATTGCAAAAGATACTCTCCATATAATTTATAGCAGTGTATGTGGCCTTCTGGAGATATTCGTGCTTTGTAGTGTGTAAAAAACTTAGTACATAATAAATTGCACAGTGCGCGAACCACACCATAAAACACAATACAGTAACCACACATTACATGGGCGCCCAGAAAAAAATTTTTATAATCGGCTAAAAATTATTTAAACCGTGACAATAGACTTAGCCGACAAAAGAAAAACTTGTTGAGATAAAAGCAGTAGAAGAACAAGACTGGTTGAAACATTATAAAAAAAATCGTGGTACAAAGAAGGTGAATCAGAAATCGTAAATAAATTATTCACTGAAGCAGATATTCTTAGTTTTGAAAAGTTGCTAAATGCACGAAATAATACAAAGAATCGAAAAGCACCTGGACTAAATAATATAAAAACATAACTATTAAAATATACTGGAATACGCTTCCACCTTCGCCTACTATATATCTAAAATATATGCTGGAGACAAATTAAGTTTCCTAAGGAATGGCTTCGAGCAAGTCATCTCACTTTACAAGAAATGTGACAGAACAAATCCAAATAATTAAAGAGGCATAATCTTTCTAGATACGACCTACAAAGTGTACGCAAGGATGTTAAATGCAAGATTGAAAATAACTGCAGACAAACTAATATAGGACGAAAAAACCAGCTTCAGGAAAGGAAGGTCATGTACGGATGCTATTTTTACACAAAAATAATTATAGAAGAATGAAGAAAATTTAATTGTGAAACACACCTGGCTTTCATCGATCTACAAAAAGCGTTTGATAACGTAAATAGAAATTTTGTGTGGGGCATACTGAAAAGAAGAGGGTATCTAAAACATCCTTTGGAAACTAATTAAAACACCTCAGTAAGATTGGATGTAGGAAGGAAACTGACAGAATAAATTCCCACAAATAAAGGCGTGAGACAGGGCTTTAATATATCGCCGACATGTTTTATTAGCTAGGTTTACATTGACATGTTCAAAACATGGAAATCTTTAGTTGACTCAGGAATTCAATTTAATGATAACATTTATATAAATTGCCATTTATATGCATATGATAAAGTCATAATTCATGATAGTGACGATAAGATGAAAAAATATGTTTATATTTTAAATAAAATAGCAGAAGACTATGGTTTTAAAATATCAACAATAACAACTAAAACCTTGGTATTATAAGGCAAACAACATATGACAGAAATCAAATTAATTGTAACAATAATAGAAAAAGTTCAGTACTTTAAATATATATGTTGCTATATTTCTCATGATAAAGAAGTTGCTCTAGACAAAACCCTAACTACTTTCTGAAATATTTGTGTTAATTACTGATATTTAAAAAAATAAGACTAAAAGACACGCGAGTAAAAATTTCGATACTATTGCAGTACCAGTTATAACTTATGGAAATGAAGCTAGAGTAATGACTGGAAAATATAAATTAAACATTTAAGCAGCAGAAATGAGATTTATTAGATTGACATTAACGATCACCTTGTTAAATAAGTAACACAACATTGATCTACGTAAAGAACTTGAAGTGGAACTGTTGGTCGATAAGCTGAAGGAAAACAACAGGAAGTGGCGTGAACGTCTAACAAGAATGCCAGATAGCAGACTACCAGCTTTAGTAACATGATACCGACCGAGAGTAAAACGAGATGTAGGTAGACCCCGAGAAAAATGTACGCCGGAACAGGCTGAAGATGCCTTATCCACGAAAGAAGAAGAAGAATAACTAAGAAATGTATCGCGTGACTATTGATAACGATTTTTTCCCCAGTCATTGTAAATCATAATATTAATGGCGTAAATAAAGTGACAGTGATAATCAACCAATTTAAAAAAAAAAATCAAATAATATTAAACACTTCAATATAAAATTTTATTAAAAAAAAAAAAAAGCGAGTAAAAATATTTTTAGGGACACGTTTAAATATTGTAAAAGGAAATTTCGTAAGTATTAAATTAATTTGTTTTTATGATGCCCATCTTGACTTTACTGTAATATCACACAATGGACAGTTTTCCCATAGACTAAGGATAGTATGCATGTAATCAATAAAAAGCTACACAAAAAAATATTATTT